>JARJLF010000034.1:0-697565 GCA_029378395.1 Mycena leptocephala
GGTTGCATGCCACCAACAGGGTAACCTGCTGCGGAGCTTACTCTGCCTGTGTTTGGAACACCTGCTGGCAGTTAATCACCATCGTACCCCGTACCATGATGGGGATTGTGTTGAGTTGAGGAAGACTTGGTTTGGGAAATTTAAAATTGACTTGTTGGTTTAAGAGAATGGATGAATAGTTCAAATCAAGAGGGACGACAAAGATTGAGTTATTTGTGACTGGATATCCTCAATTTTAAGCACGGATAATTGTACAAAAAAAAACGGCTGATAAAGCGCAAAGAGGCTGTGAGCAGTAGTAAATATGAACATGTTGTTGCCGGCCTTTATAGACCGAGCCTAGGTAATACGAATGATGATAACCATCGGGTCCTACGCATTCCTCTTGACTACCCCAAGATATGCCTTCGCTTCGCTCCGCGTAAGTTGGGAACAGTAGAAAATATAGTATTTTATCCCGGGAAAGTAAGAGCGGCCTAAAATTCCAAGGCATCCAGAGTCGTCAGCAGCCTTCCCTCAACCGTCCCTTAAATTTAGCATTTGTCCGCAAATTCGATAGTACTCATAGGTGGGCCGAGGTGGAACATAAAATAGAAAGTGAACCTCAACACAAAAGAGAGACATGTTGCGTTTCCCGCTACCGGAGCCCAATGGAAAGATATGGAAACAGTGTAATCTGAAAATGAAGCCAAAACTAATTGATTTGATGAATATTGTATTGACGAAATACTCTGTAACACGGGCTATACATATCCTATATTCTACGTCATGGACAACAGGCATATGATGAGCTGAGTTGGCGACAAACAAGCCTGCAGTCGGGCCCGTCTGACCTGCGAGGATGTCCCAAGATCGTGCAACAGTTGAATCGGAGCAAAGCACTCTCGGCCATACATCCAGCGCTATGGAAAAATCGTGCGACAGTTGAATCGGAGCAAAGCAACCTCGGCCATACATCCAGCGCCATGGAAAATCAAATCGATCCGAGGAGAACGGGCTTGAGTTTTGGCCAGATACTCTATAGCTACGAGTTTATGCTGGCGCTCTACCCATGCTGAGCGTAGGCCATCTGAAGCCTCGAACCCCCTCATTAAGTTGGGGCATAGCTCGAGCAGCGTGCCAAACAACGCGAACAGTTGCGCGTGCTCCGACCGCCCGTTCGAACCAGTCGGCGAAGGCTTTACACATCGACAGGGGGATCGAAAAAGTTTCGCCTCCAATTCCGCCTGCCGGCTTTGTTCCACCGGCGTCGCATAAAACGTGATGAGGGATTTCGCGACGCCTTGGATAACCGAGTTGGTCGTGTTCTTTTCCTTAAGAATGTAGCCATAAATTTCGACGAAGACCATGGCGTAGCCCATGTGGCAAAAGGGCGATTGGAATGGATTTTGGAGCGACTCGAAAATGGGCTGAATGTATAGGCTGAGGCCTGGGACATCCTTCGGCGTGGTTTTCATGATGTATTCTGTGCTATTATCTGTACCGTTGCTGTAGAGAGATGATCGGAGTACCAAAGGGAGGCACGGACCTGGCTAAATACTGCGGTTGGGGGCAGACACGTAGTAATGAGGCGGAAGCAAAAGGGCCGGATGTTCACGTAATTCCAAGGCCACACCAGATCCGCCTGTGAACTCTTCAACCAAAATTCAGAAAGTAGGTGTGGTGGGAAGCTTGGGTCGGGTCGGTGTGACCCGACCCGACCCGACCCAGGGGCTGTGCTGGCACATGCAGGGTCCAGGCTCGGCCAATGCGGACCGTCCAGTTGTTTTTGGCGGTAACTTTCAGTACTATAGCCTTGCGCCAAGCCGCGCTGCTGATCTACTCCTTAGGATTGTTCTTCAGTATATAAGCGATGCTCTGCCACCGTTTTCTTTTATGATAGTATTCTGAAATCCTACCCTGACGTTGCAGACGTTCACGCAGCGTACAATGCGCACGCCGACGTCGAGGCTGCCAAATATATTAAGCTCATTGGTCTCTTCAAGTACACACCTTCTCGCTGATTGGGTGGATCCATTGCACAATTTGATCCCCTATCCGAGGCCATTGCAGTCGGGTTAAATAAAAATCCAAATTTGTGCTTTGATGCATGCTCAAAGCATTAGAAATACCACTGCGGTGGCCGAAGGATTTTTGGACCAAAAACATGACATCCAAACATGTCTCTCCCTTTGGCTGAATTTTTAGGCCCCCTAAGAACATGAGCTGAAACCGATGGCTTTTCTGTCCTCTTTCTGTCCTCTTGAAATGATACCTCTTTGCATCCGAATTCTCGCAAGAATATGAATTATTTTTAGTGGTGTTTTTCACGTAAGAAAAGACCTACGTTTGGGACCCAAATAGCGAAATTTGCTTTGTTCTCTCCCTGTTTCGGCGTCGAAAACCCTTGTCAAAAATGATCCATTTTTGGACGTATTTTTGAGACGCAAACAAGCATCATGTTTTGGGTGTAGAAAATTGGCCAAATAAGGAATCTTCTGGGGTTGATTTTACGTCGCGCGGGAAACATATTCCCAAACAGGAAGACATGTTTGGATGCCATGTTTTGGTCCCAAAAATCCTTCGGCCTCCGCTGTGTACGGCGGAGGATGCAGCATTTGTCGAGGGAAGGCTTGAATAGTAGTACATACTGGGAGACAGAAGGGGTGGGCAAAGGGTCGATACATTCAAGGATTGTTGACGCGTCTGATGCCAATTTGAATAGTCAAGCGACCCGACCCGACCCCGCACGTGGAACCGCACGTGCAGCACCGCCTCTGGGTCGGGTTGGGTCAGATCGGGTCTGACCCGACCCGACCTCCCCACTCATATGTTCTCCTAAAATTAGTATAATGTCCACACAGTTCTGTCCGCCAATTAGGAGAGTGTCGGCGTGCAGGTGCCAGCCGGCACGTAGGACAGCTGTACAGCAGCTTACCGTTACCGTTTAAAATGGTATTCTGGGCACCGATGATGAGCTCGTTGCGAACTATCCTACGTGGCATTTTTAATTGAGAACCCTATACTCCAGGTGACATACCCCTTGGTCAACTTCGGAATCCGCACCTCCTCCCAACACATCTCGTCCCAATACCTCCTCCTCGTTGCCCAATTAATGCCTCCAAAATACGTAGGATTGGGGTCCATCGTGTAAATCCACCCAGGCCTCCCGGCAATGTGGTTCAAAAACGACTGCTTGCCCGTCGGCTCGGTGTCCGGGTGGTATCCTAAGTCGATTCCCTACACATAAATACCACTCCTACCAAATCCCCAGCCCAAGCGCCCAATTATTGGATCCTATACGAATTCATTGCTGCCGCCCTTCCAAAAACCATAAATCCGCCACTCCTGCTGTTGTAGTGTCTTCAAAAATGTAGATAGCGACCTACTCTCTCGCTATGTACGAATGACATCGAATGCGGTCATTTTGAGCGTAGGAACGCAATATTCGGGTCCGAATTGCGTGCGCTATTTGCCCCTCCGTCTGCGCGTCGAAAGTCTGGTGTACGTAACTGACCGAGCCCCATCTGATTTCGCGATTTACTACAGTTGTTTTTTGGCTGTTTCCGAAAAGCTTGACACGCACATTTTTTCTCGCTCACAACCAACTTTTGATTGAGTGCCAAGGATTACCAAGGGGGTACGGAAAAAATAAAATAAAATACCTTGGGCCGTTTTTTTTCCATACTGACCCTCCCCACCACGTGACGTCCAAATAAGGCAATTTCTCACGTGAGACCATCCGGAAAATGCCGCCAGCGGTTGAAAAAGGCAGGAAAAAATGTCGAATGACCACAAATGACTTGAATACCTCACAAAAATTAATAGCCACCTCTGAATAATTTTTTTCTCCCGCGGCACTGAACAATGTCGACCAACTGTTCAAAATCAGGTTGCACACAATTTATCTAGGAGACCTGTGGCACTGAATAAGGTCAACCCACTGTTCAAAATCGCGTCAAATGGCCAAAAACATGAACCGGCACTGGTTCCTGGGATGAGATACATAGGCCATCGGCCTGTTCAGAGACAGAGGGAGATGCTATAAACATACCACCCAAATTCCTAACTCATCTGACAGACGGGTGGGTTTCTGTCGAGGTGGCTAGATTGGGGCACTCGAGATCAGGCCTAGGTCTTCTTTGAGGTTCCAGCACAGGAAAGAGTGTGATTTTGGCCCTATGAACCACGGCAGTTGAATCCCACAGACCAGGGCATGAGATTGAGCCTAGGAGCTTGTCATTAGGCAAGGAATTGACCGAGAAAGAGGCGCTTCGGAGTTAAGAAATGGTGACAACACGCCGGCATTTTCATGAAAACTTTCCACAACTTTTGATCATCGTCTCACTCTGCCTTCAATTTTGACCTCGGGCATCCTCATAGGTCCTATTTCATCTTAAAGAGCCCAAATCCCCGGATTTCAAATTGCTCCGCCAGCTATTATGGAAGTGGCCGGCTAGCTAGTTTGGCCGGATAGGCAGTCACAGATAGTATACTCAGCAGAGCCCAAAGGAGTAATATATCCCATCATCCTCAACCTCAGCATCTGAGGAATGCATTGAACTCTCACTCGCGCACTGGAACAGCAATCAGCGAGTGTGTGGCAATATTAGAGGACCGAAAGCTTACCCCGCCAATAAATTTCTTCATTTTTCCGATATCAATAAGTGGGTAGCCCATGGTGATGGCGGCATCTTGGCTGTACGGGTCGAACCCTTTCGCAATGTGAAAGTCACGAATTAAATCATAGTCGCGCTCAGCCAATTTCCCTCGCCATAGATCTAGCGAAAATTCAACGGCGGGCAGCCCAATGTCCGCTGCCTCTTCATTAGTTAACCAGTCGAGCCCAGCAGGATCAAAGGCCCAGTAGTACTTCTCAGTATCTGGGGGATTGAAGATAGTTAATTGACCATCCATGATGTCTGCCTGTGGGGGAAATAGGAAGAGATACACTTTGTCTGTGGGTGCATCGGCCATGAAGGTTCCCCGCAGGGCAAAGTCATCCAGATGTGTATTCAAGGTGCATTTGAAATCAATTCTGGTGATAAGAGCCAATGGCATAAAACATTCGTTGGCGGCTGCGTCATCACAAGAAGGGATTTAAATAGTAATTCTCGAGGATGTGTTTGAAGGGACCCACAGAAGGCACCTTGCAGGTGCTTAAGAACATAGTGGTTCTGAGAAAACCACCATTTTTTTAGTGTGTCGTTGTTTTCCAATTCTATGACAACCTGCAACGGATAAGTGTTTTCATTTGGACACTCTTGATAATCAACCCTACGGAACGATTATTCGCGAACAACAGTCCAAAGCAGCCATGAGCGCACCATGTCCATCCAGTCGGCAGAACCTCTGGGGAGAGATCACACCAGTGCCAGGAGCCAATATAAAGGTCATTGAGTGTGAGATGTGTTGCAATGGGAATTACACGGAATTCATTTGGCTTGAAATGAGCACGGTCACAGTAGGAAATCAATGGGAGCGTGATGATCCCGGGGGTTGCCAGGGACGAATTGGGGAAATCCATGGTCCCACGAGCAAGGATGTAATAGAACTCATCGAGTTCAAGGGTACATACGAGTCTGGCACCCAAGTCATTCTCTGTCAATTTGACCTCCGGCAATTCGACGGGCACCCATGATCTGATATGGGAGACACTGTCTTCACACGATTCGTACCTGTCGCCGACGTCCACGCACAATTTCCCAGTAGACACCCGGATCCACGCAGTACCTGGAAGACTAGTCAAGCTCCCTCCAATGGTTTCATACCAATAGGAATGTGCAGCCTTAACAAATGTCAGTCTGTTGCAATGCCCAGAGTTACACAGCTCACGGAGAAGTGTCGCGACTGTGCATGCAGTAAATCAGTGATTCAACCTTTAGGAATACTGCCAGAAAACGGACAATTTCGTTACTGAAATATTCCGAGGCCAAGAGGGATCCGGCGTGCAGTTTTTCAACTTGAGACATCGGCATCATTTCTGCGTAGATAAGACATTGAAATCTTTGGTTCACGCAAAACTCTGACCATCGTGATAGATCAGGGCATTCATGCCAGCCGAACAAGTCAACCCAAAGAACTGTGCGAAGGAGGGATGCCTGTAAAAGTTATGGAATTACACGCTGGGGAGTAGAACCACCTACCGAAATTGAGCGCCTTCCTGCATTTCAGTCTTTCTCTATGACGGAGGAATATGTAAGTGAGCAGTTATAGATGGGATGGTGACTTGCCCACTCAAACTGGGGATCATTATAAATGACTACAGTCAGAAGGCACTGGAAGTCAAGGGCCGCCTCGCTGAGCAGCGGGAGGAAAGACGTCGTGTGGATAAGGAGGCAAAGCGGGAGGAGAGGCGGGCCAAGCTCAGGATCAAGCAGATGAAGCTGGAGCATGCCCAAGAGCTCCGTCTGTCTCGCATTCGTGCCGCTGGCAGTTCTCACACATCCCACGCTGCCAGCTTCTTCGACAGCGACACCCGCGGCGTTGATTACGGTTCATCGGAGTATGCGCAGTCCGACGCCGACTCGTATCTCGACAGCCTGGGATCCATGAGCGCCGGACCCTCCACTGCTACCACATCTTTCGGTGACAACATGCAGTCGGCGTACCCGTCGATGCCTTCCCTTCCTCCCTT
Source organism: Mycena leptocephala (assembly GCA_029378395.1). NCBI lineage: Eukaryota > Fungi > Basidiomycota > Agaricomycetes > Agaricales > Mycenaceae > Mycena > Mycena leptocephala. The sequence continues at coordinate 6,617 of JARJLF010000034.1, forward strand.
CGATAAATTCTAACGGAGCATTGCTACTCTCACTGTCCCTACTCGGCCTTTCCGTTCTTTTTTTGAGTTGATTGCTCCATTAACTGTCGTTACTCGGTTGTCATACTGTCCCTGCTCATCTACTTCGTTACTGGTCTACTGTCGCTACTCGGACTTTATTTATTCTTCGCTACTTTCGCTACTTAGTCCAAGTTCCTCTCTTTGTCTACGAGCACGGTTTTGCATACGTCGCTCTTTTGCTTTGAATAGAGCACGTTTGAGGGATTCGCGTTTAGCTTTTCCCGACTGAAGACGTGGATTATTGCCCCGGCTGCGTTGCTGTGGTGCTTCGTTAGCCGATGAATTGGAAGATGATGAAAGTCCTTCATCGATAAAGGGATCAGCCATGGCGGCTTCATCATCAGAGCTGTCCCCGCGTTCTTCCTCTTCGCATTGCATGGCAAAGGAATGTACACCTATGCAGGCAGCAACCCAGTACGTCGCGAATTTGTGGGCGTTCGCATTTTTGATGCTGACTCGAAGGCTCTTGAGCGATTGAAAACGGCCCTTTAAATATCCTATACAGTGCTCTGAGCGAATACGAACCATAGAGACATGGTTATTAAATTCTTCATTCCGGGGAAGGTCACGCTCGGGCTTTTTGTACGGTGCCACAACCCATTTTTCTATCTAAATTTTATCGTAATGATGACCATACACAGAATTCAGATTGATTCACATACAGGATAGGCAGAGTCGGCCCAAATAAACTCTCCCTCCTTCATCCAGATGTCGTGCTCTTTAACGATGCGGGTCTCCTCCCACGCCGTCGAGTCATGTGTGCTCCCAGTAAAACCGTAGCCAAAGTCGATGATCCGCAGATTGGGAAGGGAGATGATCTGTGTTAACAGTAAATATACAAGCCCCAAGGACATGGAAGATGCGCGCACCTGGATATTGAGAGAGTGGTTACATTTTCGGTCAAAATAACTCTCACCGAACCAGTATGGATGGTCAAAGAGGGGTATCAATGTCCCGTCGACTAAGCACCATCCGTCTCTCCAGGCCTTGCAGGAGTGTTCCTCAACCCATGCTTTCGCCTTCTCCTTCTCCGAGTCAGTGGGCATTCGCACCGCCTCTTCCATGAAATCCCGCCGAAGGATCGCCGTCATCACCCTACGAGTAGCCAGAGTCACGGTGCCTTTCCCCACGCCAGCCCAATTCGCAACTTTCTGCAAACCCGCGGCGTTCCCTGAATGGCCAAAACGGAAGAGTGTGATGGCTAGTTGGTCCTCGATCGGCATTTGCCCGTTACGCGAGTCGTTGGTGAAGACTGCATCATCACGGATGCTGGTGACGAGCTTGTCGAATGTACGCGGAGATATACGGAGTTCCTCGCGAAATAGATCCGATCGAGTGTCTTTCATCTCGGTCAGAACATGGCGCATAAAGGCGGGTCCACGAGGGAAAGTGTCCCTCGGCATCTCATAGCGATGGGCATGCATCTCCTCTAGACTCTGCCGTACCCAGCGGAGAGGATTGCTGCTATGTGGCATCTCGGCATCCTCGTCTGTGGGTATGCTGTCCCAATCCCACTCCACATCTCCATCTTGCTCCGAGACCGACTCCGATGAGGTAGTATGGCCAGAGCCAGCACCGGCGTCGTCATCCTCTTCATCCGAATCTGGATAGCCAAGGGGATGCAGCTCTGGCATTTCATCATCTGCATCGCCTCTGTCTGAGTCTGAATCAAAGGTAGAGTCTCCCGAGGACTGGGAAGAGTTCTCAGAACCCCTCCAATCCGAGCCTAGAAGATCCGACCAGTCTTCACTTGTGGTACTGGAATCCGAGTCCGAGTCGTCAGTAGAGTCCGTGTCCGAGCCCACAGATGAATCTAGAGAGGAGTCTGAGCTTTCAGCGGCCTTTAGATGCATCGGGTAGAGCGGTAGCGTGGCCTCGGGCTGAAGAAATGCAAGTTGCTGCTCTTCGTTGGTAAAGCCAGCCTGCCGCAAAGCTCTTTTGAGCTTATTCTTCTGGCGGATCTGCCGCTTAAGTCGAAGTGAGTGGTGTTTTAGGCATGTCCGGAGGATGTGTTGTGTGCGCGCCTGGCGGGACGACAAGCGAGGCATATTACGGGGACTTGGGCGGGAATGGCGACTCGGAGTCAAGCAAGTGATGATGTAATCCAGAGATATATTATTTTGTTTTTAAGTAGAGTACTTGGGCGGAATACAGGATATAACTGCCTGCCGGAAAAGAGAGAGAATCGATGGTAGAATCGGGGCGGTCAGAGTTGGGTGCCGATTCTTGATCGATTCTCGACTCAAAATCGGATCAGAATCGAATCAAAATCGAACCCGAATCGATGCAGAATCGCCAACTCTGACTTCCCCTAATGCTACAATGCTAATATCGACATGTGTCCCGAATTCTGTCCTCTGGTTCTGGACAGGTATTTTCTGGAGAGGTATTTTCCGAAGAGTTCAAGTTTACACCGGTGAAGATCGGGAGATACCAACCAGTGAGTTGCAGGGAGTACTTGAGGATTGTTTCAAAATATAATTGCGTAACCCAGGTTGCACATTATGATGCTCCAGGACCTATGTACCCTTTACGATTCACGTTCAGGTGAGAGTCAAGCGTGAAGTGGGTTGGAAGTGGGAGTGAAAGTTTCTAAGTCCGTTGCCAATGTCTGCCGTAATTCTGCGTCGCATGACCGCGTTGCACACGTGAGCATGGTCCGAGTTCATATTTGGAAAGAGGCATAACACATGTCCACAACTCTTCTTGTCTTCCCCCACTTCCTCCTTCGAAGTTCGCCTGCTCCCCCGCTCTTAATGTCCCTTGTCCCTAGCCACTCATTCGCCACACTGTGTGCATTGTGGTATGGCCCATTGCTGACCACCAGCGTCGACTTGTAACTGCAACAGGCTTTGTCGCAGTGACAGCGGAGGGCACTTTGTACGTTTCTTCGTATCTCTCCACTCCAGTTTGTCTTCACTCAGATCCCAAGCTCAGTCAATCCTCCCCTCAAGATTTGAGTTGGAATTTAAGGCCCAAAGACTGTCGCTGGCATCCCCAGCTACCACGCATCTGTGTATTTTTCCGACGTGGGTGCGAGCTTCCCATCCCCTTCCGATGACCGTGGACTTCTGGGTACGTCCTCCTGTTGTATTTTCGACTGCATCCGCTCACAAAATATCCTTTTGTCGCATCGATCAACATACCCTGATGCTCCAATGGGCCGCGACCATGAGAGTATGTCCCCCTTTCTCCTGCCGAATCTGTGTTTCCGCGATAACATTATGTCAAATCCAAGTTGTTTTACACTGCCTTTGCGCCAACCTGCTCCCGTACCGCATGATACGCAGAGCGCCGTGATATGTGCGTGTTGTGATTTCTTTTTTGCTGTATTTTCTAACAAATCTTCTTTCATTATGCACAGCGCTCCAACGCTTCCTAGGCCCGAGCGTACCGCAGTGAAAGTACGCTCCTGTCCTCTTGCCAAATCCATGTCCCTTGCTAACATTTATGTAGAACACGCTCAATCCAAGTTCATATGCGATACGCAGCGGACGGTGCCGTGCTGATTCTCAACGGATGGCGCTTGTGCTAGGTACTGTTTACTTTTCTGTGACCCAATGTATGTAATACGTAGATCTCAATGCAAACTAATTTATTCAATGATATTCCGCCATTGAGATGCAAAGGAACTACAATGTGCTACCTGGGTCTATGTGGGCAATGGAGCTACAGAGCTACGGCATTCTGTAGACGAGACATGCGGCTACAACACCTATTATAGTAAGCTATAGTTTCGGCGGTGAACTACATCTCACTATATTTCAGGGGGGTAACGACGGTGCTACGGGTGCTACATGGGCTATCACTGTGTTCAGACCCCCCCGTAGGCACAGGTCTGCCAGATCCTGATAGGCAGATGTGTAGACAGACCAGTGTGCCGACCCTTGCCCATCCATCTGCCCATCCCTGCCGAGGTTGGTCTAGGTATTCCCACTGGATTAGGCACACATAGACTCATGTGGGCCGATGAGCCTAGCTAAGCCTAGTTAGCCAAATTCAAAATCTGACATGGTTTGTACCTGTCCAGCCATTCCAACCAGCACCAACCTAGACCCAGGTCAGCCAAGGTTGACCAAGGTTGGCCAAGATAGACACACCACTGTCGGCAAAGATCCACCAAGGTGGGCAGGCTTTGCCTCGGTAGGGATGCTAGACCAACGTTGGCCGATGCTCATTAGGGTAGACCAACGTCGGCTTGGGTGGGCAGTCCATAGGCGGGGATCGGTGAAGGTGGGCACATCTGTGCCTATGGGGGGGTCTGAATGCAGTGTATGTTGAGCACCGTAGTTATCTGAATTTTTCCTGATGTGCTCTACCCTCGGCGTCAGCCCACCACGCATATCTCTGCTCCCTGCCTCCCCGACAATCTACACGTCCTGTGCGTCGTGGTCGCTGTGGCGCGGATAGCTCTCGTTCTGTCTGCTGAATGTCCTCCCTGGGATGCATCTCGAGTCCCGACTCGCCCCTTCCCTGACCTCGTTGAGGTGGTGCCACATCATCACCGTTGCTGCACTTCCAGCTCATGCATGCTGCACTCCCCTCTTCGACATTATGGTGACCACGGCTCGGCCACGGGCACGACGCCAATCGCGGCCATTGGCATGAGCTCCGGGTTCCACGCACATGGACGTGGACCGAATGCGTGAGTGTTTCTTCACATCCCACCCCGCCTGCCGCTTGTTCCACCTCTCCTCCCGCTCATTCTGCCTCTCCTCACGCCCCGGACCTCTTCCCTTCCAACCCATCCCATCCTCCCTTTGCCCTGCTCCTCCGCATTCCGCGTTCCGAGCCCCTCGCCCTCCCACTCGTACTCTTCTGCTTCTCCCCATATCTCCGTTTCGTCCTACCAACGCTGACCTCAGGCCTTATCTCTCTATTGGAAAATGAAGGGGAAAAAAGGTATATTTCATAGGGCTACAAGCACCAGTATTTATACCTTCAAGAGAACAATAAATAATCTGAACAATGTAGAGACTACAACTATGCGGAGTCCCAAATACAAGACATGAACAATGGTTGATGCGTCGCGACGCGTCTTGATACGTGTTTCACAGAGTCCAGCTCCATGACAACGTGGCTAGGCGCATCTGCGCCACACACCCTCCACGTATGCTCCTACGTGGTCTTGACGGACTGACACGTCGTCTCCAACACTCCCCCTCAGACCGGCAAGAGCCCCAATGCCCGCGTGAATTTGTCGTGCTTGGGTCTTGCCAGAGGCTTGGTGAAAATTTCGGCAAGTTGATCTTCTGTGGTGCAGTACACGGGGTCGATGGTCGCATTTTCAATCTTCTCACGAATGAAATGATTCTGTATGTCGAAGTGCTTCGAGCGTGCATGAAATTGAGGATCGCGTGCGAGCGCCAGCGCTGCTTGATTGTCCTCGTGAATCACAGTGGGATCACCCTGGGCATAACCTATCTCATCCAAGAGGTATCTGCTCCAAACGGCGAACCGAGTCGCATGCGCGAGTGTGGTATATTCCGCCTCCGTGGATGAAGTAGCGACAGTTGTTTGTTTCTTTGAGCTCCATGCATAGGCGGCTCCTCCGAGCATGAATGCGTACCCCGAAATGGATTTTCTGTCGTCTGGGTTGGCAGCATAATCCGCGTCGCTGTAGCCCACAGACACTGTCTTTGTCGTTTGTGGTGCCATAGACCAGTCCGTAGTTTCGTGTACCAGAGAGGTAGCGTACGACGTGTTTGCTCGTGCTCCAATGCTCAGGTCCCGGATTGGACAAATACTGGCTGAGTGTCGTAATGGCGTACGCGATGTCTGGACACGTACAGATGGCGGCATACATGAGCCCGCCAATCATTGACTGATACTGCCCGCGTAGTTCCGCTGGTGCATTTGGTGCGTCGGCAGGTACTTTGCGTAGCGTAACATTCGGGTCCATCGGCGTTACGAGTGGTTTGGCATGGGTAAGTCCATACTTCGCCAGCAGCGTCTCGATGTAGTGGCACTGAAAAAGAGTGATCATGCCAGAATCGCGATCACGTGTAATCTCGATTCCGATAGTCTTGCATGGTTTGCCAAGATCTTTCGTGTCAAATAATCCCTCAATCTGTGCCTGCGTCTTCTTGGCTTCCTGCCTCGAAGTTGACAGGATGAGCAAATCATCCACCCAAACAGTCACCCAAGTTCGCTGGCTGTCACATTCGCGAAAATAAACGCAGTGATCAACTGCCGTCTTGATGAGTTGAGTGGAGGTAAGTTTGCGGTCAAACTCGCGATTCCATTCGCGGCCTGACTGTTTCAACCCATATAGTGTCTTTAACAGCTTCCAAACACGTCCTGTCCCATCTTCAAACCCTGGTGGCTGCCGCATGTAAATTTCCTCCTTGAGCTCGCCATTGAGGTACGCGCCCCGAATATCCATTTGTATGATCTCTAGATCTTCGATGGCTGCGATAGCGAGTGCGGCGCGAACAGATTCGAGATGGACAACAGGAGCAAATGTCTCTGTGAAGTCTACTCCAGGGATCTGCGAGCACCCAAGCGCGACGAGTCTTGCTTTGTGTCTTGACACGCGGCCCTGCTCATCAACTATCTTGACATAGGTCCATTTACTCCCAATGGCCTTGCGATCCCGTGGTAGCTCCACGAGCATACATGTTCCTTTTTCCTTCAACATCTCTATTTCCTCTTTCATTGCCTCGTTCTATTCCAGCTGCTCGCTCGACTTCAATGCTTCACTATATGTGCGCGGTGTGCCGGCGGCCTCAAGCACAGACTCTCCCAAGATGCATATTCTGCCCTCTCCCTTGCCTCTTCCTCCAGAATCTCTCGATCTTCAGGGGCTGGGCGCGGGATTCGTGGACCACTTGGCAATCTCACAGCAGGGTTGTTGAGCTTGTGATAATCGGTGTCCTTGGTTTGGCGCGATGAATGTCTGGGCTGGTCCGATTCTGCTTGTGCTGGTGAAATTTTTGACAAAGAGGTTGCCAGTGGAAGTGTGCTCATTGACTGCAACTGTGTCTGCATCTGCTGCTGCGAGTTTCTCTGCGCCTGCTGGTGCGACTCTATCAGTAAGCTTGGGTTCGACTCCCAATAGGGCCTTTGCTCATGTGGAATATTCACTTTTTTTTTCTTTTCCAGAGGTGGTAGAACAACGAGATTAAAGGCCAAGTTAACAGGTCAGATCCAGGTTCTTACTTCTACCCTTGTCTGGCCCTGTTCTGCCCACCCACCTTAGCGCAATGTCCTGCCCTACTCAGATAAACCGAAGCGTGACACTTTAGTCCTGCTTCACAGTGCACCTTCAGGCAATATCCTGCCTCACTCCAATGAACCGAAGCGTGGCATTTTCGTCCCACTTCACAGCGCACCTTCATGCAATGTCCCGCCTCGCTCAAATGAACCGAAGCGCAACACTTAAGTCACGCTTCACAGCACACCTTCACGCAATGTCCTGTCTCACTCAAATGAACCGAAGCATGACACTTAAGTCACGCTTCACAGTGCACCTTCATGCAATGTCCTGTTTTACACTGCACACTTAGTCCCGCTTCAGGGCACATATTCAAGCAGAATCACAGTGTATTCATCAATATCAACGCACGTAGTATAATGTATGAAAGATCTCAAAAAATGCATATGTGTCACCTTATAAGCCCAAGATATCGTGATAACTGGTGGATCCATCCCAAAGGTCTATTGCGATATCCTATGGGTAACCATATGGGTGTCTCGGGCACTTGCCTTTGCCAGGAGGCATCATCCTGGCTTTGCACAGCTTGCTTCGGCATTTGCTCAGGCATCCCGGGCAAGGCTTATCTGCTTACAAATAATAATTGGTCTTTTAAAATAACACAAAAATAATCATATTTCGGCTATTGCCATGAATTTGATGGCTGTCTGTATTGGGTTGGGATTGATGAGCCTGGCCATTGCCTTGAAATTGATGGCTGTCTGTATTAGGGTGCTATAGCTGCCTGTATTGGTTGCACTTGATGCCTGCTGGCTTTAAATGCTAATATTGGTTCCAAAAGCACCGGCTCTCAGAAAATATTTTGCATTTTGGGGGCCAACGGGGCCACCAATTGCAAAATGGCATAGATGACTCTGGTAGCCCTTGATGAGCTCTACAATTTGGGTATAAGGATCAAAGGTTCCGCCGATGACCTTCCTTTTTGGGACACTACGCTTTTCGCCCAAAAAGGAAATTTTCTACATCAACCCTTCCCTGGCTCATAATTCAACCGTTTTGGATGATCTAACCTTATAGGCAGGTTGTCCTGAGTTCTTTGAGCCCAACTGGGACACATTAGGCTGTATTACAGTCCAATAACAGGGTGAAAATAGCGAAAATTTGAAAATTTGTATCTGGGCATAATATCTTGGGGATATACCAATAGATGTAGTTCCTGGCTATATTAACTTGTTGCCTTGTGTTCAAAAGATGGCCTCCAGGTAATATATCATAGGCTGATGATGAAAAACATCGCAATTTGGCCACACAACAAAATAGTGTTTTTGCATGTTTTTATGCCTCCTCATTCTGTTATACATCCAAAAATATACCCTTGGACTTGATTCATGCATATCTATTGGAAAGACAGAGCATTTGTACTCAGAGCAGGTGATATCCCATAATTTAAGGTGATCTTCTTTCGTATTCCTATCCACCATACTCAGCATGCAACAGTGTTATAGACAGTGCTCTAAATGCTCCTACTGACTCTCCCAAGCCATATGAACAGTTCCTAGCCAAAATCCGCACCAATATATGGTGATAAACCTCAAAAGTGTCAAATGACACTTTTGGCTTGTTTTATTCATAGGGCACTATGGAGACCAGATAGTGTGAAATAAACATTGGGAGTGAGATCAGATGGTTCAAATAACTCAGATTGAGTGTTTTTTGAAGCCCACGGTCGACACCGTTACCCCCCACTTAAGCGGGACATGTCCTGCCTGCGAAGCTTTTCGTGGGACGGTGGTGGAACTGTCCCGCCTTGTCACGCTGGTAGCGATGGGGTATCGGAGGGGCACCTTTGGCCTGGGCTCAGTCTAGTTAGAGGCGCCATAAGCGGGACATGGCGCCTCTAACTAGACTGGTTACTTGGTATTAGCAGGTGGGTTCACCTCGCCATGAATTCTCAACGTGTTGCTGCCCCTTCGATATTTTCTTTCTGGAACATCTGGTAAAATATGTTCCTACGCCATCATATTACATTGGAATTGGTACAACATGTCCGTTCCAGATTCCGCTGGAATGTGGACTGTAGTGTGTCATTGTCCCCTGGCCGCTGCCCATTTTCGTTTCCTAGAACGCCAGCAGGCAAGTTATGTACCACTATTACGTCTTGATGCACTGCATACTCTTACTTACATCTTTGGCAACGCTGCGCCATGACTGCCGCCGCCGGGCCTCGAGCATTAGTCAAGATGAGTGATTCCAACCAATAAATAATGGTAGTTGTTTCGAAAATCACCGCGTCGTTTTTCTAGCTTATCGGCCGGCACAACATATTTTGGAACAATTGTATGTATCCACGATTCGAACAAATCAATATATTTTCTACTATCTCTATGGATCGCTACCAGCATGTTTTTTTTTATTACCGATACTCTGTGTTATGTATCCCAATGATCACAACAGTCGTCATCGGTCTCATTCGTTAATATTAATTCTATATGCTGATATCACTGCAGTCGTATCAATTATCCACCTTTCAGATTAATTGAGTACTGTGAACCCAAATGAACTGACATCTCCCATAAAAACACTTTACGCCGGAGTGAAGCGAAGGCACATCTTGTAATATTAAAAGAAACAAAGATAGACAGGGAAAGTATCCCACAGCGTAAACGCGCTGGCGAGGGCTGGGAGACCAAACCTCGAAAATTGGGACCGGCCAAACGTGGTGACACCCGAATGAGAAAGGTGCGTATGGTTCTCACGGAATTGGGGCACGAAAACCGGGGAGTGCTGGTAAAATTCAACGGGCACGACATCAGAGGCACCAAGGATGTTATCTACGCAAGCACACACCCAGACGCAATGCTCGCCTTTGGCCGATCTGCTGAGAAAGGCCTCGATGAGCGAGCGCGCGGCTCACGGCGAGAATTGGGGCCGTAGAAATGATGTCAGTTTGAGAATCCGCGGACGAGAACGAATGCGCAACGCTGGGAGCAACGGACAGAGCACAATCAAATCCTAAGACGGTCAGTCAGCATGGGGTCAGGAACAGGAAGAGTCACGCAGGCGCAATGGGTCACAACGGAGGAAGAACTCGCTGCCGTTCTCATAACCGTTAAAAATAATTGCTGGCAACGAGGACATATCCACTCTGCGGCACACGATAATCGGCGTTCGTCTGAGGATGCTTTGACGCATTGTGGAACCCAGCAAGCCTATTTAGTGACGATTCAGCGCAAGAGAACAAGCAAAAATTCAAGGGAAAGAGAGACACGGACAGGGAGAGAAAGGTTCCGTGATTTGTCTGATTCGAGGGAGAGCGAGGTGGGCCCATTTCCGCAAGTGGTATTGGTTTTGGCCAGGCTATCAGACCGCGCGTCGGGTGGACTCGGTGGGATGTAGGTCTGTAAATGAATGTAAGAGGGTGCAAGAAACACGTTATAGTTCGGCTGCGTCTATTCTATTGCTTCGCACTGTAGAGACAAGGTACGCACCATGGAGGATGGGGACAACAGTAGTGGCTCCGGGCAGATATACAATTTGCTCGACTCATTAAAAGACCTGCGCGAAGCCGTGGACCTGGACTAAAAGACGCGAAAAAAAAGGAAACATGGGAGGGTCATTGTGGAAGGAGACCTGGGACGACGAAGACGCCCCGGTGCATCCACAGACACTGTCTCTACAAATGCGCCCTGTCCACTTCAATAGAAACAAAGACCATATGCAGCACGTAAGCCAATCGGCCGCGGATGATACTCTATCCAAGCCGCTACGCAACGATACGAGGCCTCTCAAAGGAGGCGTTTTGCAGATCCCCGGACGAGTGCCTGGACGTGGCAACATCCCCGGGTGATTGCTGCGTTCCGCGTGCTTGCATCCACCAGATACACACGTGCAAGACGATAGCCCGTGGGGGCTCGAGACCAAAAATGGGTAGCACAGCATGAAATATCAGTGAGGAGGATGTGTGGAATGAGAGACTTAGTTAGCTACACACCAGAGAAACCCACGAAGCTGGAAAGTGCGGCGGGAAAAGCTGGCGGGATGCAGTTAATATTCTCAAGTACGACATCAGGATGGTAGAGTCTGCAGGTGGTACACAACAAAAGTGACTCGTTGGACGCGTTTCTGCGCAGAAGCATGGACATTCGCCCGGAGCGCGAAGGACGCGTTAACAGTTGGAATACAAGAGGGAAAGAAAGCCAGGAGAATTTTGTCCGATTCGCAGGTATAATAAGCGCGGACTGGGTGAGATATGGGCACCAGGCGTCGGGGTGGGGAAAGGACGATCGTTGATGAGAGCAAAGGCGGTTTGATGGGCCTGTCAATCAACACTGCCACACCTTTTCTCTTACACTTCGCTGCTCCACAACGTCCACCATTCATCGGAACGCAAGGTCAGTATTCCTCAAGTCCAAAACAACGTGCGCAACACGGTTCAGATCTCTCCGGGCTTCACCTTGTGGTACAGACGTCCAGATCCCGCCCAGGTAACCCAGCGACTTCTCGGAGTCCACCCGCGCATCTCCCTGTGCGCACTCGGCCCACTTCCAGCCGCGCCGACATGCCTCCGCCATGTCCATTCGCCTTGTCGTCCCCCCGCTCATGAACGACTTCACAATATCTCCTTGTGCGCACGCTTGCGCCCCCATGCACGCTGGTGTGCGTGGTGCGGCAGCTGATCTTCCAAGCCCGGCGCTCGCGCATGCAAAGGTATCGGTGGGTCTTTGTTCGCGATACAAGATCTATCGGAGCGAGAGAATGACTGACCGACGGCGCCGTTTGTGTCAACGCGCGGGACTCTTTGGCCTCCCATTATTCTAATGCTTTCCGGGCCCGGTATCCACCGCGGCTCTCGATCGCTCCTCGTCGCATACCCCAATCGCGTGACCTGCATCTCCCCAGGTTACTCGATCTCATGGCGGTGTTATAGATCTCGAAGCGGTTGGCGTATACTTGTGTGGCCGAGTGGTGAAGGAGAGGATACGAGTCACCTGCGTACCCAGTGAGTATTCGTCTTTCTTCCATTCTCTCTTCCCTTGTACATGAAATCTTGCCCCGTCCCCCTTGCTCTCTGCCAAATAAATAACATTTCCAATTGCTCGCTCCCTCACTTTCTTCATCACGTTGGGTGATGCTGATTCCCTTCTCCACAGATTAGGGTCTTTCAACGGCGCGGCACTCGCGGTTCGGGCCTACCTTCCGCCATCCATGCCATGCCACACAGCTTCCCTTCGTGCACGGTCTGGTGACCGTGATCCGCACTTTTACCCTCCGACCCTGCCGAGCCGACGGATACGCGAAGTGTGTCTGGTGCTCTGTGTGGGCGAGCGTAGTTTCGAGCGCTGATATCTGTGAGTCTTATGCTCCCCTCCCTTCCGCTCGTCCATCCCATCACTCCCAGTTTTACCTCTTGTTTCGCTCTCCTTCTGTCTATCGTGCTAACGTTCTGCTTCTAGCCAGCGTCTTCCCAGTGCCGCACTGCGGCAACTAGTGGAATTATCGACCCGAGCGTGATCTAAGGGGATGGCAGGATGTGCGTTGGCTACCTAATGCGTGTCTTTTGCATTTCTATTCCTTCCCCGCCTCTTTGGGCTCGATTTTTCTTTCGTCCTGTCTTCCCTTTCCAACTCGCGTTATCGTCCTCTTGGCCGGCATTCAATATCTACGTCGATCACCCGTAGGCCCTCGATGATACTCCAGCGTTCCATCAACCCACCGGCGACCCGATCGCGCAGTGTAGCGCTGTGGAGGTGCGCGTCGCTCTTGATTCTTGCGGGATGGATGGACAAGGGCGATGTCGATGTGTATACGTGCACTTTCTAGGGGTACGTGCTTGCCAGCAAGTCTGTTCTGGTTTCTGTCGTATCGTATTGAATTTGACAATTGTTCTCATTCACTGCCCTCGTTCGCTCAGCTACGCTGATCTTTGCGAGTCAGATACCACACACTGCGTGATCCCCGGCGTGAATCTTGCGAGCGGATGATTTGTCCATCTGGTTGGGATACAGGAGCCGACGCTCGATTTCTAGTTAAATTTTCTCTCTGCAATATCTAGCTTGGCTAAGAACGACCCCCAAGCGGAAAAGAAACGTCTATTCAACGCTGCTAGAGCAAAATTTGTTTGCTTTGACGCTCAAACTTCACGCATCCGACTGCGGTTGCACCAAAAACGGCAGTGATTCAATTGGTTGCGCTATTCAATTCATGTTCTTTCTATCTCTTTCCTATTTCTCAAGTCAATCTTCCTTGACATTTTGGCACAAGACAAAGTTCGCAGACTGTCGCGACCGTGATTTGTGTTTGTCCTCCCTCCACCGCGTTGTCTTCCACGCGGTGTCGGTGCTGTTGCAGAACCTTTCTCGCGGCCAAGCCCGCCTCACCGCAACAGCGTGAGCTTCTTCCATTCGATGGAATATAGCGTTGTCGATCTGACTCTGCACATATACTTCAGCAAATAAACCGAATTCTGCCATCGATTTGTGTACATCACATGCGGAGAATTGTAATGCGGCTTGTGCTTCTTCAATTATCGTCATTCTTCTCTTTTTCTGATCGAGCGTACCCTCCTCCGAACACAATCTTACCGCCCCCATTCAGCGCTTTGCGCGTTGATCGTCGTTCAAGATAGCCTCGATCCCGTGTCGCCTCTACGCATACCCTGTCAAGCGGAATGCTGTACGCGTGTTACATCATAAATAGCAGCTAATCTGGTGCAAGCAGCGAATATTCTGGCGCAAGTAGCAATTATTCTGGTGTGAAATAGCTAACCACCTGAATTTTGAATCCTCCTATTCTCTGCATGTTCACCTTGCAGGTGTTATTACATATGTACATTTCCGCTAGAAATACATTTATGCTACAGGAAATCCACAGTTCGGTCGATCTTCCAAACGTATACCCAGAAAATGAACCCTCTGAGGAATACCAGTTGTCCGTTGTAGAGCAGCGAGTGCAAGATACTTGTGCAAAACAGGGAGACTCCAGAGCCGTCCCAAATCTGTAGACCATTACTCAACTGATGTCAATTAGAATCAGCACCAACGCCTAAAAACACGCTGAACGACTCACTCTGCACGAACAAAATACCTCTCGCGTTCAATAGCGGCAGCGAATGCAGATACATCGACTTTCTGCGGTCCTCTCGATCGTCGAAGATGGCGTCGAAAGTGCGCAGTGCGGTTTCGAGCTCGCGCCGCGGCGGCTGAGCGCCGTGCGTGGCGAGTGTAATGCTTATCTCGCGCATACCGTTGGCTGGATCGAGTGTCGTCAGGAGGGGAAGTAGGAACGCGATGTCCTGCTGGGTCGGGGCGTCGAAGTGGAGCTGCGTCAGGGCAGGGAAGATGCTGAGGGGCACGCATCCGTCCACGTCGGCTGCGACGTATTGGTTAATTGAATAACCATGGCCCGAAATGCGGCAATAAGCAGTGGCAGGACTTACCTGGAGCATGGGTTAGCTGCCGTAGCGAGCGTTTTGCTTTGGTCAAGATGCGCCCGACGTCGGCACACATCGAGGAGGATATATCTGCGTGCGTGATGCGCGATAGGTCGAAGGGGCACGAAGCGTGGACCAGCCAGCCCGCGATGGTGGGCGAATGGATTAAATGGAAATGCTCGATCCTCCGCCGCGAGGACACAAGCTCCGGAGTCTCATCGTCGTCGGATCGATACAGCTCGCTCATAGATATCTCGAGCGTCTGGAGATGCAGCGTCGTGGTGGAGAAGAACCAAGACATGAATTCGTGTATTTGAGAGGTGGAGCGCAGCTCCGCATGCCGGACGGTAGGGAGCTCCATGAGCTGCTGCGCGAGCGCCACCGCGTGTTTTTCGACGCGAGCCATGAACGTCTTTGTGCGGAACTGGACCTCTTGCACGAGGGGGAGCCCCATCGCAATTATTTCTGTGAGCACATCTGGGTGAAGGAGGACCTCTATGCGCCGGATGTGTGGGAGGAGGTGCGGAGGTTCGATTAAGATTTCGCGCAGTCGCCGGCAGGCTTCGACCTCGTCTGTAGCCGCGGTGAAGTCGAATGGAGGCCCGCCACGCCTCCGCTTTCTGGACGGTCGGATAGTGATTGAGAAGAGGAGCTGGGATTGAGCTGCGGCGCAGAGGGCTCGGGAGACGAAGCAGCAGGCTTTAAGATCGGTGCGGGCCCGCACGAAGGACGGAACGTGGTTCCAGAGTTCCTGAGCCAGAGCAGGACATCCAGTTTGCATGATTGTCTAAGAGAAAGTATCAGATGTCTCAAGTGTTAACAGCAGTACTAGTAGGCACCGCGTCAGTGGGCGTCAAAGTCCGCACAGCATTCACGCATGTGGCGGTGCCCGCCGTACAAACATGCCTCCGACCGTTGCTTCCTGCCAGCACGGGAAAAATCATGAACATCGAGTCTACGGAGGATTCATCCGCCGGATCCGCCAGACGCCCACGTGAACGCTAACAGATATCGTTCATGTCCTTACCGCACTACCCTTCACGTCCCTCTATCTTGCCTTCACTGGAATATCGCTCATGAACGCTGTATACCTTAATGCTCTAACAGTTGCCTTCACGATAGAGATATCATTGTTCACGAATTGTCTAGACCTTCACGGCCCGCCAACACCGTTCATGGTGGTCCCTCACCCTTCACGTTGTTCCTATGCGTGAAGGGCCTCCTCTCGCATTCACGGCCTGAGATACCGTTCACGATGAACCTTTCCCCTTCACGTCGCCTCTATGCGTGAAGGGCCTCCTCTCGCCTTCACGGCCTGAGATACGATGAACCCTTCCCCAGGTTCCCCTTCACATCGCCTCTATGCATGAAGGGCCTCCTCTCACCTTCACGGCCTGAGATACCGTTCACGATGAACTCTTCTCCTTCACGTTGTTCCTATGCGTGAAGGGCCTCCTCTCGCCTTCACGGCCTGAGATCCCGTTCACGATGAACCCTTCCCCTTCACGTTGTTCCTATGCCTGAACGGCTCCCTTGTGCCTTCACGTCCTGAGGTATCGTGAACGGTCACCGTTCACGATATAGTTTATGTGAATGACCTTCAATGGTACGTCCTTCACTCTGCCGACGTGAATGACTTCAAGTTCACACCGACGTCATTCTTGTCTCGCAGGTCATAAACATCGAGTCTACATAGGATACAATACAAGACACAGTATAGATGACACAACAAAACCTTTAAAATGAAACAAGGAAAGGGCAACATAATCGCGCTAATGTATATATATTCACAGTAGTCCTACTTACAGTACATCCACGCACTACTGACTGGTGACTTTTGGCGATTTTCCCTGTTGCCTCGATAACTGGAGTGTGAGTGCAATAATCTAAGATCAAGATTTTTGAAAGGATGCGTACAGAGTCTCACCGCAACGTGACGAGCCGGCCCCGGCGCATACGTGGATGACGACCAGACTTGTCGTGTTCTATCGCGCCATAACTCGGGAATGTGCGCTCGAAGGCGTGGCATGGCATTTGGCAAAGCTGCAGAGGAGTGACGTGCAACGCAGTAAGCGGACCCCGAACTGAGATAAAATCCTGACCAGGACTTGCATACCGCTGCATTCCAGCCTAGGTTTCCAGGCAAGTACAGAGAAAAGGATAAGCAGGAATCATACCGCAGGATCGACTGATGAGGCTGATGAGTGGGATAGAGAGGTCTGAGAGCTCACGTTGTCCTCCAATCCTAATTCCCTGCGCGACCAAAACTGCCTGCACCGGAGAGGCTAGCTTGGGAAATGCAGGCAAGGCAGAGATAGAAACCTTGCCTGTCTGTGTTTTTGCGTACATGCCATGGAAGACTAGCTCAGGAGCGAGACGAGAGCGCACGATGTGGGAGTCCGGACAAGAGCGTAAACATGCACGTGATGATAGGCCAACATTGCGATGCAACGTCAAATATCGTGAAGGAGTATTCCGTGAAGGTATGCTATTTGCCGTGAAGGGGCGCGCCATATCCCGAACGGTCAAATATTTCGTGAAGGAGACATCTTCTCGTGAACGAGCTTGCATCTCGTTCACGATGGTCTGTTCCTTGAAGCGAACGTAATACCGTGAACGATCTGACATTACGTGAAGGGATATATATTTTCGTGAACGAGTTCTTCCACCCTTCACGACAGTTATATCGTTCACGGTGCGGCCAGATCGTGAACGTATTGACAGCTCGTGAAGGAGTTGCTTTTCGTGAACGGATACATAATATCGTGAATGACATATGACTGCGTGAAGGTTCACATATTTTCGTGAAGGAGTTGCTTTTTCGTGAACGGGTTCTCATATCCTTCACGACAGCCATATCGTGAACGTTTGGACATATCGTGAACGATAATTCCGGCGGATCCGCCAGATCCGCCGGATCCGGCGGAAGAATCCTCCACACATTCATCGTTCTCGAAAAATTGGTCATTCCGAGGGCTTTATTTCACCGGAAATAGCCTGAGGTTGCCGAGGGTTTCGCCGCTCGGCATCGGTCTCCCGACCGATTCGCCATCACCCTTGCAATGGCGGGGTTGCCACGGTGTTGCCGATCGTTTGAACTCCACGGCGGAGATCCATTTATTTTTTCCGTGAGAAAAACAGTTAAAAAAATGGACTTATGTCTTTTTCAAGTAATTTCACTGGATGGTAAAATTTCGGACAATTTTTCCTAAATATTTCTCCCCGCAAACGCATACCTTTTCATTTTACCACTGGACAAAGACAAAGGACTTCTTGCTAGCTTTTCCTCAGAAAAATGACTAGAAAACTCACTGAACCGCATCCATTTTTCAAGCCCGTTATTCTCACGGTAACAGGGATGGACCTCGGCGCGTCAGTAAAGTGAGTTGGATTGGCTTTACGGAGACAACCATGAACTACTTCGACAGTCATGATAACGAATCAGATACTGAGTCATTCGGTGGGGTGAGAGCAACTGCAGCCACAGTTATCGCATCCACCAGCACCGCAGCCATACTCGTTATTGTCAGTGCCGCAGTTTGAAGCAGAGATGCACGTATCCCATCCACCAAAGCCCCCGTTGCTCGCGGTCCAACACCACTCCCCACCAGTCCCGCAGACTTTCCAGCAGTAACCTACACCGCTTTCCACTTCACAACCAACGGTTGGGCCTGACGTGACGCAAGCACGACGAACGAGACCTAGAAATGATAGAATGGTTAGCATCAAGCAAGAGTCGGTGCGGATAATTCTCTCGTCTTTACCTTCGAGACTATTGTGACCAGGTCTGGTCCCGTTGATCCCGAGCGGATGTTCAGCGCACTTGCGAATGGATGTGGGATCGACGCCTTCGGGGAGGATTTCAGGAACTTCCATGACACCAAGAGCACCGCATTCATCGGCAGTGTTAACAGCGCTGGAAGGCGACTTGTGATAGCGCAGCAGCGGCAAGGGTAAAGAAAATAGTTGAGCTTGAGAATTTCATACTGATCACTAGAACAGAGTCAATATGGTTGGTTTACTAAGAGAATTCTCGGCTTACCAGTTGGACGTTTAGCTGATGGACTTTGTTGGTCTGAGTCAGTTGCCTGAGGGTAGTAGGGCTCGCTGGCCAGTCTTTTATACTGCTTCGATATTTATTTTTGGGGACGTTGTTGAGTAAGCCTCTCGAAAACTAGAGTAAGCAGAAGCTGTGTGGCGCCGATGTGTACGGGCCGTCAGCAAAAATCTACCTGGGATCGATTGATTTGCTTTGAGGGAGCCTTCTTCGCTTACAGTCCTCGATCCATTCCATCGGAACCTGACAGTAATCGAGTCTGGGCTCAATATCGTCGTAGAATGAAGTTGTTGGATCCGGAGGCAAGGTCGCATTGCGATCCCGGCGTGGCCGGATTTCATGTGAGCGAGTTCGCACCGAGTCATGAGCTAGGCGAATGTACCTCCCTGGTTTCAAATTCTTCCTCCAGCTACGCTGGTTCTGTGCGGCCATATTGATGAAATGGACGCCACCACCTCTCTGTTGGTCCCCGCTGAGCACCGCTGTGTAATTATCTATATTTTTGGGATGGTCGCGACTTGCAACACCACTGCAGTAATGCAGGACCTAAACACCGCGAACCTTAGCTGGACCGGAATATGCATTATAGTGCTGAATCTGAACTGTCAGAGTCCAAAGAGTTCTGCAGCACATGGACCGAATTCCACTCGCATCTCGCTGCTTTGAGTCAACCATGTTAGTTTCAGCCCACATGCTGATTTATGCCAGTTAGTTACTTAAGCGGCACGCCTGGTGATACGCCAGCGTTCTGGCCTCGTTTTTGGCGCTGCGGCATCCAACCGTTCAGTAATTTCACAGAAACACAGCCCGTCAAAGCTGTTGTTACGTCCCACAACGGGATATCGCACGGGCCGGTGACGGGTCGGGATTCTACGGGTCCCCTGAGGGGCGATCTACGCGACCTCGAAATCAACCTGCCGGGAAGGTGCCGCGATTCTTTACCTCCGCATCCGCATTCAACCTCGCCGAAGAGCAGCAGTGCCGACATGTACACCCACGTTGTGAGCAGGTTGCCTTTCCCACCAGTCATTACGATCATTCTTGAGATGTAAACATTCTCTCCTGGTTCCTTGCTGGTTCCTCAGCCGCAGCCGTGGAAAAATGCATTTCAAGGACCGAAATTTGGTGATTATATAATAAGGTCAGGTACCGATCACGGATCAAGGGGAATCGACAGACTACAACAATGCGCAGGTACGAGCACTTTTTTGTTGTAGCGTCTGTTTATAAGAGACTAGAGGTCCATGCGCACGAGCCGAGTATATACGAGAAGAATGGGAATGAGACTCGCGCAGTCCCATCATCAGCTACGAGTCCCATTAACGAGGGCGGCGAGGGCATCCCGAGGGTGGAGTATGCGACTTGTCCCATCCAATAGTGCGAGCGGGTCGGTGAAAATATCTCACAATGAGCGCCCGATGTGAAACATTTGGTTTTGTAGTGTTGCTGAATTTGAATGAAGTGAGAATTGAATGTTTTCAGTGTTTGCCCTCATTCTACCCTTAGCATCAACCACCAAACACGTACGAATGTAATCCATGAGCTAAGGAATGTAATCGCCACACCCAAGGGGGCTTGAGGACGGGTCAACCCAGCACTGCATTGATGAACCTTTTCACGTTACGTTGGTCAGATCCGCTCTGGCTCCCTCTTCGTCCTACACGGAGCTGACATGGTCCCGCGCGGCTGACTCACCTTTTGCACCTCTGGGGTCCTAGAATATTTTAGAGCACGTGTTCTTCAGAAAACAGATAAATAGCCGGTGTCCTGCAGGCTTTTCCTTCAGCTCCTCTTCCGACTTTCGATCAGGTTAGCATACGAGCCCTTCTCTCTCCTACACTCCTTCCCCTTGGCCTCCCCGGCCTCCCCCTCACCCTCCACGTCGGATCATCTCTGACTCACTTCAATATTTTCTCTCCAGAAGCTACACAGTCTCAAGACCGCGAATACTACTTAGAATGCACTTCAACCTCAGTTTCCTCGCTGCCGCCCTGCTGGTGTGCACCTCCCCTGCGATGTCGGCCACTGTCATCGCGTTCGCAGGGGCGGACTGCACTGGCGCTCAGAGCGGCCCCGGAACTGGAGGCCCCGGAGCTTGTCTCACCGAAGGCGGCGGCTCCGCGAGGTCCTGGAGCTATTCCGGTGTTACCAACCAGATCCAATTCTTCCAGTCCGGCGGTCCCAACGATAATTGTCATGGGACACCATTTACTACCCGTGGAGCTGGGTCTGGATGTGTCACTGCGCCTGATGGGTAAGCACTCCAAGTTGCATTTGGTGGATTGTAACTAATGCGCGTCGAATCTAGATTCAACATTGAGAGCGCCAGGCTCACTTGAATTGCCGGTGCTTCGAGCTCAAAGAATAGCTGTTGGCTCCTGAGGTCTTGTTATGTGAACTGATTTGTAGTAAACTGTGCCAGGGGATGTGTTGTCAAAGAAAATTGTTTTCCCAGATATCAGAGTCGTGGTTTTACGGCGCGTTATACCCGAACACCACTGCATATTCGGCCGCCATTCCCATAGTGACCCTTGTTGACCGAGTGACGCGAGGACAACTGAGAAAACTAGAATTGATATTGGATGAGCTTTGTGGGCTCTTATATACATACAGGAAAGTATTCTAGAAAGTTCTGATCAGTACTAAACTACTGCGGAGCACTGGTTGAGTCGCTCCAAGAATATGATACACTGAGTCCGAAAAAGTATTGGATCACGTGGATTTAAGAAAAGATTAAGATCGTGCTCAATGCTCAACGTTTTTTGACTGGGTATTTTATGCTCAAATGGTAGCAGAAGGGATGTAGTGTACACGTATAAAATATCAAACATATACACGAAGAACTTGGTGTTGTATGTGGGATTGAAAATGACAGGTGATCCAATTATTAATCTGTTTTTGATCGACTGGGAGAATTTGACTCAGAAAAATCCCCAAGCGTCGAAATAAAATGGAACAAATTCACAGAATGTTAAAAGTGAGTCGCCCCACCCCTTCCCTTTAACATTTTTCCCACTCGACAGGACAGACTGTCGTATAATCTGTCAATAAACTCCTGATCGATGTTTTCCCACATCTCCTTTAATGCAAGTCAAAGCTCCTCCTGATTCTTCGGCAATTGGTCGCTATCACGTACCATACACTTGGGAGGATCCCAGAGATGCTCAATAATGCTCCCATGGGGTGAATTGGGCCACCAGGGATGCACATCAATGCCTTTGGGGTCAGGCCAACCCTTTGCATGGTTGAACTGATGCTTTGAACTGCCTTGAATCGCCATCCTAGAAGAAAACAATGGTCCAACAGTCCAGATTATGGTGGTCGACGATGCCGAGAAGGTATTTGGAGAGGATAACGGCATAAATGAAACAGTCCATGATGCCCTCGATGCGAATGAAGTTTTTCAACACGCGCCTGGTGACACACCTCCAGATTTTTATGCTCCCCTCGCCATACTTGATGATATTTCTGGCGGACATGGGGTTATTTAGGTCCCCTTTACTCCTCCAACACCACTCCTAGCCATCAGAATGAAAAATATTGAAATGAGAATCATCGGAAAATATTACTGTCTGCCAATCCTCTTCTCTCCGATAACAATGGTGTTCCACATCGTCATTTCGTTTTCCCCGGTGACCAGCGATGGATGGATATCCAGATTGACACACATAGTACTTGAGAATATGTTTTCTGAGGGAATTTCAGAGAGTATCTACTTGTACACAGGGGGAAAACTCCTTCTGTAGGTCTGATGCGCACTTGGGATGGCCCAAAGAAAGCCTCTGTAACACTGTGCAGAAATCCCTCTTGTTCCATTTGAGATGCAAATTCCCCTTTGGTGCTTTGAAGTTGCAATCAGGAGTTGGAACATACTGCGCGTCCATTCTAGATACCGTGGAGGGTGCAATGTTGTCTTATTCTGCAATCCGCCAGTTTGACATCTCCACGCCTTTTAGTGCAATTATAGTGGCCTTCTGAGTATCAGAAGTGTTGAAAATATTGAAGAGGAAGGTGTATGTCCAGTTATAAGGCAGTGCAGAACGGTGTTGTCGTGATTTGAGAGGAAAAACTTGAGGCTTTCCAAATGCGGAAAAAGAATTGGATCACATGTGCGCGTGTTTATGTTATTTCTCTCTAATGGCAGCGCATTTGATCCCAACTTTTTACTGGTAAATAGGATGCTTTGGGGTGTCCCTAATGCAGTATAAATTCTGCTCAATACATGTGTCTTTGTGGTATAGGAGAGCCCCCAAAATTTTAAAGGAGGTGATCCAATACTTTTTCGGACTCAGTGTAGAATGTTCAAGTTGGTTCTTCAACATTCAACACTCCCCCTCGACTCAAGCCGAGTGCGACATAATTCGACTGCGTAAATTTTCGAATAGAGGTCGCGGAAGGGCCTTGGTGAATATATCGGCTAGATTGTCCTCGGAGGCGCAGTGGTTGAGTTTTACCTCGTTAGAGGCAACTCGCTCTCGAACAAAGTGGTAGCGAATATCTATATGCTTCGAGCGTGCATGGAACATGACACTCTGAGCAAACATCATCGCAGAGTCGTTGTCCACATTGATAGAGATTGGGCCTTTGGATTGGACACCAAGTTCCGAGCTGAGTTCTCGCAGCCAAATAGCTTCGCAAGTAGCACCAGCAAGGGCCATAAATTCGGCCTCCATAGTTGAAAGAGCAACCGTGGGCTGTTTGCGAGAACTCCACGAGATAGGACCATTGGCAAAGAAGGAGAGGTAACCAGAAACTGAACGACGATCAATTTGACTAGTACCCCAGTCAGCATCAAAAAAAAAGTGTAGGTCTCCCTCAGATTGAAAAAGTAATGCCAAGATCGAGTGTGCCGCGAAGATAACGGAAGGTGCGCTTGAGTGCGGAAATATGCTCGGGTGTGGGCCGCTGGGAAAATTGTGAGAGATGCTGGACAGCGAAGGCGAGGTCTGGTCGGGTTGCAACAGCAAGGTACATGAGTTTTCCAACCGCAGAAAGGTACTCATGGCGAAGTTCATTACTGACAATGTGAGGTTCACCTTGGTCAGGTAGTGTGAGCTTCACATTGGGATCGAGTGGGGTAGAAACTGGGTTGGAGTGCCTCATGCCAACAGAGTCAAGAACACGTTCAGCATATGCAGGTTGTGTGAGGCGAATTGAACCATTGGCGCCGCGGGTGATCTCCATACCAAGGATGTTCGTAAGTTCACCCAAGTCAGTGACATTGAACTTCGAAGCAAGCTCCCCCTTGACACGAGAAAGCTCAGTGTCAGCATGAGCAAATAGGGTCATGTCATCGACATGGACAGCAACAATGGTGGGAGAGGAAGTGGGTGTGTCGCGGCGAAGATAGACACATTGATCAGAAATCAACTGTGTGAATCCTAGATTTTTGAAAGCGGCATCGAGTGTGTGGTTCCAGTTGTGGCCGGATTGCCGCAGACCATATAGCGAAAGCTTAAGGCGGCAAACACGACCAGTGCCATCATCGTAGCCTTCAGGCTGCTGCATGAAAACGGTTTCCTCGAGCGGACTGTTCAGGTAAGCACCAAGAACATCCATACCATGAACTTTTTACGAGTCTTAAATTTTTATTTTTAAGCCCGTCTTTAGCTCCGGTTTTCCGCAAGAAGGAGGCAGAATCGTGTCGATGACGTCTTTGATTCGTGTTGGATGTTTTGCCGTTTAAGGGAATTTCCTTCGCTTAATGGAGATTTTCAGGTCATTTCCTCTTACAGTCCTCGTTTTTTGCTCATCTTCAGTAGGTGAGATTGGTAATTGGCCGCCAACTTGTGTTTTTTGGCTCTCTAGAAACTTTTTTTTTTGGGGGGGGGCATATCTGCTATAGGTGAGATTGATAATTTGCCGCCAACTTGTGTTTTTTTGGCTCTCTAGAAATTTGCTCTTTTTTTTGGCACCTGTTTATCTCTGCTATCCACAAGCTTTTAGTCGTCTCCTTGCCTTTACCCTTTGTTCTTCAAATTCCTCGCTCCCTTCCTCGCATCAATTTCTGATGCGAAATTTGACGCGAGCGAAATTTGATGCGAGTTGCTATAAATATTACTTCAAGCTCCCAGTCTTTATC
Organism: Mycena leptocephala; assembly: GCA_029378395.1. NCBI lineage: Eukaryota > Fungi > Basidiomycota > Agaricomycetes > Agaricales > Mycenaceae > Mycena > Mycena leptocephala. The sequence continues at coordinate 31,401 of JARJLF010000034.1, forward strand.
CACCTCGTTTGACTGTCCAGTACTCATGCTTTATCCACCTCCATTGACTATCTTGTATGCATGAATACATCTGATGTTCATAACGGATTGTCGGTAGTCTCTGGAATTGGATGCCATTGTTGGCAATAGTGGTCGTATTATTTCGCACCGATAATGAGTTTATTTTGTGTCGTGTTGTCAATCCCAATCAACATTTGCTCAGCTCAAGTAAATACTGTTGACGGAACGGCAAAACGTCGCGTTCAATCTTTCACTCCGTCCATTAATTTCCTCGTTCTGAACGCCAAAACTAGAAACTCTCCAGATTATGGCGCAATCGACCGCTGTAGTCCAGTGTTTCACGACGTCGCCTCAGCTGCTGGCCAATGTTCAATCACTCATGTTGTGATTTTTGGAGGTTGATGTGGTGGTACTCCACAAATTTTTCAGCCTAATTCCTCAGCTTTGAAACTTGGATGCCCGCCGTTCGGATGCGGGTATTACTGCCGCGCTCTGCATCCCAGTTATTAGCCATTCAGGATCTCCTACCATGGTTTGTCCTGTGTTACAATCCTTGGCGGTTACATCGTTGGATCCGGTTGCCGTACGAAATGTGCTGCAATCAAGACAATCCGCTTCGGTTGCCATGGATCATGTGATGTTCAGGCAGGGCTTTCCAGCTGGAGACTACTACGAGGAGGATTTGAAGTGGTTGATGGAACGAGTCGGAGTCGGCGCTAGAGCTCCGTATCTGGAACCAAGCTGGATGAGTTTTTCGTCAACAAGTTTATAAATAGACTGTCCTTGTACACGGTTTCCACAAGTACGTCCGATCACAAGGTGCAATATGTGATCTACCATCACTGTCAGGCGGTGCAATTTGATTGAGGTGTAAACAAATCGCTCTTGTCTCAAACCATTCACTGACTCAGTGCGATCCTAACGAGCATCCGCGCCGTTTTGATACCCCTGAACAATCGCTGTCCATCCTTACTCCACTAAAAAATCTGCTTGATGGTTTCCTTTGGGAATCTTGACGAGCTCGTCTCTTGGGTCGCTGCCTGCGCTGCAACTGCGGGCGCTATAATCTCCCTTGGGTTCTGGACCTGCCTACTTTTAATCTGGGAATATTTGCCAGTTATTGGGCTCCTCATTCCCACCACAATTGGCTTTATTGGGCTACTCGCCGCATGCGGTACGCTTTGTTGCATTATTATTCCATGATTGTGTGATTAACAGGCGATTCTGAAGATGTAAGCCGTATACGTGTATATTCGACTGCTTTTAAAGCATGGTCCTCAACGGCCGCCCCTCGTAGGCATTTGAATGAGTACACAGGCCTAACCCTGTTAAGCTCGGGTCCTACGACCTACGATTCTGTTTCGTCCTATTGGACTGCCTCATTGGGGCATGTAAATGAGCGAGCCGGTATCAGCCGTGCGAGCTTGGGTTTCCGAACCTACGATAAGCTGCATAGCATTTTCTCTGGCGTCAGACGCCACATTGTGGAGCGGACGTCCGAGGAATTGACTAATGATATTCATATACGATCCCCCTCAAATACAGCTTCTCGTACCGCTGCTCCTATTGAATGTGGTCTCTTCATGAGTCCGAGCCAGACGGACTTGAGGTTTGGTGGCGGGCCAAGACAAACGATAGAAGGGCGTCTGCTTGCCGCATTTTTAATCAATGACAATGAGATCCGATCTTGGATCCACATGGAGTATACATTTGAATGCCAGTGTAGACGCGAAGAAATATCTACAGTCCTTCAGCAACACAAAAATTGTATAGCGGTGGACATTCCACTAGAAAACATTGTCCGCATCTTGACGAAGACGGACCTCCAAGCCCTCGCAAAGCTACATGACGTCTGGATCCCTGCTAGACTTGGTGTTGATGAGAGTCGGAAGATGTTCCATAATCACCGATGCTCTGGATGCTTGAAAGTGGTATCTGTTTTCAAAAATATATTCACGGACAGTACAGGCCAAACTGACGAATCTGTAAAGCCCCCAGGTAAATCCGCAAGGTATGCCAAACCCCAAAAAATAGCACCGACCGGGCTAAGGTAGCGTACGATGCACTAGTCAAGAAGAGGTCCGTATATAAATTAAAAAGTTACCGGAGATCCCAAACCGGCCGACTGACAGACACCGCTTTTCCCCCGAAACCGTTGTCCTTGAACGCCGCTCATCGAATAATAACTGCCCATTGTAAAACTGTGAGTCCTAGAGCTTTCAGAGAAGCAGGTTGTGCTGTATGCGGTAGTCTTACCCCGTTAACCATGCTGACGCCGCTAGATAAATATGAAGGTAGTCTCCGCCTACTGATCAGGGCGGGTGTGACTCGGAAGGAACGCTTCAAATCTACCGACCCGATTGAATTTCTCGAAGGTCCGGTCTTGGCTGAAGGATGTAGACACATATGTGTTGAATGCGAGACTTTTTTGAACAACGGCGTCATACCTCGGATGGCATTGGTCCGGCATAACTGGATCGGTTCTGTACCAGCGCAATTGGAAGATTTAACGTATGCAGAAGGAATAATGATAGCTCGAGTGCGTCACAACCGGTGTGTAGTTAGAGTCAATTCTGGACGCGTTCGAATGAGTGCCAATGCTATCATGTTTTCTCAGCCTGTTTCATCCATATTTAACCGCCTGCCTCCTTCAAAGACCGAGATGAATGAAATTCTTGCCTTTGTATTCATGGGATCCGCTGCACCTACTCAGGAGGACTTCGAACGCACACCCATGCTTGTCCGCAAAAAAAAAGTGGTTGAAGCTCTTGAATGGCTGAAATTAAATCACGAGGGATACACTGATCTCGAGATTTCACAGGAAAATCTGGACTCCTACGAGGAAAGGGATATCCCGGTCGTGGTGGATTACAGACGGACCGCAAAAGAAATGTCTGATGCTACTCCTGCGGGAACTACCGCAGTATTTGAAAACGCTAAGGAGTACGGAACAAGATCAGGCAAATGTTCTTTCTCCGTCCACGGTCTTACGGGAACTGAATATGCAACAGCAACTATGCAAACTATCAAATTGGTGGCTCTTCAACATTTGACCAACAAGGGCAATATGTTGGGTATTGGGAGATCAGAATTACCCGTGAGCATGTACGATGAGGTCGGTGCATATCCAGGAATGTTCCCCTGGCTATTTCCGTATGGAAAGGGAGGGATTGGTCACCCGAGCCATTCTAAAAAAACAGGGGAGCTGACGCGAAAAAGGAACCTTTTGATGTACCATGACAAGTGTTTTCAAGTCGACACCTATTTTCCGATGATTGCATTCAATCATGACCAGTTGAAAGCGGCTTCAACGGGCAGTATTTTACTTGCAAGGCGATCAATATTCGATGCGGTAGCACGGCGACTTTCAGCCGTCAACTATCTTGTCGCTGGCAATATAGCAGATAGAATGGCTGCCGGCGACCATGTACGACCCAGCAACTCAGCCGAACAAATATGTTTTGACTTGATAAAAGATCTCGACGGCATCGCAGGCAGAGTGAAAGGTTCCATCACGTCAAAGAAATACATGCGAAACGAAATCTGGTCGACAATTGCTTTCTTCAATGCCCCCAGCTGGTTTGTAACTATATCTTGGTCCGATCTCCATCATCCTCTAGCCCTGTACTATGCACAGACTGACACTATATACCGCCCGGAAATTAAAACTTCGAAAGAGAGAAACAAGCTGATGTCCCGGAACCCAGTTTCCGCGGCCAGGTTTTTTCATTACATGGTAAATGCCTTCCTAACTGATGTTCTTGGATGGGAGAGTCAGGATAGAGGTATTCTAGGTCACACAAACACCTATTATGCAACCGTGGAGCAGCAAGGACGATTGACTCTGCATTTACATGCCGTGATCTGGATAGCGAACGCTCTATCACCTCAAGAGATCCGAGATCGTATAATGGGTCCTCGTTCACGCTTCAGAAAGAGATTGATAGAATATTTGGAAAGTTGTCATCGCGCTGAGTACTTCCAAGGATCAAGGGAGGAAGTTATAGCTAACAGGAAAGTTGAACCTCTGTCCCTTGACGCTGACAGCGATGACGAAATTGATTTGAATTCCTCCTACCGCCCGCCAACTCAGACTTTGCCGACTCCACCACCACGTGCTTGCCCCGGAGATAAGTGCACAGAGTTGTGCAAAAAATGCAATAACTATTCCAAATGGTGGAAGGGTTTTGAACTAGAGGTTGACGATCTATTAGTACGCTCAAACGTGCATACCCACTATCTATCCGTAGAACATCAACGAGCTGAGGAGGCGAAGACGAAATGGAGAAAAAATAAAAAAGGCAAGGAACCTAATTTCAAGATTAAGCGCGAGCGAAAGGGTTGCCTAACCAAAACTGGTGTCTGTCGCGCCAGGTTTCCAAGAGAAGTATTTTCAAAATCGGAAATAACACAGGACGGCCATGTGAATGTACGCCATGTTGAACCTATGATGAATACCGTGAATCCAGTATTGACGTTTGTGAACAGATGCAATACCAATGTATCCAGCATGCTATCGGGCACGGCCGTGAAAGCTGTTGTATCCTACGTATCCGATTACATTTCAAAATTAAGTTTAAAGTCGTACCAAATGTTTGCTTCCGTTTATGATGTTTTTCAAAAGGAGTCCGAAATGCTGGGTGGTACACACAAAGACAAGGATAACGCGCGACATTTAATGCGGAAGATGGTTAATTCCATGAGCGCAAAAATGGAAATTGGAAGCCCAATGGCTTCGCTATATCTACTCGGGAATCCCGACCACTATACAAGCCACACATACGTGACTTTTGCTTGGCGTCCATACGTCCAATTCATACGTAAATATTGGCTCCAGGACGTGCCAGAAGCAGAAATTTCGAGGAAAAGGACGACGAGGAAGAATCCCCATCGGTCGGTTGGATGGAAAGTTTGTACCCACTTCTGGAGTAGACGACTACAGGTACCGTCCGGGTATTTATAACAATGTGACCCTGTTTGAGTGGATTCAGTGCTCAGAAAGAAAAAAAAGGTCTCGCGTGAAAGGGCAGAATTCGAGGAAGAAATTCAGCTAGCTAAATACCTGCAGGCTGATTATCATCGCGAAGCTATGGAACGACTTAGGACAGATGGTGAAGATTTGGACGATATTATAGACGAGCTTCCAGAAGACACGTTAGAAGATGAGGAGGATTCGGATTACCGTTCGGATGAAGAACTCGGTGGAGGCCAGGACCAGGATGAAGACGACGTGTCAGACTGGGAGACAGATGATGAGGACGACATTATTTTGGAAAAACAAGCCAAGCACGACAAATCCAGAATCCCGTGTCCCACGCATTCTTGCCCAAACATCCCCTGTTCACCTCTCACTATGTCAAATGCGACTTCAGAAAGTTGTCAAAGATTCCAAATTTTATTGGAGTGCCTTACCTCGGTCTGATAAAGGGGATAGATCTGCTTACTGCATGACAATGCTAACGTTATTTAAGCCATGGAGGCTCCCAGCTGACTTGAAAGACGAAATCTCTACTTGGGAACAGACCTTCCGCGAGCATGTATTCACTGACAGACAACAGCAGCTGATTAAGAATTTCGATGTACGGTACGAATGCAACGATGCACGGGATGATCATTTTGCCCAGATGAAGAAAAAACTTGCCGAAGCTAAGAAATCTGGACAAAATTTATTCCCGAGCGGATTTTTACCCCACAAGGACAAGTTTGCGGATGACTTGAATGATTTTGACTATGGCTCGGACGATGAGAACATGCAAGATGCTGATGATACATAGAGCCCGGTCCAAAGACTCTGAGATTAATGGCCTTGGCGAAGGACATGAGACGTATAATGCAAACAAATGGGTGGTTAGATGCCTGCTCTGATAACATCCCACAGGTAGACAAAGACCATCTCATGCTGGAATTTAAACCTAGGGTTGAATGGGTCAGCATCATCAAGGCTCAGCGAATGGAATTAATTGGGAATAAATTAGTAAATCTGCCTCCTGTGTCCAAGTCGAACCGACAGGTTAAAAATGGTGTCAGTGTCTTACCGTACGACTATTTCAACCACAGATCCAATGTCAATCCAACAAAAAATGCAGACATTATATCGAATATCGTGATGGACTTTGCACTGAACGCCGAACAAACCAGAGCCTTCAGAATTGTTGCGGACCATGCGTCTGGACCACAACTTTTACCCTTGAGAATGTACTTAGGAGGCATGGGTGGAACTGGCAAATCCCAGGTGTTGAAAGCCATTATTGAATTTTTCAAAGGGAGAGGCGAAGATTATAGATATATGGTTTTAGGCCCCACCGGCTCGACAGCTGCTCTGCTGAACGGGTCTACCTATCATTCAGTGTTTAAAATACCTAGAGAATCCAAGAGTAAAAATCACGATGATATTGAGGGAATAAAAAACGAAGGCACTTCACTTGCTGCTGTCAACGAGCGCTTGCAAGGAGTTGACTACATTTTCTTAGACGAAATATCAATGGTCTCGTGCAACGACTTCCAGATGCTAGCGACGCAAGCCGCCAAGGCAAGGAATATTCACGACGACTCTTTTGGTGGCTTGAGCTTGGTTGTGGCCGGTGATTTTGCACAACTACCCCCAATGACCGGCCCATCCCTATACAGTGGACAGGTGACACTGCAAGTATCAGATGCAATGGACCAAAGGAATCAAAACGCCGTACTCGGTAAAATTTTGTGGCACCAATTCAACACTGTGGTAATTTTGCGGCAGAACATGAGACAGCTGACACAAACTCCAGCCGACGATAAACTGCGGCGTGCCTTAGAAAATATGCGGTATGGTGCTTGCACCGACGATGATATTACATTCTTAGAATCCCGAGTCGCTGGATTCAGACCTGAGAATCCGAAATTGAACACCGCTGCAGTCCGAAATGTATCCATAATTACTGCGCGCAACTGCCAGAAAGACACTTTAAACAAGTTGGGGGCTGAAAGGTTTGCAAGGGACACCAACCAAGAACTGATTGATTTCTGCTCGATCGACAGAATAAGTGCTAGATCTGTAGACAAAAGTAAATGGAAAAATTGTGCTCAGTCTGAAATCAGGAAAATGACGGTGTCGTTACAAAAAAGACTATGGGACGCATTGCCTTCTTGCACAAATGAATTTATTCCGGGAAAGCTATCACTGTGTCTTGGAATGCCAGTAATGTTGCGCGCAAACGATGCAACTGAGATGTGTATGACGAAAGGTCAAGAAGGCGTGGTCTGCGGTGGCACTCTTCTGAAGGCCCCGCTGGTCAACAAGTATTGGAAACCTTATTTGTTCGGTTGATTAACCCGCCAAGAAATATCAAGATCAAAGACCTACCGGAAAATATAATCCCTCTAGTGAGAACCATTACGCATATCACTTGTCTTCTCGAAGACGACACCCTGTTGTCCGTGCTTCGAGAGCAAGTTGTATGTTTATTAAACTTCGGAATGACAGATTATACGTCCCAGGGAAAGTCGAGAATTAAGAATCTGGTTGAATTAGGTTACTGCAGCGGTCACAGGTCTTACTATGTTGCATTGTCCAGAGGTTTTACTGCAGAAGGTACAATTATAGTCCAGGGATTCAACAAGAAACAAATTACATCAGGAATTTCTGGCTATCTCCGCCAAGAGTTGCGAGAACTAGAAATGTTGGACAGATAACGAAGCTGAAATATGAAGGAAAGCTACCTCGGAGTGTAACCGGACTATATCGTCGAAGACTACTCAGGTCCTATGCTGCCTGGAAAACAGACCACAGAGACCCCCCGCATTTCCACCCTGCAATGAAGTGGAACAAGACTATGGGTCCTAGGATTCCAGATGCCGTGATTACAGTGAATGGAGACCAACAGTCACGGGGAAAAATAAACGGAAAATCACAGAAATATCGTCCACATCGAATGCTGCGGAGCTCCGTATAAAACGTATCAAACCAGACCAAGATGATATAATGAAATGGGATCGTGCTGACCCTTCATTGGACACCACTGCAGGTAGAATACAAGGCCGTGCCTGGAAACCGATGGGCTTGATCTGGGACAACACAGACTGGAGTTGTGCGTACGATGCAACATTCACTATACTCGGTAACTTATGGGCGGAAGACCCGATCCGATGGTCGGGAAATTTTTCTTATCTAAGTGGACCTCTGGGGAACTTCGGTCAGGCCATGCAAGCCGTGAAGGAAGGCACTATTACATTTGAGAATGCGAGGGACATCATAAGGAGAGAAATCCACTCACTGAATCCAGCCAATACTCCTTATGGCCGAAATACAACTGCATAGATCGCCTAGCCGAAATACTGCTGCCGAGCAAGTATTACGCTGTCGGAAGGCAAATATGTGACCTTTGTGGCTACTCAGACACTCGCACTTACGGAATGCTAGAGTCGTCTCTGACTGTTGGGCTGACTTCGAGAGATCACTATCCTGATGGAGTGCCCTGCAAGACTGGATGTCCAGATATCTCAGAAAGGAAGGCAACGCTGTCCCACCTGCAGAGCAAGGAACACAATAACTAAACTCCGGATGAATACAACCCTTAGAGACGTTCCATCTATAATGTTCCTAGATATCACCCACGACAAGCTATTATTTGACAACGAACTCACTTTCATGCTCTCAGGAACACCAGTTTCGCTGAAAATTAGAGGCATAATTTACGGGGGACAGGGACATTTCACATGCAGGGTGATCGGAATAGATGGGGGGATGTTCTTCCACGATGGAATAACTACTGGTAGAAACTGCATTCCAGAAGTTAATGTGCGAACAGTTCAAGACAGGTCGATCTTGCATAAGTGTGGGGAGAAGACTGCTGTATGTGTCGTTTACGCAAGAAATCAGTAAAAGATCACATAATGCGAATATTGATGCGAAATTGTGAACGATGCGAGATTTGACGCGATGCTTGATGCGAAATCTAGAATGATACGAAATTTGATGCGAGATCCTCGTGCCGGTTTTGTTCGCCTAATGTCATATTCGACGAAACTCTCTTTATAGTCGTAGACTATTCAATTTAAACATTCAGCTTGCTTTTCCTAAATTGAAAATATCAAAAGAAACAGACTCGTTCTGCCATGCAAAGCAATGGCCCTAAAGCCCAAGTAACTTGTAGCGCGCGGCGAGTGCGATGAGAAAACGGAAGGTCCCCAGGTGTATTGTGGGAGCAAACGTCTCGTTAAAGTCCACTCCATATATTTGGGAGAAGCCCTTGACAACAAGACGAGCTTTGAATTTTATAACCTTGCCATGGCCGTCGCGCCTGAGTCGATAAACCCAACGGCATTGAATGGCTTTACGGCCATCCAGCAAATCTACAAGCTCCCAGGTGCCGAGCTGAGTATGCTGGGCGATTTCTGCATCCATAGTAGTGTGTCAGTGCACCCTATCGGGGCGGGTGCGCGCTTCCTTGACAGACTTTGGATCATCGTCAAGAGCAGCAGCTTCGGCGGCAGCAAAAGCAAAATCAGGATTCTGGCGGCGGGTCCGCTTACCGTCCACAATATTCTTGGTTGAAATAGTGCTGCTGATGTCGCGTGGCGCTATGGGAGATGGAGGAGGCGAGGGGAATGGTGTAGAAAGTGGGGTAAGAGTGGAAGTGGCCGAAATTGGCCCCTGCGCGCGCAGCGGTTCAACAACCGGTGTAGCAGCTGGAGCGAGCGAAGAAACCGAATCTGGCTGGACTTTAGAAGCAGGCTCAACATTCTACCCCTCAGCCAGAAAAGGGAACATGGCAGATATCGCAGTAAAAATGAACCAATCAATATTGGTGCCCATTTGGTGCCCATCGTCCCCGGATTCAACGCAGTCTGGTAATAAGTTGGGTGCTTTCGAAATACGAGACCTTGAATGGACTCAGTTATCATTGTGCCCAAATGAATCGTGACTTGACCGCAGCGACTACTACGTACAACCTTGTGTCAACGAACATAGACAAAAGAAAACGAGACGAAAGCAGATTTTATACAGGCCAGTCAGTTTCAGACGATCCCGCACGATGTGATCCTGACTGCTACTTTTCATCTCGCCCAAAACCACACCCGCCGCTGACTGCATTGCGACGAATTACCCACCATAACTCGGACGCTGTACTGTTGTAATTTAATTTCTCCATATCCACATGTGAGCTGCTGCCGCGAAACTGTGGACAATCACTGAGGAGAGCATTGGCAAGAAATTTGCATTAAATAAGTTTTTGTTTCGTCTTCGCTTGACGAGTGTACTAGGTCCCTCGCGTACCAAATAGGACTGTACATTTGTTACCTGTCTTTCTTCCGCATCAACACTCTGGAGAGAACTTGTTATTTGTTCTAGTTAAGAAACTTTGAAGGTATTTACTACTCCCCACTGGTACCAGGTGCAACCTGACCCTCCAACATTTGCGCGATTGCTCTACTTTGATGCCCACATCCGAGATGTTGAAGAACACACTCGTCTGGACGGGTACGCCCGTCTCGGGGCACTGAGACCACAAATCATCGAACCCGTACGCAGCGAGGGCAGGCAGCCGAGTCGGCCCCAAGTCGGCCCTTGACGTTGAACCATAATGGCCAGGTAAACCGGGCGATCAGAGAGCACACTAGTGTACCAAGAGAGGAGTCCACCGCTCGTCACCGCAGTTGCGTGGGTGAGCCACACCCCGGAGGCGCGGTATGTGCGGAGTGAGCCGTTGGTCAGGGAGAGCGTCGGGTAGACGTTGTAAGGGTACGAAGCATATGTCTATGGGCGGTTAATGTCCAGTACGCGTACGCTGAGTGAGTGAAGACACACACCGATGTGACTTCGTTGGTCGTGCCGTCTTCCATACTTAGATAAAATGCCAGTTGATAGCAAGAACCACGTTATCTATCATCTACACACATACCTGCGAGTTGCCCCAAAAGCAGGGGAGAGCCTGTGGAATTGGCATTGTGCCAGGTAACGTTCCATGCAGCGAGGCTGAACTTGCAGGGCAGGTCCTGGGAGATAATCGGTGTACTCCCGAGGATGCTGGGGAGCGCAGCGATGAAAATCAGGGTGGACACGATGCTGGTTAACATGGCGGTAAGGAGGAGAGGTAGGGCTTCTCTTCTATTGGCAATGCTGCACTCAGAAGACAAAGCTTTACGTCAATTGCCGCAAGCACTCGATATACTGTTCCCTGGTGCTGCCAGAACCACACTTGATCCACAGAGTGCCCTGGATTTTCTCCTTGGCCATGCTGGCACTGGTAAGGGAATGGCGAAATTTGATGGGTTCCTATTGAATGTTGCAGGTACAACCAATCGACTGGGGGAAAATAATTATCGGTCCACTACTTATCTCATTTCTATCTGATCTCCCCCAGCACCTTCTCCATATACTCCATCAACTCCGCCACGGTCGCGTTGAGATGGTGCAACACCAAATGCCTGTCCTCTAGCTATTTTTGCGCTTATAAACACATCATTCAAAGGCGCAGGATAGTTTCAGTGTTATACAAACATAGCTGTATACCTGAACTCTATTAGGTGATATAAAGGAGAGTCAGAGCAAGCTCCAACTACTGACTGTAGTATTCAGAGCACGACCGCAGTGTTGCTGCAGCATGTTGTACTCTGAATACACTACCAAGGAGATATACCCATACACACCTATAACTGATTCAAGGGATCTATTCCTATAAAAAGCGACCCAGAGACTGCATAAATGAAGTTGCGAGACTTAACATGTTCCGTGGTACATTAAACTGCGTAGGAGAGCAACCGCGGTACCGGCGCAATGCCTCTCCGCCAAAGACATAGTTGTGTTTAATGGTTACACTATGGAGGAAAGCAGTCACAGAACAGGTGCTCAGAAACGAGGTGTATACGTGGTGGTAAGAAAAAAAGAGGGAAGATGCCGTGACAGGTCCGGTGCAACCAAGTAAATACGATGAGTCAAAACCATGTATGTAATAGAGTCCGTGGATGAAAAGCCGCTGCTAAAATCAACCCAGTCCCAGCAATCCGGGAGCTTCGCAAAGACATATAGGGAGATACACTGCCCCACTCAGCGCCAAAGGTGGGTGCCCAATCCACCTCGAAGTCAATCCCCGGCGTAGTCCGAGATGCCCGAAGTGGTTCAACCAGTTGCGTTGGCGGTATGTGGTGAATAAAATGAAATGTCTGTGTAGAATCAGAGTAGGTAAGTCCAAGAATGCGTGGAGATAGTGAAAAGCTCAAAAAGAGGTATCCTGAGTGTGATTCAGAAATACATGTCGAAATAATGATGAACTTCACTCAATGGTGTAAGGAGTGAATCTTGGAATATGCAGCTGAGAAGTGCATCAGACTTTGTGCCAAAAACTTGATCGCACTTGATTTCACTTGATCTGACTTGTTTCGGCCTAAAAAGACTGCAAGTGACAAGTGATCAAGCCAGGTCCCATTTTCCACAAGTGAAAAAAAAACTTTTTCCTACGGGGTGCAGGCTCATTTTTATCCATTTTGACAACCTAAAGTTTTTGGATTCAAGAGGAAAAGTGCATTCAAGTCCAATCAAGAAGTAAAATGCCGAAAGGCTGATCAGTGGATCTATGAGAAGGGGAAAGTGGGAAATCAGTTCAGTAATAAAATGTTCTCAAAGGATAAGATGTAATAATAAAACAAAAACTCGACATGTTATATTCCTGTGTTTGGTTGGTGCGTGCAACCGGTCCGAAGCCCGAAGGTGACAAGCGCGTCGATTCGCACTTCCACACCGAACTGTCCCAGCACTACACGCAATCATCGTAATGTCTCCGGTCGTCGCGCAATCATAGAGGGGTGATTGCATGCGATATTGGAAGTTCTTGGTGGGAAGTATGTTCAACCGCGCGGTGTAACAGAACTTGCGCGCGAGGAGCGCTTCATGATTCTGTTCCCACCGGTAAGCGTCTTCTTGCTCTTGCCTGCCTGTTCCCCACCTAACTTCTCATCGCTGACCTATCCTAGGACCATTCCCCCATTCTGTTCGACACTCATTATCTAAAATTCTTGCCTCCCGCCAAATTGCAGGAGCAAATTCTCTTGTAAAAATAATTCACCCCCAAAATCCGCTAAATTGCGGGAGTTAATTCTCTTGAAAAAAAAAATCTCCCTCTTCAAAAATGTCTTCCCCGAAATTCTTTCCCCCAAAATTGAGCCAATGATTCTAATACCCCACCAAAGTGACGCTGCGTGATGTTGCCATCAACACTCTTCTCCTTTAACCATCACCATCCGCGTTCGCAACTTTTCTGACTGCTCCCATCCTGCCATGGATTCAACGACGACATTTTCCGTGTGTCATTCTCCATCACTGATTGGCTTCCTAGCTCTCTAATCCCAGAATGTGGTGCCAGATTCCAGGGGTTAGGGCCCTAGGAGAAACAAAAAATTGTGAACCCCAGGCTCGAGTCAAACGAAAAAGGTCTGCGGGTGTATTACTGCTTCCGGCTACATAGACTCGTTGGGTCCGCTGACAATTCCAGTTTGAAGAAAATAATTGATTGTCAGTCAGAATGTCAGGCTGACTGTCAGAACTGACAAATAACAATTAACAATTACTTATCTGAGGAGTTAGGTATATACAGCCAGTGTATCGACGAAATCGTCAATCTTGCGGCCCTCAAAATGGTTTTTCTTGATGCTGCCCGGTGTCTGCATGAAATCTGAGTGGACACTAGCCAATTCACAGTTAATTCGAGTTTTTTACAACGTTTAGAATATATTGAACAGTGGGAAAGCTTTTGTTTGAGAGGCAAAGCTCGGAATCAGGCAGAGCCACTCAGCCAAAAGTCAGTTTCCAAGACTCCTTCGGCCGATTTGTGGTCCATGTCCACTCAGAGTAGGTAGAAAATTCCACCTTTCACAATTCACTAATGACATGCTGATGTCATTAACATGGTTATAGGCCCTGCGCCTGCGTGGAAATTCCCACACCTACTGGGCGGAATGGGGATCGCTATTCCGAGAGTATAAAGTTAGGGATACTCATCTGGCTCAAAATGGAATGCTGTTGAACAGTAAAGTCCCATCGAAGGAGACCAATCACATCAAGATCCGCTTGCTGCGTTATTCACAGTTTTCAAGATCGCATCTCAAGATCCTTTGGACCCGCAGGTAACGCAGAGGCTATACTATTGGTCTACACTCAGGCACCCTTCATTTCCATCCGATATTGATTTAGAAATTGCCGATTCGCTTGAGTGTTTCGCTTCGCCGTTAAAGACTGTATTGACAAAACTATCCCGTCTTCGCCTTCAGCTGCTTCCAGAACGCGAGATGCAGCAACGCTCCTATCCCAACGACACCAATCTGAACAGCTACATAATTCTTCATTCCCATCTGCACGCCTGAACAGACGGAATGGTAAACGACCGAACTAATGCAGTAGAAGAACACTTCCATACCTGCTCCGCCCAAAAGTGAACCAGCGACTCGCCCGCAAAAGTTGCTGTACTGGATCACGACGCTCGTGCGCGAGTTCCACGCGTTGGGCAGTTGCTTCGACAGCAGGCTGAGGGTGCAGGTGCTCGCGAGGTTGAACCCGAGCGCGACGAGAATCCAGCAGACATAGAAAGAACCGAAAACAACGTGATCCGTCGCCAGCAGCATGAGCGCCAGCACGAGTCCAGTAAGCCCGATGACCGAGCCCGTAGCGAGGGTGGTGCGGTCCTGGAAGCGCGGGGAGTATCGCACGCTCGCGAGCAAGAATGGGAGGGTCGCGATTCCGCCGAGGGCGATGAAGTTGCCGGCGGCGTACGGGGTGTAGTTGAACGCCGCGGCCGTGAAGATGGGGATGTTAGAGTCCCATGCGCCGAGTACAAAGAAGCACGACATGGAGGACCAACACATGGAGATGATGACGCCCCACTGCTGCCCGTTGAGCTGCCATATACCATACTCTTCGACAGGTACCTCGGCAGGGACAGGTGGAGCAGAGTCCAACGCTAAACCAGCACCAAACTCTACAGAATTGGAGCTGAAAAACCGGTATGGCTTCGGCAGATCCTGAAAGAGATACGAGCTCGCAATCGAAAAAAAAACCGTTATAAACGACGTAACCCATCCGGGGCTGTGAGAATTGCGAAAACCTCAGTGGTTTACATGGGTCATATTCGATCACGCATACCTTGTATATCCGTTGAATACCTGATTTGAAAATCCGATCTTGTAGAGAAGACCGCCAACGAAAGGACCGACAGTGAATCCGAACGCTTGTCCGAGGACAAGCCAACTGGCCAGGGTGGTCCGCCGGCGGATCCCGATAATGCGAGGATCTGCATGCCTATTGAGCACGGCCCAGTGAACTGTAGCGAGGGAATACCCATCACCTGAACAAAAGCGTTTCGCGTACATAAAGCCAGTGAACCCTAACCCGGATACGATACGACCCATGAGTATGAAATAGAGAAAGTGCGCGCGGTAGGCAACGGCGTGGAGGATGCTGCCCAAAAAAATGGAAATATAGGCAACTTTTAGCGGCAGAGAGTATCGTCCTGGATGTTGAGAGTTAAATGAGTGCTCGGATTTTCATGAAATACCGACCTCCATCGTATCTCGTTAAAGGGATCAGGGCAAGACCGGAGAAGACAGTGGGGATCCCGATGGTCAAGCCAGAGAACAGCGCAGAACCTCCAAGATACTCTGCATACAACGCCGCGGAGGAAACGGTGACGTAGAAGGCAAACTAGAGCAGCTTGAATTAGTACTTGCACACCCCCAATTATATAAACTCCTCACGCACCTCTAGAAAGGCGTTCGTCGCGATCATTATAGCCAGTGATCCCCAGTTCGGAAGACGCAACTCAGGATCATCCACGGGAGCGGGCGGATCCGTGACAGCGCCTTGCAGCTCAAATTCTTCGTGGGCTTCATTAATAACTACGGTTTGTGCTGGCTGGGCGGACAGGCTGGATCCACTGGAAGTCGGCGCATTCGGGTGTAGAAGGCTCCGAGATGGACATTTTACTCCGGATTCTCCGTGGGCGACGTAGTCCACGACCGTAGACAGTACCGTAGACATGAGGCTGCTTGAGGAAGGTGAAAGAGGCGATCAAGGTGAGTACCAATCTTTTCTGACTCGAACGTGGTGCCACTTCCGCGTCTTATTCCGTATTCCGTAATCGTGATAATGATTGTTCCGCAATTACTGCCATCGCTCTGGATCTAAAATGCCGGCATATTCCTGAAACATATTGAGGGCTGCAAATTTCGGCTGGTTTGGAGCGTCAAATTTAACCAAAGTTGAAGTATAAAAAATTCGGTCTCACGTCCCAGGGAGGGTTGGATGATGGTCCAAATAAATCTAATGGGTCACAGGTCATCAGGAAAACCAAAATGCCTGTGCAGTACTATGCAGCAACCTGTGGCTGTGATGTACCTATGAGGCACTATGAGGCCCTATGCTGCACTGTGCAGTGCCTCATAGTGCCTCATAGGTACATCTCGGCTACGGTTTTCCTGATGGTGATATACGGTCAAAATGCTACAGTAGTACTACAGCCGCCCGACCATCCTATGTTATATTCTCAGGAAAGCGCGCACTCTCCCAATTCCCTTCTTTCCCAAGTTTCGGCCGAAAAAGAACTGACTACTATTAACCGTTCTTTAACGATTACCTCGGCGTGTCATTGTACATGTTTGCGCACATCCCCATCTGGGTTATCTCCTTCTTTCCGTCTCCCTCCTCGTCCTCATATCTCGGCGTCAAAGTTCCTCTGCACAGTTTCATTTTACACTTGAAAACTCCATGTGGTGCAACAGCTGACCTACCCGCAGTCTTTCTCGAAAAGATGCTGGTCAAGGCTGTTCCTCGCCGCTGTTGCTGCTTACGGCGCAGCTCAAAGATCGTTATCAAGCTGGGAGGCCACGTAGTCTCCCCGAAGATACGTATAAAGTGACAGCGTTCCCTTCTCTCGGACCCACAATCTTTTAATCCCTCCCTCACGCCTCAGTATTAATTATTAACCGTTCTTTAAGATTTTGCTCCTTCAGCTGTGCTATGTCCCCATGTAACCATTCTCCTTTTGTTTTTCCTCTGCTCTTGCTCTTCGATTAACCCCTTCTGTCTTCGAATCTCTCGGCTCTTCAGCACCACCTTTTCATTTGCGGTCAAACAGCTGACCCGCGCGCAGCTTTTTCTTGACAGGACGCAGTCGATCGCAGTCGTTGCTCATGATTCTATTCATCAGGCCGGGGGGCCACGTATCCCCCGGCAGATGATTCTTCACATATAAAAACAGCGTGGATAGAGCCTCTTCACCCACTTTCCTCCTCGAACCTATTTCCATTTTTGGTCTGATCTTTGGAGCTGCTGCTGCGGGCGATAGTCCTCTACTTGGGTTTGACTCAAACTATCACTTCAATCATAGGCATCCGCTCGACCATCCTCAAAATCTATATGTCTACAACTGCAACTGCCACTGTTCTCAATGCTGAATCTCGCGCTAGCTGTGTCGTGTCTGCTGCTTTCTGGCCCATGATTGCTTTCATCTCAGTCCTGAACCTCCTCAACCCACACCGAGTTGCTTGCAATCGCTCCGCGCTGCGACCTATCTTGCCGGATTTCATTTATGTCAAGATTTGTGATTTTCTCGCGTTTCCGTTTTTCACTCTGGCTGGCAACAAATTATGAATCAAATTCACGCCTTCATATATCTTGCATACTTCCGCTGTTTCTGGCTGGTGCATCTCTCCAAATGAATCAAATGGGAGATCGAAATATTCAGCTTAAGTCGTCCTCAATCACCCGCTCTTGCTATTGTTCCTTTGCCTCCTTTTGGGCGCCGAGCTCCGATTATTCTTGGTTGACCAACAGTGAGTAACTGCTCCTCTCCTGCTGTCTTCCCATTATTGCCTGTGTCGTTTGCCGCTGGGGAGAGCAACTTCGGCCATCCATTTTTTTCCTCCTTTCTAATTGTATTGTATGTCGACAATAGATTATTTTCTTAATCCTTTCGTGCCATGCTTCTTATTGCCGGAGCGAAGCGGCGGCTGGTCTTGTCTCGAGAACCTGGGCCCAGCTTCTCAGATAAGACAGATAGGCCCAACGTGAATCAAACAGGTACTACTCCGATATTGAGTCCGTGGTTAATTGCGCTTTTTTTTTTTTTTTTTTTGCATTTTTTCGTCTACATACAGCCTCGTTACCATATTCTACCCTGGTACATCCCTACAATCAGTGTCCGTTCGCCTGTGCTTTGTAAATGCGCAGTTTGCTTTTGACCATCTTTTGCAGATGCGCTGGTTGAAATTAGGACGGCGAGTGTTAATTCCGATGACTGTGCACAGTCCAAGATTATTGAAACACTTTACACGGAAGGGGAATCTTTCCTTTCGTCCCTGTCGGCGATAAATGCGCTCCTCGCACTTTTCAATTCGCTGCCGATGATGTACAGCAGCTCGTTTCATGCGTCACTGAGCATAGCATCCCACTGATGCTCGTCGTCATTAATCTAGAGTAATATCCTCCTTGATCGCGGGAAAATCGGAACATAAAACATCTGAAAGAGCTCCCATTTCTGTGGAAAAATCTTCACTCGAACACATCCGTCGTCGTTCAAGCTCTCCATCAAACAAACACGCCTCGCTCAAATTTGTGATTTATTTTCAGATGGTCCCGAAATCACGGCCTAAAGATTACCGTCAAGGGTGCTTCTTTTTATTTTCGACCTCTCCGATCTCATTCTTCGTTTCCGCGCTCATGATCCCGTCTTCGTACTCTCTTCAGTACTGCCTTTCGCCGTGTATCGATTTTTCCCTGTCATCGCACCGACCTAACGTCCTCTCTCCCGGAGCTATTGGCTCATCATTCCGCCCCATCTGCATGTTTTCCTGCCTTCAAGACGGTACAGAGCCAATATATCAGACTGATAGACTGAAGGTGCAGAATCAGCTTCCACAAAGTTGAGCACTTACCCAAGAGCGGAGAATCAGTCGTACAACGTCTGTCGCACGCGATGTGCATCTGCAGCTCATACCAGAACCGAGGCGGATGCTGGAACAGAGAGTCCCCGGTCGATCCGGGGCGGGTGCGTGAAATGGAAGATTTTTTTCGTCTTCCGCAAATCAGCAAATTTAGCCACCGGACTCGGGGCCCGGGCAGAGAAAATTGATGAACGCGGACATGATTTTACTGCAAGAAATAGAGGAAGACATTCCCTCGGAGGAAGCACGACTATGGGAAATTTTACAGACAGATGAAGCCGTACCCAAGCCAAAAATGGGACGGGGGAAAAAGGCTGGGTAGTCCGAACTCACGCTCACCCAACCTACACTGACATCGAAGGCTGAAATGCTGACGAACATCAACTGGGACTATCCTAAGATGTGACCAGCATCAGCGAAGAGTTCCGCAGGGCAGAATAACTTTGAAAGGCCCAACCTTATGAACACACTGATTGATCATGATCCTTTGCCTCTCCCAGAATGCAATGGCCTGTAGCGGAGGATCAGGGAATCCCTGCACAAATGAACATCAGCGTCAACAAAATTAAGTTGTCTGTGGTGATAGATAGGTAGGTAGTATTACAGAATTCACCTGGAGCCAATCAAGTACAGCCCGCTCTGGTCTTGGGTCGGAGAACATCCGCGCGTGGAGCTCATGATGATGATCCGCGGGACTGATATTTCTTGGATCGCAGATTTGAGCAAGGTCAAGGCTCTCTAGCTCGTGAGCAATCCTCAGATTGGGTTGACATCCGCTCAAGAGGTCGAGCCAGTAGAAGGTCGGGCCAGAAGCTAAGCCAGTATTGAGTTGCATGTTTTTTTTTTTTTTTTGGCAAAACACAAAAAGGAAAGAAGAGCTTACTTCGTGAAATCCAAGTCCTCTCTACAAGACGCGTCCTGGTATTCTGAATCCAAAGGAGCACAAGGTCCTCTGAAATATCCTGCCAAGGTAAGTATAGATGCCCCGCTCTATGAGGCTCTTTTAAAAAATCGATGGGTGAGTCGCCAGGTTTCAACGGCAATCTCAGGAGTTTGCGGAGTTTGAGGAATGGCTGAAAGACTCCAGGATTGTAATGTGGACCGAGGAAAAACACAACCTCTGTGAAATCGTGGGGTTTGATGATTTTCGATCTGAGAAGAAAGAGAAGGTCTGCGTTTTGGCAGAGGATCTCGCGATAGTGTGCATCAAACTTGTATGTCGGAGATGTTTGATATGTTGTTGGTTCGCAGTCAACCAGCTCCGCGATGAACCGATGGTCCTCCCACAGTCGGATTAGGTCCCTTGGATACCCTGAATCCCTCTGGAAATTTTATTGGAAGAGAGGGCCAGAGATTAAGTGCGACATACGTTCGGCCAGGGTTCCTCGTCCTCAAAATGGAAGAAAATAGCGTTCTGAACCTGTTTATTGCGCAGGAGGCTAATCAGTGTGTCGGTGGGAGCGACACAACTGAGCAGCCTCGGGAGGCCACCCACAATGTTTCTGCAGAAATCAAAGTGAGTGAAACTAGCATGGGCCCGGATACGCGTAGCTGTCTCACGTGTGAAAGTTCCTTGTATCTACCGTGTTTCGCGGGGAAGAAAGTAACCGTAGCACGCAGTGCAGGAAATCTGAATGGAGCCACGAAGCTGATACGCACCACCGCCCTGACCGTCCTGGATTGCCTAGATAATCGCCGAGTGATGCGTGCAAAGGACGGACATCATCCGGGAGACTGAATCGAGTGTACATCGGCGGGAGATAGAACAATGAATGGAGGGCACGCAATGCAAGGCGAGCAGATCCCGGAGGAAGTAGTAAAAGAGTCTCGATATGTTCTGGACGCATGGTGAGACGATTGTCTTGAGTACCTTGCCAGATGGCATGGAGAACACGAAGTCGTGTTGCCTCTGGAGGTATGACTGAGAGGATCTCGGTGTAGAGATCATCGAGTGGGGCAGTGCTTCTCGGATCTAGGCGTAACACGGCGGTGAGTCGTTCAGCTGGGTGCGTGTATTCATCGCCGATAAAGCGAATGACAGTAGTGGCATATATGAAGATTCCGGATGACTTTTTGACCAAATGCATGACTGCCTCGTGAGCCGGCCAACCAGGTCCAAGTTCGATTCCCCTGCGTAGAAATTCGTGATAAATCCTGGAGAACTCGTCGCAAAGGTAAATCCTGATATCGGCATAAGCGGAGTCGTCGGCACAGAGTTCAGAATGGCGGCAGATCGCAGAAATGTTCCCGGATTGCAGTGTTTCGAGGAGATGTGGCTCTGGTCGGCTCGTTATAAGAAGTCGTACAGGAAGATAGTGGTCGCGAATCGCTGTAATGAAGAGATAGAGAATTTGCTGTTGGATCTTGTGATCCTTGCATTCATCTAGGCCGTCGAGCACAATTACGGGGATAAATTGAAGGCTTGAAATGTTTTGGAAAGGGTGTGAAAGGAGCTTCTGGAATTGCGCCGTCATGGCGCGACCAACTATTAGTTTATCTGCCTCAACCGCCCGTTGGATCGGGAAGAGCAGTTCCGAAACCGAGGTCGCCAGCTGGTATGCAAGAGTTGTGAACAGGCCATTCCACGTTCCGCGCTTGGGATGCCCACGCCTGAAGAAGAACGATGCGCCAAGGCGGCCCTGCGTTTGGCAGTCTCCCGCAAACATCTGCGCAATGGCAGACTTGCCCATCCCAGCCGCACCGTAAAGCCAGAGAATTGTGCTTTCTCGGCTCCTATCGACGGACCAGGCTCTCAGCATTTCGAGAACTCTAGTCCGCGTTCCCGGGTGGCAGGCGGGCTCAGGAAATCGCTCGCCCGAGTCGTGCAGCGCTTCCATCACTACGGAGCGGTAGAGAATGTCGATTCCTATGGGATAGAATCAGCTTGTAGTCTCGTAGCGAAAACCCGAGTATACCGAACCTGGTTCACCGTATGAATTTAAGTTGAGCTGTGTCATGTTACCCGCCACGCTGTTATAGGTCGTGTGGATATCAGCGGGATGAAATCCACCCTCCCCGCCATCGAGATACATGGGGGGCATGAATTGAGCGGCGTCATTGCCCACGCTCTGATATCCAATCGCTGGAGAGATTGGATTTCTGCTATCATGCGAGCTGGTGGGATTCAAGGAGACGTGATTCCGGTCACCACGGTTGACACGATCTGGGACCAACGGTCACTCCACTCAGATAGCGGGCAGACTGGAAGTGAGCGCACCAGAAGGTCGTTCAGGGTCTGTTTGGAGGCCTCGGATTGGTCCAATGCGGGAGTTGAAGACCTGGGTCATATTCCCAGCCACGTTGTTGAAGTTTCCCCCCTCAATATGGGTGCCGTTGAGAGCGAAGGACATGGCCGTCCACGAAGGAGATCGTTGGCGCCCGTACACAGCATGGTGCTATGGCGCATGAGTGCAATCTCAGGCTGTCAGACCCAGTAATTAGTACTAGTACGGCCACTACGATTGCCGATCTGCATCTTTCCATCCAGTCGTCGATCTCCCTCTCGTGCTACTAGCTGAAATAACGGTTTTCATGTCCTTACTCGGGAATAGCAGAAGACCCTCGCAAAAGCACAGGATTCTAGAATCACTACGTAGTACGTACTGATACGCCAAGAATTAATTAAACCAAATGAGATGAATTACGCCAACTGGACAGAATATAACCAACTGCAGGAAATGTGAGTCAATGTGATACAGAAAACCTAAATGCAAGGGGCCAGGAACAAAGGTACTTGTTGCCTTAATGCACCAGGGTGGCGGGAGCGAGAGCGACGTGAGGCATCGTGTGCTTCCAGCGGATAACCGTATTCAGTCGAGACCGTCTCGTCGCCGGATACCGCGCTGCTGCTCGAGCAGCTCAATCGATACATGGAGAACGCGACACGGCCCGCGGACTTTTCGATCTGGAGAGTATGCTGGCGGATTTCCTCCACAGTTGATGCAGGGAAGGAAGGAGGACAGTATTTGGCCCTGTTGATCGCGCACGGCAATGGCTCCATTCACTGCGTTCCGACCCCTTGTAGACAGAGGGTCTGTCTACCCCCGTAGACGAAGGGTAGGCAGACCTGTTTGCCTACCTGTGTCTATATTAACCGTTCTTTAACGAAATGCTTCGCGATTCTTTGTATATGTTTGGATTTTTCTCCATTCGGCTGAATCCCTTTGGTCTTCCTCCGTTTTCGTGCACGGCCGTCTCCATTTCCTGTCAATCTTGAGTTCTCATGGCACAGTGAAACGACAAATTATCTCCTTTGCTTCAATCGCATGATCACGCATGCTGTGCCTTCTCCCGTATTTCTACATGTCGCTGCGTGCCGCATATACGCGTCATCTTTGTCCACCTCGACCAGTAAATCGCTCATAACGGCTACGGACTGTGCTTTTTTGATGCTTTCATTAATGTATGTTCCGTTCAACCTCTTTTGTTCATCTTGGCTCTCCAGCCTGCTGCGACGACAAGACCACTATGTGCCGCAGTTAAGCCCAAGTCCTGATTTATATCGCTAACACTCTTCACACATCTCACCATCATCCATCCTCATTCATGTCGTCTTTCAATATTCTCGGATTTTTTCAGCTGAAAGCTGGCCGTCGTGTCATCGTCAACAAGCCCAATTCGATCTACGCCACACATTATGCACACTACAACACACATGTCTGGTGCACCAAAGGCACTGGAAACACCACCATCCCCGCTGACTTACGTGTTTATATTACCAGTACCACCCCCTACTCGCAGATGGCATGGTCGCTTTTGCAGTGTGCTCTGCACAATCGAGTGCCTTTCCACCTGCTACCAATTCATTACCCACTAACACCCTGACCCTCGATGCCATGACTTTCTTCGTTCTTCCAGGCAGTCCCGACAGCGATACATACAATGTAAGCATTGTCCTGTAAGGCATATTCTTCGCTCTGACCCAACACTAGAACCAATTGCCTGATGAACGAACCTCAATGGTGTACGGGGTAGGCCGTGTTACCGGCAGTCCCCAAACCCTTGATGACGGTCATGGTTCCCGTGCTGTGACGGTCACTGTCTCAGACTTTATCCGCGGGGAAACCAAGGCCTCTACGGTGCAGTATGTTCCTAACATTGTTTTAAATTTAAAGCCTTGACCCGTTCATAGGTTGATATTTGACTTTTCAAATGCACGTTGGACACGCGCTCCGGTACCACAGCCCAATACCGCAATCCAATTCTACGGGCTGTGCCGCGAGCTTAGTCCTACCGGTATTCTCCGTCTTAAAGTCGATTCTACTGCACTCAATATTTCCTCGAATGCATCGGCTCCTTCCGACGACACTTCCGGCTCTGCTGGCTCGACCGCCTCTGCCCCAGTTACGCCATCGAAACGGAGGAAGTTCGACCCTCCGTCCCCTCCTCCTTCTGTGGACGGCCCACACTCTCCCTTAGCTTCCTCTGCGTCGACGCCGGCCTCGAACGTCACCACTTCCGTGACATCTGTCCCTGATCCGAATGCAGGAATTGCGCCTATGCATTATTCCCATCTGTTCCAGCAATACCCTCAATACATGCCGCCGCCCACAGGTGCCTTTCTTCCACCTTTCCTCCCCCACAGGGCCTCTACAGTATGCCAGGCTATTCGACCTTTCAGTCGCCGTACGCTCCTTACAATTCCCGGGGGAATACGCCCTCCCACCTTCTGCTGATTCCCGTGCTTCCACGTCGACACGGGATGCTGATTCGGCGGACATTTCGTCTGCTTCCGCCGTATCTCCATCGACCGTCCCCGCGCAGGACAATTCCGCATTTAATCGGTCCGCCGCTAACCCGTATAGTTATCCCATGACACAAATGTGAGTAATACAATTTCTTTCGACCCCATGAGCTCAGACAACCTTCCTTCAGCCCTCCCGTGACGAATTCATCAACGTAAGCTCGATTCTTGTCGGTCTACGTACGTAGACC
Organism: Mycena leptocephala; assembly: GCA_029378395.1. Lineage (NCBI taxonomy): Eukaryota > Fungi > Basidiomycota > Agaricomycetes > Agaricales > Mycenaceae > Mycena > Mycena leptocephala. The sequence continues at coordinate 56,238 of JARJLF010000034.1, forward strand.
GACATAGACCGATGTCGACGCACTTAGACCGATGTCGACAAATGTGGGAAACTCCAGAACTACTAAGTTAAGTGCTCACCAAATAAAACAGCGGGAGGATGGCCATGAGCTGACTGATCCAGTAGAATAGCAAAATGGAGGCCAGATCTGCATTAGAAATTGAGGAGGTGTGTCTACGTGCGTCTACGGTGTCGACGCATGTAGACATACGTAGCCGACACCGCGTCGCCAGACGTAGCCGCACGTACACCGACACTACGGTGTACACATACATAGCCGGACGTAGCCGAAGATCGACACAGATCGACACATGTCGCAGCACGTAGAACAACGTACACCTAGGTGCGTCTACATGGGGTGGGAACGCAGTGATTGTCTGACTCAACACTCATGTTTCCAAATTTGGAAGAGGAAGTGGAAGAAACTGTATTCAGAGGGTGCCGAAACATGAAAAGACCGGTCCGTTGGCGGAAATGCACCAACACAAAGCATGCGTTCGCTAGCGACATCGGATCCGCACCACCACCTCCACACCCGCCGCTCTTCGCACAGTGCGCCGATGTACGCTCCACCGATGCACAGACGCTCTTCGTACTTCCCATCCAAGTGGGGCTCCACCGGGTTCGACGAAAGTGCACCTGGAAAGCACAATCCAAGGCCATGAGACATCGATCGGGCCAGACGCAAGGATACAGACGCGCGAGGAAACGACGGCTTGATCCCAAGGACACGAGCCCGGGGAGAGAAAAAGGGACCCACGCGCGCACGTGCGAAGGCGGCGAGTCAACGCCCGCAGCACCCACTGTATCCGCTGCCCATGCAGCGTGCAGCGCTCGGCCTGTATTCTCCATTTTACGAGCAACGAGATGCGGGCGGGCGAGGAGAAAGGTGTCTTGGCCGGTAAAGCAGTAAAGGAGGACAGGATGATCGATGAGGATGAGGAGCGGCGGGGGTGGGGCGGAGGAAGAGAGAGGCGAAGGTGGAGGTCTGGCGGGAGATCAGAGGAGACAGCGCGCGCACAAGGAGTGAGAGTCGGCGTAGTGAGGGCACGCGCCGTGCTCCTCCCGACCGGCGGCGGCGCGCGCGGTCCCGGGGAGGAAACAAGGCGTACGCAGGATTATGCCAGCGCGCGAGCGCGCGAGAACGGTCCCCATATTGTTGCTGGCGGCGCCCACGAACCAGCGCTGTATTCCGGACAATCCGGGGTCTGCATGCGCGAGAGGGAAGGACCATCTTGCATTTCCAGGACTGCGGGGAGGGTGTGGTCGCGGTCGCGGTGCGACAGCGGAGTCGAGACCGCGCGGACGGTTGCAGCAGGGCGCGCATGCGAAAAATGGGTTGTATGTGATAGAAATGGGGGCGGGGTGCGAGCAGAGGGTACGGTGGGGTAAGGATGCTCGTGCTGCGCGGGGAGGCGGCGAACGCAGCGCGAAGGACGGCGAATGGACGCCGCGGGTGCTGGGTGCCGTTTACGCTGTGGAGGATGTATGCAAGGGAGCGCGTCGATCCGTGGGCAGCGAACACACTCGGAGCGCACGATGAGGAGAACAAAGGCGACGCCGGCGATTGGAAACGGGCATGCGGCGGGGGGAAGACAAAGGAGATGGCGTGCACGAGGGGGAAACGGCCGGGTGCGGGAAGGGGCTGAGGTGTGCACCGACGTGTAGGAATGCATTAGGGCGTCGGGGACGCTGAAGCGCACACGCGCGGCCTTGTAGATGCTTAGTCTCTAGGGACTACAGGTGGAAGGTTAAGCCACAAAGTACCTGCAAAAAAGAACTGTTGTTAACAGAATTGGAAATATTGGAATGAAGACCGACCTTGTCGTGTGTCATCTTCAGATGAGGAGATGCACGCAGTACATGTAGCAAAGTAAAGAAAAGAGGCTGAGGGAATGTGCGAAACGAGGAAAGACGAAGCTGTTGAAGGGTATGCGCGAATGGGCTGGGGCGAGACGCGTTTGGGTACCTGCGATGGTGGCTGGTCGGGTCGCGCAAATGTGGATGAGAAAAGAAGAAATACGGGGGCTGTGTTGATCGGCTTCCGGATCAATTGTCTCTTTGCTCTCTACTTACACATATCCCATCCCTCGCCCATCCTTGAGGCTTCTGGTGCCGCTCACATACACGGTTTTTCTCTGATATCCCCCAACTACATTCTGGGTTGTCCGATAGACGCATTGTAACGCGCTCCGAGTCTGGGGTATCTTTGCTTCTTCGCAGAAACGCGTCTGACGTGAATATCCATCGTCTGAGCCTCTTTTAATAGCAACTGCGAACGGTGGACTTGCTTTGGCTCGACAAATCCAACGCTGCTCGGCTTGCATGCCGGTATCTTCACTTTTGCGGATACATCCGTCCGTTCCGTCTACTTATCTTCCTAGTATCCTCCTTGTCCTCGAACTCGATCTTGTGTTGTCCTGTAACGCCGAGATATTTTAGCATCAAAATTAGATTCCAGATACGCATGCAAACACGCGGCTCGCCGTGATACAGCCCGGATCTGTGGCTTTGTCCGTGTCCCACACTTGGGGTCGCCCAGGCACCAGGTCTCTTTTGAGACGCTCCGGAACTTTGAGTGGATTGCCGGGCAGGACAGTGGATCCTTTTCGCCCCAACCTTTTTCGGGCCCTCAAAACACTGTGCGTCTATTCCTCCTTTACCGAAGCTCGTCTGCACGGCGCGCGGTCAAGACATTCGGCATATTGTGTTGGATTTGCGTTCCTCCGCGATCTTCTGGTCTATTCGCTCGAGGGCAACATATCTGATTGTGGACCATGATTTCTCGGTACGTCGCTAATCCATGTCATAATTGTTAATTATTGATTTGCGATGGATAGATAGATAGTCCCTCACCTAATGCCCAATAGCTGAAAGCAAGCTTTCGTGCTGCGTCAAACTGCGCATTGCAAAATAGTTCTTCTCTTTTATAACTGCTTCATAGGGTGTTATTCCTTTACGCTAATTATTGGCCGCCCCAATCTTTGGTGTTGTCTCTCCCTCCTTCTGCGCACACCGCGCTACTCCCGCCCGCCTTCCATCTTTTTTCCCTCCGCACACTATCGTTACTCTTGCTCGGACGCTCTTTCTCGCTGCCCTTCCTGTTCCTGTCACGCGTTTCATCTTCGATGGAGTGAGTGGCACTCCTGCTTTTCCTTATTCCCTTTCCTCGGCACCCTCGATCCCATTGTTTTACCAGCACCCCGGTGTCGAAGAGAAGGCTGGTCCGTAGGTAGACCAAGGGAGTGTCCGGTCGTGCAGGTGACGACGCCAAGTTGTACAGCAGTGACAAGATATCACCTGAAAAGAAATCAAAGTAGGCGCAGATCAATGAATAGGTTGAATAATATATGAAACTTAGCTCAGATTTGCTTGAATGAGGGTGGATTCACACACAGATGCCCAGAAATTCGTTGTATACGTGGCGGTAAGAGACAAAGGAGGAAGATGCCGTTGTAGGTCCGGTGCAAACAAGTAAATACGGTGAGTCAAAATCCTGTATGTAATAGAGTCCATGGATGAAAAGCCGCTGCTAAAGTCAACCCAATCCCAGCAATCCGGGAACTACGCAAAGACGTGATAGGGAGATATACGGTGCCCCGCTCAGCGCCGAATGTGGGTGCCCATTCCACTTCGAATCGATCCCCAGCGTAGTCCGAGATGCCCGAGAACTTGGATTCACTTGTCGCGTTGGCGGTACGTAGAGAATAGAAGCGAAATGTCTGTGTGGAATCAAAGTAGATAAGTGTAAGAATATGTAGAGATGTAGAAAAGCTCAATAAAAGGTATCTTGTGTGTGGTGTGGAAATATATCTCGAAATAAGGTTGAACTTGACGTGGTATTGGAATACGTGGAATTTTGGATGCGCGGCTGCCAACTAAATTTGCGAGAAAGATGGTGGGAAAATTGTGTTTAGTAATAAAACGTGATAGAAGGACGGGGTGGAACAATAAAACAAAAACTTGGCGCGTTGTGTTGCCGAGTTTGGTTGGCGCGTGCAACCGGTCCGAAGCCCGAAGGCGACGAGCGTGTCGAGTCGCACTTCCACACCGGTGCATCTGACACCACCCTTAGATCATCCACCTCGCTTGGTACACTGTCCCGTCCCGCCCACGTCCTTCCCTTATGTTTCTCCATTTCTAATTCCTCCTAACTCTTTTCATCGTTTGTACCCCTTCGTCTCGTAATTGAACCAACACTAACTCGCGCCCTTCGGGCCTCCAACAGCGTCGCGGACATTCAATGTCCGGCCCATCGAGCACGACTCGGAGCGGGCCGAGTGGGTGTCCTTCGGGTACGTGTTTTATTCTGAGTCGTTTTGTGGGGGGATTTTTGGCCGCTCGCGACGTGCGATTGCGTGTTGAGCGATTGTTTGACGTGGGCACGTCCCGCGGCGCGCGGCGATTGCAGTTGCGCGGCGTTGCACGATGGCGCTCGTTATGTGACATTGCGACTCCTCTTCCTTCTCTCCATCCTTCCCAATCTACACCAGTACTAAGACTAACCAACCACACAGGCACACTCCCCGTCATCAGGAACGGAGTCTTTATGGCAGAAGTGGTGGCCGCTTTGGGCGGGGCCCGGGGAGTGGAAGGGTTGTTTGAGTGTAAGCGCAGTCACACGGAGAAAGAGAAGTTCAATGGGATTGAAAGACGTTAGATGAATGTTGGGATGAACGCAGGTGGGGATGGGATGATAATGTGATGAGGCGGGCGAGGGAAGAAAGTACTCTGGCGCTAGCAATTTTTTATTTATTTTGAGAAGGTATGACCTTTGATTGATACCACTCTCGTATGCGTGTTCAGTGTTCGGATATAATGGATATTGAAATCAATGAATGAATGTACGTGGACATTTGATTTTTGTTGGTGTAGTGGAAGAAATTCACTGCCGTTCAACTTGAAACACACGGTCTGGTTCAAGTCACATTTTTAATGACGCGACGGTCTGGGTCTGGTTCATATGAGTGTCATTTATTCCCGCGCGCAACATAACTCAAAATTGCATTTCCGCCAATTTCTGTTGGGTTGCTAACTTCAAGGCGGCTGCTGGAGCAACACATTTGTCCTGCCACATTTTTCTTTCATTCCTGGAATTGGGTGTTGTTGAAGGACACACGCCTCCTCGAGCTCACGAATCCACGTAATTTCAGTCCCGAACTGCGTGACCTCATACAGCAACGAACAGCTCAAGTTCCCGCGCGCAACACATAACCCAAAATTGCATTTCCGCATCATTTTCACTCCGAGAAGGGAAATCCCGTAAAGAAATGAGCCATCTAGCTATATTGCGCAAATTCGGCCTTTCGCGCAATCGCGCAAAGTTGGAGTTCGAAAAAGGGTGCAATGTCTGCAGGTACAAAACCCGCGCAAAGTACGCATGTCCAAAAATAGCGCAAAATAGCGCAACAACGGAATCGCGCAAAGGCGGTGACTCAACACAAAGGGCAAATTGGAGCTTAACTAAATCTTTCCATTGTCTCTTCCTAATTTCTTCTGGTACTTGAACAGAGTAAGGAATGAAGTGAAAAGACAGCTTGAATCTAGCGTGCCGCGACCCCGCGTTCACGGCATCCTTTTGCCCCATCGACCATGAATGCTTCATGCACCATTCGTGCAATTCAGGACAACGCCACACGGGTCTTTCAGTCTTTTCATTAAAAAAGCATCTATCGTGTTCCCATTCTCCGGTATACTCAAGGTTGAAATCCGATAGCTCTTGCCTTCAGTCCCTAGCCGCACTGCAGAGTCTAAATTACGGTTTATTCTGACTTCTTTGCTACTGAAAAGCTCAATAATCACTGCGTTCCGACCCTTCCTAGACGCAGTTTGGTAGGTCTGTCTAGGGTGTGTCTAGGATAATTCTAGCTGAGCTCGGCCACTAGACAGACTCAGAATTATGCTAGACACACCCTAGACACACTCTAGACAGACCCTAGACAGACCCCCCAAACTGAGTCTAGGAAGGGTCGGAACGCAGTGAATAATTATCAATTCGAGACAAGAAAGACTAGAAAGCTGAAAAAGCAGTTGAGTACCTTCCCGTCATTATGGATACCCCTTCTGATCTTCCTGGTGGCTTCCTTGACTTTCCCTCAAGTTCATTCACTCAGAGAAAATAATACATTGTACACGCTGGCTGAGCCTTAGGTTCTGGAAAATACATAGTCTTATCTCATCTATTGAACTTACAAACTATTGTTTGAGCTCCCTCTCGCTGATATCCATTGGATGAATCTCAATACAGTACTCACGTTGCGAGCAATAAAATCACGGCTTGACTGGTGCAATTTTTTGGTGATGCTACCTTGCGCGATATTTGGACACGCGTACTTTGCGCGGGTTTCGTACTCGCGGAAATTGCGCGCTTTTTCAAACTCCGACTTTGCGCGATTGCGCGATAGGCCGAATTTGAGCAATATAGGCAGATGGTTCCATTCGTTGCGGGATTTCCCTTCTGGAGGCTAAAATGATGCGGAAATGCTGAGTATGTGTTGCGCGCGGGAACTTGAGCTGTTCGTTGCTGTATGAGGTCACGCAGTTCGGGACTGAAATTACGTGGATTCGTGAGCTCGAGAAGGCGTGTGTCCTTCAACAACACCCAATTCCAGGAATGAAAGAAAAATGTGGCGGACAAATGTGTGGCTCCAGCAGCCGCCTTGAAGTTAGCAACCCAACAGAAATTGTTCTCGAGTTCGGTGACCAGGTCGGAGGAAGGAAGAAAAAAGGTGGGGTATTACACACGGAACTCGGACGCAGGGAGTCGAATCCCGTACTGCCGGCCATCTTTAGGGAGCCGGTTCCATGCGCACGTCCGATAATATGGTATTTTGATTCATCGACACTGTGAGCTTGTATTTCATGCATCGATTACTAGGAAGCTTGGGTTAATTAGAATACATACGTTGGCCAAGGATCTAGAGCACTCTTCACCCCCTAAATCGGAGTACAGTGTCTTGTGACCTCGTGCAAGGTCGAAAAAAGGGGGCAAAAACGATATGAAAAGGCCGGACAACCAAACATTAGCTAAAATAATGTGCTTTCAGGTGTGTTGGTGTTCCGGGTACGTTGGGAAGAGGAGAAGATCTTACCAGGTACGTCGATTTTGGTTTTCAACACTTCCCAGCTTCAGCTCATTCGAACTCGATAAGTATTTACCGAACATGCGATATTGTCACATAATAGTACGTTCGGAATATATGTTGCCCAGTCTCACATTAGAAAAGGAACAGCATAGGTGGGATGTTGTCATAAAGATTGGATCCCTGATAATCCTCCTCTGCACAGGAATCCTTGGAGCCGTCGTCTTCCTGTTCGGAATCAACTATTAATATGTGATCAGACAGGAAGTACCGAGCTTTGGGGGATTCTATAGCTCACTGTGGGCAAATGGAGGATTCACCTCTGCGGACAGTTGGAAAAGTGGGTAACTAAGATGGCGCGCAACATCCTGGCTATCTGGATCAAACCCTTTGCCTTGGTGGAATTGGCGCAGCCCAGCATATACACTAGCATCCCATGATCGTCCCCAGACAATGATTTTAGGCTCAACAGATGGGAATCCGAGACGTATGGCCACCTCCGTGCTGAGGCGTTCGACACCCGCTGGTTCAAGGGACCAATAAGCTGGAAAGTCTGGCCATCTGAATGACGATGGCCCGGTTTGGATGTCTTCTGGCGGGCAAAGAAATAGGTAGCCGTGAGGGGCATATTCTGTAGCTGCCGAAACTTGTATTCTGAAATAGATTGTGTCCACAATAACTAGTTGAGGAGGTTACTGCAAAGATGAGACCAAGCATGGGTTTAAAACGTACGATAATTTTCAAAATGGGATGTGATCTGCAGGCGGCGGAAAATGTGGTTTGCTTGGCTGAGCCAGGGTCCGCCGTGAACATAGTACCGCATGCTGGCCGAGAGACTGCCGTTCAATACATCACTGGAGTTGAAACTTGAGTAAACATATATTAGAATGGATCACCTTCCAGATGGAACAGAATGAATTACCGGGTCCAGCCGCGCCGCCATGACCTCCCATTTAGCGCCACGCCAATCACTGTAGTGAATGTTCACATCCAGTAAGGATGCAATCTCAACCGGGAGTTCCAGTGGATCGTTCGAAGAACTGACAATTACTGAACCCAGATTCACCGTCACATCGGTGGATATAGAGATGTTTCCCCAGTTTGATAGATAGCAATAGCATATTTCATGATACTGCTTCAATGTCAAAGAATCGATGACCATGGCCTCTTGGCCTGGTGGATCCATAGAAGTGAATTCCTGTGGGTGGGATACTTCATCCACACCATAAGCGTAGAAAGTGTTGCTGGGTTTGAGGTCTGCGCAGAGCCGGCCTGTTGAGCGACGTATCCAAAATGTGCAATCGTTGTCATACTGGAGTCATTGTTGAGAAGTTAGGTCCCACCCAGGTGGTCGGACTCACCAGGTACTGTTGAAAGACTGAGTGGAAATAATTTCGCACATCCTAAGACGGTGTCAGCGGAAGAGACACTGAATCGAACTTTACAGACCCCAAACTCCGTGTTCTGTACGCAATCAGCATTCTGCGATCGGGAAGTGACGGATTTTCATACACAAACTCCGTGAATATATGCGGTCAACATCGGTGAATGGCGATACAGTTCCAGGAAATGCTCGAACGGTATCAAATCTAATTGAGGGTCAATTTGAGTGATTCACCTCGGAAACTGGAGCTACATACCGTCATTGAACACCGCAGCATGCATCGTCGACGAACTTGCGAAACGACACAGTTGAACCAAATTCGGATGACTAAAAAAGGTAAATGTATCGCTGAAACGCAGAGTTTTTGCCGTACCGAAGTCGCGAATAGCGTTCCATGTCCTCCCGCCATTCCTGCAATGGGTAATCAGAGAATCCAGGGATAAGAATGATTTAACACACCTCTTGAGCACCCTCCCCTTGATATACGGCAACAGTCACATCCGACTTTCGACCTTCTGTTTTCGCGGTATATACACGCCTCACACGCGGCCGTTGACGTTGATAATCGGCAATACCTGTATTGTCCAAGCGTATTTCGCGCAGCAGGTCTATGTCACCCAGCGGGATCCTGCGGAAATCTGGCTAATATGCAGTGTATTCTTGGCAGATTTGTGGTAGAAAAATACCATGAGGCATAGATGGAGCAATCTGATTGGTAATACTTGTGAAGGTACCACCAGTCACAGTGAAATGCTGCGAGCCAGGGAAAATGGCACCACCATACCTAGATTAGATGCCGTCAGGCACGATCCGCTTCGACGAAAGAAGCACTCACGATACGATTTCAGGATTCTCCAGGGTCAATTCCGAGAGGAGCTCGGGATGCCCGTGGAGTTCACTGTCCATTGATCGTCGTCGATGATGGTGGAAGGAAGAGGAGAGGATAGGCGCCGATGCACAGCTTTCATCGCATTTAAAATGACTTAAAATGACTTCATCAGATGCCAGCACTGAGCTTCTCACGCACTTGTGCATCAAGCGATAAAATCAGCAACGAAAGAGGCCGCTGCTTTCAAATCAGTGGGACTTTGAGTTTTACGCTTGCGGGTTGATTCCAGTTCAGTTGTAGACTAGGATTCTTGATGCGTTGACTGCAGAGAATGTTTAGACCTGTGAATTCAATGGCAGGCCAAGTTAACATAGATTCATTTTTTTTCTTCGTATGTGACATCGGGATTTAAACAATCTGCGCGTGACCTCGCGTACGAGCGCGTACGCGCGCGTACAAGACATCAAAGATCGCGCGCACGGGCATTACGAGCTATGTCCGAAATCTCACGAGAGCTGTCTAAAGTTGATTGGCACGACGTATTCTTGAATGAGGATGGACTAAGCATGATTGAGGGAGGAGGGTTAATCAAGGCTTAGTGGTGGTAGTTCCGGCTTCGGAGATGGTTGGGAGCGAAGCGTAGCGGGCGCAGGGGATTGAGCTCGAGCGGGGAGGTCGCGGTACAAGACAGAGAAACGTGGCAGCGGTGATCACCGCGGCGCAAAGTTTGGGGCTCAGATTAACGGAATACCGGGGGGCTGTGCTCACCGGCGGCAACGCGGCACATTGATCGGAGTTTGAAAATCCCTTGCGCCTCTCTCTCCTCCCAATTCTATTCTCGTATTCTCCTCCGCGACATATTTTCCCTTCATTTAGACCTCCCAAGCATCTTTTTTGGGGGCCGAACTCGCGGCGTGACCGCCCGGCCGACATCCCGACTCTCTCGCGCCCCGCAATCTAATCTAAAACCCAACTCGCAATCAATCAACCTCGGCGATCTCGGAGTTGGACCGTCTCCAAAGCTGGGACTCACTTCATGCCCCGTCGACCATTCAAGCTGGGCGGCCGGGCTACGCAGGAAACCGGACTGGAAATCTTTGCAAACCTGTCTCTCCTGCCCCTTAATCACGTGCGTGCCCCGTTCGTGCCCCGTTGCCCGTCCCTTTCCACCACCGTTCCCGGGCCCATCCCTGCAATACTCTGCATAACATGACACCCAACATAGACACTACTTATTGTCCCGCACGCCACCGGTCCCTCCAATTCCCGTTGCCGTCCCAAGCTCATTCAAGTCAGTCTTCTCGCTTGGTCTTCGCATCTCCGCTGCTTTCGCACCTCCCCTGCTTTCGCACCTCTACTTCCGCACTTCTGACCACACCCGCCAAGTGTCCATCCTCTGCTGCTGAGCCCCTATATTAATGTGTCCCCCCTAATGTCGCGGTGCGTGCGCTTTCTTACCAGTGTAGCAAAATCCATACATATTGTACTCAATTTGCAACCTTTGAGTATGTGCATTACACAGGCAGGCCAGTCTGTCCCGCTTCAATTGTCCAGTTTGCATGTAATAGTTACTTTAGGGCAATGGCTGAGGATTGTGTGATATGCAACTTGGATGATGTACCTGGAGATATCACCTACGGAGGTAGAACATGATTTATGAGGACCTGGCTTAAAATTGATTTTCATTTGTATCCAAGACGTAAAAGACATTGAGCCGAAGCAATATGATTGGGATCGGGGGGGTTATTTCGGAAGCGACATCGCCGAGATCCTTGAACAGCTGAATTCTCCTACAAAAGAGCTGTGGCCCTGAACATTTCGCACTTTACACAAAGATCACTTACATAAATTAATACACGGCAGTCTCTAAGTATTTCGGATTGTTAGTCAATCAAGCCTGCCGAATGTGAGCTCGAGCATAATTTCACCACACCGCAGGAGAGGCTGGCTCGGAAAGAATCTTCCTAGTGAAGTGACTGCGGTTCTATTACACCTAAAGGTTAGCCAACCGGTTTGTGCCCTTGCGTGCCTTAGTGACGTTCCTTTTGTTGGGCCGCTGAACAACAATTTGCTTCCCTACTGCTTCTCCGTAAACGTATCTACTCGATTCTCGCTCAAATGCTGCGTGGCAGCATGTCCCTGCCATTGGAAGGGCTTCTCCAAAGGTTCAACCTGCAGGGTACATTGCATGCACAGTAAGTATATTTATCCAGGTTGATCGTTGTGTTGCTCAGCTGGCGCACCACCGAAAAGCAGCGCCTCAAGAACAAGTTGTTATTCTACTGAACTCTTACTCGAAAGTATATTTCCACCTTTTTCGATTCGACGTACCTGCGATTCAAAAATAGGTGAAACAAAGCACCTGAACGTGGAAAGAAGCTCAAGTCCGAGAAAACATTGGAGAGCCTACACAGGTTCCAAAACTCGTCGATACTATCCAACTCCGGTGCACAGTGTACCTAAATTCGAAGGGACCAGTACATCCCAACTGACCGCAGCTAAGCCAAGGAAATGGGGACGAATGCCATCACAGTGTGAATTACCAGATTTTGGGCTGTTGTAGGTGTAATTCTTAGCCTGAAGTTGGACCATTGTAGGTGCAACTTGAAACCTGAAGTATCGGATTAGGGAAAAGCTTGGATTGAAACCAGTTCTGAAATCAAAGGTGAATTTCGTAGATAAACTCTGCCTACTGGGGTCGGCCGAGGTAGACCGACGTCGACTCACATAAAAGGCTTGCCTACCGGGGCTCGGAATGCAGTGAACGAAAAGATCACAAAGCCTAGATAGCTACAACATAAGAACAATGCACGTAAAACAATACAATGCAACACGTCGTTTTCGAACACCGAGACCCCCGGAGCCGGGATATTCCAATGTCTCGAAGGTCCATCTGTTGTAGGAATTTGGGCCGCTCCGTGTACATCTCAAACATAATCATAATCTGGCGGGTGTTCTTCCCACCCGGCCCCCCCAACAATTCCAGATGAAGACGATGAGCCAGTCGTCGGCAACCTCAATCCCTTCTCTCTCCCCATTCCCTGCCGAGACGCCTCTGAATGTACGGCGAAAGGTCTGGCAGTACCTGTCGAGCTGAAACAGGACTCGGATGATGCCATAATGGGAGGACACGCAAAGGTGGGAGCCGTGGGGGAGGTAATCGTGGAAGTCGTGGGGGAGGTAATCGTGGGAGTCGTGGGGGAGGTAATCGTGGGAGTCGTGGGGGAGGTAATCGTGGGAGTCGTGGGGGAGGTAATCGTGGGAGTCGTGGGGGAGATAATCGTGGCAGTCCTATTCCTTCGCCAGAAGATTATTAGGAGAATTAAAATGGCGCTACCCACCACGCCGGCAACAACTCCTCCGGCGATGGTGCCCACGCTCAGGGTTGAAGCGCTGGAGGAGGCGGGTGCGCTAATGACTGTGGAGGTGGGTGCGCTAAAGACTATCGAGGAAGTGCGTGCGCTAAAGACTGTCAAGGAGGTGGGTGCGCTAAAGACTGTCGGGGAGGTGGGTGCGCTAAAGACTGTCGGGGAGGCGGGTGCGCTAAAGACTGCCGAGGAGGTGGGTGCGCTAAAGACTGTCGAGGAGGCGGGTGCGCTAAAGACTGTCCTGGAGGGGTTCGAGGAGGCAGAAGCGCTTAACGAGGCTGAAGTGGAAGCACTCGGTATAGAAAGCACCGAGCCATCGGCACACTTCAGACCAAGGATCAATGACTCGATTATTATGGCTAGAATTGCGGCAATAATAGCACGTACACAGACCGAGATAACATCGTTGCCACAGACTTCAGAGTTTGGATCTCGCAGACAGGTGTAGCTGACATGATGTGCGTGAATCAGTACATCACGGCGAAACTATCACAGAACATCATCATACTTGAGCCCCGTAACCGAACTGGTGTAGTGGTCAAAAAAGATGGGCGCGGGACTGCAACCGAATATTCCTTGGGTGCACGGGTTCTTTGTGGTGGTGAGCCCATCGACGACAATGCAGCTGCTGTCGTAAACGTTCCCTGCATTTTTCCACGACAGCGATTAGACTAACACTGGTTTGTTTTTCCGCATTCAATTTTCAACTCACAGCGGTTAACGTCTTCACCTAGAGAGATAACGTTGCCAATGGCAAAGTTGAACCCTGGGCAGATAGCGTGGGCGGTGATGGAAAGACCGAGAAGAACTGCCAGAGGAATAGGAGCCTTCATGTTACTGCCGGGACAATTGTTGAGGAAGAAGTCCGAGAGATCAGCCACTGTCGAGGCCCTGAATACCTGGCCCTTATATACAAGTAGGTCCTGTCAGTCATCATTCCCGCTACCGTGAGGTAAGGATTTCTATAGGGCGCCCGATTTTCAAGTTGTGGCAGTAAACTGCGATTGTTATCGGCAGTTCTTGCGTCAGCATCCATTCTCCAGGGCCAACGGCGATCAAAATAGTCATATTGTCTCGTAAAATGGAAGAAATGTGGTAGGTCGACTGGCATTTTGACAGGACAGGTCGACTGGTTCGTTTCGATTGTGTCACGACGACATCCAACACTTCTCTTTCTTTCCTCCCACGTCGCACTCTTCTCTCTGTCAATTTCCCTTCGAATCTCCATTGTTTTTCCTAACGTTTGCTCAGCTGTGTAATATGATAACTGATAGTGCTTTTTCAAGGCTTAGGGCTGCCACCCGTGCCCGTGACAGACAGGGCTGTGGAATCCACGGGCAATCCACGACATAAGTTGACATCCGCAAGTTACGTATGATGGATAGGTGGATAGATGGATAAGCTTCAGGATTATAGTATTTTATAATATGCTACCGTAGGCCCCCAGTCACTACCTACTAGGTCGGTGCGGAAATTTTCTTGAATTTTAGCAGATTACTCTATTTTTTTGACGTTCCCACGGCTCCGGAGGATTCAAAAAAGCCGTATTTTCCCTGTACTCCTGGAATCGGCTTAGCTTGAAGCCTCAGGCTGCACGTCGCTGGGGATGGTCAAGAACTTCTTGGGCCCACTGGTTCACGAAATAGACCTCTCAAAACCGACCTATGTTTACTCTACGGCCGGACCAACCTTATAGGTAGTGACTGGGGCCTACTATTATTAAGACCAAGTATTCGGTGGCGCGTGACGCAGCACACTGAACTAACACTTTTGGTCCAGGTGACGGTGACAGTGCGATTTTTCGGCCGTTGTCTTTGGGTCTAACCGGCTACCGGGTCGGGGGCGACGACCTGCGGACAATAATATCATGGCGATTAATATGGTTTCCGATTTACGTCCTGTGGATCCGAATTGGTGAGGATTGTTGCTGATTGCGATGACTGAGAGATAGCAATTGTGGCTTCAAGCTTTCTGGTTCGTTCCTTGGATTCAGGATACACGAGACGGTATATTTATGTTTCAAGGCACAAACGTAGCCTTGAATTGGGTCCGCACTTATTTTACACAGAACAGAGGTGACGAAAAGAAACGCAGATTGGCGGGATAATCTCAAGCGGCAGCTACCGAAAGAACAGAGCGGGTAACTAAATATTGACTCCCAAAGCAAGCACCCCATTGCAATAAGGCAAAAGCATTTCCGGGTACTTCGCAGTAGAAGCTGTGTGAGAGAAAGTCTGTAAACAGGGAAATCTAATTTCTGAGTTGGCAAAGAATCGTCCCAGGCCAGAGCAGGAGAAGGACCAACATCGACAGAAGAGGTTTAATGAAATGACGAAACTCGGGTCGGGTATGGGCGTTTATGCGCGCGCTAATCAGGCGGAGTTTGAGAAGGACGTGCTGTGGTTACACGCTGCGACGCCAGTGTTCGACCTTAAGCCCTTATTAAGGGTGGTTAAGGCCTTAAACATTAATAAGCCTTAATTAAGGGTCCCATACTAAGGCCTTAATTGCCTGGTGGGTGTAATTTTACACGGCGGCGATACATGAGAACCAAATGAGAAATCATATTACTACTCGTAGTCATCCCCAGAGCCCTCCAACTCCCCGCTGTCCGGTTCCTCATCACTGGGCCAGAGGCCAGATTTCGCAGGCGGCATAGCTGGAGCTCGTCGTGGATGGGGTCGCGAGGAAAATCTTTCGATGGGATCACAATATCTGATGCTATCATTACCCTTAATTAAGTCTTTGGACGATTCTGGTTCCTTTTTAAACTTAACATTAAGGCCTTATTAACGCTTAAGTTAACTTAAGGCTTAACCCTTAAGTCGAACACTGCGCTGCGTAGATTCTGCGGGCAAAGTTGCGGAAAGAGCCGCAAATTGTGATCCTGTTGATTCGCAAAGTACATACGGAGATACGGCTTCAGACGGACAGGCTTAATCTTATAACTTTGCGGGCGCTCCCATGAAATATATTGGCCGCTGCTTCAGCGGGCGAAAAGGGCGGAAGGAAATCTAGGAGAGTGGATCGAAATGATGGGAGAAAAATTAACGCTCCCAACGATTCGAAGCTGATTTGGAGACGCTTCCAAATATTAGAAGCAGATGTGCCAAAAGTGGAGGCTAAGGGCTTCGGAGCGACATCCATAGAAAGATTAGCGCTCATTTCCGGGCGCTCCCAACGATTTGATGCTGATTTGGGGACGCTTCCAAAGATTCGAAGTTAAATGGGGATAAAGGCTTCAGACGGACAGGGCTTAATTTTATAAAGAGAGTGAAGTGATACACACTCTGCCAAAATTGTTGTCAGCACTTTCCCTGTAAGCCAGTTCCTAACATTTCCGCTGTTTCCGTGTGACATGGAAATGTTCCTGCTTGTACCTGGATGTCATACCGGATGTCGTACCTGAATGTCGTACTTATTTATCCCTTGACCGCTTTCCCCCCCCAACCACCCAGTACCGCTACCCATAGTCTTCTGAGCGACTTTCTGCAACATTCCACTGGCAACAACTGTCAGCCCTCTCTCCAAGGGTTCTCTGGTCTCTCTGGACTGGATATTAACTTCTGGAATTCCGGCACCTCAGTCGCTCATCTCCGATGTGCTTCCATCTGGCACTGGTGTGTGCTCCATGAATGTCAAGCTCTCTGCCATTGCTAGTCCCCCCTACAATCTGGTTCTGGTTCATTGGCTATTTTTCTGTCACGAGACCTTGCCACATGCTTCGTTTCAATCTCCTCAGGCCTGGTCAGCTGCCAACAGGTGCGTATTTCGACGAAATTAAATGTCCATTATCTCAACTTTCCGTTATAACGTTATCTTCCCATTCGGCCTCAAACACCGCTGCGATGGACACCGGCACCCAAATCTCGGTAACTGAACCCTCGCTGTGTGAGTTCTTGGTCATTAATATTGTCTGTGATGCTCAGAACTCATATTTGTACCAGATCCTGGCTGTAGTTGCACTTGCGATGAGACCCTGGCTTGCCGCTGTCCATCTACATCTGATTTTACGCCATCTGTTATACCCATGATTACAATGACATCTTTGAATCTTTTGTGTGATATATTGCTTGGACCTCATGTTACATGCTCCTGTATCCCTGTATTTCATGCAGACGTACACACAATATAACGTTCACTTGAGCCAGTGTTAGCATTGACAGAGGTTGACCGGGTTTGACCGCATTTTGACCATCCATTTGACCCTACCAAGTTTGGAGATACCCTTCATTTTTATGCTACGAAGATCCTAAAACCTCTAAGAAGATTCCTTGATCTATTAAATATCATCTGGACCAGTTCAAACCCAGTTTTCTTGGCTCTGTGCCATAACTTCCGAAAATGGCAGTGTTCGAAAGAGCATCCAGCTCTCTGTCAACAAAAACCCCACATCCAATCCAAATGTGAATGGAAACAGACTTACAGCGATGAAATATGAGCAGCGCATGCCTATGGGCCTCAAGAATCCATCAGAATGGCTTTAACCAGGAAAAGGTGAAAAAAATTGGACCATTGGTCAGACAATGGTCAAAGGGTTTGACCCTCTGTCAAATTTCGTCAGACCCCGTCAATGCCAACAGCCACATGCCATCCCACATGCTGGCTTGACTTTCTCCATCATATCACAACTGGGGCCTGTGCCAACCACACAGTGGCTGTTTCGTTGTCTCCGTGATCAGATCGTTCAGCCTGCCGCGCCCTATGCCAGGACTTCGAGTCGGCTGAAAAGATGTCAAAAGCTGTTTTTAATGCTATTCTCAATGCAGTCCTTTACCCAACCAACTTTCATTCACCTGCTAATACCTCATGTATTAAGCAGATGCCTCGAATCACATTGTACCTGTTTGCATTCTTCCTAATTTACCATGTTTTTCTCATCCGCTGCTCTTGCAGGGATCCCATTTCCTTTTATTTTTTGATGTTCACCGGCTAACCCCGCTTCATCACAAATTAACTTTGAAATCGGGGGTGCAGTTTATTTTCGACCTCGCCGATCAACTGCTCAACACCCGTTCAAAAGGCTAGGTTCCACTGGGCGTCTTCTTGCATCTTCCCCATCATCCCTCCCCTGCTGTGCTCTCGCTCATTGTGCCGTTCGTCCAATTTTCCATCCTCCAGCTTGCTACGACCAGGTTCTGCGTAGGCCGCACCTATGCCGTCCGTTTTCATTGCCATGCCTGCGCGCGCTAAGAAAGGGTAGGCAATGTCCTGCATTTTGCTCCATCTTTCCCTCCCATTATCCATCCAGAGCCGAGGCATTCCAGGTGAGTCTATTTACTTCTCACCCTCCACCCGGAGACTGATCAGGTCAGCTTTCTCTCTTTCTCCAACCGCATCTGATTTTTTCTTCTCCGATTTGCAGCTGGGGCCGGCGCGTTTAGCCTGAATATGTCTTAATTGCGGTGCCCCATATTACTGAGGTGTATGTTCCCAGGGGGTCCCCTCAACTCCGAATGTCCATCGTCTGTAAGTCTCCATTGCATGCACTATCACCCCACTGAGAGCTTTGATTCAGTTCTCTTCTTCAGCAAAATGGCGCTAATTTCACCTGCCGAATCGACCCTTTTTCGCTTTCAACGTAGGAAGCTTGGCTCACGTGTTAGCGCCCTTGGATCCTCATAAATCTATACAAAGTTTGTTTAAACAATGGCCATCTCAACGGTAAATTGGGTTTAAGCAATGTTTTGTTGAACCCCAGCGGCAGCAGGGTTAGAGTAGTGGGCTGATTGACTAGGTTTAATCAGCGGTTCAAAAAATGGGATTAATTCATACTGATTCAACAGTGTTTCAACGCTGTCTAATCTGCACAAATTGAAAAATTATGCAGAGTGGGGGAGTTGAACTTGAGGTCTTCAGATTTTCAACTCAAATATAGGAGCAGGTGATAACCACTCACCATGCAGCTGACAGGAAGTCACCGAAAATAATAGGATCATGCATATGCTCAGTGAATATTGGAAGGCCCCTACCTTGAAAAGAGTAATGGACTGCCTCTAGACTTCATCGTTGTCCCAAAATGCGTGAAATCCCACCATTTGCACAGTATCACTAGAAATAATTTCGGTGTCTTGTGATGCAACCTTGGTCCTTCACAACATGGACATGGAATTCCCACCCGAATAAATGGCCCCTATTAGATGTAAAAAGGAGTTGACATGTTTACAGCTATTGGCAGTACCGAAGGCGCGGATCGAAAATTTCCGTTTTCGGCTGTTTTTGATCCTCTGCAAAGAATTGTGTCTAGCTCACTCAGTTCTGCACCGTTTGCCTTGAAACCAGGCTAGAATTTTTGGAATAATTCAACCGCAATTAGTGATAGAGCCAGATCCGGCATAATATTCTATTTAGGAATACCCTCAAAATCCACCTTCCCGCGCGAGATTTTTATCTACAGGCCTCAAATCATTTCCAATGGGTCTGGAATTTTTTGAGAAGCAGGTATGATACATTAGGAGTGTTGTCATAGAGCCATAACTAATTATATTTGTCACAAAGGATGTCTATTGTGCTTTAGAACAATTTGAACAGCAAATATATATTTGGCTCCAGTTCTTCGAGTTCCCACCTAAATGTGTTGTGGATGGGCTTCAACAGGATGCCCATTATCTCCTTAGACACTCGACATTCTCGTTTCGTAGCAAGCTTCGACTGAACCATGGTAATTAGGACGCATCGGCACGTCGCGTCGCGGTGACCATCAGGTTGCCGTGATGATCAATCATCGCCCACACGTCAGCGCTTCCATTGTCTCTCGTGTATGGCAAACACGGGGACTCTTGCAGCAGCCAGAGAACGCAAGAGCCAACGTCTCGCTGGAGGCAAAGCTAAAGGCATTGCCGTGCCTGCCAAAAGTTCCAGCCCAGTGTTGTCTTTGTCCGACTCGGAGCAGCCTCTTCACTTCCCCGACTCTCCAACGCCAATGGCGACGCCTTCGGACGACGATGAGCTACCTTCTTCGATCCCCCTGCCCCCTACTGGGTCGAAACGTAAATCAGGATCTGGTGTTCTTTCTGATGCAAGTGATTCCGCCCCCGAGCCTGTCAAGAAGAAGCGTGGGCGTCCGCCGAAGGCCCAGAGCGATTCAGAGGTTGTTGAAAAGCGTCCGAAGAAGAAGCCTGGACCCAAGCCTAAGCCGAAGGCGAAAGCGGCGAGAAGTAAGTTGTTCTCTTTTCGTTCCAAAGCCCGCACCAATTGACTTCTTTTAGAACGCAAAGCACCTGTCTCGGATGCGGAGAGCGTAGAAATGGTTGAAAAGGAGAAAACGGCCCCACCATGTACGCCTGTCTTGAATCTACCTTCTTTCTGGGCTGACCGTAATTATAGCTGTTGTCTTGATGGTACCCGAGGCCACATCCGAGGGCAGCCAGCGTCTCTCCATCGAAACTACAATGTCGTTTGAGGATGTTCTCGAGCTGATCCACGAGACAATTGGCTGTGTTAGTGTGGTGCAGAAACCCACACTTGCGTACAAGCTTTCGACGGTCGGTCAAAAATCCGCGGCAATAAACCTTCGCACCGAGAACGACTGGGGTGGTTTGGTCACCGACGTGACGGCTAAAGCGAAAACTAAGAAGGATGTGAGTGTTGTTATTTCTGTTTTTCCTGACAATTTAAGTCCGCCAATCTTCTCCTCCACCATATTTTCACCGCAAAATTAGTACATGTTATCTCTGCGCGCCACGATCAAGAAGAAGAAGTCAGCTGCAACGACCAAGAAGAAAGGTAAGATGGCCATCATGGATCTCAATAACGATGACTCGGCGGAGGAAGATGACGATGATGAGGGTGTTGCGGATGGCGAGAAGAAGGCGATGGCGGAACTCGATGCGGAATATCGTAAGTGTATGCGATGTGGCCCCACATATGTATGCAAGATTGACAGGAGCGGTGCGCACATTCATCTGTCATTCAACCAACGTCGTGCATGGGCCGTTAGCTTGGTACGTTATTTATTGTTCATACAGCGATGACTTATCATTGGACCTAGGCTTGCGGAACCAACAATGTCACGAAAACAACACCGCCGCAAGGCGATTTATTCACTATGTTCCATCGCAAAGCGCCGGCAGCGGGTCCTGCGGAACCTCCTGCTCAGTTTAACCCATATTACCCTTATCCCATGCCGCCTCTTTTCGGTGGTTCGCTGCCTGGGTATCATCCCCATCCACCGGCTGCTCCTCAGCTCCCCTCTGGCTCAGCTATCCATCCACAGCTGTCGAGTGATCCGCCTGAGGAGGATGTTTCGTACCCGTCGATCACCGACTTTGTTGCGACGCTCATCCGTGCGGTTCCCCAACGTGAAGGCCTTCGCTCGGTGGGAGAGACACTGGACTCTCTCCACTTCTATCAAATCAACGAAATTGTAGCTCTCACGGTTGACGAACTTGGGACGGAGCGATTCGGGTTTGTCGTTCCTGGTGATGCAACATATCTGCTTGACAAGGCGCGAAGAGAGGTGAAGCGGTTGGATAAAGTGGCCAGGCGTGCTCATCGCTCGTAATTCATGGCGCGTAATGCTCGGGTGGTTTGGTTACACCCTTTTCTTGGTCTTTTACTGTATATTCTCATAAAGTACTGTATATTTTCCGTCGTAAAGTCGTCCTGCACGCATAGCTAATTCAATTCAATGTCTGACTACAAATATCCCGAGTGAGAAAACCACCCTCGCGAAGCCTCGGTTGTTATATGATCCATCGCATTGTACAAGAACACATATGGAGCACCCTTGTCGTCGCCCTCGCAGATCCGACGAAATTCTTGTCCGTTGCGATGGATGTAGTGTTTGATCCAAGAGAAGCACTCCTCAATCGGGTTCAAATCCGGCGAATATGGAGGGAGATAGAGGAGCTTTATTCCTCTGAAATGTGTGTCAGGTACGGCAATGATAAAAGTAAATGCACACACCTTGCATTGCACATTTCTTCGACACCCTCAACGTGATGGATACGGCAGTTGTCGAGAATCAAAACGCTTTGTGGAGCAGGATAGGGATTCATAACTTCAAGCAGCCCTTCAAGCCATTCCATGAACTGCTCGCCATTATATCCGCCAGCTTTGACGTGGGTGTAGATCAGACCATCCACCGTAATCGCAGGAAGGAGTGAATATCTGGAGACTTAGTTGGTTATTATCAAGGAGTGTCACGGATGTTCGTACCTTGGACCACGCACAAAGTTACAGGCTTTGCGTGCCCGTGTGCCCTTGTACGCCCAGCCATTGAGACGGTACGTAGTTAGCAAATTCACAGCAGATTCATCTGCTGTCACAAGATAGTTTGCAGGGTGTTTCCCAACCTCAAATGCGAAGGCACGTCGACCTTCTTCTCATCTTTCAGCGGCGGGTTTGGAAAGCTGGCATGTTTGGGAGTCACTGTCTCATTCAATGTAGAACACTCACTTTTTTCGAGGTCATTCCCAGACGTTTCAGGGTGCGGCTGATAGTCCTCAGACACACCTCAACCCCATGAACTGCTGAGAGTTGCTCTTGAATCTCGTCCAGGTATAGGTCTGGGGAATGCTCAAGCATTCCCAGCATCATCTGAAATATTTGGAGGGCAGTAACCGGATTGGGGAACAAGACGTACATCCACAGCCTCTCGGGACATCAAAGGCTCTCTCCCAGAACGTACTCTCTGGCGGGAAACCTCTCCGATCTCGTTCCAAACCTGCCGCACACGCTGTACGACACGTAGAGGCATGTCAAGCAGAAGGGCAATCTCTGTGGAGCCCTTGTGGTGTTTCTGTGAGAGGTGGATGACCCGACGCTTCAAATCGCGCGAATAATTGTTTCTAAGAGGGACTTGACGTTGTCTTCTTGCCATGGCAGAACGAGAGGGTGTAGACGACAAAGAGGAAGCGCTGACACGTGTGGGCGATGATTGATCATCACGGCAACCTGATGGTCACCGCGACGCGACGTGCCGATGCGTCCTAATTACCATGGTTCAGTCGAAGCTTGCTACGAAACGAGAATGTCGAGTGTCTAAGGAGATAATGGGCATCCTGTTGAAGCCCATCCACAACACATTTAGGTGGGAACTCGAAGAACTGGAGCCAAATATATATTTGCTGTTCAAATTGTTCTAAAGCACAATAGACATCCTTTGTGACAAATATAATTAGTTATGGCTCTATGACAACACTCCTAATGTATCATACCTGCTTCTCAAAAAATTCCAGACCCATTGGAAATGATTTGAGGCCTGTAGATAAAAATCTCGCGCGGGAAGGTGGATTTTGAGGGTATTCCTAAATAGAATATTATGCCGGATCTGGCTCTATCACTAATTGCGGTTGAATTATTCCAAAAATTCTAGCCTGGTTTCAAGGCAAACGGTGCAGAACTGAGTGAGCTAGACACAATTCTTTGCAGAGGATCAAAAACAGCCGAAAACGGAAATTTTCGATCCGCGCCTTCGGTACTGCCAATAGCTGTAAACAAGCTCCACATTCTGAACTGAATGCATCCTGGACTTTGGAAACCTTAAAGTTAGTTAAAGCTACGGAAATCCCACTGCTGCCCAAGATGTGATGAACTTAGAAAATCTCCAACTCCATCTCATTCTGTCACACCGGGTGATCGGTGTTTGTTTACCTTGCTTCATGGTCATTTAGCTCAGTTGGAATTCCGTTGCTTTTAGGTAATCTGTCCAAGTGTGTTGTGTGTTCGAGTTCCGGGTCTTGTACATCTTTTTCTTCATGTTTTGAGCCTTGTTTAAACAGTGATCAAATCACATTCAACAAAACATTGCTTGAACCTGATTTACCGTTGCGATGGCCATTGTTTAAACAAACTTTGTATGGTTACTGACTTCTCTGGGCTGTGCCATCGAAAAATTGCCTGCGAGCATGTGAGATACATGGTAATTCGAGGGTAAGTATCCGCGGCACCGAAGAGTTTCAAAGACCTCGGCTACCACTGTGGACTTCGAAACGACTGGCATAAAAAAATTCTTGAGCTTCGTGTTCAACTTCCCCACTTCTTCCCAGCTAGAAATCGACCAGGACATGGCAAACTAGTAAGACGCGATGTGCGAGACGCGACTGACACCCGAAGCAGATCTTCATATT
This sequence comes from Mycena leptocephala, assembly GCA_029378395.1. Lineage (NCBI taxonomy): Eukaryota > Fungi > Basidiomycota > Agaricomycetes > Agaricales > Mycenaceae > Mycena > Mycena leptocephala. Next base: position 79,972 of record JARJLF010000034.1, read on the forward strand.
GATCCCATCGTTGGACTGCATCTGATTCGCGATTCTGATCGAGTCACTATATATGAAGGCTCTCTCTCGTCTGGGGACTGAGGTGAAAAGCAGCGAAAATTTGAAGAAATATCCGCAGATAACCCGCGGGTCAGTTAAATTCAGACCCTCAGACCCGCACCCGCACGGGTGAAAGTCGCGGATGACCCGTGACCCGTGGCAGTGACCTGGATCAAAATCCGCAGGTCAAATCCCCGGATTGACCCGGGTCACCCCGGTAGACTCTGAAAAGAATCCGCGTGGCTGTATTGATCGGCTCGCGGATCAAGTGCTTCTTGCTCTTTGACGTCCATTTGACGTCCATCGTCCGCTCCAGTCCTGCGCCTCGAGCCAGATCCCCCGCCCACTTCTAGTACTGCTCACCTACACATTATTTCTCTGACTACACTATGAGTTCTCGCCGCATCCTAACGCGCTCTGGGAGATCTTTCCACGAACGGACGGAACGGTGGACTGGATTTCATTCTGAATAAGGTGAGAGCAAACTGGTCAATTTGGGCTTTTTTGCTGTAAGATCTTCCGCGCAGCTCGCCCAATCCATATGCATCGAGCATTTAAAGCTGCTCAATGTGCCCTATGCTCCAACCTTACTCCCGCTAATGACTCGGCTCACCGCCGTTCTATTTGTCGCGTCCTCCGTGTGGCTCGACGCGGCCGCCTCCGCCCAGGTCTTCACACCGCCGTCCGAGGGCCCGTTGGTGCAGACGGCCAACTACACCAGCCTCTCGAATAGCACACTCAAGGACAAGCCGACATGCAAGGGCAAGGCGTTCAACCGCATGAACCAAATCTGGCTGGAGAATACCGACTTTGCCTGGCGTCCATTTACCTTCTCTAGCTCTTCTAGTCGGTGACCGTGACGCTCAGATGACGGCCTCGACGCCCATCTTCGAGTCCCTCGCCGAGCAAGGCATACTCCTGACGAACTACAACGCTATCACGCACCCCTCCGAGCCCAACTGTGCGTGCTACTCGTCCTAATAATACTTGTAATACACACGCTGACTGTGTGGGTACTGTCTCTATTCTAAACTTCGCAGCGATCGGCGGGGACTTCTTCGGGATGCACGACGACAACATGTACCACATCCCGTCCAACATCTCCACCGTCGTCGACCTGCTCGAGGACAAGCACGTCTCCTGGGCGACTTACCAGGAGAACGTACCTGCCGATGAGTTTTCTGCTTATCTCTCCCAGCCATTCTTCCTCCCTCCTCTTTCGTTATCGGTGACTCGCGCATATAGTTATCTGGCACCCAACTACATGTTGCCCACCTCAAAGCCCTACCCGTACTACGTCCGCAAGCACAATCCGCTCGTCATCTACGACGCCATCTCGCAGGACCAGCAGCGCGTAAAGCGCATCCGCACCTTCAACGACTTTGCGAACGATGTCGTCAATGGCACGCTGCCGCAGTGAATCTTCATTACGCCGAATATAGTGCGTCCCACGTCTCTTTCCCTTTTCCCTTCCTCTTTCCTTCCCTGCTTCCTTTCCTGCTCCTCTTCATATTCCCTCCTCCATCTTGTTATACATCAGTCGTCTTAAACGCTAAACGCCAACGCTGTGCCCACAGGTCAACGACGCCCACGACACCACCATCGACTTCGCTGCCTCCTGCCTGGAATACTGGCTCCTCCCCCTGCTCACCGACCCGCGCGTGAACGACGACGAGACGCTCATCCTGCTGACCTTCGACGAGACGGAGATGTACACGATCCAGAATAATGTCTTTGCTGTTGCGTTAGGTGCGTGGCGGTTCCTCGTTCTCCTTTCCCTCATCCATATCCCGCTTCATTTTCCCTTCCTTCCTTCATTCTAATTCCAATTCCATTCCCATTCCCGTTCTCCCTCCTCTCCTTAACTCCCATTCTCTATCCACGAGATCTTGCTAACGCAGACCCACAGGCGGCGCCATCCCCCTCAAGCTGCGCGGGACGACAGACGACACGATGTATACGCACTACTCGACGCTGAGCATCGTGCAGGCGAACTGGGGGCTTACTGTAAGAGCTTGGGGAGGCAGGATACGAATGCGTGCGTTGTCTTTTTTGGCTTCCTTTTTGTTTGGTGTTCTATCTCGTACTATGTTTTCTTGCGCCTCCGATCCCTCCTCGCTTTGTTGGAAACGGGAAGACTCGGACTCTGAGACCCGAAGCTGTGTGCTCGGACGTTCGCAGCTTTAGGCGCGGACGATCGAAGTTTGGAGTTTAGAGTCGTTGCGTGATGTTCGGAGAGGCTCCTTATCCTCGGGCACCAGCGCTTCCTTCTTCTCCATCGGATCCTCGAAGCTCTGAGCTCGGACGCTCGAAGTTTCGGGCCGTTGCGTGACGTTCGAAGACGCTCCTTATCCCCGCCCTTTCATTTTCTTCATCGCCCCTTCTCACATTCCCATACCCTCCCTCACGCGTTGCTATAATGCGCTTCTCTGCCTTTCCCTCCACTCTCTTCGCCATAACTCGCATACTAACATCCACAACCCACAGCACCGTCTCGAACGTCCTCTCCTTTGTCGCCGCCAAGACAGGCTATCGGAACGTGGACGTCCTCGCGAGCGGGATGCCAGAGTTCAAGGTCCTCACGGGCGTCGTGAGTGGTGCGCTGAGTGCGTGCTGCTTCTTTTCCTTGTCTTTTTTTTTTCTCTCGCTTTCTTTATGCGCTTCGTTATTTGCCTCGCTTTACATTAGTTTCTTCTACGTTGCGAGTTCCCTTTTTTGCTCCCGCCTCCGCCGTGCGGTCGTTTCCCGTGCATCCATTTCTTCCTCCTTCCTCCACCTCCGATCGCCTCTCCGTCCTTCTTCCTCCCGCCTGCGCGCTTGTCTTCCCTCATTCTTTTTTTATTCTCGTTTCTATCCCACCACTCCGCTCCGGCCTTCATTTCTCCTTCCCTTCCCTTCCCTCCCACACCTTCCTCTTCATCCATTTATTCTAATCAACCGAACACCCTAACTAACCTCCCTCCCCCAGCCTCCGCCCTCTTCACCCCCTTCGCCGCCCCCAACCTCAAAGCCAAAGGCGCCAGCGGCGGTCCCGTCCTCCTTCGCCCGGGCCTCAACACGAAACTCACCCCCACCCCTGCCGCCGCCCGTGGACATGACGGCGCTGGATAGGACGAGGCCGTGGCAAATGACCGCGAGGACAGGTGGGGAAGTATTGTGGAGTGTGAGGATGCGGGGTGTGCGTAGCGATGAGGTGTAGGGAATGCGCGTATAGATTGCTCGCATGGGAGTTGGAGAGGTGCCTGGGCCGTTGAGATACATAGCTTAAATTCGGTCCACTGGACTAATTCCGTTCGTTATTCCTTGCTTTTCTGTTTTGGGCAGTACTAGTTAGATATGTGTAGTTGCGGGTAATAGCATCGGCTTTGGCTTCATCTCGGCCTCGAGCCCTACTCTGGACGTATCCTGGGGCTTAAAATATGGTGGACGAACCAGAACCCAAAGCTTGTCACGAGCTATTATCTCGACGGATGTCGGAAGGCCGGAGGCATGTTTCTCATCTTTAGTTAGACTCGTCACCAGTCTGCCGTCCATGGCAGACTGGTGACGAGTCTAATCTTTAGTATTACGTAGGATGACGGTCGGGAGGCAGGGAAAGAAGCCTGACATCGCGGCCCGGGCTTTCGCCTCTTGGTAGTAGAGAACTAGAATGTTGGTCTCACTGACTTGTCTCTAGAGTCCCAGCACCGAAAGGGTCAAAGCCCTACCGCCAATCACACCTGCCGAACGGCCGGCACGCTGAACCAAAGCTGTCCAGTCAGTGTTGCCATACTAGAGAATATATTCGTGACCACTCACAATCCCACCAAATTTCTCGACCTTCAACTGGACGTGGGTGCGGCTGCGAGTGGACAAAAAAGCAGCTATCTGCAGACAGCAGGTGGATTTTTGGGGCTGAGTGCGGGAGAATCGGCTGAAAGAACCGGGACACCATCCGATAAACCCAGAGAGTCAGTGAATTGTGATTTGAGCTACGAATGAAACCCGTTCCCACTTCCTCTTCTACTGCCCTCCATGGGAGCATCTACGTCGCCCGCTTCGGTTCGCCTCGTACAAAGCCGGCATCCTTGGCAGTGCCAGTGTTGTCAAGGTCAATCACTGACCGTCAATAAAGGTCAGTGATATTGACCCGTCAGTGCATTGACGGGGTCATTGACCAGTCAATGACCGGTCGATCAAGACTTTCGGAGTCCCGGACCGCGACAATGTTTGCTTGTAACAAATAAATATTTCTGGTCATTATCAAGTCATTATTTTCACGTCATCGACTCACCGTCTCCTGAAATCCACTGACAGGTCAATCAGAAACGGTCAATGCATCGTCCATTGACCAGACAGCATTGACTGACCCGGTCAGACCGGGTCAGTGACAACACTGCTTGGCACTATTCACACTCGCACATTTCTGAACCATCCTGACTTGTCAAGCCCCTCATCGCTTTCATCACTCAAACGCGACGTTCTGTTGAGTCCTCTCTCTCTCTATTATGGATTAGACTTTACTTTACATTTACCTATAATATCTCTCTCCCTCTCCATAAACATACCCATCCCTTTGATCCCATCCTAGATTCCGCATCTCCTCTGACACTGTGTTACTCTCAAGACCATCTTTCCCCGCTGTATCCCACTTATTTTTAGTTTAGTCATGGCCGTAAATAGCACCCCGTATTTAGAAAGTTCAGACCAAAAAAAAGCTTGAAAAAAAAAATTAGAACACCCGTCTACCCGTTACGGCCATGCCGTTGACCGTGCCGTCCCGTCGAGAAGATGTTCAACCACTGTACGGGCCGTTTCGAGACGGCCCGTGCCGTCGAAATGCCGTCGATTCGACGGGCGGCAGCCCTAAAAATATTCCTCGGCCCTGTTCCAAGTTCATGAATCTGATTATATTTGAAGAAACTATGATCATACCTCGACTATGATTGCACGCTGTTGGCTCAAGTGTTGGATTATCAAACTCAAAGAAGAGAACTAAGATCTTGAACTTCAAAATACACACCGTGGTAGTCTTTTTATTACATAGTACTGGTATGCTGAGTTGGGCAAAAACGAAGTTTGATCATGGTAGCGGGCTTTGCCGCTTGCCGGCCCTACCTGCTTTATCTTTGAATGCTTTTTAAGCATAGCCACTGTTAATTTCATTACACGAAAACGAGGCGACAAGTAAATCAACCCGCATTTTGATCCGCCTTCCGGTTATTGATACCAAGGCCCTCCGGGCACCCCTGGTACCTCTTACTATACCAGAAACTGAATTGAGGCCACCCCTTTTGGTGTGTCAATTTACCAGAAGGGTCGAGATGAAAAAAGACTAATTGAGGTAGATTCACAAAACGCAGACTGTGGCTCAGGTTCACTTGGTCGACGCTTTCGCGTCAACCAAGCTCACGTTCAGCCATGGATATTGGACTACAAGAGAATCCTTTAATGTATAAATATTACTTTAGAGCCGGATTAACAAAATGGAGACTAAATCGAACTCAGGTTTGTTTGATTGACGTGTTTGTAGGCTGCGAGAGACACATCAGCGGCTAGCTCAGTAATTGAATGGACGCTGTTTCATCTTGGATAGAACACGACAATAGTGATTTATTATTGACCATACAACTGGAGGTTCAACTCTATACTAAGCTGTGCCCACGCTCTGCTCATCTCTGTTACCGGTGTCGTTTATAATTGTTCATCATGACACCGACAAATTCTTGTCGCCATAGGTCTCCACGACAATATGGGTGGGAAATAAGGGACAGCACTGCGACAATCATTGTGAATGATCCTAATTCCCTAGTCAAATTTTGAGCACGAACATGGCATTGAACGCAAAGACGTCATAGGGAGAGCACGTCCCCCCGCAAAGACGTTGACGCGTGGTTGCCCAGGCCACGGTCAGCTCGATCCCCAGCGTATTCCGAGAAGGCCGAAGACTCGGGCTCAACTCTTCGCGTTGGCAGTACGTAGAGGACAAAATTAAATGTCTGTGTAGAATCGAAGTAGGTAAGTGTAAGAATGCATAGAGATGTAGAAAGCTCAATAAAAGGTATCTTGTGCGTGGTCTGGAAATATATCTCGCAATAATCATGAACTTGTTTCCGTGGTGTAAGGAGCAAATCTTGGAATGCACAGCTGAAGAATGGATCTGTGGGATGGGGAGAGTGTGAAATCAGTTTAGTAATAAAATATTCTCAAAAGAGAAATGAACAAACAAAAACTCGACACGTTGTATTATTGTGTTTGCTTGACGCGTGCAACCGGTCCGAAGCCCGAAGGCGACGAGCACATCGAGTCGCACTTCCACACCGTGAAGTACGAAAGTGGGTCAAAAAGAGGGTATGGATGATGCCAAATCGTCATTCGATGAAAGGGAGCGTTGTGAGGCGTAATTTTGAGGTATTGGTGGCTTGAATGCCCACTGGCAGCTTTTTCCCTGCACTGGCCGCGGATGTGGTGGTACGAGCGTGAAATTGGATGATGTGGCATCGTGGCCGCGTATTTACGTTACAAACAATGATGTAACTAAAAAGATACAGGGACGCCGCGAATTCTTTGGTTGAACAGTAGCTAGACCATGTACGCGAGGGTAATACAAAGTCTCGGGCCCCTCTGCTTGACCGGGGTTCCTTTCTGCACCTCGCTCAACTGTCTAATTCCTACCTCACTCCGTTTGAGCCCAGCTCTCGTTCATTAAATTCCCGGGATATGAGCCCCGAAGTCCCCTTCCCGAGGGTTCGAAGAGCAGACTGAACCCGAGATCTTCTTCTTCCACAGCCGATTGAGGGATGTCAGATTCTGATTCAACTTCTTTGCGAAAGGACCAGTCAGTCAGGAACTGGAACTGGAAATAATTGACATCTCACCAAACAAACTATCACCAAAGATCATTCGGTGAATTTGGGGAACTGAAGGCAAGTCTGTCTTGACATGCAAAGACCGGCGAAATTTCGAAGTGAAAGTAGCATCCCAGTCTGCAATGGAAGATATTGTCGTTGCTCGGATTAAAGGCCCTTCTAACCTCTCCACGATCTCCGAGGCTGTTGGGCGTTTGCTCATATTTTCGGTCCAGCAGCTTCGAAGCAAATCCCAAAGAGTATCATACGCAGGGGATCCCGAACAAGGAGGTAACCGACGAGGTCGTTCCCCCGCAATAACCTTGATTATGACCGCCGCATCGTTCTTGATGTTATAGAATGGAATGTTGCCCGTCAATATCTTTCCCGATCATTATTAGCTGTTATGCAAAAGGGAAAGAAAAAGAGCAGGAACCTCGTAGCCGACATAGGCGAAGGCGTAGACGTCTGAGCTCAAATTGGAGCCCAAACTTTCTCTCTCACCTAGGAGTAGCTCGGGCGCCAAGTATCGAGGGGTTCCTCTGGTAAAATCTACGGTCGACTGTGTAGCTGGAAGCGTTCGTGTGTTAACCGCAGAAAGGCCGAAGTCGGCGATGCAGGCTTTGAAGGAGGGAGTGACCAGTATGTTCACCTGTAAAAATGTGAGAACCCCGAATTCAAAGAAGAATAAATTGATAGTATTTACTGCTTTTAAATCGCCGTGTACAATTTTATGTTGGTGGAGGTACCTGAGTCCGAATGCCACGTCCAGAATCTGCGAGGCTCGATATTATGTTTGGTATGAATATATCACTCACCAGCGATAAGCGGTTGGGCTCCGCAAGGTGGGGATTTTTCTTTAAGAAATGCATTACATGTCCATTTTCCATCCAAGGAGAGATGAGGCATAGCCTGGTGTCCAGATGATAAATTCCGAAGAAAGGAAGTAGGTTCGGATGCGAGAGTTGACGCCAAATGAGCGCTTCTCGGCCAAATTCCTGAAATTTCACGAGTTTCATTCGACACGCAAGGCAGGAAATCAGATAAATCAACCTTTAAAACAGCTTCAATATCTGAGTCCTCGAAGACTCTCATGACCTTCACAGCGACAGCTTGTCCCTGAATTACACCTTTGCATACATCACCAAACCCTCCTACAGCCACGGGTTGTCCGATGGTCAACATTTCCGAGAGATGGAAGCATCGAGGATGGACCCCTGATTTTCTGGACAGTCGTAATAATGCTTTACAGAACAGCGGTCTGGCCAAGGGGAGCAAATCCATGTCCAGCAGCTGTCAAATTTAAGTTTTGAATCAAAACCGGTAGGGAATGATCCAACTTACGTCCTGAACAGTATTTACAAGCACTTGGGCCTCGGCTCCGCGGCACCCGATAAATTTTCTGTATCCCGTGGGGTCGCTGATAATGCGAGCCAATTTGGTAACGATCGCGTTCGCGTTCGCACTCTCCACTGGTGAGTTATTGACGATCCCCTGCCGAATGGGTTGATGAGACTTCAGATCTTGGAAAAGGCTGAGATTAAGGTGTGAGCAGGAAATTTTGTGCGAACGACACACCTTTTTTCATCTTCGATTTTCGCATAAGATTTACTACTGGCCAAAAAGATAAAATAACATTGTGGGAATCAGCTACGTCGTGTAGATCAATAGGAGAAAATTGTGGTGGCCTCACCAGGAGCTGGAATGTGAGTGTTCTGTTCTAGGAAGTAAAGCGGATGCCCGAGGTGGTTCCCAATATCCCGGGAGTCAGGATTAAATCCTTTGGCTTCGTGCAGTCTACGAAGCCCAGCATAGACGCTCCCATCCCACACTCTTCCTGTGATATTTGTAGTGAGATAGATGCTGGGAAATCCAAGACGTGCCGCCTCTGCTGAGGTCAAAGGGCTCATGCCCGATGGATCTAGGGACCAAAACGCAGCACAGTCTGGAGCACGGAAAGAGGACGGTCCTGCCCGAAAGCTTTCAGTTGGACACACAAAAAGGTATCCTCGGGGCAGCTCCGGTTGGTCGCCGACATATAAATCGAAGAAAATCTGATCAATAAGTACTGTCATCGCGGGAATCAGCCAATGCTCAAATCGTTTTAGACCAAGGCATACAATAAGTCTCAAGATCGGACGTGATCTCCAGCGAATCGAAGATGTGATTCGCCTGGCTCAGCCATGCATCGGATGCGAGAGGCATCTGAGTAAACCTGCAGACCATGGGAAAAATGCACCCTAAATGCCCAACGTCATATCTTTGAGATGGTTAGCCGAAATACTGTCACCGAGTGAATATGACCTCCCGAGTCCATCCATTTGCCATGGCTAACCCCGGTACACGCCTAGGCCGGTGCACCAACCATTTGGAGGAGTTCACAAACCGCGGATGCGTGGCGATCTTGGACCAACTGGATGGATTGTAAGATGAGCACCGCATAATTGCGCATAAATCGATCGTCGTCGAGTTTGTAAAATCACAGGACCAGGGTTTTGAAAGATGTTGTGAGCAAAAACGATGGTATGCGTGTAATTCCAAGGAATCGACAAGGGTGGCCTCCATATCATGATTTTTCTGGTCTTCATGTTTATCGGATTCAGAGTGTGTTATGAGCAGTCCTCTCGAGTAACTGTTGGATCTGGGTACTAGCTCCACAGAGAGTCGATTTGCTACGCGACGAATCCAAAAATCCTGTGTCCAAAGACTCAGAGCTTATTAAAGGACTAAAATGTAGCGCAAGCTCACAAAGCCAGCTGGATATCTGGTGAACATCGATCCCAAATATCCTTCCACCGCCTGAAAAAGGTGAGAAACCGAACGTGTGCTCCTGTGGCAACCGTACTTTGAAATTCAGAGTCTGCAGACAAATGAACGTTCGGAACACGAAACTGCCAGAAAGACGTACACAATTCGCGTACGTGTACATGACGGCGCGCCGAGAATGACGGTATAGACGTAGAAAGTCGTCGAACGACACAAGAGCTAAGTAGCGGAAAGTCAACAACAGGGCAGCAAACGGAGAAGGGGCTGAACCGTCTTGAATGCTCGGCCCATGTACCATGGACTGTATCATGGACTGGGACGACTCTGCAAGCCGGAGTTGTATGGCTTGCTGGGCCTGATGCAGCCACTCCTTTGCAATGATTTAGGATCTATAACAGACAGAACATTTGTCTTGCCTCTATTGCGGACCGTTGATAAGGCAAGGAGATCAACAAGTAATCTGGAGCGACTCTTCGGACCCACAGTGTGATCTGGGGGAAGTCGGACTGGTGGATAACGGGCGTGAAAAGTTGAAGAAGTTCATTGGCAGACATGTCGCAGTGAATGATACTACTTGATCTGCCGGGTATGAGTTCCACGGTCAGGTTGTTGGCTGAGCGACAGATCCAAAAATCCTTTCACAGGTATTGAACAGGATCCCACGAATAGAGATTCGCAACAGCTTACGAAGCCTGATGGATATTTGCAAAACGCGCGGTCTAAGCATTCTTCCACAGCCTGTCAATTGTCAGAGAGAAAGCGAGCGTATGCACCGGCCGCGGGTTTGTTACCTTGAAGTCCAGATACTGCGAAACCATCAGTATTCGAAAGGCTGGATCTCAAGAACCTACACAGTACGCGGGATTTCCAAATGTGCAACGCCAGTACAGGTCCATGAAGTCCCCGAGTGAAACGAAGGCTAAAAATAGGATGAAATTAACAAAGGCTCTTTCAATTTCCGGGGACACGAAATACCTCCAGAAAGTCGTGGGTTATGCAACATAGATGCCCTGCGAGAAACATAGAGTGATTTATAGTCGGCTGCTTTGGTGGAACCAACCCTTTGATTTTCTCCCGGAGTAGATATTGAAAAATTTCCATGAAATAGATCGCTCTTCCCACAACAAAGGCCTTCCCCCCCTCAGTTTCAACGGCCATTGATGAAATAAGACCCACTTTACTGGTACCTGGGAGCGTCATCCGCCGATAGGAGAGCTGTGACATTGAGGTTAACCGCTTGATCGAGCCATCGTAGATCAGGATGTCGTATTTCTTGGGACGCCGACCAAATAGACAAGCAAGAGGAGGGGGTTCCTTGTCCGTCCAGACAATATTCACTGCCCCAACAGTAAATTTGAGAAGCGTAGCACACGCCAGACTCGCCTTCGAGGCCCAGGGCGAAGAGTACTCAAAAGACCGGCCAGTATTGGGACCGGGGAGAGGCAACTTTGAGAGTGAGGGATTCTCTGGTCATGGAAGCCATGATTCATGCTACGGGCAGTCTGCCGAGCGTCTGACTTATATATCTTCCAAGGGACGTGGAAAACGCAAGGCTGTGTGGAGTACACATGTCAGGAAGAGTTGATATTTAACACGGCATACTTGGGTTAGTAAGGAAAGCCAAACTCGCGCAGAGTCAACCTGAGCCACTGAGGGACGACAAGCTTTCCACGAGAGCTGAGCCAGGAGGGGAGATACGCGTCTGTGGGATGGGCCTCGTTATTGTTACCTCCATATGGCAAGGGCCCGGATCAACGTTCTTATAAAATACCACATGTCCGTCTGTCTGAAGCCTGTAAAGCTCCGCTTTTGGAACATCTGCTGTGAATCTTGGGAAGCACCCGCAAATCAGCTTCGAATCTTCGGGAGCGCCCGCAAATGAGCGCTAATGTATTTCCGATTATTTTTCATCCACTCATGTGGTTCGTGTTTATCTCTGCCCTTAATCCAACACTGATTTATTTTTTCATTTGGCCTCAGCTCTTCATTCCCAAGCCTCAATTTGCGTATCTCCATTTGTCACCCTTTCGCCTCTTAACCCCGCCTTCGCCCTTCAACCACGGCTGCGATCGTTAAGCTGTGTTCGTCAGGCTGTGTTCGTGCCATTTCCGGCTTTTGCAGGAAGTCCATGCCATATGCGGCTTGCAGCGCCGCACAATAATCCCAGAGGGTGTTTAAAGCTGTAACGGTCTACAGCAGCAATCGGACCTTCATCAAGTCCGTGTTCTTCTCCCGTGTGTTTTCCTGTACAACAGCACTCCGTTTTGAGTCAGATTAGTATCTCTCATTGTTCGACTACTATGGAAGTGGGTGACTTCCCGTAAGCATTAAATATTCGAGAGGAATATTTTCGCAATTTCCGCCGTGATGCCGAGCAACCTGTCAGGACCCCATCAATTGCATCACCCACAAGCGGCTGTGATTTATTCTCGCATCACTCGAAATATGTTGAATCTAGACGAGGGGTCCCTACCCCTCGTCTAGACTTTCGTTTCCTCGAATATCTCTTTGGGACAGAAATGATTGATCGTCACTCATTGTCACTCTAGTCACAAACTCACTTGCAAGCATACCACTAGCGTATCGCTAATTTATCGAGGTCCTGGCTTTGCCCCGAGTACCCTACATTGACTGCAGCCACAAATCCACTCTTTTAGATCCATCTTTCCACTGTAATTGATATCCCAGTGTATACAGTCAATTTTGAGAAGATCCGTTTTAACGCCGTTGTCGCGCTTCCTCAATATGCCAACACAGTGCTGGGGACATTCAGGTGTGAGCCGGTTGGTTGTTTACGTACCATCAATGTATAAAGATATTATTTTTCTTGCGGGAAATACAGACGGCATGAATATCAAGTGAATATCCAGCCCACTGATCGTATCACTGGCACCCTCGGTTAAGCTCAAAAAATGCGCCGGGATATTTAAATCTTACGGGAAGTCACCCAGTAGATAGCTGTATCTACGGGCTCGTATTTATACAGTCTCGAATCCTGTATTCACCTCAGACGTTGTTTCAACGCTGAGGTGAGCTTTCAGTTGTATTTCCTTTCCTTATTTTCTTACTGATGTACTTGTAGTCTTATTTTGATTTAGGTATGAATATATATTAGACGTTGTTTCAACGCTGAGTCTTACTTTGATTTAGTTTCAACTTACAACAGAGGGTAGACTGAAAGATTGGGAATGTGTGTATTTTGATGGGGCCCGCCGTCATTATTAATCGTCCTATCAAGACCACGGCCCAACCCGCCGGGCGCCGTTTGGTCTTATCCCCTTCACGTCGACTCAATTTCGCTTTCTGCGCCCTGGTCCTCAATTCTACAATTCTTTTCGCCATCAAATTCCCATGTCAAGCACGTTAATGGGATGGCTCTCACAGTCTCCGCAGATCCGTTGCGTCAGAACCAGTTAACGCTTGACCGCAGTTGAACAGCGCCTCGAAGGCTGTTGAAAAATTTCTAAAATGTATTCAAGACTCAGGCGGCTGAAACTGATGCATTTGCGCCGTGAATGAGTGACTTGGAACACTTGACCTGGCGGCTGTGGTAATTATTCCGAACCGGGGACGCTCTGCGCAGCGAACACTCCTCGGGGTAATTCGTGGTTTCACGACGTTGAACTGCTGTTGAACCGTCCCTAATGTATTGTCTACCGAGCCTGATGCCAGATGAATTGGGCACGCGGGGGCGGTGCTGAATCCTGTGCATCTTTCGCACAATTTATTATAATTACTTCCCGTGTACGAGAATTCAAACGATGAAGTGCGGAAAATGCCGTCGCGGTGAATATATATATATCTATGTAATCAATTCTCAACTAGCAAGGTGCAACAGATTCCACGACGCACATGAAGATCAGGGGAGCTTTGAATCGTAATAATAATAAAAAAGGATAGGATGCCGCTCTGTGTTGTGGTACAAAACAGTGGCTCAGCTCATGCCACAGCCACAGGTGGCCAAGTCCGATCTCCTAGGTTTTTTAGAATCCCAGGTACACAGGCTTGGGCAGGTCATGTTTATAGGAATGCACTCAGAATAGCAAGAATATCCGAATTTGTTGTGTCAGAAGTGTTTGCAACGGATCCCACCGATGGGCCAAATATAGGCTAGATTTTTTCCCCTGAGGTTTGTGCAAGGAATCTGGTGGGTGGCCCTCGATGAAAAATGTGTATCAGAGGGCGTAGAACCCACCCCCAAAATTTGGGGTTGATTGGATAACATCTTGCTTCACACCAAATGTTTGCAACACCTTCTCTTGGCTGGGGCTAGATAACAGTAGGTTTTGGGTAGTCTGGTAACGAAGCCGGGACCATACAGGGCGAGTGGTCTCGAACAAGTTTCAGGTTCGTAGCAAACGCCGGTGGCTCGCTACTAGCATAGAGTTGACCGGGAAGGGCTGGTTGAGATCAGGTGGTGAAGCTCTTCGAGGATCCGGGAGACGAGGAAGAACAATTTTTGCCCGTGAGATCGGCGGAGGCCATCCTCCTGTACCAAGGGATGAGAACGAGCCCGCACACTTCTGAATCAGCGAGGAACTGGTGGAGAACGAAGTTTGTGCGAAGGTATGACGGTCGTTATTGGACAAAAGTCGAATGACCATGCGTGGCCATGGATGAAACCGAGTGCTGCATTCATGATCATGGACATTCAACCTGATATATGTGCTCTGTGGGTGAATGGTAGCATGGATGTTTGAAAGTTAACAGTCTTGTGTCTCAGTGGCCACGCATGATGGCCAAATGGCGGCCATTAATTGTCCATGCGTGCGATGTGCTTTCTAGATCTGGGCCCAAATTTGCCATGCCGTATTCTATAGGATCTCGTCCCAAACAGGCTACCTCCTACTCAGCCAATTTTCTTGAACAAAAATAGGACTTTTTCGGCGCTGTATTCAACCATTGCATTATTTGGCAACTGTGAATGCCGCAAAGGTTTGGTTCAGTATAGGCCTCTGGCTCTGCCGCCTGAACGTCAAACTTGAATCTATGTTCAGGTTCAATTTTGCCACAAACACCTTCAGCCTTCTGGGGGAGCCCAATTTTGTCTTTCAAAGTACTGATATTCCTTTCGGGCTTCTTATGGTTCGCAAAGATGTCTAGGAAGGAAGGGCCCAGAAACTGAACTTACAGAGTACTTGCAAAATCTCGCAATGAGGTGGAAATTACGAAGCAAACTGGCACCGGCGGGAATTTATGCGGACATGAAGAGATTTGGAAGGCTCCAGTAGATGATTTCCAACCCAATAAAGCCTGCTTTCCGGCGGGAAATTTGATTCCTGGGAATTTAGCAGAAAAAATATCAATGGCGATGAATGGTGGCATGGATGGACATGCATGTTGCATGGATGTCCAAATCATTGAAATCCCCGTAATTTTACCATTAGGTGGCCATGAATGGATCATCCCAGTTGAAGGCGCCAAAATGCATGTTACACGGATAAACATGCGTGCCCACGCATGTTCACGCATCACCATTGATGTTCATGCATGGTCATGGGTGCACATCCGTGCCCACTGGTATTTTGTCCAGTACCAACCGGTATACAAAGGACTGTTCGGAGATAGGAAATGATGCTCATACGCCGACATTTTGATCAAGAACCCCACAACTTTTGACAGCTTTCTCATGTTGCCTTCAAACTTCACACACAGCATCCTCATAGATTGTATTCCATCCCATAAGTATCAAACTCACGATTATTCATCCCACCAGCTTCTATTATGCAAGTCGCCCACTAACCGATCTCAGGTAATATACCACCTCAAGTGAGGCTACGCGAGATATCTGAAACTTCAACGGAATCGGAGAAACGCGGAGACAACTGACCTGTCATCTGTTGATTCATTTGTGGATTCGGAGATGTGTAATAACGCATGGAGCAACTTGCCATGGAGGGATCGAATTGATATATCGGTTCAGAATCACGGTAAGCACTAGTTTCTCGTAGACAGACACTTCGACGGTAAGCTCGTACCTCGCTGGTTGAAAGGTAAGCACCCCTTCCGGATGTTCCTGTACCTGGGCGGATGGCGTGCAAAAAATGTCTTCGAATGGAATAAAGTATAGAGAGGATAATTCGGGACACCGATGAGACCTGGATGTTTGAACGCCGCACAACATGCCACCGACAAGTGGCGGCATTGAAACATGAACAATTCAATATCGAAATGCCACCATTTATCCGAGTTTGCTCGCTGGCAAGTATCAGCCGCGGAGTGCTAGTTTGCAATGCGCTATATGCAACGTCCGGCGAGGCATGCAAAGTTGCTTATTGTGTTGTCGACTACTCGCTGGCCCCTGGATGCCCGCCATCAGGGTGGCTAAATGGCAAGGAATTTCTTTAGAAATTTGGTGACAATTTACGCTGAGTTCCAGACGCCGACAGCTATCTCTAGGCTGCATCGACCATTACGGTTAACATGTGGAAGATCGACAATCTGCATACCTGCCTGTCTTGTCACACTTATCTACGCACAACTAGCGATACCACGGAACAAAGAGAAGATCCCGATTGGCATTACAACGCACCTAGTGGTTCATAGGAATCTCTACTGCCTTCGTTTCAGCAATGGGTTATTACAAGACGGATAGACGAAAAGGGGTGACACTGGGCGTTAATGTTCGTCTTAAATTGGCAGGAATATGGAGGTGCTATCACCATGGAATTAATCCTCTTTGAAGGGGTGGTTATATCCGTCTGACATAGGACCAGAGAAGGTGCTATGAGCATGGGATTAATACAAATTCATGTTTCTCCTTGGATCTACATACTGGCTGTTTCTTCTAGCCGTACCGTGGCTGTTGGGAGTTCAAGTTATCAAAATGATGATGGGCAGGCTCTGGGACCTTTCCTACCAGAGTTACAGTGCCACTGGTATTCCGATTTATCCTTGACTGTAACTTGATTGATCCTCGGATCGGTGGCGCTGCTCGCTACGCGGCGGCGGCGCACCCAGAACAGGTTCAGTGTAGGCTCTTAGAGATCTTAGAAAATCTGCAGCACAGAAAAAATCCATATGTACTGAGAAACGACTTGGAAACAACTCGAGTTGGATATTGAACTTGAACTGTCTATGGTTTGGACTCCAGACGCTCTGTGACTAAGAACTCCCTCAAAGCCCTCTTCAACTCGGCAAGGTACCCAATTTTGAGGCCCAATTTCGCCAGTGTGTCATCGGATTCCCCGACAAGAGCTCCCGCCTTTTCGTATCCTTCACGGTGAAGAGTGTCACAGATAGCCTGATTGAGGCGGTATTTCTCGCAAAATTGCTTTATCGTCAGGATAGGCAAATAAACAGGTTGCCCTTCAAGAAGCACACAAGGAGTATGTGCTTCGCCTAGCATGAATGAGGACGGGTAGCGGCGACGGTATCAATGTCTTACTTTCAGGCTCCATTGTCGCAGATGTACAACGATTTTGGCCTGGTCAGGGAGTTAATAGTCGATTTCCGTAGCGGTACTTCCTCCGCCATTATATATTTGGAGGGTAGCTAAAGATAAATCTTTGACACACGTCAGGTACGATCGATTATCATTCCAGGTAGCCTCGTTACCACCCTGCCATTGATGGCAAATCTTAGCGCAACCATACCGCAAAAGTGTTTGCACTGAGAAATGCCGTCCCGGGCAGACTCCTTGTAATACTACATGTTGAGTGAAATGTAACTTGATTGAAAACAGAAGGAGGTTGTGTAACGAAAGTAGTCAAACTCGTTTGGGTTTGGTTTAGGGGCTGTCAGGCCGGCGGTCTCCGTACATTCAGGTGCGTAGTGTTGAACAGATAAAGTCTCCATACAGAAATTTATTGAGTCCCATCAAAGTCCAGACCCCGAGCAGCATTACCGTTAAATGCGACATAACGTAATGAAACATGTTTTGGTTTTAATTTGAGTCCATACATATATTACAGTATGGACTTCCCTAATGAACAAAGATACACGGATGGACGTTTCTCCGCAGAGCGGCTACCAGCTGGTTTTCATCGGCGGAGGTGCGTTGGGAATGCGCCGTACCCCAGCCGCGGCTGATTCCTTCGACAGGCATTGGAGGCGCTGGTGGAAAGGGGTTACTGGGTCGAGGTGGTGAAGGTGGCACCGGAGAGGGGCCTCGAATCAGTCTGTCCCAGACTTACGGGGGAAAAATTTCTATCGACGTCCAAGGGGGTAAGGTTTCATAATTTTCGCTACAGCCCGCTGAAACCCGCGGAAGATTTGCACTTCGACTCCTCGAACGAAAAAGAAATTTCGTTAGTGGATGTCAATAGGGCTGGTATGCATGTATTCTGCATGAAATTCGATGCTTATCGGGGCCCACAGGCGCTGGAAAAGCGAGGCAAGATAAGGTACCTCAACCACCGCGCACTCCACCGCACACACCACCTAAGGGTGACCGGGCGCAAGATTTGAATTTACCAACCGGCGCTGCTGCTACTCGTACGCATCTCATGTTTATTACATTATTGAAACCAGGATTCAATGTTTACAGGGTCATCGTAGGCTCCCTAGTCAGACCATAATACGCAAGATTATTTTTATTTTTATTTTGGGCGAGATGCCGGTGCTTGCCGACCCACGCCCTCATCCCTCGACGACACCGGCGTGCCCCTGCGTTGGTTTTGTCTCGACGCCCGAAGCGGTCCGCGATGCAAGCCGCACCCTCGATCTAATAATGAGTGTTTGCTGACGCTCCCGCTGTCACCGACGATGTTGCTGCACGCTTGTCTATCGATCCATTTGTTTTCAGAGACAGGCTGGTTCGAGCCTAGCTCCTGTGGTCGACGTCGCGATTCGGGATTCCGCCGCCGCCGCCGGCGATCAACCGTGCAATGCCATCTGAGAACTTTCCTCTTCCTATTCTGCTCGAACCTTTGTGTACCCCGCTGGCTCTGTCTAGCAGGACCATGTTTTTCGGTAGATAGCCCGGTCGATCACACGGCGGACATTGGGGGGCCGGTCAAATCCCATCTGATTTATGCGTCTTGGAAATCGAGTAGGATCCTTCAATCGTGTGAATCTGTCAATCTGTAGAAGCCTACGAATTGAAGGAAATAGTACCAGTAATGTGCGCGGCCCCGCTTCGTGGGGCCAATCGCGATATTTGTGGGCAAAGCCACTGCATATTCCGTTCCACTCAGTTATTTTTATGATTCAGGAACCATATGAAGTTTGCTCAAACAAAAGCCGTCTCAACACATAATCAGCCTCACGCACTGGTTAGATTAAACAGCTTGCTATCCACGGTACTGTGCTACAACTGTGCTAGGATACATTCCAAGCAATCTCCAGTGACAATACTGGTGCGTAATTATCCCTGTTTCTGCGCAATCACAACCTAAAATCTGCCTCTGTTTGAATCCGTGAATAAGCCGAAAAGAATTCGACACACCAGACACTCACTACCAAGTGGAGACGAGTATTTAATCAAATAAGGTGGAGTCTGAGCTCTGTTTGAACACGGTTGAATAAGCGAATGATCCCCAAACAAAGTCAACACTCACCGCCACCGGGAAGAGGTTATTAAACCGAACAATGCGGAGTCTAAGCTCCCTAGAACACGGTTGAATCAGAGAATGATTTCACAAAAAGTCGGCACTCACCACGACGACGGGGCAGCGAGCGGAGGTGGAGGCTGAGTTCCGTCCGTTTGAACAGTTGAATCAGCGAATGGTCCAACGAGAACTCAACACTCGCTATCACGGAGAAGCAATTACAGTCGGATCTGTCGAAATGCATAAGCTCATAATGCATACCTGCCAAAATTCCTCATAATGCATAGGATTCTGGATCCACTGAAATGCTTTTCACCACTGTAGAAGTGAGCTCATAATGCATATTGCTCATATTGCATGGAATTCTTAGAAATTCCGCTCAAATTGGCAGGGAACCGACCTTATGCATTATGAGCAATCCAACTGTATTCGTCAAACAACGTACACTCTGTCAAGTCTCGGAAGACCCTACATTGAAAGGTACATCAACGGGTTTGAACGAATTCAGAGAACGGACTCATTCATAGCGCTGGTAATTGCGCCTCTATCAACTAGCTGAATTTGAATGGCTGGAAGAATTTGGCCAAGGGCACAACATTTAGCAGAGTAGAACACGGCGAGGGCAACCTTGAACACAGAATTAATTGTGGTTTAACAAATCCAGATACTGATGAACAAACCGAGGTATACATCTTCTGAAGCCAATGTTTGAGTCTCACAATATGATAGAACGCAATGTGCAATTATCTGAAGGTTCTGAACAAGCAGAACAAAAAGCAATTCAAGAACATAGCCATCACAGGCACCGTGAATTGCCAATGCAGCCATGTTTTCATTCTATCGTCTGTGGATCTTCAGCATGCCGAGAGGTTTGTTTTGTGTTCCGGTTTTTACTTCCATTAGAGTAGTCGCTGACATGAACGAAAATTAGATTTGCCAACTCGGACTATGAATGGGCAATTTCTCTCCGAAACCACAAGCCCACGGACGACTTCACATTAGCCTGTTTGCGATGCAACCATTCGAGCCATCTGATGGTTGTTGGGCGTTGCGCAAACTGATGGCTTATGACGAAGAAAAGACAGAAGGAAGAGCCATCTGTGAGTACAATTAAAGGAAAGACATGAGCACGCCGAAACCTCCAAGGAATATTGAAAGTTTGATACTTCACAAGGTTCAATGCTTGGGGAAGTGTCAAGTAGGGCTTTAGATGGGATAGTGTCAGGTCAGCCAACGACGAGAGCGTGCACAGGACGGGCGCTACGAAAGACAGCCCAATCAGATTATTTTTTGTAAAAGATACGAGCAGCGTCATCCGAGTTTCAAAGGGAGTGCTAACACAGCAGACCGTTGGACTGGGAAGGGAGGTGAGCTGCGAGGACATAAGAGAATCCGATGGGATGGCGAGAGGAACAGTGCGCAGGAGTAGGATATATCCATTGGTGGGCTGCAGAGAGACAAGGTCAAGGTGACCGGGATATGTGGAATGGAACACCGTGATCAACCTTTGCTACCCGGAGTACACGGTCACGGAGCAGTCAGAATACATTTGGTACCGGTAGTGCACTCGACACGTTATGTGGGGGTCGAAGAATATGTAAGAGCTAGGGGATTGAAAGATTACAGAAGAGTTGGAGGGAGCGATGTGGATGTAGGTAAATGCGCCCAAGATGAGAGGAAGCAATTTGTCGTGGGACTGGTGAAAGAACCAGAAAGTTACGCACCTCGAATCGGGCGGGTCAAGGGCGGGGAAGTCGCAAAATGCCACCAAGAGTCGCACCATTGACGCCTGGGAATATCTGAATATCGGCGTCAAATAAAATAGAACCGAGATATAATTACCTGATTTCCAGGGGGGTACGTCGCGAACGCGAGCAAACAAAGGTCAGCGGGGGGAATATATCGGTGGTATCATGAAATTCGAGGAAATCCTGGGGAAATCACGAATGGACTATACGCACCTTGAAATACGTCACTCGATGGGTTGTTCGATGAATGTGCCAGCGCGGAGGTGCTGGGGGGGAAGGATTGGACCGGGGCGTCGTCAAAGTATCAGGGAAGTCCCGGGGATAATATGCGTCACCGCCGTTTGCCCCTGCGTGCGAATGGCTTTGTGGAATCTACGTGTTAGTGTACAGTGCCTTCTATTAGTATGGTGCTGCAGCGACCCCGAATTCATGCTACAGCAGAGCTTAGATGAAAAGATTTAACTGCGGGGAGACTCACGTATGTGAAGAGGCTGCCCGTTGTACATGAGACAGAGCAATTCACCATGACAAAAAAAAAGAGCACGCGTACAGTGGGAAGTTACAATGAGCATGCGGAGAGATACGAACAGCGGCTCCGACGCGTTGAAGGGCATTGAAGGTATGAGCATGGGGATGAGGGAGACGTAAAGTCGTGTTGCCAAGGATGGAGGAGGACGGGGATGGGGAACGAGAAGGACAAGAGATCAACACACAGGGAAGATGGATGGTGCATAGACACGGTGAATTGAGGAATACGTTCATCGGCCGCTCCTCCGAATGCTCAGAGAGCCAAAGCGACGGGACCGCCCCAAATGGGACGGCATGTTCGCCCTTGGCTGTCATGGGACACTCGGGAGGGGACGGGATAATGGAAGGGATCGATCTGCTGAAGAGATGACGCAAGAGACAATCAACGAGCTCGAGAGAAGTGGTACGGGTAGAGCTTAGGTGTTAGTTCTATGTGAAGAGGCTGTCCGTCGTAGATGAGCCATTCAGGATACAGAAAGTAGGTGGAACGCGGGTACAGCGCGGGAGCATCGAGGTTCAGTGGGTGGGTTGAGAAGTACGAACAACGCCTCCGAGCCGCTGAAGAGGAACGAAAGCATTGTAGTAGGGTCAGAGGCCGTATATTTGCGTTGCGTGCCACGGAAGTCGCGAAGTGGGGGGACGAGGATGGAGAACAAGAGGCACGAGGAGTTCATGGAACGCTCCCAATGCTCAGAGAGCCAAGGTGACGGGGCCGCTCCAAATGGGACGGCATGGTCGTCCTTGGCTGTCATCGGACACTCAGGGAGGGAAGGGATGATGGAAGGGAAAGAACATCTGGAAGACAGGCGACGAGTTGGGAGAGCTGCGGGAGGAGAACACTATTGATGACCTTGAGCAGCGTGAAGCGCGAGCGCGGGATTGCGAAAGTGGCAGTAGGGTGTGGTGCGCGCCGTCGAGCGCGCGGGTGTGATGTGGAGTGGGAGTTGACTAGCACAACCATGCAATGTCTTGAACGCGGTAATCTGGGGGCGTAGACGGAAGTGATGTAAAGAGGTCGGAAGGAGAATGAAGGCAGTAAGGGATGCGGAAATGCAAGTGGGAAGAAAGGCCACGCACCGGAATCCC
Organism: Mycena leptocephala; assembly: GCA_029378395.1. NCBI lineage: Eukaryota > Fungi > Basidiomycota > Agaricomycetes > Agaricales > Mycenaceae > Mycena > Mycena leptocephala. The sequence continues at coordinate 102,457 of JARJLF010000034.1, forward strand.
ATGATCCCACACATACAGATCCATCGGACAAGAGAGGCGGAGTGAGTCGCGGATGGAGGCGTGCCTAGGGCAGAGGGTATGCATCGTAGCGACGCGTGGAATGGTTGGACAGCCAGTGGGTAGGTATCAACGTCGCCGTAGGAGAATATAGAATAGCGCGCGCATCGGAGGATTGAGAGCAAGTTACATGTAAAGTAGTGTCGGCAAGGAGAGTGCAAAGTGGGAGGTACGGGAGCGGTGACGATGTGCATCCGTCCGGAAGAGTGGGCTTGTTGTTTAGTTTGATGGGGTGAAGCTCCGCAGTCAAGAGTCAGTAGTGGTTTGGGCTGAGGAGAGGGTGGGCATGGCGGATCGCGGATGGAGGAGGCGGCGAGATGGTGGTATGAGTCAGAGAGACGTGGCGGCATTGATGGCCGCGCTGGGTAAGCGGCACGAGCGCGGCACGGCGGAGAGGCCGGGAGCAGGGCGGGAGCGCGTGCGGGCGGGCGCGAGTAAATGGGTGGTCTAGTGGGCGTAACGGACACGAAGGCTGATGTTGCACAGCCCCTTGATCCGCGCGCTAAGGTCGGGGCGGGAGTTGAATAGAAGGAACGGGTGTAGGTGATTGTTTTCGGAATTGAATCCGTTCCCGCAGCGTTGCGGGAACGGTTTTGGGAAAGATTTTTTTTTTGGGTGGCGGTGCGTTCCCGCATCGTTGCGGGAACAGATTTGGGGGCGTGTGGAGTTTGGGTGCATTTTGTTCCCGCAGCGTTGCGGGAACAGATTTGGAGGGGTAGTGAATTTTTGGCTTGTGAAAGTTGAGCTCGGAGGGGAATGGTCCTAGGAAAGCTGGACAAGCTCTGGGATATTGAAAGAGTGTTTCGAGAAACTTGAAAGATGAGCAACTGACCTTCTTGAACTGTACGATAAAATAAATGCTGAGACCCACGGGTACGCCGTAAATAGGCTGATGGCGCCAGAGCGAAAGGGACGCCCCGGGGACATGTTCATGAGTCAGTCAAAAATGGATCAACTAATAAACCCCTGAGTCCCAGAAAGACATCAGTGGGACCGCAAATTCCACAACTCTCCGTGTCGCAAAATTCCAGTAAATGCAGCTTCCGTCGATCATGTTCATAAGTCGGCTCCGCACCCAGTAAATGCATCAGCAATCGCAGCACAGAGCAAATATATGAGGAAACGAGTGGTTGCATTGGCTTCATAAGTCAGGGTTTGCACGCAGGGGTACCTTTATAGTGGGTACACGGTGTGGACGTGGACGCGACGCGACGCGTCTGGCCACATGATACATCGGATAGGTAACGTCCCCATTGTCTGTATCTCCCGATCTCTTCCAGCCAATGTTCTCCCGACGAACCGTTCGCCGTGATCCAACTCCACATGACGGTACGACCCTACAACCCACTGCAACCGCTGCTTGTGAGTCAAGACATTGGAGAAATTGAATCGTACTTTTATGGCAGAATAACACGGTTTTAGTTATGCATTTCATCAGTGGTGCTCGCCTCCCAATCCTACAAGCAAATAGATCGTACATTGGACATATACTCAACAATGTCGATTCCCGACATCTAGTCCACAGGAATATTGACTGAACCACCCCTAAATCACTGAGAACTGACAATCCAATATAGTCTTGAGAGTATTGGTGGCCCACTGAACGTTGTCAGGAGAGCCGGCGACCTGTGCCAGATCTTCGAGCGTTTTGCGGTGTCTGAAGCACATATGTGGATTCCTGACACACGCTCCCAAGACATCTTTGTACCTCGGAGCATTGATGAAGAAGGAAAGAAAATTCCGAACGCTAGTGTGCCATCTATCATAGAACCTTGCCTGCGGCCATTGGAACATTGACAAGTACATGAGAATGAGGGAAAGCGCACCCATTTGAGCAAGCTATCTGGTGGTAGAAGGAACACAGCCTGTACCCAAGGAAGACCTAGGCTTAGACGCGCTGCTTCATTTGCAAGGTTCTTGTGGTTGTGTCGTGCAGCATAATCCAGAACTTGCAGCGGATATTTGGTGACAGAAGCCCTTGATCGAATTTCGGTTCAGACAATATTATTCAGATGGTGAGCGCGCGCACTTCATTTGAATCGCCACCGCAGACAATGCGGAATAGACCACGTATTTTTCCGCCGCTTCCGCCAACCCGGCAAAAGTAGGGAAGTCAACGGAATTGAGGTCGGGCTGAGGCTGACAGTACATATATTGGAACAGAAGATCCAGCACAGCAGAGCTTTCCGAAAGCTGGACCACTTCGTCCGAACCATTATCTGGTAGGGTGGCGTTCGCTGCATCGGCGAATATGTCGGAATGAATTGCCAAATGCTTGCGGTGAACTTTGAAGGTTACTCCATCAGGAGAGGAGATCGTAATGTCCGCGTCTGGAGCACAGACTGTTGCAGGAAAGAATCTTGTTAGGCTACTCAAAAAATATTTCAGTGCGACTTACATCGTTCCGATGACCGTGGTGTCGGAGGTTCCATTGTGGGGGCGATTACAGACTGGGATAAAGCCGTGTTGTATATCGGAGGAGGACGAGATGGTCTTGATTAAAAAAAGAGTGACTATGGACGTCGAGGGAGAATTGCAAAGAGTGACAATCTTGACTCTTCTTCTTCCACAGCCTTCCACTCTACAGCTTTTTCTCTCGTGACTCTCGCCAAATCCGCATTTTCACCACCCATCTGTCAAGTCATGGGAAATCTCGCACGGCTTCCGTGGCTCCGTACCTTCACAACTAGATCCTGCTCAATTAATTGGGCCAGTCGTCGAAAATTTTCGACAATTTTCAACATGTGTTCGAAGCCAAGCCGGCATGAAGTGACGAATCACTGCGTTCAGGGCCCATGTCCGCGTAGCGGTGCGGACATGTGCAGATCAGGGGCGGATCACTGTGGATCGTGGGATACACAGTGTGCCGACATCGGATTGGCCAAATTGGTCCGACATGTGCCGACTCGGTGTAGACCCTGCGTCTACAGCGGGCTGTCGACCCCGGTCCGCACACTCGGCATGCTCAGGGGGGGACTGTGCCCCTAGCTCTCTAATCCCAGAATGTGGTGCCAGATTCCCAAGGGATAACTGATCTGTGAATAATGGAACCGGACCCGGTTTTTGAAAATAAGACCCTCTCAGCGACCCACCCAACCACGTGACGTCCAAATAAGGCAAATTATCACGTGATTGTGATTGCTCCTTCTCAAAAGCATGTTCTTGAGTCCAGAACCCACTGGAAATGGCTCACAAGGCCTTAGAATGGTTGACATTCCTTCCGCAATATATCAACTGGCAAAATATCTAATTTGGTTCATGACCAAACAGAGCCACAGCACCCTTCCAAATTAGGATCAACCGTTGAAAACATGGTTGAAACCTATCGAAATGGCTGGAAATGAGGTTTTGGATGCAGGAAAAGGTAAGAAACAGATTACATGCATTTCTGGCCTGCCCTGAGGCCCTGAGAGCCATAAAATCTATGGCTCCCAGAAATTTTTTTAAGGCCTGACGGCCGACCCGACCAACCAGCCTCCGGTCCGGCAATCACAGATCGGTTACCCCTTGCAGATTCCAGGGGTTAGGGCCCTAGGAGAAACAAAAAATTGTGAACCCCAGGCTCGAGTCAAACGAAAAAGGTCTGCGGGTGTATTACTGCTTGCGGCTACATAGACTCGTTGGGTCCGCTGACAATTCCAGTTTGAAGAAAATAATTGATTGTCAGTCAGAATGTCAGGCTGACTGTCAGAACTGACAAATAACAATTAACAATTACTTATCTGAGGAGTTAGGTATATACAGCCAGTGTATCGACGAAATCGTCAATCTTGCGGCCCTCAAAATGGTTTTTCTTGATGCTGCCCGGTGTCTGCATGAAATCTGAGTGGACACTAGCCAATTCACAGTTAATTCGAGTTTTTTACAACGTTTAGAATATATTGAACAGTGGGAAAGCTTTTTTTTGAGAGGCAAAGCTCGGAATCAGGCAGAGCCACTCAGCAAAAAGTCAGTTTCCAAGACTCCTTCGGCCGATTTGTGGTCCATGTCCACTCAGAGTAGGTAGAAAATTCCACCTTTCACAATTCACTAATGACATGCTGATGTCATTAACATGGTTATAGGCCCTGCGCCCGCGTGGAAATTCCCACACCTACTGGGCGGAATGGGGATCGCTATTCCGAGAGTATAAAGTTAGGGATACTCATCTGGCTCAAAATGGAATGCTGTTGAACAGTAAAGTCCCATCGAAGGAGACCAACCACATCAAGATCCGCTTGCTGCGTTATTCACAGTTTTCAAGATCGCATCTCAAGATCCTTTGGACCCGCAGGTAACGCAGAGGCTATACTATTGGTCTACACTCAGGCACCCTTCATTTCCATCCGATATTGATTTAGAAATTGCCGATTCGCTTGAGTGTTTCGCTTCGCCGTTAAAGACTGTATTGACAAAACTATCCCGTCTTCGCCTTCAGCTGCTTCCAGAACGCGAGATGCAGCAACGCTCCTATCCCAACGACACCAATCTGAACAGCTACATAATTCTTCATTCCCATCTGCACGCCTGAACAGACGGAATGGTAAACGACCGAACTAACGCAGTAGAAGAACACTTCCATACCTGCTCCGCCCAAAAGTGAACCAGCGACTCGCCCGCAAAAGTTGCTGTACTGGATCACGACGCTCGTGCGCGAGTTCCACGCGTTGGGCAGTTGCTTCGACAGCAGGCTGAGGGTGCAGGTGCTCGCGAGGTTGAACCCGAGCGCGACGAGAATCCAGCAGACATAGAAAGAACCGAAAACAACGTGATCCGTCGCCAGCAGCATGAGCGCCAGCACGAGTCCAGTAAGCCCGATGACCGAGCCCGTAGCGAGGGTGGTGCGGTCCTGGAAGCGCGGGGAGTATCGCACGCTCGCGAGCAAGAATGGGAGGGTCGCGATTCCGCCGAGGGCGATGAAGTTGCCGGCGGCGTACGGGGTGTAGTTGAACGCCGCGGCCGTGAAGATGGGGATGTTAGAGTCCCATGCGCCGAGTACAAAGAAGCACGACATGGAGGACCAACACATGGAGATGATGACGCCCCACTGCTGCCCGTTGAGCTGCCATATACGGCAGAGAGTATCGTCCTGGATGTTGAGAGTTAAATGAGTGCTCGGATTTTCATGAAATACCGACCTCCATCGTATCTCGTTAAAGGGATCAGGGCAAGACCGGAGAAGACAGTGGGGATCCCGATGGTCAAGCCAGAGAACAGCGCAGAACCTCCAAGATACTCTGCATACAACGCCGCGGAGGAAACGGTGACGTAGAAGGCAAACTAGAGCAGCTTGAATTAGTACTTGCACACCCCCAATTATATAAACTCCTCATGCACCTCTAGAAAGGCGTTCGTCGCGATCATTATAGCCAGTGATCCCCAGTTCGGAAGACGCAACTCAGGATCATCCATGGGAGCGGGCGGATCCGTGACAGCGCCTTGCAGTTCAAATTCTTCGTGGGCTTCATTAATAACTACGGTTTGTGCTGGCTGGGCGGACAGGCTGGATCCACTGGAAGTCGGCGCATTCGGGTGTAGAAGGCTCCGAGATGGACATTTTACTCCGGATTCTCCGTGGGCGACGTAGTCCACGAGCGTAGACAGTACCGTAGACATGAGGCTGCTTGAGGAAGGTGAAAGAGGCGATCAAGGTGAGTACCAATCTTTTCTGACTCGAACGTGGTGCCACTTCCGCGTCTTATTCCGTATTCCGTAATCGTGATAATGATTGTTCCGCAATTACTACCATCGCTCTGGATCTAAAATGCCGGCATATTCCTGAAACATATTGAGGGCTGCAAATTTCGGCTGAAAGCACCATTTTGGCTGCTAGATCTGGTAAATTATGAGGTTTGGAGTGTCAAATTTAACCAAAGTTGAAGTATAAAAAATTCGGTCTCACGTCCCAGGGAGGGTTGGATGATGGTCCAAATAAATCTAATGGCTCACAGATCATCAGGAAAACCAAAATGCCTGTGCAGTACTATGCAGCAACCTGTGGCTGTGATGTACCTATGAGGCACTATGAGGCCCTATGCAGCACTGCATAGTGCTGCATAGGGCCTCATAGTGCCTCACTGCATAGTGCTGCATAGGGCCTCATAGTGCCTCATAGGTACATCTCGGCTACGGTTTTCCTGATGGTGATATACGGTCAAAATGCTACAGTAGTACTACAGCTGCCCGACCATCCTATGTTTATACTCTCAGGAAAGCGCGCACTCTCCCAATTCCCTTCTTTCCCAAGTCTCGGCCGAAAAAGAACTGACTACTATCTCGAGAACCTGGGCCCAGCTTCTCGGATAAGACAGATAGCCCTTATTTCTTTGTGTTTTCGCAATATGTATTGAGCGGCACAATGCGACCGGACGACTCCCATCTTGAATATCCTTCGGCATCTTGCACTCATCAGCAAACCCTGAGGGTCCTTATAGTGCGGGTCCATAGCCCTGTAGCACTCCATAGCACTCCATAGTGGATGCTCAACTATGGAGGGCTACAGAGTACTACATAGCACTACAGGAAAAATCAGGGTTTGCTGATGGCCGCCGCCCTGGGCTTCCGGGTTTCTTTTCGAATTGGTCGAGAGGTCCTAAAGAAATCTGTTATTTGAACAATGGTTCAGCACACAGTGCGTATTTGAATGACTGTAACCCATCCAGGAAATTTGCAATAGTACACGCAGATGTACACCTGATCTTCTCCAAACTATGTTTAGCATGGCACCGAGGATGTGCTGCGGCGCTGGACAGCCGCATGGCCCGGAAGTAGCCTACTTAAAATATAAATTTTGAGCCCAACGCCATTCCCAACCCCGGCCAAGCCCCGGCCTGCGGAGCTGGATGAATCACAGATACCGCATCTGTCTCGGTCATTTCCCGTCCAATTCAACACAGAATCAAATAGAATCTCGCCGCGCTTGTGGATATTGCACCGGATAATTGGGAAGCCCCATGTGAACTGGACGTGTCACCAGGAAGTGCATGCTGGAGCAAATAAACCTCCTCGCAATTCTCAACTGGCGTCACAATGGCCAGAGCGCAGGGCCGAGCGCGGGCGATCAAGGCGTTCACCCTAGCCAAACGCTGAGATGAGCAAGCCAGCTCAACTTCGATCGACAAGGCTACAAAAGTACGATCCCATTTGTCGTCAATCCACTCCACCATCTAACAGTGCGAGGGCATCTTTGCATACGAAAGTCATTGAGTCCGACGCAGTCCAGTTGGATATTGTCATCGTCCGCGATCGGCGGATTGATCCTATTGCCGTCAGGCATTGGACAGGTATGCACACGCATAGCTTGATTCGTTATGCATGGACTCTCTGGCACTGGCGTGACCACCTGCGCGCTCGCGGGCCGGGGTTGACAATGACCATGCGCACGTGTGGGGTGGTTTTGACGATTTCGATTTTCATGTCCCGATCTCAGCCCTTACAGTCAACATCATCGTAATTCTGGCGGTATGGCGCGCTTGGTTGGTCTGATGCCAGATCAGCCAGACGCGTTCTGTTTTGCTGATGCTCCCTTACAGTCAACATCATCGTTGTCTCCAGCGTCTTCGGCGCCATTATCGGTATAACCATCCTGAAACACTATTTCAATATACCCCTCCTGTAGTCAGCGCGCTCGAGATGAAATGCTTGGACCGATGCAGCGCTCCATCTACTCGCATCTCTCCGAATTTCCCACCGATGCGCAGTGTATTCTCCTGTGTTTTTATGGCTCTTCGCACGGTACACAGGCCTCCCGATCCGAAGCTACCGTGAGATCCCGCGATTCGTCCAGGATAACAAGTACAACATCGATCTAGAAAACCGCGCTCTGTTCTTGACAGTCAAGAACCAACGGTGAGGATTCAACTCGAAGTCGTTCCGCCTGGTGTGAATTCAATTATTCATGGCTTGGCCCCTCCTTTTGTGTAATAAGATCAGGATTTGCGCGAACTCCTCCGGTGAGGCCGTCAAAATTGGGATGCACAGATACGTAGTCGCCTGTAGGATAATTCACTGAGGTAATTCGGTGGACCATTGGGTTTGCACGCCGGATCGAACGCATACACGTGAAGATATTGTGAATATCGACCGAGGTCAAACACGAAATTGTTGTGTTAATTGATCTGAAACGTTGGCGCACACTTCTTCCAGGGCGCAGGACTCGGTTTGAATCCCTTGCAAGGCAGTTGGCGGTCGGCCAATTTTGAGTGTGCTGGGAAGGAGGCGTACACACGTTTCATAAGAAAAACAGAAATGAATTTATAGACCGGCGTGCATGTACGAACATTACAGGGTACGTTGACTCGCGTCATGGGGATTCAGGATGCGGGAGGTTGGGCGTCACTAAGAGCGCTGAGAGCGCTGTGCGGTAAGATTAGGAACATGACCGAGCCGGAGGAGGGCGTGGGGTGCCGGCGGGGAATATATGGTGCGGCGCGACGTGAATGGCGGATGGCGGGCGGTCAGCTGCGCACGGGATGGGAGGAGGTTGGTCGCAGTGGCGGATACTGCTATATCTTAAATAGATACAGACCAGGTGTCGTAGGACTGCAGATGAGTCAGATTTTTCCATGAAGCTCGACGAACCAGAGACTTTCCGAACTGTTGTTGGATGAGATCAGTACTGAGCGTCGTTGAATCAAAGCAAAAAGTACGACCTTTTGTCCGAGGTAAATCCAGTCCATTTTGTAAACATAATTACTCGTAAAATATTTGACCGGGGGGATGGCAACTTAGGGAGGTTTGCAACGAAGCCCCAATTTTTGCTCGAAATAACGCTAGGGCTACCTATGTATCTAGCGGGGCTTTCAGGCCATGTTATGCATACTAGTTTCATGTTTCATTGCCGTGGAATACCTCACAATGCTTAGCAACGTTGACACTGCAATGGTACAGGTAAAAGTCTGAGCGCCGCCCCTTTGCCGCCCCCACTGCCGCCAAGGGCGGCAGTGGCTGCACTTGGCGGCACTCTCACCTTGCCCCGCGGAAAGGATTCCAGGGCCGAGTCAGAATGATCGCTGTTCCCACCAACATCCTAGACCCAAACGGCGGATTCAGCAGCCGAACGATCATGATAGGTCAACAGCCAAGTTCACAAATGAGAAATATGTACATTGTTAAGATTTGTACAGGGGATTTCTACGACAAAAAATCACTTGCCTTGCAGAAATGCCGAGTTGATGTGGTGGCTGTGTCCGACAGCGACCACGAGGGTAAGGACAGGGGTGATATCCATCCAGCATGGCAGGACGACGATGTCGATTATGTAGATTGGGTAAGTACGTGAATTGGACTTCTTTGCAAACAGACCAAGGAAAATCACTCACGCACAAAAGTACCGAGACTCGCGAGCACTGCATCTCGCAGCTCGTTTGACTCGAGCGGCCCGGTGGCGAAGGACAGTGTTATTGGCACCAGAAAGGAGCCGTGTACGTGAATCAGCATTGTGTCAAGCGAACATAAGGAGTAAGAAAACCCACCTGCAGAGAGTCGAGTTTGGGTCAGCCCCGTGAGCGTCGACGCCCGCGTGAGCTGGCCAAATCGTCATCGCAAGACGGCGGTTTGACTCTAAAAGCAGAAGTATAAGCGTTGATTTGAGCTGTACGCACGATATATAAGTGTCGTTCAAAGTTAGCCTTTTCGCGTTCCTTTTCGTGCTCCTTTTCGTCTCCTTTTCGCCATTTTTGCGCCAAAAATGCGAAAATGAAACAAAAAGGAGAACGAAAAGGAGCGCAAAAAGGCCAACTTTGAAACCCCCCCCTCCTGTATTTTCGAGAAGGAAGTCTAGTAGGAGAGTGTTCCTTCCCTTGAACACATTTCGGCAGTAATCGGCAAGGGATCTGCCGTTGAAACTCCGAGCCAGCCGAGCAGGCGATCAGTGCACCTGTGTTTGTCTCAGAACACGCGAGCTGCTCCAGTCTTGTGATCAGCCTCTGCATGTCTCTTAGGAGCTTTATTAGGTGTTTAGCAGGTACTCTAGCAGGGGAGTGGTTACCACCACTGCGAATGGCACTGGACTTTGCGGGTGCCTTTTTATGCGATTTTTTCGGAGAGGTCCAGCCCATGAAATGTATAAATGGTATTCATTAACAATGGGTAGTGGCTAATAGGATAGAGAATGTGTGATGAGAACGTATGGAGGGAAAGGACAAAGGGAATCGAATGATGGGATCAGAGTCTGGTGCGGAGTTCCAAATATCGGCAGAAGGAGGACAAGTAGGACGACGAAAAGGAGCATTTTGGCGAAAATGGCCTCGCGAGCTCATTTTCGGCAAAATGCTCCTTTTCGTGGTTCCTACTTGTCCTCCTTCTCAGTTCAGGAAGATGAAAAGGAAAATGAAAAGGAGACAAAAAAGGAGACAAAAAGGAGAACTTTGAACGACGCTATAGATATCTTCTCGCCGTGATCAGGAGTCCCCACTTCGGTTCGCGCTGGCGATGATGAAAGGCTGGTTTATGTACTCTGAAATGAAGGAAATGACCAGAAAAACCCCCGCTCGGTGACGCAAAAGACGTACCAGCTCTAAGTTTGGAGCGAAGGAAGACAGATATAAGTTGCACGAGAAGGGAAAAGACTAACCTTTGCTTCACCCGTGCGCCCGACGTGAACGGCGGCGACGACGACCAGCAGGGCTTGTCAGACGATGCACGAGGTCTTATAGAAGAGAAGAACACATTAGTCGAACTCTTTCGGAGGTAGACATGTATAAAAGACAACTGTCTATACGAAATGCCAAGTTAGCGTGGTCGGTCTCTCTGACAGTGCGCCGGACTCCAACGGCGGCGGCGAAGACCGAACGGGCAACCCATGGCGATGTGTCAGGTCCTAAAGGACAGCCAAGCACGTTAATACGATGTTTGGGGACAGCATGTAAGAAAGAAAAGCATAGGCCTTGAAAAATGTCGAGGCAGCGTGATCACCATTTCGAACAGCTGTGTGAGGGATATGTGGAAGGAAATCTGTCAGCTTCAAAAAAATCAGTGAACAGTAGGATCGGGTGATGGGAAACATACGCCGCAGTCTTTCGACACTAACTCTCTCCGCTCTTCGATAAAGCAGAGGGCAGCCTCCGCTCCACCATTTGCTACGCAAGCTTCATATTGGGCGACAACGGCCGGCCCATCGGTCCGCCAGAATCCACTGCGCTCAGGATATTCCTCGTCATCTTCATCGCCAACTACAACACAATAGGCACGCTCGATCAATGAAACGAACTCCAATACGAAAACGTCTGCCACGAGATGTCCTGTGGAACGCTGTCTGAATCTCATGGTTAACGGGATAACCGGGTACGACGTCCTCAAGACTGCGTAAATAGATAGTGTATCGTTTGGTCTAATAGAAGCGGGAACCCGGAATTTGACCCACTTTTTATCCAGGCAGGACAAGCAAACGCGGCGCAAGAGGAGGTGGTCGGCGTCCGCACCGGACTGACCCCATTCCTGGCGGTGTTGTGATGAATGAGGGGAAAGCGGTGCATGACGATGCGGCTCACCTGACAGATTCGGGGGCCGAACAGGAACTTCGCCCACCGCAGACCAGACATTTGAGCAGGACATTGTGGGAATTCATACGAGGCGGTTTTTCGGGACAGATGTCACGTTCAGTCAGGTTAGTAAGGTAAGCCTTGCTTGCCAATTGAAAGCTTCCAGAGCATTTGAGCGACCCCACGCTCGGGTCTCGGTAGAGGACTCGCGTTCGCATCCGATATAGACAGGTAACCTTTCGTTCAGGATGACGGAAGCAATGACAGGAACAGGGAGGCGCCGGCAAGACGCTGGTGAGACGCTGGAGTGTTTTGTGGTGAAGTCTACGTCGCACCTCGACTTGAAAAAAAGCATCCCTTCGACTTCGAAGGCAACCATTTCAATGTGGGACCCCTAAAGCCTGTACGAGGACAATAAGCACGAGAAGCGTAAAGGAAACTATAATCGGCTGAAGGAGGAAGCAGAAAAAGGTGTGACACGAAAGAAGTGGTCCACGGATCGGAATGGCTGGTGCTGTTTTTAGGCAGGTCCGCACTGGATCGGTGAGGAAAAACTCCGTAGCAACATCCTCTGCGAGGAGCGACCGAGGATCTGAATATAAATAGGAGAGGATATAGTCAAGAGTTACTGCGCGCGGAATATGGTGGCCGGAGAGCACCACTTTCTTTAAGCCGAGGGACGACGTGGGCCAGATTCCAAGGCGCAAAAGATCAGCACTTCCCGAAGGATGGGCGTACTCCAGGCTTGGGTTACGGCGATGCGATACGAGTCTAGGTTAAACTTAGCCTTGAGCGATGCCTTGCCAATCGATGGCCTCTTGCAGCATGCTGTCAAGACCTTTCGGTCCAGCCAGTCTAGAGATATTGGAAGATGTAGAATTGCCGCCTGGAGCCCGAATGATCTCAGGGCCGAATTGATTACTGCCTCGACGCGATGGGCGAGATCCGTATTATTCAGGGAGATTCGGCGACCAGGTCGAGTCACTGAGAAGTTGTTAGGCAAAGAGGCCCCAGGACGCTCGCGCCAAGGCTTGTCCGAAAAATAGGATTTTTGAGGGCCAAAATTGGCCATTTCCTTGTCCGAAAATAGGATTTTTGAGGCTAGATTCTGTGATTCTCGCAGGCTGTAAGCCCCAAAATGAGTGCTCTACTAACGAAGCCCGGCCCAGTCACTAAGGAGGTGAAGAAACTTACCTTGAAGCTCGGAAAGGGTAAGAAAGCGTAGGTTTGGCTGCAATGAGCGCAAAATAGCTGAAATTTGTCAAAATTGCGCGGTAATAATAATTCTTTTTTGGCGGGACACGTGACCACCCTTGTCCGATATAGCATTTTTGGGGCCTCAAGGTCGCCAAAATATAGGCCCAAATCGGTGGTTTCGAGCGGACAAGCCTTGGCGGGAGCTTTCCGGGGCCTAGGCAAAGTGATACGAGATCAAGCACGGGAGAGAAACGGTGAGCCGCCTCAGGCGGCCAAGCGAGTACTGTAGACGGACGCGAACCGGTGGTGGTGTCTCCAAGATATACAGATCAATGCCCTGCAAATCCTAGCGAGAACCTTGAAGGAAAAGAAGGACATGGGCGGAAGCAAATGACTCATTCGGAGGCTGTGCGATAATTGGTAAGTCGGCATGCTCGGCTTCAACCTAGCCGGTCCATGTGACACGCTCCTTTCACGGCACGATGTCCATCTGCGAAACCTGCGGGCACAATAGCAGCTGGGACGATGATTCAGTCCCGTGGAACCCGATGATTTTCTCTGAAGGCGATTCAGAATCTCCGGCAGCAAGTCTTCGCGTAGCCCTGGAAGCGATCGACACCGAACTAAGCCGATTCCAAGCTTTTTCTGCGAGATATATCGCCACACTCGTTGGCCAGCGAACAGACTCCCAGGCGCTTCTCGACGCCGTCACTTATCCTGTGCTGTCGCTTCCCACGGAAATCACCTCCCGAATCTTTGTCGAATGTCTTCCCACGCATGGCTACGTACGTCCTTCGAGTAGACGCGCACCGCTGCTTCTTATGCGGGTGTGTCGTCAATGGGAAGATATCGCACTGAAGACATCTGAACTGTGGCGCTCCCTCGAAATGGACTGTCTTAAGTCGTCGAACGGCAAGCCCCTGCTTCCCCGCGGGGTGCTCGACACGTGGTTCTCCCGAGCGCAGGCACACCCTCTCTCTTTGACTCTTGATTTCCCACCACACGCTCAGAGAGTCCAGGTAATTTACCCTATTCTACAAGTAACGCACCTTTCACCTTTCGCTAGATCAATGACGATGCCTCTGGGGCCGAGCATATAGATCTTTCGGCCATTCAGCCTCGCCTCATGAGCCTGGACATGCTCCGTGTCGAAACCTGGGAGCCCATTTGCTTAAACGCACCCCTCCCCTTGTTACAATGCCTGAGTGCATCATTCCTCGATACCGAGATCGAACACGTTCTGAAGAACGCACCTCTACTAACCAAGCTACATTGGACACGGTTCTCGATCTCGATGCAGCCACCCGATTTCCGACATTTTGCATCCACAACCCTGACCACACTTGATATCACATCGAGTGGTATTTCTGACACCGAGTTTATCACTATCCTCCACAACTTTCCCTCTCTTGCGGATCTCACTTGTGTTTTGGACCTACGAGATGTCGACCATCGCACACCGCTGATGTTCCTTAACCTCCTCTCCCTTCGGTTGCGCAACTCATCGCTCGCTCAAGTTTCCTCAATTCATGCACTCGAGCTCTTGACACTTCCCCATATCCAGCGCCTTGGGTGCTCGTCGTATCTCGATCCCAATGTCGTTCTCCCCTTTTTATCCCGTTCGGCCTGCGCTATCCGGGAGCTTGAATGGGATATCGATGAAATACACGATATATGGCGGCACGGTGAGATTATGCAGGCTGTGGAAACGCTTCGCGTAACCGTCCACTGCAAAATCAGCAGATTTCTTCCGTTGATCGATCCCGAAAGTAATACCTATCGCCGGCTACTACCGCAGCTCCGACACATAACAGTTGATTACAACTGCTACGACACCTATGGTTTTTTACTTGACTATACCCGGATTAGCGCCATCCTCGACGTCGCGTCTTGTCGTCGCCGTGCGAATACTGGCACAGCGCAGCTGGAATCATTTCACCTTGTCCTGCGGGACTCGACCGAATGGGATTCTTGGGGTGCCAGATTTGCGGCACAGCTGCGGCATCTGATTTCGAGCGGGCTGGACTTCACGGTTGCCTTGGGGGATGGGACGGCCATTTGGCCAGAAGGTTCACAAATTTAATGTGAGTTCATGCGCACAACCCAATCAACGAGGTATGCATCACATCACTGGGAATGAACACTGGTCCAACGTTCAACCTTGACTTTGCAGATCATGACTTTGCTCTTTATCCATTCCGGTTTCTCCTTCCGGCCCTCATTTTCTATTCATATGTCATATATAGGTACTAGGACCCAAATTCGGATCCAGACGTTTGCGTGTTTGCGTGTGTCGGCATTAATGGATTATGGCGGTGCTCGCATCTTTCTTCCTGCACCAATCTCCGCCACGAATGCCTCGTCTCCCTTAGCTTCCCTCCACCCTGCACTGATGCTCTGAATTTGTCACCCCTCATGGGCGCCCGAAACTAGCCCTTCCACCACCTGGCAATGGTTACCTGGAAACGTCCTAGTAGATTTTACTCTTTCGCTCTTTGGGTCAATCTCGACGCCGTGTGGAACCACAAGCAGCGGCGTCTATCTCCCTCATTTTACAGATACCCCATTGTATTTAATGATGGCCCACCCCCTACGGCCAGTCGAGTGGATCTCCGAACAACGGGTAACCACATACTTTCAACACATCAGATTCTTCGTTGTTCCGCCGAATATTCTACTGTATTTCACAGCCTTCAGTCCCTATAAATTCGCCTCGATTTTGTCCTGTTAGACCTAACATGCAGCTTTTACCGGGTTACCACCACAAGCATAGCGACCACTATGACTATGACGCCACATCCGTGCCGGCGTCTGGCTTCAGGATCAAGTTGACCACGGATGTCGGTTCTCCCTCCACCAGCGAGATGCAATTTACCCTGACGCTAATCCACTCCCGTAGGTTCCTCTGGCGAAGGACGATCTCAAGCGTGCCGGGCCCGCGCCGTTTACCGACCTCGACGGCTCACCCGTGTATGTGGGATCCGCGATAGTGACATTTCGGGATCCCCGAGAGGGCGGAAATATCGAGATGGTGCAACCCACGAAGATAACACCACACCTCAACCCGCCCTGCTCCTATATTGAGTACGGCCTTGAAACCAAACAGTCCGGTCGCTACGAAGTTCTGGTTATCGATGAGAGGAGCATGGAGTGGATCAAGGCTTCCCATGGTGAGCGAATACCGTAACTTTCACTTGCAAAACAACACACTTCAGCTGACGCAATTTTTTCTAGGTGGCGTTCCTGAAGGTCGCAGACCCATCGAAGGTGGTGTAAGTACTGCAGTCTTTATCATAGCGTGGCTGATCTTCCGGTTATATGCAGTACGACTCAAACCTCCACAAGCTGCATCATGCTGCCGCGCGGGTGGAGGGCATTCTAATCCCTGGATACGCAGGACCCGGACTGTACGCCGACCCATTCTGCCGACCATCGCAAATAATACTGACCATTTGACGCAGTCCCGGATGTTATGTGTCCCTCGGGGGCAAAGAACACGTCATCCAAGACAACTACGAAGTCCTGTATGTTGCTTTCTTGTCGCTTCGTATTCGCCCGTTGATGAACTGTGTAGGTGTTGGAGCCCTCACACCTCTTGAGTATGCGGGGATGCTCGAGTATTCAAAATTGAAATACTCGGGCTGGTCTCGGTATATTATAATTACCGCAACGTTTACATAC
This sequence comes from Mycena leptocephala, assembly GCA_029378395.1. Taxonomy (NCBI): domain Eukaryota; kingdom Fungi; phylum Basidiomycota; class Agaricomycetes; order Agaricales; family Mycenaceae; genus Mycena; species Mycena leptocephala. The sequence goes on from JARJLF010000034.1 coordinate 118,851, forward strand.
GCGTCTGGTGCTATCTCCCGAACGTCACTTGTTTCTAAACAGGATTCAGCCAAATTTGAACCAGGCTTCGTACCCTCGAGCATACTGTACGGTACAACTTCGAAGGCAAAATCACAATCGTTAGCACGATAACACTGAACGGCACCATAAGAATTGACATCCGAGCTTATCGCATTTGCTGAGAGGGTATATCACTTCTTAGTTGTTCCAAACGCCGCCTGCCTATGTGCCTCGACCTCATCTGTCTTCGAAAGTAATCCCACAGCCCAGTGACAGTGCTAGTGTTGCCGCCGGCTATAGCCACCGATTTTTGAAATTGATGTAGCACAAGGAATATATTAGAGAGAATTCTGACAAAAATTGGGCGTATAGAGCACCCTGAAGGCCGAGGAGTCTTTCCTCACCACTGAGCATCTGGCGAAGAACCTAGAATTTTGCAGAGTCGGCAGTGTGAGCGAGTGCGCGGGGAGTTGAGAGACGGGTGAGGATGCAGAGCGATTCGGTAGCCACGGACTGGGTGCGTATCAATTGCTCTGCAGGCATTTGCCTAGGACTAATGCGAGAGTTTTGCAAATATCTCTCGCGCGCGATGCATTCCGGTGGTAGCAGCCTCGACTCGGTGAGTGTGCGCCGTGCGCTCGCTTGTTCTTCGTGTTCTAGGTCAACTTTCTTTCTCTTCACATTCAGTGTGGGCCTCACTGGCGAGCGCGCGCGCCGTCTGAGACGTGCAATTTGCGCGTGCACGGCTCCCAAGGTAATTTTCATTGCGGCTTCGATTACTTCTCTCTGCCTGACTTGCGTGCGATTCTCAGGCGAGCAGCACGGCGCAAAATTCTTGCGGATGGTGCCCTTGGGTGCGCGTGCGTATCGCGTGGTTTGTGAACCAGTCCGAGAGCGCAGGAGATAGGAAGAAAATACATGTATCGAAATGTACTCCTTACACGCGCGTTATATTAACTTGTATCGCAGGTACGACACCCGTATTTCCTTCCTTCATTTTCGCTGCTAATGACAGATTCATTGCTTAAATAGAATTGTGTGAGCGTAGGAACTTTCGAGAGGAACAGAACGTAGCTTACTTCAAACTCCAAGAAAATTCGCCGCGCGCCTGTACGCAAACCTGCGATTTTGCGCACCGTGCACGTTCGCTTGTCTTCTCGTATATCCTCACGGACCCCGCAAACCCAAGAGAGTACACCCGCTCCCGCAGGAAGCAGCACATAATGAAAAAAATCACGAAGACTCACCCGAAGCGAATGTGAACTGAATAAACGGGGATGTAAAGAAAGAAGTGGTTAAGAGCAACACGGAAACGAACACTCACCCTCATCCAAGATCTTCCAAAACACAGACCTTGCCTCCTTGGCCCTCCCCTAACCATCTGATCCGAGAACCTGGGTCCAGATTCCCTCTTTTAAGGGGGTAACCTCCTGCAGGACGGAATGGCAGCATACAACCCCGACAGTGAGGTGGGAACGTTGCACGCCCCCTACGACCCCTTCCCTCCCCAAATTCACCTGAACGCGTCCTTGCGTATCACAGCTCCGGACGCCGTGGGCACGGGGCCGTTGAACCCTGCAACGTCATTCAATGCCATCGCCAGCGCGAGCGCAAGCGCCGAGAGCCCGAAGCGCGAGCGGGGCCCGAGCTCGACAACAGCGTGACTCAGCCAGCAAAGAAGGCGCGCAAGCGGCGGGGGGAGAATGCGCAGGCCGCGCAAGGCGCGGGAGAGGCACCCACGAAGAAACCGCGCAAAGGTGCACAGCGACAAGGACAAGGTTAGGGGACCCAGAAAGAACAAGGCTGTTGCCGTGCCCTCCGCGTAGTGTGCGCCGCGTGCACGCGCCGCCTACCGTGTCGCCCCCATCCTCTCTCATGCCTCCTCCTTACTGCGCATGTTTTGACTGACTTAGTTATTTGATCTTCATGTATTATGCTTTAAAAATGCCTTTATTATGCCTTTATTGTATGCATGTGTCTTTAATTGAGGAACCAACTTCATAGATACCTCCACCATGTAAAGACCCTTCAATGGTAAATTTTTCGTGGATTTACATGCATTTTGGAGGCCGGGGGACTCAGAGGCAGGCACGCCGTCAACAGCATTGATGGCGCCTTCGGCGCGCCACGGCCTCGCGCGCCATCTTTGATGGCATCCGCGTAGCAGTATCAAAGATATCTATTGCTTTCAGTAATTTCTACGCTAAATAGCTCCGAGTCTGAAATTGACAATAATTGAGCAATCCTCGAGGAAAGGACCGATGATTATCGGTTGGGAGGTCTGATCCTGAGTCCCAACAAAATTTCTAAACCAGTCGACAAATGTCTGGGTCGAAGTCCCGACAAACGGACTCAGCCGATCACAAGGTGTAAGTCAAAGTCCCGACAATGGTCGCTCTCACGGCCAAGGTCTCAGCCGAAGTCCCGACATTCCTTTGTAGCCGAAAGCAGCAAGTTATTACAATTGATGAATGGTGACCTCTGGCGCACGCAAAAGTGCAGCAGCTGGAACCCATTTAGTAAATCATAGACAATGTATGCAATGCCATCATTGCATTCCATACAATTTCTTTCTCCGTGGAACTTAACAGAACGTGCTGGAATTTTATTTGTTTCTTCTCCTCACTCTGAACTATTTCCAAGCTATGGATGACATAATACTAAACAATAGAGAGGAACACAAGTAGCCAGCGCTCCACTGGGATACTACTGAGTGGATTTTGGAGATTGGAATTTGCACTTACAATGTATTTGAGGAGCTGATGACTGAAAAATAAATGCTGTCAAAAGCTGTTGCGAGCCTAAATACAGTGCAGAGGAAGGGGAAGGCTAATATTCATATTCTGGAGCTACCTGAGGACGATTGCATAGAGGATTAATTTTATGGGATTTTTTCGCGATTTTCTAGCCCTTTTTTGGCAAAATTTGAGGTCTGATCCAAAGTCCCGACAAAAAGAAATTTGGCTGAGGTCTGAGCTGGAATCCCGACAAAATTTTGGAGGTGCCTGGATACCGAAGTCCCGACAAATTTTCAAAAGGCTGAAAATGCGGATCAGACCTCCCAACCGATAATCATTGGTCCTTCGAGGAATCACTTGAACGGCACTAATTAGAGGTGGAGATCAGATATATCTCCACCTCTCGGTACAACGGTATAGTGGGCGTTACAGGTGGGCAGGAGAGAGAGCGAAGAGCAGTTGAGCCTCGTGGAGAAGAAACTAACATGTACAAATTGATGAGCACCGCCGAACGAGCAAAATCTTAAAGAACGGTTAATGGGGCGGGAATAAAAGTACACTTAGACCACCATACTGTCCGGTCCTAAATGGCGTGGCAACTTTGAGGTGTGGCACAGCCTGCTATCCGCCTTCTCAGTACAGGTATGTTCGGACGCCCCGGGAAGCTCCTGCCAAGGATTGTCCAAACCGTACTAAAATTTGCTGCCGATGTTTGATTGCCGAGATTTTTCTGAAGAAGCGAAAAGTTGCGCAAAGGGCCCTACTACATCCTCCAAGTTTCAAAAGTCCGGTAGCTTCAGCCGTCATCGAGATATCAGCTGTTTCTTTTTTTTTTTCTCGGCGAACAGGCCGTCAAAAAGCCTATCAATCCATCAATGATCCCATCAATATACGATTTCCCAGCTCGCTGTGGGGTCCCCCTGCATAAAAATTACATAGGCCTGTAGCTACAGTTCATCGCTACCATCCCAAAGATACCACCCTCGACGTAGGGGCATGATAACTGCACAATCGATCAAACGAAGTTAAGCTTTTGATTAGCGATCAATCGGACAAGGCTTTGGTGATGCTTCCCGGGGCCTGTTCGGACTGTTCGGACTATGTTCGGTCTTATATGTTGCTTATATGCCCCCGAGAAACAACAGAGAAAACGATACTGGCGAACTATACCAACTGCACAAACGGGCAATTGTCGCCCAACTAAGTGCCGCGATTCCGGGACCTAAAGGCTCTATGTTCTTGCCTTCAACAGGCAGGCACATAAGCAGAGCCGCATGACCCTTTCCTGTGAAATCTTGCTTGTATTCTCAGTAGATGGTGTTAGCCAGACATCTGCATAGTTTTATTTTTACGGCATCCAAACGTCAATGTTTTTCCTGTAATGATTTTTGAAACCTATAATTTTCTGTTTTCTGTGACGTGACGGCGACTCCGAGAAAACCAGTTTTTCCCGATCAACTGTGGGGGGAGGATAGATTCTATTTTTATTTTTCATCTCGCAGCGGAGAACGGCGGCCGAGAACTGCAGTCGAGTTCAACTATGCAGGTATGGTGGAGGACGGATCTTCGTGTGTTCCGCCGCGACGAGGGACATCAGATGTGCTGTGTAGCTACATGATTTTGCTTTGGTTCTCTTGATGGTGACATGAAGACGATTTCTAACCTCAGACCCGTGCTGTCAAGTTTTCGTTCCTTCTGAAACTACAGTGCATAAGTTGATTGAACTCCGAACTTGTGCGGGCCTGTCGTGTCCGACGAATAAAATAAGGTCATATACATACAGACTTCCTGCTCGAGTTTGGTTCAATATTGGTTGAATCGGACAAGATTATATCAGCCGCGCACGTACCCTCGGCGGAAAATCCTCCCAGCATCCTTGCCAAGGCTCTCGGATGAATCAAGGTCACGGAAATGACGAGCATGCTGGGACTGGAAGACTAGCAGAATTGCTCAGTCAGTGTGGTGTGTGCGGGAAAGTGACTGTCGCATTTATAGCAAAGTTGTTTACTTGTCAATTTCGTACTATAGTCGAGTTTAGCCGTCTTCATCCTTTGACGGCAACTCGTCTCCAGTCTCTCACAGATTTAGACTCCCGCGCTCACACTCGCTGTGGTTTCGTGGCGCGCCAGCTGTTTCAGAATCTCCCACCCCCATCCCCGTACCGAGGCGTTCGGTGATGAGACCAGTTCGGCCACCCATTCTAACACATTTGCATCCACGGCAGCTTGTGCGCCTTCGGGCGATGTGGCGATCCCACATATTGTGTGTGCAGCACTCTCGATGACTCTATGACTTCCGCCGCTGAATAAAAGTCAACAGCTAGGTCAAGAACACATGATTGAGACTGACCGCAAGAGGGATACCAGCTGGCGCACGGCCGGGCTCACTGTAGTTTTGTGGCGCGCCAGCTGTCGCAGCATCTCACATGGCCATCCTCGAACCGAGGCGTTCGGCGATGAAAGCAGCTCGGCCACGCATTCTAGCACATTCGCATCCACGGCAGCCTGCGCACCTTCGGGTGATATAACGATCCGATATAATGTTGCCGCAAGCTCGATACCTACGAGATTCTCGCCGCTAATAAAAATCAACACTTTGGTCAAAAATACTTGATGGAGACTTGCCGCAAGAGGGATACCAGCTGTCCCACGGCCGCCCTCACAGTGGTTTCGTGGCGCGCCAGCTGTCTCAATATGTGACAGGTCCATTTGCAGACTTCCTCGTTCGGTGATGAGGTAAGTTCAGCCACGTATTCCAACACATTGGCGTCCACGGTGGCCCGCGCGCCTTCGGGCGATGAGGTGATTCGATACAATGTGTCTGCCGCAGACTCGATAACTGCGAGATTCTCGCCACGTATAAAAAACAACGCCTGGGTCAAGAACACGTGATGGGGACTTGCCGCAAGAGGGATACAAGGGGTTGGCTGGGGTTCACACTCAAGACGGCCAGCACTGTGGTTTCGTGGCGCGCCAGCTGTCCCAGCCGTCCCCTGGCTCTTCATCAAGTTCATCGCCCGCAGCGCTGTCAGGGGAGGTGCTATTGTGCCGCGGCCCGTCACGGTAGGCAGCGTACACCCCGCGCATCATGTCGCCGACCTGCCCGCGCGCGACGCCACGGAAGAGCCAGGCGAGTTGCGAGAAGTAGCTCTGGACGAGGGTACGGCGTGTGCTCGTGGGGGCAGATGCGACGTGACGAAGGCATGAATGACCTGTGAAGGGCCGATAGACGTCAGGGGGAAGGCGGAGGAGGAGAAGAGAGTGGCGGGCGGGTCGGAGGGAGACATGATGTTGGAGGGGCCATAAGGGGAATGGGAGCTGTGGGGAGTGCGGTAAGGGAAACCGGCGTTGTGAAGGTCAGGGCGGGCGGGAGAATCGGGGGCGGAAGCATGTGTGGAGGGTGGCGACAGGGATTGTGAGGAGCGTGAGATTGAGAGGGAGAAGGAGGACGGTGAAGCGGAGGTGGAAGCGCTCTGGGTTCTTGGTGTGCCAGATAGATTCGAGATGAGAAGGCTCTGAGTGGAAATGTCGTTGGCATAGGGTTAGAAATGCAGAGAGCGAAAAGGAAATCAATTCCAAAACACGATGCGAGCATATCATCCGTCGGAGAAGAGTCTCGCCAAGCGGACAGCGGATAAAATAAACCCCAACCCCAAAATATCCGCGAATAGATCTGCAGATGTGCGCCACCGAATTTCCCAGAGGCTGGTGCATGCGCAGGAAATTCAATCCGTACCAAGACAAGACAAGAAAAACGCCCAATCAGAGAGAGGTGGATACGCATGCCCAAGTGGCATGGACGCCGCATAGCTTCGGAGAAGGAGTACAGTGCCACCCTGCCTTCGGGGGCAGTGGCAACAGGGAGAGTGTACACAATGAAAAGAAAAACAGTACATACCTCACACCTGCCTGTAGGCCGAAAGAATCTTGAGATGCCGTGGTCAGAGATACACAAGGTTCCAAAGGCGTCGATTACGTACGGATTTGCATTTGGGGTTGTGCCGTCAGGGGCAGCCTCAAGCACTTCCCATGACTCGCTCGTGCAGCGGGCACCGAATGAGAAGTCTTCGCCATCGACGAGCAGTGGGTGAACGGCACCATCTACGCCACCTTTACTTGCATGCAGCGCGGTGAGAGCGTCCTCGAGCATTCTTATACGCTCGCCCAAGCGGGCAATCTTACGATGCAGATGTTCCGTTGCGGCCACCACGAGACGTGTACCCTGCCCTGTTGCGAGTGCACCGTTGGGACACAGCGCAGAACATCCCCGCCGTACACACGACCGACAAGGGTTCTGTTTGTCGCATTTTATTTTAAGTCTAGCATTTCGCATGAGAAATACTGCTGCCAGCGGGTCAGACAAGCAGAAGACGAACCACCGACATTCTGCGCGGCTGACTTCGCCTACCGAAATCATATGTATGAGCGACTGCAGACCAGGTGGAGTGAGTGGTATAGACTTGCCCCGACTGCGTTTCACCGCGAGTTCTCGTGCACGGGCGATCCCGCTGGCACCGGGGACGCTCCTTCCATTGGTCTTTTGTGGTTTCAACTTGTCCACAGGCATCCGCTTGCTACTGGTATATGTTCTCAAAAAAGTCTCCTAGTCGTACCCAAGGTATGTCCTGGAGTATTTGCTTCCCTGTACCAGTCCAGAGGAGTCGTAGTCCAGCGTGAAGGCGGAAAAGAGAGACAAGCAGGGCCAGCACACCGATAGCAGATAGAAAGAAGCAGGTTCGGTAAGAGGAAACTGCTTCCCACCGGTAATAAATACTCCCAATTAGGAAACCCTGACTAGGCCTGACCTCGTTCCGCCACCACAACCAAACTCGAAAATCCGCTTCCACTCTATTTCAAGGCCAAAACCGTTTTAAGTAGCAAGATGCTGGTGTCTTCAGTCCTGCTTTCCAGACTTTCTGCTTAGCGCTTCAAGCGCCGGGCCTTTTCCAGTTCTGGTTGGGTCCATGTCTTTACATTTTTCCGCGTCGACTCTTCAATTATTTCCACGCCCCCTCAAGGGTCAAGCCCTTTCTCACCCCTAGCCAACGAACCCTCATTGCCATCGCTGTGCGTAGTAGGTACTCGACTGCGGCGCCTAATAGGGCTATTTTGCCAATTGAGCATCGGGACAATCAGTGCTCCGATCATCAACCGCTGGCCTTCTGATTCTCGCCTCGTCGTGAACCTTATTGTGCAATTCAATACACCGTCGTAAAGAGGCAGATCCATCCTGGAATAACGTCAAACTGCAGTACATTTTTCAGGGTTAGCTCCAGCTCAACGGAAGGAGGTGGAGGCGGAAGCTGTAGAATCTCACTTCAAGTTCCTGCTTTCTGAATCTCTCACGCCTCGCGAATACGGCAGTGGCCTTGTCGAGTTGCGTCAATGTTGTGTTTGCAACTAGCTCCTAATCAAATCACAAATGCGTAAACACCGTGCCGCCCAGGATCACATGAAGTCAAGATAATACCTGGTAATACGCACATGAAAATCAGGAAACGGAGCTCAGCAATGAGCAGGCCGATGTAACCACTTCAACCAGCGTCCCTCATTTTCATTTTCTCCATTCACTGACGTAAGTATCCTTTGCGCTTTCACACGCATCTACACGCTGGCATGCAAAACCGAGTGGACGGCTGACTAAATCAGATTCAACGCCGAACGCCGATGCAGAGCATACACCAGGACCGTCCAATACCCCTGGTGCCGGTATGGGCCCTGTAGGACAACGCGGGTGTGGTGGGTAACTGGGAGATTGACGAGATAACCGAGGAATTTTGGGGCAAGAATGAGCCGGCGGTAACATCGGGACGAGCCCGAGTTCGGTAAAGCGGCGCACACATGGAGTATGGCTGTCGATGTGAATAAAAAAGCCCAGTATTCCATATTGAGATCATGCGAGGCGCAGGCTCGAAGAAGCGAGGTTTGAGCAAACCCTGAAAATTGGAACCGGCACTATTCCATATTGAGATCATGCGAGGCGCAGGCACGTTACCGAGATGAGCGCGCACAGCCAGCCGGAATACTTGCCCGAGCCAACAGAAAACAAGGAATTGCAGGGGTGGCGACAAGTGTGTGTACACGTGCGAAAAAACTTGGACTGCCCGGCGTTGAATAGGGATGCGAAGACAACAAACACGGAAGTGGAGCCAATGGCAGAACATATGTCTCCCTGGTTCCATCAACCACTGTCGGAGGTAAGTAACTTATAACCGATCCTATGAAACCTGTGCGAAAATGCCGCCGCAACGAGCAATGACTGCGGTGAAAAATTTTCAACCACGGCACCACAGGTACCCCTCATGCTGGAGATTCTGTGGCACCACATCATCCTCAAACTTCCTGGTACAAGTCTGCTGGACAGGATCTGGGTGTTTTGACTCTGGGCAAAGTACTGTACTTTTCCCTTCAAATTGGTAGTCACGCGTCACGCACCCCCTTGTCGATCACGAACTTGGTCGAGGTCACGCATCACTCGGGCCTCCGTCGAACCTCCAAGCGGTCACGCAGGGCCCCAAACTGCCCAAAAAGTGCCAAAAGACGAAATTTTCGGCTGGAATGTCGAAATTTTCGAGGTGTCACGCAAAAATTCGGCGGCTGCCGAAATGTCGAATAGGTGAAATGGGTCACGTGTCACACCCCCTGTCGATTTGAACGAAAAAGTACAGTAGGCAACTTTGGCTTCTTTACATTCCGTGTATCCATTCACGCGATCATCAATTCCCTACGTTTCCTGAGTCCCGAACATCTGGGATTGATGCGCGACAATCGTGGATGATGCGCAGCAGTCGTGGCTGACGCGCAGCAGTCTTGATTGTCGTCTGTTAACATTTTGCTGATCCTTCCAGCCTCCCGTTTGTCAAATGCTTCATGGTTCTTTCTACTCTCCGTGCGGGAGTATTTTTGTTATGAGACTTCATATGCAATTACATCTTTCTCTTGAGCCGCGCGGGGTCAAACGGGAGAATGAGATAAATTGGAAGAGTCCGCTGAGACATTCGGGGTCTACAGGTGGGGAAGCACGCCCCGTTTATTCCACCGGGAGCCGAACGAAATGTCTCTCAGGTCAATGCCGCAGTGACTCTCAATTAGAAACTCCGAGATGCTTGTTTCCCGATTTTCAGAAGTGGAGTCAGACAAGTACTTATATTAAGCTGTAACAGGCGATGATGGGGCGCTGCGACGATTAGTTACCGTTTATATTCTGGGCAGACTATGTGGCCACAGCACAATCCCTGAAATACAGGAAAAAAACTATTGAACCGGGATTGAGCTGCGGCCACCATGTTCTGGTCTGTGCTGCGGAAAGCTGTCAGAAATACTGCGGGTTGAAATTTATCAATTGATAGGAGCCTATAAAACTCGCGAGAGCTGAATATTTCCCACAAGCTCCCACGGCGCCCCCGATGAAGAAGCTGATTGCGGTAAAGACGATGAGTATCTTACAACGACAGGTCGGTTACTGTGAAGGACCCTGCAATCATTAGCGGTATCAATTGCTATAGGCCATTATTTTCTGCTGTAATGCTTTGGTTTCGGTTCAAACACCAGGTCGGAGATTACCGGGCAGCCAAAACCGGGATGCCGCATATTCACTATTTCGGCCGAAAGTTCAAGGGTGTGATGTGTGACACCCTAAGTTCATTGGTCCGATGCTCAAAAGGCGACGAGTGTCACCACTTATTTAAAATCATTTGCTTGGTAGTGAGTCTCGGGCCCTCGCTTGATTTTTTTCTAGGATTGTCAGGTGATATAAGTTAGAATTAGTGGAGGATTTGTGAGAATTTCGGAGCAAAGTTCAAACATTGTTTGGGTTGAACACCGTTGATGGAGTATTTGTATTTTCCAATGGCGGTGACCGCAAGTCACGATCCAGAATTTCAATGCGTGCGAGAGTGATGACGTTGAAGGCGAAATTCCAAGTGTTTTGCGCGTCTGCAATCGACCCCTTGTCTCGTACACAACAGCTGTCTTCGACACGTCTGGATGTATCAATATTGACTGCCGAATCACTTGGTGCGTTGAGCCGCATCATCAGAGGAGTCTCGGCCTCGGAAATCCGCTGGCAGCCGCGCAGCGTCCTATATTTTCGGACCCGCGGGTACGGTGGATGGTTATTTTTGTTGTCGCTAAGATTTTTTCGCCCCTTTAGCTGTTCTGGTCTGGATTTATCCCAAATTTTGTGCACGTCCTGAACCCGCCATCCATCACGGCCATCACATACAACCTGTCAGTCGGCGGATTCCATGTTCTGTTGCGATCGCCGCGCAACGTAAAACCGCAGCACCTCTGATGCGCGCTACTTCGCATTGTTGATTAACCCCAGTTTGAACCTGGAATATAAAACCTCAAGTTCATCCACATATTTTTCCAACCTATTGTCCCGGCCGTTACTGTCTTTTCTCCCATGAAACTCTCCCTTGTTACCGTTCCTACTTTGGTTCTCTTTGCTGGGCTAGGCTCAGCACTAGACTCTCGCCGCGATTCTGCCCCGACCTTGACGCACAGACGAGGCGCTGTCAAACCAAGAAGAATTTCGTCCCTGCTCATAAGTAATTATCCTTGAATTCCAACATTACCGATGCTAATTTTCATTCAGATCCTGATGCTCAACCAGAGCTGCCGACAGTTCAAGCGGCCACTGCCGCCGCAAGCTCCGCCGGCCTGAATCTCGATGACATTCAGGGCGATATACTGTGAGTGTTTATTCTCTTGAGTTCGAGTTTACACTCAACAAAAAAAAAATCTTCAGAATTGGAATGAAAAAGAACCAAGAGCTGTTCTACTTTTTTAGCATCGCCGAAGTGGCGGATTTCAAGTCGAAATTGGCGTCCGATATCCTACCTCTCATTACGACCACCACCCAGCTCCTGAGCGTCTCAACCCAACCCATCACGGCTCTCAACATTGCATTTTCCTCGAGCGGTCTTAATGCCCTGAACGTAACCGATTCCCTCGGCGATTCCGCCTTTGCTGGGGGACAGTTCACGGATCTCAGCAATCTGGGTGACCCCGGGTCCACCAACTGGGTCCCTGAATTCGCTGGCACGGGTATTCACGGCGTCTTTCTGTTTGCCTCCGACACAGTCGACAACATCGACGCCGCGGTCTCCAGCCTTGAATCCGACCTGGGAGACAGCATCACGAAGGTATACTCTCTTAAGGCTGCAGCTCGTCCCGGCTCGGAAGCGGGCCACGAACGTCAGTACCTGCCTGGGTGAACTCAACTATACGCAGCTTCTAAGCCATTCTTTGCGCAGACTTTGGATTCCTTGACGGGATCTCGAACCCTGCCGTCAATGGCTTCACTGCAAGCCCGATGCCAGGCCAGTTCGTCGCCGATGCCGGCTCAATTTTGTTGAACGAGACCGGCGACGCTGTTACTCGCCCAGTGTGGGCCAAAGATGGCTCCTTCCTCGTGTTCCGCCAGCTCCAGCAGCTCGTCCCCGAGTTTAACAAATTCTTGACCGACAACCCCATCGTCGAGGATGGACTCACCACTCAGCAGGGTTCGGATCTCCTGGGCGCGCGCATGGTTGGCCGATGGAAGAGTGTATGTCGACCTCTTACCACTATTCATTTGCGTATCGGTCATTGATGTACTTACGCAGGGCGCGCCGGTCGACCTCGCCCCTCTTTTTGACGACCCTGAGCTCGGCGCCGACCCGACCCGCAATAACAATTTTACGTTCGAGCACCCGGATGCGACCCTTTCCACAAACCAGACCAGGTCTGCTTTACCCATCTTAGTTATTCCGGATGTTAGAACTCAAGTGGAATATAGATGCCCGTTCTCTGCCCATATCCGCAAAACCCGCCCTCGCGCGGACTTGGGTACGCCTGAGGAAACCGTGCACCACATAATGCGCGCCGGTATCCCATACGGTCCTGAAGGTCTGCAACAATCTTTGATTTCAACATGGAATATCTATTCATGAATCTCAGTTTCCGACGACGAGGCGGCCTCGAACACCACGACTACTGAACGCGGTCTCGCTTTCGGTTCGTTTCTTTCAAAATCCAACCTATTCAGCTACCCAACAATAACGTGTCGCAATTTAGTTGCCTACCAGTCCAACATCGGCAACGGGTTCCGATTCTTGCAACAAGCCTGGGCTAACAACGCCGCGTGAGCTTATTCTTCTGTGTTATCTACGTGCAGGAATCTCATGCCCACATTCCAAGATTTGTCCACAGCGGTGTCGGCGTAGACCCGATCATTGGCGCGCTCGCTGGTGCCCAGCGTGTCGTCAACGGTCTCGACCCCACCGATTCCACCAAGTCAATCACACTCACCACTGGTAAGTCGCCTCTCCCGTCCTTGAAATTGTATACTGATTGCGCCATTCAGACTTTGTTGTTTCCCGTGGTGGAGAGTACTTCTTCTCGCCTTCGTTGTCTGCCATTTCCAGCAAGCTCTCAGTTTGATTTAACTGCAAGACACTCTCTCTCTGCCATGCTCGTTCAAACTGCCACCCTCTTTCTCCGCAGACGCGTCCATGCTCGTTACTAGAGATTTATTTGACGTCATCATCATTTTGGGATATTGTAGATATTGAGCTGATCGAATTAAATTTGAAATAAATGCCAAGTTTTCCAGAGTAGCCTGCCATATCCGCCTTCTGGATCTGCCATGGCGGTTGGCGGTCAATCAGATGTGGACAGCTTGTTGTAGGTCCCTACACAGCTCTTGTCTAGCCGACTACACGTAAGAGAAGGTTAGCCGGTGACGTGAGGTGCCATCCCCCTAAGCTCACACCAGTGTAGTTGAGTGTATGTGAGCGGCACTGAGGCTAAGTCCCTAGACAGAGCTGAACACAACTATGCAGAACTCAGTCTAGGCTTTAAGCCTGGCATGGCTTTGCATTGGCTTTGCAGACCGATGTGGAAGCACGACTCGCCACGCTCGTCGCCTTGATACCCGAGCCTATTTCAACTCCCATCTAAATATTTCAGCTCATCCTACTCAATTATTGCTTCGTTCTTCCATTTGCTCCTCCACACTCATTTTACCCATATTCATATTATATTTGCTGTTTTCCTTTCAGATTATTTCTGCAGCTGCGTAACCGCAACCCGCCACCTTTCAGATTCGAACCAATTGTTCATCAACTCATGTTTGATTATTCATTTTCTGCAGAAATATTTTTGTTATTGTGTTTTGGACTGTGCTCTACACCCTTGCACTCACTGATCGCATATATCACACAGACATTCATTTTCCTCACTACGTACTGCCAATGCGATGGTTCGAACCATCTTCGGGCTTCTCGGACTACGCCGGGGCTTGATCTCGAAGTGGCTTGGACAACCACCTTTGGTGCTGAGCGGGCAGCGTGTATCTCCCTATACATCTTTGCGTAGTTCCCAGACAGCTGGGGACAGTTTGACTTTAGCTACGGCTTTCCACCCACGGACTCTCGTAATTACCTCACTTTGATATTTATTTGTTTGTAGATCACGGCATCTTCCCTCTCTCTCTCTCGTACGACCACGTCGATCCACTCGTTCTGAGAATCCTCGTGCGAATCCATACTCCTTTGAACTCATCTGAGCCAAGTTTCATATTTATTGACTGTTCTTATCAAACTACACGTACCTTCCTTTCTTTCCCAGCTGTCACCATCATTCTGCTGCACGCCTTGGCGCCATCACCTGCACGACCTTGACACTCGTCGGTCCCCGAGAGGACCAACTTATACTTCGTCACCAACATAATCGACAGCCTGAGCCGTGACGGTGAATCAGATAAATCCATTGCAAAGACTCAGAAACTGATTGCCGGGGAAATAATTCAAGGCTCCAACAGTTTCTGTGTTTAAACGTTCTAAATGGTAATAACCATTTTTGTTTCTGTTTTGTTTGCGGATGCAGGTAAAGAAAAACTACACAGAAACAAACAATTTAAACGGTTACTGGGAAAAGTCTGCCCAGAGGTAGCAGGGAAGGGTCTGAGTGGGGAAGATGGAGAGACTTAAACCAATAACTCAACCCCAAATTCCCCTGGCTGAACTGATTTCAGCATATTTTGGGTGGGTATCATACACTGATTCGATAAGTGAGGCGCGGAGACAGCCATCCCAGAAAAGCAATTCAGGCTTGCTGAAGTCCCAGACAGCTCGAACTCGCCAAAGGCGACTGCGGTGAATCAAGACAGAGCAGAACTGCGGACACTGCGCGATGGTGGAGCAGATTGAGTTATGAAGCGGAAGTGCTGCCTGTGAGGAAGTTTTTTAACGATGGAAATCTGATTTCTGAGTTGGCAGGGACAGAAGAATCAACATCGACAAGGGTTAAATGAAGCGGAGAAACCGGGTTGTCCAAGGGCAGGGCAACCGCAAGGACCCACATCGACATAAGAGGTCTAATGAAGCAGGTGTTAGCGTATGCGGTTTTTCGGTTGCGAGCGATGAGGCACAGTGCGTGCGGGCTGTCTGTCGCAAGTGGGAATGCAGGCTGTCTGCCATGGTAATTCGGGCTGTCCTTCCCTATACTGTTGCCAATATGTCCTGTACCAAAGAACGTGGCTGTGCTGTGCCACAGCCCCCGGTGGCTATGTCACGCAACAGCCACCGTTCTGGTGTATAGAACGGATGGGCAACTGTATAGGTTTCGCGAACCTAAGCGAAGTAGCGAAGTGACGAGAATGGCGCGGACTCCTCAGGCTGACGTCCCAATCAAATGGCGGTGTAGCTCCAGAGACTCCGGAGTCGGAGACTTTGGACATAAAGGCATCCAGACATTCATTAACGATCACAATTGCACGGATTTGTGTCATTCCTTGTCTTTGGATACTCATTATCCGCTCATCATGCCAATGGATGGAGAGGAAGATGCCAACTCGGACGGAGAGCAAAGGGGTTCATCTGATAATAGAGAGCTTGCGCAAAAGCCGCACGAGCCGCATGCGGCTTTTTTTGCATTGCGCAAAGCCGTGTGGCAAATTTGAAATGTGAGAGGTGTCAATCAACTATTTCAACGTAAGCTTACCTGAGGTGAAGGAGAGGTGGTGGTGTGGGGAGAGGGAACATCCTCGGCATTGCCACTGCTGCGTGGCAGACGTGAGAGTGCGGGTAAAGGAAGTGGTGCTTGAGTGATACCTTCATGATGCATAAAAAATGCGGCCTCCCACGGGTGCACATCCAACAAATAGCACTCTCAGGAGTAGAACATGGGATTCAAGGGCCATTGGATGGTATTTAGCAAGACAAGAATTAAGAACAGCGAAGAAAAACCCGCGGCTTTGCGCAATGCACAAAAGCCGCGTGCGGCTCGTGCGGCTTTTGCGCAAGCTCTCTAATGATTCAGACGGAGGCGGCGAGTCACTGCAAGTTCATGACCAGAGTTCATGTTTCGAAAATTTTGCCAGTTGTATATATCGTCTAATAATCATTGAAGATTACAATAATGAGCTGCACGGAAACGGGAAGTTTATTCCACTCAGCAACATTCTTGGACACGGATCCATATGATGACAGCGAAAGCCTGGAAAGTATCGTCGGGCTTGACTGGCGGCTTAACCTCCTCCTCCTTGGCCTCTTCCGCAGCGGGCTCATCCTTCTTCTCATCCTTGTCCACCTCTTTCTCCTTCATGTTGATGTGCTCATCACAGTGGTGTAGCATGGCCTGAACCATCAGCACATTGCCCGTGCCAGCGAACGCGCATGCTTCGACGACAATTTGCGTGGTTTTCGAGATCGGGAGCTCAATAGCCTTGAGTGTCTTGATGGTCGTATCCAACGCGTCTTGCAGGCCTACGCAAAAAAGAAAAAAGGCGTGAGCGACATTTAGTAAACACACCACACGACGTACCGAGATAAAGAAGCCCGAGACCCAAAGCCATGTACCATGCCCACTTCTCATCGAGCCCAGTGTCGCTCCTTTCTGCCTTCTCCACGAGCGTCTGTAGGATTGTTCCGGTAATCTCGCTGTTTTTGCTCCCTACAAAGATGAACTCGAGCACGAGTGTCACCAGACTCACAATCTCTATCGACACGCCGTCGTCGGAGACGTGCGGAATGAGTAGCTGCAGCAGGTCCTCACGGTGTGAACCCGTGTACGCGAGACCAAGGCCCATTATGGCGCTGGTTTTCAGCGGCACGGACTTGTTGTCGGCGTACTCGTCAATGTGGCCCGTGGCGACGTCCGCTTCTGTGTGTCTGCTGTTCAGAATGCCGGTGGCGAGGAGCACACCGGCCTTGATGTATTCCTCCGATGAGTAGGTGTACTTGTCGACATGGCTGAGCCCGAGGTCGGTGTCCCAAAGACTGAGACCGAAGGACGCCGTAACACAGAGTTCCACGAGGTTGTGCGTCGAAGTAGATCATGGCGAGGTCAGAGATAATGCCTGCAAAAAAGTGTTCCGTGAGAGTAGCGGGACACAGTAGGCGGCGCGATGGCCGGAACACAGGCGACGACGACGGCAACGATAACAACGGTGGCGGCGGCTTTAGGACGAGCTGGCGGGGTAGTGGGTTACGAGGTTGGCATGGGTATCACAGTGAGTAGCGAAATATATTTGAGGCGGGGAGCGGCGATGGTGGAGGCAACGGCGGCAACTTCAGAACGAGGAGTAGTAGTGACCCTCGTCACTTCGTTACTTCGCTTAGGAGCGAGAAAGTTCGTGAGTTTGATGGGAAAGCGTGAACGTTCGTCATTTCAACCAAATTCTGGGAAAGCTCGTCACCTCGACTAAATTCTGGTAAAGCTCGTCACCTCGGTTCAATTCTGATGAAGGCTCATCACTTGGGTGGCTGTGCGTGGTAAGTGTACTGTTTGATCGCTGGCATTACGGAACCACCCCTCCGTTCTTTGTTACCGCCATCCACACCGAGCTCCGCTGCTGGCGATTCGCCGTCGCGTGCCCGCCCTCGCCCGCTATGGACTACGCGTGGTGCCTCTAACCCTAGCCACAATTTTGGGGGAGCCCAGGACGCGGCGAACAATACACAGACTGGAATTGGGATGGGGCTCGTCGAATCTTTCATGCAGTACGCCTTACGAGTCCGCTTTCTTCACTCCATATTTTCACATTACACAATCCTCAAAATGAGGTATCTCATAGTTATTCGAGCCGCAATGCACGCCACATTCACGCTGCCGAGAATGACAAACGAGCTTGAGCTGCAGACGATGCACTCCAAGCTGCAGAGCATTCGAAAGCTTTTGCGGATGCACAGGCCCACCTCAAGCTGAAACGGGCAGAATAAAAGGTTCGATGGTGCTTTCTCACTTCGTTTCTGGCGTCTCACAAGATGCAGGGTAACTCCTCGGGGCGTGGTCGTGCCCCTCGATTCCGGAAGAGTCAGGCGACCGAGTTGGGTGCGATATATATTAGACGCCATGTTTATCGACGAGCACCGTTACTCGCGCACACACAGATGCTAATGGTACCAAGGATTGCCATCGTAAATCCTCGACTCAAGGTTTGTTTTCTTTGTGCGCAGAAATTCAACCTGAACTTGCAACTTAGCTCCCTCGAATGTATCGACATCCGCTAGCGCTAGTGATGTGACTGTCGCAGACGAAACTATACGAGGTACGACTACGAGACTCTGATATTTACTCAAGACGTACCATGAGCTGAAACTTTATTCTACCATTGGTACCTCGGAACACGCAAAAAAGTTCTGGCTCTACGTCCTTGGAGACAGATGCGCCTCCCAAGTGTCGGCCCTCTGAAGGGGTAGGGGATCGAGAGGGACGGCATCAGCATGAATGCGGTGGAATATGCTCAGAATGTCTGGAGTGAGTTTCGAGATGAATAGCCCGAAATGCTGACCGCGATTTTCCCAGACATTGACGATCGATAAATACATTATTGCCTTACTATTATTCTTCCGATACATATATTTAAATACAGTAGATTCAGAGTGAACATGACACTGGGAGCATGTCAGATCGACACCGACGAACTCGGGCATTGTCTAATCACATCTTCAGTGCTCCGTTACCTCTGCCACCGTGTATCTTGGATACATGTGAGCTTTATCTTGCTGTAGAGACCTGAGGACCGTGGCCAACCTTGGCGCGGGGATCTGCTCTAGCATTATAAATGGTTGCCGCATGGGCGCATGTTGTCAGTGGTCTCAACCCTATCCCAGTATACTCATTACGACTTACTAGATACCACCAGCTCATGCACATATTTTAGAGTAGTATTATGCCTAATGTACCGTACGCGGCGAGGGGCAAATAAAATTGGATTTCAAAAAAAAAACCCCTATCCCAGCTCTGATGCATTTTCAAAGTACCTAGATCATCGCTCCCATTGTAGAGTTATGGCAAATAAATTCAAACCTCCCGGCATAACGTGTTGAAATGTGCCATAAATCGAAACATCGGTGTCTTCAAAGCCAACCATTTTGACCTGCCCGAGCAAGCAGAACGGTTGAACCAGATACTGGAGTCATTTCTGTGTGCTTCGGCCGCAAAAGAATTTTGCAAAATCACTTGAACAATTGAGCTGAACGGTTGAGCCAGTTAAATACAATAGTCTTGTTCAACACACAGTAGCTCGAAGGGTTGAACAAATAGAATTATCTGACTGAGCAGTTTTAACTTTTTTCACAACAAGTCGCCATACTTCCAAACTCTCAACAAACCCTCGACTGCCGTCTGAATTGGTTCAAAACAGAATCGTTGACCCGCAAGCTTACATAGTTACGCAGACAGCCACATCTACAACTCCGAAATAATTCTTGGGCTTAATCTGTTACTGTCTTTGTTGATCAACGCGTAAGTAGGTATAAACATCTTACTTCTCCGGGACATGGAGGTGGAGGAAACAGCGCAACCTCAGGCTTGCAGCGTTGCAATGAATCTTACTCTAGTTCACAGAGAGGGTTTACGGGTCAAGTCAATGTACATATAATATGATGTCCTATAGTTTATGAGGCGCAAGAAGTCAGGGCAGTCGTAAAAGCTGGCTCCCTCAGCTTGTGCGGGACCCTGTCGTTGTCGAGTTGGTTCGCCATCAAGTTGAACATCTCATCTGATCTCCCATCAACTCACATCAATTCGGAATTGATGTCAATTCGTGTTCAACCGTTGCTCGATGCAGTCTCGTTACGAGTTAAAAAATCATCAAATGGGTTCTAGGTCATAAGAATTCATAAGCATAATTAAAGCACGAAGCGCCTTTTTGGAGTCGGGAATTGTATAATCTAATAGTTACTCTCAATCACTCTTACAAGGCATTTCACGCCAGGTTGAACCACTCGATGCCACAAGTCCAGACCCCTGTATCCCCCGACTTACGAGGCGTGGAACGAAGTCTGTACTCAATAATGTTATGCTGCAAAACAAGAGTTAAACTTGAGTGGCGCTACGCTCGCGACTGGCCGTCCACTCTCCACGTGGATAGCCGCGGTCATGTGGTTACGCTCCGTGCAGCTCAAGTGACGAGCTTTCACGGGGCACTCGCGGTGCACAGAGGAAGTGACGAAGTTACACTAAATCGAGCTGAGGTTATGAACTTTCACGCAATGTTTTGGAAGTCACGAAGGTCCACAGTGCTAAGCGAAGTAACGAAGTGACGAGGATGGCGCGGACTCCAGAACGAGCTGGGGTCATGGTGGTGGGTCAAGACACGGGCGTGGGTATTGCAGTGACCAAGTATAGTATCGGACGGGAGTCGGCACGATGAGCGGGAGCAACGGCAATGGCGGCGGCGACGGCGGGGACGATGGCGACGGTGGCGGGGACGAGCGGGGATGTGGTAGTTGGTCAAGAGGTGGGCGTGGATATCGGAATGTGCTGGAGATCACATGCATCACAGCCGAACCGCGGGTTTTTGATTTGAATCGAACCGCGTAGCTCTCGTCTACGGTACCCGCTCCACTAAAGGTGATTTGAAAGAGCTTCCTGATCAGCGCATATATCAAGTTTGCCTCCTTTGACTATTGTTTCATACTCGATTTTCCAACGTCATACCAGCCCTTTCTCATTTCGTTATTCTCAGAAGGGTTCCTTCGTTCTCCCTCTCACGAGTTACTTCCACTCAGCTCAGTAATTTCCAGCGTCTCAGTGCACTCTTGACCTGCACTCTTGACCTGCACTGAAACTAGCAGGAACGCATTACTTCGATTCAAAGCTCAACATATCGCTGACCTTATTTTGCGGACGTCTCAAACCAGGTCCAACTTACTCACATCACTCATGGCCAGCAATGTCAAAATAAGTTCAGCAGGCAATCCTCAAAGCAAACTGTGATTCTAATCCTATCTGATCTCTCGCGGACTTCTTATCACAAATACAGACCTCAAGTCGGCTGTATTTCGAAGCATCACTATCCTGGGCTTACAGGATACCCCGATATTATGACCTAGGCAACTCAGCAATCCCAACGCTTGATCCGGCGCTAAATACGGATCGGTAAGGGTAACTCAGTTTCCGTATTTCCCTTCGGTGTCTTTATGCCAAGGCAAATCGAGAATTGTGGCCAAACTTACCTTGGCCCTTCTGGTGTGCTTGCCTGTCCCCTTCGTCTGAGATCCTGTTCTGCTAGCAGTCTCTGTGGCGGATTGCAGTCACCCGGCCTTGGATTCATTGATAATTCACTGCAGGTGGAAGGCTGGCTTCCACTTCCGTTACATCCTATATTGACCCTGTCTCCTGCGTGTGTCTTGCTTCCAGATGCTGTCCTGCATAGGAGTAGACGACGAATATGCTTAAAGACACACAACACCCCACTCAAATAAGATTGCTGATGAATATTCCCACAGACACCCGGACTCGAGTGAGGAATTCAACCGCAAAACTCTCTTTGGTTGTCTCCTCAATAATTTCGCACTCCCAAGTGTATGAATGTTCGACAGAATCAGGTCGGATTCCAAATCCCACCCCGGTGATTGGTGCACTGATTTCTGATTCCGTCGTATCCCCCAGGGAACTACCACTTTCTGTTTCAAGCAAGACAGCGACCATTCCGTGGACCCGCAATCCGACTACTAAGGTGTCGCACCAGCGCTGCTAGGCCTTCCTCTCGGCCTTGGTGCATGCCTTATATCCTTCATGCAGTGAAAAAAAATTGAGCATTGGCATACCATCGCCCGACTCCAAATCCAACGATGACTCTGCCTTAGTGTTGCCGCGACTCAGAAAGTCGAGTCGCGACTTGTTGAGTCGACTTGATTTGGAAGTCGACTCGGCCAAGTCGACTTGAGTCGACTTGAGTCGCCAAGTCGATGAATTTTCGGAATTGATCCTAAGCCCTCCAGAGGTCGTAAAAACACGAAAGGCAAAAAATATTTTTTTCGGCTGTCACAGGATGTCACATACATGTGATGGTGACACCCATGTCACAAATTTTGATCATGCTCCCAATCGCGTTTTCGGGCCGAACTACGCGACTTACCTGGGAACCAACTCAAGTCGACTTGAGTGACCTCGAGTTGAGTCGAGTGACTCGACTCGACTCGGCTCAAGTCGGCGACTCCAAGTCGACTTCGTTGGCCCAAGTCTGAAGTCGCGGCAACACTACTCTGCCTCAATATTTCGCCTCAATGAATTGTACCTTTCTTTCACCTTGGTGCGTTCCTTATATCAGCTCCTTTGAGTGATTTTTACACTCGCCACTAAGTTGGGATGTCAGTGGGATTCCCAACTTAGTCTTCGAGTAGCATACAGGCCAAACATTACAAAGGCTCCGAGAATTATAAACAGCGCCAAATGAAGCGGCGCGTGCCTGGTTCGAGAAGTAGGATCAGCTCATGAGGTGGAGAAGGGTGCGGGGGTTTTAGTGCTTGCTTTGTGCACTGCCAATTGCAACCCTCAGAAGCCGACGTTAGGGATTCGGACCGTGCTGCGTAATATAGGAATAGAAATCCAACAAAGTCCCCGGGTTTTCACCGATGGACTCCACCAGACTCCACTCCCGCCGCTCAGGTGCATGCGCATTCCTCAAAATTAGTATGAATTTTTTTGCTTCGGCGTGAGCATAAATGATATGGGGCATGTCCGTCTCGGTAACCCAGACGTTCGCTGTGGGAATCCATCGGGGTGATTGACAGCGGAGTTTCAAAACATACCCACAGTAACGTCTGGGGTATTCCGTAGGATCTCTGCACTAAGTACAAGATGATCCTCCGCTTCGCTCCGGAATGCAAGAGTGTAAGATAAATACAGTTGCAATTCTTGTTACAGGCCGGATTAAGGCGAAAATTCTCCCGTATAAGTGCTTAAAAAGGAGACGGGATAGGAGGCGAACTTTAATCTCATGCCGCTGTTAATTTCCACCGGGAAGTCAGCGCCACTACAGGATTGTTTCGAGATGAAGCAGGAGCTTTATTCATTTGCCTTGTAAGAAATGTACTTCAGGGATGTGCAAGAGTGCAGAAGACTCTGTACAATCACAATGTCGGACCGTTGCATCAAGAGTTTTCAATGGTGATTGGCCCGGAGGCAACACGCATAGATGCGTGAACAGAGTCAAAAAAAGACAAAAATATTGATACCCTCAGGAGGAGGGGGAGAGCATACAATAACAAGAGGTCCCCAAGAGTAAAAGAGGCGATGATCTTATCAGACAACTCCACAAAAAAAAAAAACTCCAGAACTGCAAGGAACAGTAGCAACAGGAAAGAGGCATCGAATGGTCTGACGAAATGGCATTGATTGACCCGTGCCGGGATGGAGGTAACCAAGAATTGCACAGCAGACAGCTTGAATCCTAGTCCTTAGCGGTAGACAGAGCAGTTGAGAAATCCGATCGGATACAGGATTGATCTTGGGGATGGGCAGAGGGAGCGAAAAAATGGCGTCCAAAATGAGAGCAGGACAGAGTTTATATGCCAGGTATCTTGCCGGAAGGACTACGTGGTCTCACGGCAAGATGTCTAAATCACGCTATGCCGGAGGCTCCAGCAACTGCGATCCACTGCGGCCTGTCGAGAAAGAACTTCGCAAGGGTCAGCTGTTGCATCGGAAATGAAAAGGCCGCATTAGAGAACAGAGAAAGTCCAGTACAGATGGGGTTAGCCCCAGAGAGCGAGCAGAGGAAAAGCAAAGGGAGGATGTGAAGAAACTGCCGAGGGGATACGTGGCCTCTCGGGCTTGTCTCGGCCGCATGATTAGAATCATGCTGCCGTGGGCAGCAGCGAGTGATCTGCTGCGTCCTATCCCGAAAAAGCTGCGCGCTGGTCAGCTGTCTAATTGCAAATGAAAAAAGCAGTGTTGAAAAGCGGAGAGAGTCGTGGACGGAAGGGGTTAATCGAAGAGCAAGAGCAGAGGAAGAACAAAAGGAGAAAGGCTACATGGGGATACAGCACAGCCGAATGAGCAAAATCTTAAAGAACGGTTAATGTTTTGAAACTCCCCTGTCAATCAACATGTCCGCATATGCGGCCCGGTCTTTTAGAGTTTTCTCCCGCGTGTTGAACACCACTTACAGTATTCGCATTCCTCCCCACTTCTGCCGATGTGCGAGGTAACTGTCCAGGTGTTGTGCTTCTCAACCTCCGAGACAGCCCCGCAAGCCGTCAATGAGCAGAATCGCCCTTCACGTGAGGCTGCTTCTCGAGGCTGAGCCTTTGTTCAAAATGCCCATATGCACGCCCAAAGACAGTGATAAAAAATGTTTCAGTTCTCCTCACTCCTCGCCTTATGTCTTGTTGCTACGCTCGTCACCGCCGGGCCCTGCGACATCTATGCCTCCGGCGGCACACCTTGCGTCGCGGCACACAGTACCACGCGTGCGCTGTTCAACGCCTTCACTGGGTCCCTTTACCAGGTGAAACGCAGCTCCGACAGCACCACGCTGAACATCGCGCCAAAATCCGCCGGGGGTGTCGCCAACGCGGCCGCGCAAGACTCGTTCTGCGCTGGCACTACCTGCGTGATCACCACCATCTTCGACCAGACCGGCCGCGGCAATCACCTCACCCAGGCCCCCGCTGGCGGCGCTGCTGGTGGTCCCGACAATCTGGCCTCCGCGACTGCCGCGCCAGTCACGCTGAACGGACAGAAGGCGTACGGCGTCTTCATCGCGCCCGGCACTGGCTACCGCAACGACGCTACAAATGGCATCGCCACGGTCAGTCTTCTTCCTTGCCATGATATACCTCCGTGTACTGACGGCGACAAATTTCTTCAAGGGTGACGCTCCGGAGGGCATATATGCGGTCCTCGATGGCACGCATTTCAACGGGGGCTGCTGTTTCGACTATGGTAATGCAGAGACCTCGGCGCGCGACACGGGCGCCGGACACATGGAGGCTGTCTACTTTGGTACCGAGTCGTTCTGGGGCACAGGCTCCGGCAGCGGCCCCTGGATTATGGCTGACCTCGAGAACGGCCTGTTCTCCGGACAGAACTCGAAGAACAACCCTGCCGACCCGACGATCAACTTCCGTTTCGTCACGGCCATCGTGAAAGGCGAGCCAAACAATTGGGCGATCAAGGGCGGAAACGCTGCGTCTGGCTCGCTGTCGACGTTCTACAGCGGCCCGCGTCCCTCGGGCTACAACCCGATGCACAAGGAGGGCGCCATCATCCTCGGTATTGGCGGCGACAACAGCGACAGCGCGCAGGGCACCTTCTATGAGGGCGTTTTGACATCTGGCTTCCCGTCCGACGCGACCGAAAACTCGGTCCAGGCCAACATTGTCGCAGCTAGGTACGCCGCCTAAGTCCTCGCCCGGAAAAATTGCAAGAGTACTGCACATCACAACATGTAAATGTAGTCTATTGCTTCCCTGTCTTCTATGCGCTGTAAATACAAAAAGGTGTCAACCCAGCCAAACTACACATTCCTCCCTCTGAGGTGTTTGCACTCTGGCCCCTGGGCAAAGGGACTTACGCTCTAGTCTCTTATAAATAGACACTATAACAGTTTAACCTCCAAGTGGTCAGTTTGGTATATTTGCACTCTGAGCCAAGGTCTTTGGTCTTTGGATCAGGTCTCTCTGATGCCACGAAAATTCTGCAAAATTGATGCCTATATTCACCCTCACCCTTGGCCTTCAAGTACAGAGTGTAGCGCGATGAAAATGGGATTCCATAAATAATACTTTTAATACTATTAGGCCCTCAATCGTACCACGAAGCAGCGTGTGCGGTAATACATTGACGCGCTTATGGTGTCTTCCCACCTGGTGTCGACTTCAGCCTCTTCTCCTTTGTCAAACACGCCCGCGCCGTAAGAATGCGCTACTATCTTGCTCCAGTGCTTGGAGCATTCTCTGGTCCCCTCTACCGGCGCTGACGCGGATACTTGAGTAAACTCAATGATTGTGTGTATGTGCTGATCTAGCGTCTCATCGACAAACACGTCCTCCTCCTCTCCGTTGTCGCCGTCATCGCCACTGCCGTCTTTATCGCCGTCACCCGCTCTCTCCGCCACTCGGTACACGCTCTCATTGCCGCCGCCGCGGCGTGACCACGAGTGAAGTATCACTCATGTTACCGTATCATACCTCGGCTTACTTACTTTACCTTACCTTACCTAAGAACCGAACTAAGGAAATACGGATGGTACATGTGCGAACATTCATGTTTTCTCATGGATACTCACGCGTCGCCACGCCGTGGTCATGTGTGCGCATCCATGCGGCCCGGTCTTTTAGACTTTTGCCGCTTATAGTATTAGCATTCCTCCCCACTTCTGCCGATGCGCGAGGTGACTGTCCAGGTGTTGTGGTGATGAAGGGGGCTATTGAAGCCTTGGGATTAGGGTTCCCCACTGTTACCCTCTTTATAAAATTACGCGTGTCCGTCTGAAGCCTTTTTAAACTCCGCTTTTAATCTATCATTCCGGCTCCTGATGCCGACACCTCACTTAACATTGGGAATACCTGCCGCTAGTCCACAATCACCGTCCATCACAGATAAACTTACAACTCTCCGTGGATTCGCCGATGGTTCCCTTAACGCTTACTCAACTCAGCTCAACGCAGGTTAACTCAGTTAAAAGACTGCAAGGCAATGTCCAAAAGATCTTGGCTGCATGTCGACTACTAGCAGAAGAGGGTCCTGGGCCGCAAAGCGGCCCAGGAACCGCTTGTACCGTATACAGTTACGGTCGTAAGAATTACGGGTAACCGTAACCGTAACGATGCTTCTGGGAGGTGATGGACACGGAAGCAAGCATTGAAAGCTGCAGAAATATTGCATGAGTTTGGGGTGGGTATTTGCAAAGTCGGTGTAGAGACATCAGGGAGCGGAAGGAGAAGTTAGAGTCTCTAAGCAAACATGCCCCGGAAACGGGTGTCGGCCCGGACCCTTATTCATCGGAGGCAAACACCCGAAGCCTACAGGCGCTCCTTGGGCGGGTGCAAACAACTGCATGAAATCCGGGAATCCCAGCTGATTCCCGAAGATCTTTTTTATTTTTTTTTTTTTTTACTTGATCTGATCGAAGTGACGCGACCGAAGTGCAAATGAGCCCCTAAGATTTAAAATTTTGAATAACCGTGAAGCTGGCGTGAAATAAAAGCAGCAGTTGAGGGTATGGCAAAAGGAGGATCCAAACGCGTTAAAAAAGCGCGTTTCGAGGGCACAAAAGCGATTTAGTGCTCGAGTGGATGGGTGCTACAGGACCCCTGATAATCGGTTTCGGGGTTTGATACCAAAATCACCCCCTCCCAACTTCTTGTCCGGATTCTCCCGCACAAAGACTGTCGAGCTCTTGTCCGGATTCTGTATCACACCCTCAAATTTTGGCAAAATCTTGTCCGGATTCGGGCTCAAACCCAGTGAACAGTCCTTATGCCCATTTCTGCCCAGATGTACCCGTTTCTGCCGGGATCTGCCCAAATCTGGCACGTTTCTGCCAAGATCCGTCCAAAGTGTCAATTTGTATATAATTAGATTTTGACCACTAATTCACTTGATTATTCGGTTCCGGCGCAAAATCGCCTCTTGCGCATGCTTTCATATCCTCTTTTGCTCGAATTTTGTGTGATTCTGGATTGACTTTGGATTTTTCATATCTTCTGCCATTCTGCATTTCCACTGTACGCCTGGTTGGGGCTTCTGCAAAATAATCTTAACCATCGTAACAGTGCTCCGTCTACGTCTACCATGAGCAAACGCCTCCGCTCTCCCTCTCAAGAACACGGCACCGAACAACAGAAAAATCTGAAGAAATTATATTTCTGCACCTGTGAAAGGTACTGTCATGGCGGAAAAGAAGTCTCGAAGCGCACGCTGGCCAGCCATGCCAACTATCGAGACAAACAAGATTATTCCTCTGGCGCTAGTTCTGTCTCAGAAAACTCTTCTGAATCTGATTCTAATACATCTGGGAGCTCCGAATCGGGTGGTCACAGCTACGAATCGGACAGTAATAATTCCGAAACCCATATTCCACCAAATAAGAAAACCCGACTTCTTGAACCAGATTCTTTTGCCTTCGAAGACGACGATTTTACTGCTGTGGTAAGACCTCCCATATTTTCATCTATTCTCATGCCGATTTTATATTTTCATGCAAGGATGATCATTTCAGCGATGCCGATAGTGGCAGAATATCGCCTGCGAACTATGATATTGAGCGCATCGACCCCGGCAGTCTTGCTGATGACAGTCTCCCGGATTCAGTCGACATTTTTGAAGATTCAGATAGTGAGGTTGATGCGCACGACATGGGCGTGTCGCATGATGTGGCGGATCTAAAAACGGCACTTGCATTCATCGCCGCTGTCGAGAAAGCATCTCTTGACAATGGCGACTTGGACGCAGATGTTGTATTCCGTCTGCGGCAACCTGAAACCAAACCAGCTTACATCTCTGATCCTGCCGATTTACATTCCCTCCGGAATTTTATTGCTACAACACACAGCTCGGAGGAAACTTACCATCTCCTCCGTTCTGCCTATCTTGAACGACATCCCGAAAACGACATGCTCTCGCTTCCAGCCATCAAAAAGAAAGCTGCCGAATGGAGCGGTGTTGTACCGATTCTATCCCATATGTGTCCGAACAGCTGCATGGCATTCACGGGCCCTTGGTCGGAACATGAAACCTGCTGCTTCTGCGGAACACCTCGCTACGACCCAATCACCTGTAAACCACAAGAGTTCTACACAATTGCTCTTGGTCCGCAGCTTCAGGCCTTTTACGGCCATCCTGAGAGCGCCAAGATGCATTATCGCCGCGAAAAGACAGCGGAAGTTCTCGCTACGAAGGATGCTAATGGCGAACTTGATATTCCGGTGTACGAGGATTATATCCACGGCCGTGACTACTGTAGCATTTCAATCAATTCGTATGTCACGCATCACAGCAGGCAAAATATACGAAAGTTTTCGTATATGTCACGGGTCACCGAGGGGATCTTCGAACATGCGAAACAAGTCACAAAGTTGGTGAAAAATGACCCAAATATTCAATTTCGCCTCTGCTGCATGTTTTGCTTCAAAAAAGTTGAGTTTGAACTAAATCAGTTCAACATACCTTGAATTCTTCTTCCCATTACCATATCCACCCGTTTCCTCATGCTGGGAAGGTTTTCCGACCTAACGGGACATACCGAATATATGAATTTTTTCTCGTGTCACGGTCTGCTCGGCCTATATACGAATATCGAAGTTCGAGTTTTTGGGTCACGCGTCACAACTGATTAGAATTGAACGAAATGCTACAGTATCTTGAAGCGGTCATCCGTGGTGATATCAAGGACACAGACATCGTTATCCTTGGCTCTATCGATGGCGCTCAGCTCTACCGCAACAAAAAATCAGATTGTTGGATCTCCATATACATTATCGGCGAGATGTCGCCTCTTGGTCGATTCAAAATCGGCGCGATATATCCAGATTCATTTATCCCTGGCCCTAAAAAGCCTAAACATCTCGACTCATTCAAATTTCCTGGAGTTCATCATCTAGCTGCTGTGCAAAAGGAAGGTATGCGAATTTGGGATGCATACGACAACAAGGTCGTTACATCTCGTCCTTTCCTGCTGATGGAAACAGCAGATGGACCAGGTATGACAGGTCTCAACGGTCTGGTCGGACATCACGGCGTTTTTGGATGCCGTCTCTATTGTCCCTTGAAGGGCCGGAATAAGGAGGGGAAGCCTCATTATTATCCAGTCATGACCTGCCCTACCGGCTACGCTTCCCACAGCCATCCTACCGTTGATCCCTAGTCCCTTCAGCAACCCTCCGAGACCGAGTACCATGCTAATCTCCATTATCTACTTGGCTCCGTCGATGAAACCGACTACAAAGAGCGCAGGAAGAAGACTGGAATTTCTAAACCAAGTCTGTTCAGTGCCCTGCCGCGCCAGCACCGCCTCGGAATTCCCGGCTGTTTCCTGCCGATATCATGCATCTTGGGATGAATTGGACCGACCTTGTCCTTTCTCTTTTCCGTGGGACAATCCAGTGTGAGAAACCGGATTCCAAGGATTCTTGGGATTTTGCCGTTCTTGTCGGGGAGGTGTGGAAGGCGCACGGTAAAGCTGTAGCTGATGCAACACCATATCTGCCCGGCTCTTTTGACAGACCACCGCGCAACCCAGCAGAAAAAATTTCCAGTGGATACAAAGCGTGGGAGTTCCTCCTCTACGTTGTCGGCCTCGGACTGGCTCTTTTCTACAACATCCTTCCCTATCATCACTATCGACACTTTTGTAAAGGTGCCACCATCTTTCGGTGTTTTGGCCAACACAGAATTCCAGCTGAACAGCTACAATGATGTCACCGGCTCGCAATCGAGTATATTGCAGAGTTTGAAACTCTATATTTCAACGGAATGCCCGGAAGAATCCATTTTATTCGACAAAGCGTCCATGCTTTCTCTCATCTGGTACCCGAAGCTATCCGTGTTGGTCCTGGTATTCTGTACAGTCAGTTTCCGATAGAACGAAATATTGGTAATCTCGGCCGTGAGATACGATCCCATTCACAACCATACGCGAATCTTTCAGAGCGCGGCCTCCGCAGATCACAGGTCAATGCACTCTACGCTATGTTTCCAGACCTCAATCCCAACGGGGGAGTGCCTCTTCCACACGGTTCCATGGATCTTGGCAACGGTTTTGCCCTTCTTCGAGCCAGAGACGAACACCTGCACCAGCTGGTTGGAGCGGCAGCTCGCGCTGTACACCATTTTCTGGAGAAGAAAAACGGGCCAAGCACAGGTACCATTGCAGTTAAGAGGTAGGCACGTCTCTGGCTACCAAATGGCCAGATCGCTCGTTCTGCTTGGAAAGAATGCCGAAAACCTCTTGAAAAATTGCGTATGTCACGCAATGTCAAGGTACTATTAGAGACCCCTTAGTTGGCCACTTAAGGATTTATGCCGCAACCCTGGTGTTATACCGGTGCTGGTGCGAGCCAAACTATGTCAGAATGAGGTCATGCATCCTACGAAGAGTTCGAGTCCACCAGGACCGAAATACTCGAAGATTTGAGTGCGTAAGGAATTTATTTCAACCGGCAGTCCAACATAGCCAAACAACAGGTTAGTTGGCCACCCCGCCAACTAACGTATTGAGCTCTCAAATGGTGGTGGCCTGCACCCAGAATCATATATACAGGTTTTATTCACTATTTAAAACAGTTATGGTGTAGATATAAGGTATAGAAATGGGCAGAATATATGCTTGCGGTCGACGGGAAACCTCGAAATTGGGGTCGCGGGATGAATGAGTGTTCTGCTACTCAGAACAAGGCCGCTATGGGCCAAATTAGGATCCAGGTTACTTAATAGGAATTATTTGGACGTACCTGGATGCCCAACTCCATTCCAAGTTGCTGACATCTCCTCCAAAAAATCTGACTATCAGTACGACTGAAATTGGGTGATTTTGGACAGTGGCCTCCAGAGCAATCAGAGGTCATTGGGTAAAATCTCGAAAAGGGTCTCGGAATGAAGGATTATATATTGAGAAGCCCTGTGTAAGGTTCCAGACCGATGGCATAGCAGTCTCGTGGACCGCGACGGTGCCAGCATGACTGACCTACAAATGAAGTCGTGCTTTTCCCGGGTGTGTTAAGAGTGATAGTTCAGTCAGTTGCCGTCCAGTATCTCTTCAGATGGAAGGCCAGCATCGGGGGATCCGAACGAACCCCCAAAGTCGTGGATCGAGGAAGGAATGGTGGAGAAATGGCGATGGCAAATGAGGCGAGTGGTCCGACTGATAAGAAATTGATGTCCCCACGCTTCGGATCCCGATCCGCGATGCCGTAGCTCCCGATCAACTCATCACTTTCGGCTGAAATTTGGTCTGAACATTTGTTGGAGGTCGTATTCTGTTTATATATTATGCCTAGTCATAATTATGAAGCCCTGGTCTTATAGGAGTCAAGTGGCCAACTAAGTAGGGTGGCCAACTAAGGGGTCTCTAATAGTACCTTCATTGCAGCACACTATACTAACTTGCTCTTTTTTTTCAAGTTAATGACTTCGTGCGATGATCAACTGGCACGCTGTGGAAGCGCGACTTGCCCAGCTCGTCGCCTTCGGGTCTCGGGCCGGTAGCACGTGTTGAGCAAATATTCCAACACAACGCGTCCACTTCCTATTTTACTCCTCCATCGCGCCCTCTGTTTATATTTTATCGCTGACAGCATTTCCTCCTCTCTTTCCTTTCTGCAGCTGCGCGCTCACCGTGGTCATTATTGCACTGCCGAGATACTTATTTCTCACATGCCACAGCTATTGCGCGGACCCAGTCGCGTAGGAGTAAAAACACGGTTAGGTGCACACTCACGTACTCACAGTACTTTAGTATTTTTCTTTTCCTTTTTCTCGCTCCCATTCCCTCGCTCTATCACCCTACTTTCCCCATTTTGTAGCAATTCCGATGCGAAGGTTTCCGCCAACGCCGTTGTTCACTCGGATCGCACCGGGGATTGACTTCAAGGTGGATTGGGCACCCACCTCGACGCTGTTCTGGGGCAGTGATTCTCCCTATATGTCTTTGCGCGTCTCCTGGTGTTCAGCGAGCTGAGGAAGTGACTTAGCCAAGGGATTTACAACGGGCAATTTACGTACGTTTCACTGCGTTCAGACCCCCCCGTAGGCACAGGTCTGCCAGATCCTGATAGGCAGATGTGTAGGCAGACCAGTGTGCTGACCCTTGCCCATCCATCTGCCCATCCCTGCCGAGGTTGGTCTAGGTATTCCCACTGGATTAGGCACACATAGACTCACATGGGCTGATGAGCCTAGCTAAGCCTAGTTAGCCAAATTCAAAATCTGACATGGTTTGTACCTGTCCAGCCATTCCAACTAACACCAACCTAGACCCAGGTCGGCCAAGGTTGACCAAGGTTGGCTAAGATAGACACACCACTGTAGGCGAAGATCTACCAAGGTGGGCAGGCTTTGGCTCGGTAGGGATGCTAGACCAACGTCAGCTGATGCCTATTAGGGTAGACCAACGTCGGCTTGAGTGGGCAGTCCATAGGCAGGGATCAGTGAAGGTGGGCACATCTGTGCCTATGGGGGGGTCTGAATGCAGTGTTTGATTGTTTCATGTACTTCTTCATTTAGCTTGTGGGCTCCGGTGTCCCACGAGAACGGGAGCAGCCGTCCCCTCATGTATCTCCCTTCTCTCCCTCTTACCAACACCACAATCCACCCTTTGACTCGGATTTTGTGCGCCCGCAACTGAGTTTCTATCCTACATCAAGCTACGTGATCCCTCTTTCTTCTCTAACTGACTATTCTATTTCTAGAGCTCTTGTCTCGCTCGCGCGAACCGGGGATACACTGTACGACTCGGCGTCCTTTCTGGCACGACCTAGGCACCTCTCGGTCTACCTAGAGACCAACCTTCTCTTCTCCAACGCCCGAGCTTCGCAGCCAGTGCAGGATATGCCCCTTGTAGAGTTCGACTTGTCTAGTTGGTTGTAAATTGAATATAACGGCTTTCTGAATACAATGATGTAATAGGGATGGGAAACTAGCTAGCCTAATCTGTAGGAGGGCATATATGGGCATGGTGCGGCAGACCTCAGCATAAGTTCGGCAGAGACAGGTGGATTCTGACAGGTTTGGCCAGATCAAAACTGAAACCAAGTTTTGGTCTAGTGCCAAATTTCTGCCCGGATATGCCCGGATATGCCCAGACATGCCGACTGTGGGTGGGCAGATCTGGGCAGTTTGGGGCAGATGTCATGATCTGGCCTAATACCCCGAACTTCAATTTCCTTTTCGGGATAGCCCGCTCCTCTGGACGGTTCTCCGAGTCGCAGACTACCCCTCACCCTACCCCTCACTCCTCACGATCGCCTGTCACCCCTGCCCCTTACCCATTCATTTACCCTGCCGGTTGCTCGGACTACACTCCTTAACGTAGCTGCAGACTCCTGACCCCTTACTCAGAACACTCCGTATAAATACCCTTGTATATTACTCTGTACAGTATGCTATTCTGGTCTAAACTCCAGAGGTCAATACAGTCCGCTTTGCTTGCTCGTATCATCCTCTCGCCCACGTCGAAACAGTCCGACATCCGGCCTCTGTGCTGACAGTTTTCTATAACTTTTTTCACTGTAAATGCAGGTGAAAAACCCAAAATGTTTTTTAGATATTTTCCACTGAGAATCAAGGTGAAAAATGTGAAACATTGTTCAAGACTTCTTCTCTGATGGTGACAGGAAGAGATTACCAGTTTTGGTATTTAAATTTCTGGCCAAAAATTCCTAAATTCTCAGTTCACTGGTTGAGCAATTAAAAAATTTTCACTGAAAAGGTAAGTGAAAAACTTGAAATGTTTCTGAAAAATCCAAACTAATTTTGACCAATTTTTTCATCGAAAAACTTGAATTGCTTGCGCTGATGGAAGATTTCGAGTTTTGAAGTGAAAAAGTATGTGAAAAATATGGCGGTCCAAATGCACATTTATTCCGCCGCAACTTTTTTTCTGAAATTTGAACTTCTCCGCAACTCTTTTTGTGCTTTTACAGCCGATGTCAGTACCGAAGGCGCGAATCAGAAAATTGCCGTTTTGGGCATTTTCTGATGTCCGCGACCGATTTGCGTATATCTTAATGAGTTTTGCACGGATTGACTTGAAACTTGGATAGATAATTCGGGCTAATTCAGCCGCTATTAGTGATAGAGAGACATAAAGGAAAATATTTTATCGTGCACTATATGTCACACTGGGTTTTGCGGGCAATAGACCTTGGTTACATAGCTGGAATCCTGTCCAAATGACCTAGATTTTTGGGAGGGGGTACTAATATATGTATTAAATGAATTCATAGAGCTAAAACTATGAGGAATTTATTTCCTGCCCTTCCTGTCTCATTCGGGGGGGTGTTTTGGGTAGCAAACAAAGAATGGCTCTAGCTATGTAATGTATTCATAATTTGGCTCTATCATCTCACTCAGTACACATATAAATGCCTCCTCCCGAAAATTCAGCTCATTCGGGTCAGATTTGGGCTCTGCATTCAGGATCCATTGCTGGAGAAGCCTGATATGACAGATGGTAAACAACAAAAGATTTTTTCAGATATCTCTCTTTCACTAATAGTGGCTGAATTATCCCGAATTATCTAGCTACATTCCAAGTCAATCTGTGCAGAAGTCACCGAGATATAGGTAAATCGGTGGCGGGGATCAGAAAATGCCCAAAACGGCAATTTTTTGATCCGCGCCCTCGGTACTGACATCGGCTGTAAGGTCTGTGCCGCATCTTTTGATGTTTTCTTAGATGCCAAAAAAAGTTGCGGCAGAACGTCACTTGCCGCAACTTTTTTTACTTCTAAGGTGCCGCAACTTTTTTTTCTTACCAATTTTTTTTATTGCATATATAGTAAGATACAGAGTCCACATAATTCCCATTCAAGTCGGCAACTCACAACTACAGGAAATGAGGTCAGGGTTGACTGTCCGAGATGACCGAAGGGAATTGCTGATTCAGTCGATAAGTGCCGAGATGTCGATGCTGCCGTCATATTGATACTTTCCGAATTCCCTACACCAGTGAACAAGGGAAAATCAAGTTCGGTGGGTAGCATATTTACAATCATGAAGGCTCACACTTCGAGGACACTGCAGCTACTGTTTTTTGGTCGATTTTCAAGTGTAGATTGAATCCTTGACATTGATCCTTGAAGTGTGGTGCTGGATTATGAGTGATTTTCGAAGGGTTTTGAATATTATCTCTATTCTTTCAACCCGAATGTATTCAGACTTGATCTGCAGCATTAGTTCCACATAAGTGAGCAACTGCTTTGACCGAGAACAGGTCTCTGGGTTTGTTGAGTGTGGAAATCAAATTCAAGAGCTATGAGCATGTGGTGGGCGTATCAGAAGTGGTGGTAAAGCGAGAAACAATTAATTTCAGGCCATATACTCGTCTACTCGAATGAAAGATAACACAGTGCCAATATGACAGGAACGGCATCTCGGCAACTACATGCCCGAAATCGGCAATTCCCTTCGGTCATCTCGGACAGTCAACCCTGACCTCATTTCCTGTAGTTGTGAGTTGCCGATTGGAATGGGAGTTATGTGGACTTTGTATCTTACTATATATGCAATAAAAAAATTGGCGAGAAAAAAAAAGTTGCGGCACCTTAGAAGTAAAAAAAGTTGCGGCAAGTGACGTTCTGCCGCAAATTTTTTTGGCATCTAAGAAAACATCAAAAGATGCGGCACAGACTTTACAGCCGATGTCAGTACCGAGGGCGCGGATCGAAAATTTCTGTTTGGGGATGTTTCAAAAGAATTCCCTATATCTCTGTCAGTTCTTCACCGATTCACATAAAAACTAAATAGATCTACTCAGCTAATTCATGCACAATTAGTGATAGAGAGGAACTTGCTAAAATATTATGTATTAGGTAATTTCTGTTTTGGGGCTGTTTTTGCACTGAATACCGTCTAGTATGGCCAGAACATGTCCCAGTCACCTAGAATTTTGGGAGAGACAACGTGCATACCTGACAAAACATGTGATAGAGCCAGAAGTGAGGATAATTTAGTTACAGTCCTTCTAGCTCCAGTGAAAACATTTGGCAGTTTTTGGCTTTCAGAGATATTACCAAGATCACATTCATCTGGACATTTCATATAGTTCTGGCTCTATAACCCGTTTCATAACATAGACACATTGTCCCTCCCAAAATTCTAGGTCACTGGGAAATGTTCTCACCATGCTAGACAGTATTCAGTGCAAAAACAGCCCCAAAACAGAAATTACCTAATACATAATATTTTCGTAAGTTCCTCTCTATCACTAATTGTGCATGAATTAGCTGAGTAGATCTATTCAGTTTTTATGTGAATCGGTAAAGAACTGACAGAGATATAGGGAATTCTTTGGAAACATCGCAAAACAGAAATTTTCGATCCGCGTCCTCGGTACTGACATTGGCTGTAAAAGCACAAAAAGAGTTGCAGAGAAGTTAAAATTTCAAAAAGAAGTTACAGCAGAATAAATGTGCATTTGGACCGCCATAGAAAAATGTTTTGAATTTTACAGAGGTTTTTTGTCAAAAATGTAGGTGAAAAACTTGAAAAAGTGCAGCCAGATGTAATTCTCTGCCACCAACTAAAATTACAGACAGACGTTTAATTTCTCAAGCAGAGGTGGTTCATATTGATCCAAACCACTGATGTGATCTGTCACTCAAATGGACCAGTTCCACCCACCAAAGTCTCACAGATTTAACGTCCAAAATTGATCTTGACAGTTCAGTGAACCTAAATGCAGCCAGATGTAATTCTCTGGTGGCACCCCAAAATTGCAGACAGATGTTGAATTTCTTGAATGCAGCTGATCCATAGTGACCCAAACTACTGATCTGTCACTGAAAAGGACCATTGCCACCGACCAAATGTTCACGGATTAAACATCCAAAATGGATCTGGACAGCTCAGTAAACATGAGTGAAACCAAATGAAGATCTCTGGTGCCAGCCCAAATTGCAGACGGATGTTGAATTTCTTGAACAGAGCTGGGTCATATTGATCCAAAATACTGACCTATCACCCAAATGGATGAGTGCCACCCACCAAACTCCCACAGATTAGAGAGTTTGCGGTAGCCACCGGCAGCCACTGGGTGGCTTTTCCGGCATGCGGTGCCGGGGGCTACGTCATTATGGTGGCTGTTGCAGTGGCTGTCGCATTTTTGTCGCGAGGCAGCCTAGCCACCATTTTCCGTCATACTTCCATGCAGAAAGCCATTCTCAAGTCCAGAATCCAATTCACTACCCTTCTGAAGATCATTTCTGAGGAATGGGATGAAACTATCAATAATTCCGGCAGGCGACCTGGTGGAAGAGTCAACCTAGACACTTTAGGTGACACAGTAGAATAAAGAACGTTGGAACACGTGTCGAATGCGTCATTGCAGGAGCCACCGTAATGACGTAGCCACCTGACACCGCATGCCGGAAAAGCCAACCAGTGGCTGCCGGTGGCTACCGCAAACTCTCTATTTAACATCCAAAATGGATCTGGTCAGCTCCATGAACCTGAGTGCAGCCAGGTGTAATTCCTTGCCACTGGCTTGGAATGCGGATGGATGTTGAATTCTGCAGGTGCAGGAGGTTGATTTCAATCCATAAAACTGTCTGTCACCCAAATAGAGCAGTGCCACCCACCAAACTCTAACGGATTCAACATCCGAAATTGATCTGGACAGTTCAGTGAACCTGAATGCAGCCAGATGTAACTCTCTGGTGACAGCCCAAATTGCAGATGGATGTTGAATTTCTCAAGCGGAGCTGGTTCATATTGATCTAGACTGCTGATCTGTCACCCAAATGGACTGGTGCCACCCACCAAGCTCCCACGGATTTAACATCCGATATGGATCTGGACAGCTTAGTGAATTTGAGTGCAGCCAGGTGTAGTTCCCTGCAACTGGCTTGCATTGCAGACGGATGTTGAATTCTGCTGGTGCAGAAGGTTCATTTCAATCCATAATACTGATCTGTAACCCAAATGGACCAGTGCCACCCACTAAGCTCTCACAGATTTAACATCTGAAATGGATCTGGACAGCTTATTGAACCTGAGTGCAGGCAGGTGTAATACCTTGCCACTGGCTTGCATTGCAAACGGATGTTGAACTATGCGGCTGCAAGAGGTCCATTTAAATCCCAATTGCTTATTTGTCACGCAGAGGGACCTGTGCCACCCCCAGACTCTCATGGATTTAACATCCGAAATGGATCTGGACAGCTCTGTGAATTTGAGTGCAGCCAGGTGTAATTCCTTGCAACTGGCTTGCATTGCAGACACATGTTGAATTCTGCCGGTTCAAGAGGTCCATTTCAATCCATATTACTGATTTGTCACCCAAATGGATCAGTGCCACCCACCACGCTCTCACGGATTTAACATCCGAAATGGATCTGGACAGCTTAGTGAATTTGAGTGTAGCCAGGTGTAATCCCTTGCAACTGGCTCGCATTGCGGACGGATGTTGAATTCTGCAGGTTCAAGAGGTCCATTTAAATCCATATCACTGATTTGTCACCCAGAGGGACCTGTGCCACCTACCACGCTCTCATGGATTTAACATCCGAAATGGATCTGGACAGCTCTGTGAATTTGAGTGCATCCAGGTGTAATTCCTTGCAACTGGCTTGCACTGCAGACGGATGTTGAATTCTGTAGGTTCAAGAAGTCCATTTCAATCCATATTACTGATTTGTCACCCAAATGGACCAGTGCTACCCACCAAACTCCCATGGATTTAACATCCAAAATGGATCTGCACAGTGGAGTGCACCTGAATGCTGCCAGATCTGATCCTCTGTTGCCAGCCCAAATTGCAGACGGATATTGAATTCTGCAGGTGCAGGAGGTTCATTTCAACCCGTAATACTGATCTGTCACCCAAATGGACCAGTGCCACTCATCAAACACCCACGGATTTCACATCCAGAATGGATCTGCACAGTGTAGTGAACCTGGATGCAGCCAGATGTAATTCTTTGTTGCCAGCTCAAATTGCAGACAAATGTTGAATTTCTTGATCACAGCTGGTCCAGATGAATACACAAAACTGATCCCTCACCTTCCGAGGCCCACCCAAACCTAACCCAAACGGGCCTAACCGGGGTCGACCGTTCCCAAGAGCTGATACGAGTAGATAGGATGCAGGCAGTAGGTAACCAGCCAAGCCTTTGAAGCAGATCCGGATTTTTTGGGGGGTGTGACGGTCGGCAGTAAGGATTCCAAAGGTCATGTCGACACTAGGTATCATCACCCAAGTCGATACCTTTGCTAGGCCCTGCACAATCTCGCTATACATTCTAGTGGGCTTAATATATCTGGTCCATAGCAGAGTGCGTTGAAGGAAAACAAGCCAGATACCTATGAAACTGGTTGTCGACTGTGACTGATTTTGTTCACAACACTCTGATTCCCCTTAAAATGCATCACAATGCATCCTAAGCCTTGTCGTACCTTTCCAAACGAGCCAAACGTACAGGCGTTAGCTGTCGATACGAGGTGGTTTGGGTGTGCAGCAAGTCCACGCTCGATCGCTCTGCCCAGACGACTTCTGATTCGAATTCAGGGAGGAAGATAGGTCTAGGAACATGTTCAGTTGAGTCACTGCACCCCACCGGTGAGCCACCGGACACCGCCTAACCAGCGGCTACGGTGTTTATACTAAGGCGGTAACCAACGGCAGACACTTTTGAAGTGTGTATACATTTTTTTGTGGCCAGTTAATATGGGCGGGAAGCATGTCATAGGTCCCTTTGACATTGGGTATGAGTCCCCTAGTCAATATCATCAATGGTTCCTTAGGGATCTGCCAAGACATTCTAGCAGTGTATATCTGTTTCAGAACGTGTCGAAGGAAAACTAGTCAGATAGCTAAGAAAGTGGTAGTCGACTCTGACCAAATCCAATCAGAACCCTTTGAATTATGTCTGAATGCATGTCACTGGGTCAAACCCATGCAAGGTCCTTTGTAATGGCTCAAAACATTCAAACGACCGTGTGAGTGGGTAAAGAAATGTATCAAGATTCCCAGTCTGCATGGATGGTGAAGCCCCCGCCGTATTTTTTTCAGACACCGTTGTGCTGATATGATGAGGGAACGATAAGACTCTTGGCTCCCACGGGTCACACGGGCTTATACGGATTTGAAAACACTTAGATTTCCACCCATTTTAGCGTAAAAACGCACAAGGACACTGAATACAAGTCCAATATGTGGTGCGACCGGTGTAGAGCATGACCGAACTCAATTGGAACACTCTCATTCACTTCAGAATGTGTTGTAATGGACCAAATCGTGTACCATTCCCACTTAAACAGCTCAAACGTGCAGGCGGTAGCTGTTGGTACGAGGCGGTTTGGGTGTGCAGCAAGTCCGCGCTTGACCACTCGCCTCAGACGACTTCAGATTCGAATTCAGGGAGGAAGACAGGTCTAAGAACAGGTTGACTCGAGTCAGTACATGATTGGGTCCAGCGGTCAATGGATCGCAAGGGATCCAGTCACAGGCGGTAGGTAACCAGCCAAGCCTTTGAAGCAGATCCAGATTTTTTGGGGGTGTGACGGTCGGCGGTAAGGATTCCAATGGTCATTTCGACACTAGGTATCATCACCCCCAAGTCAATACCTTCGCTAGTCCCTTCACAATCTCGCTATACATTGTAGCAGAGTGCGTTGAGGGAAAACAAGTCAGATATCTATGAAACTGGGTTTCGACCCTGACCGATATTGTTCATAACACCCTGATTCACCTTAAAATGCATCACAATGCATCCTAAGCCTTGTCGTACCTTTCCAAACGGGTCAAATGTACGGGCGGTGGTGTCGCTACGAGGCGGTTTGGGTGTGCAGCAAGTCCGCGCTTGACCGCTCGGCCCAGACGAGTTCAGATTCGGATTCAGGGAGGAAAATGGGCCTAGGAATAGGTTGACTCAAGTCAGTACATGTCCACCGTCCTCCACCACAGTTCAGCGAACGCCTGCGTGCACCCCCCGACTTTAAGGCCAACCGTCTGCCCGATCGCTTAGGTCCAACAGAATGTTAGGTTCGAAGGGGTCAGTTACCCCCAGTGGAGTACACGACATGTTACCTAAGGCGCATCCTAGCCCACGGGATTATTTATCGACTTGAGCTGTATAAGCCTCCTTAGCGAGACATCCTGCCTACTGCCTCTTTGGACGTGTGTATGCTGTCCACAGGAATTTTTCCCTACCATTTTCAGGGTGTAGGAATCCATTGGACATGGTTTCAGACCGATCCGATCGTGCGTTCCCATTGAGCGTCCTCTTTTTCTCGAGATTTATCGCATTTATTATCCTGGTAAGCTAAACCACGTGCTGAGTGCTGGCAGCCATTTTCCCCTAGCATTGTCAGGGTGTCGGAATCCATCGGACGCGGTTTCAGGCCGATCCGACCGTGCGTTCTCATGTATATCACTGTTTTTCACCATCTTTGTCACATTTATTGGTCTGGTATGTTAAACTACGTCTTGAGTGTTCAAGACATGGCTGGAAACAAAGACTTATGTGAGTTTCCGAATGGAAAACAATAGACCCAGGTGAAACTTCTTTCATAATTGACTGACAAGGAAAGTCCGGAATATCTAGAATGTCCAAAATGTCCGGAATGTCCCAAATGTCCGTGTCATGTGACCTCGGCAGCCAACGGGCCTGCAATGATGTCATGGACTGGCTTTAAGCCGGGTTACAACCAAGCACTGACATCACTCAAAAAGAGATTCACCAAGAACAATGTTTGCATGGAAGGGGTATTGAAGGCATACAGTTGCTTACTCAGAATACCTGTACAGTGGCAGTGCACAAACAGATCATTTGGAATGTGATCGCATCAATTGGCTTGAACTACGGAGCAGAAGAGGCGCCCAAAAGCAAAAGAATTGGTTTTCCGATCATTGTGCTGGGTCGCCGAAAGGGGAAAAACACGAAAAAGAAATATTGTGCGATCAGTGGCTGTGAGACGTTATGTGGACCCAGCTGATCCATCGGTAAACCAAAGAATTCAACACAGCCATCTGGGTGTGAGTCCACGGGGTGGTTGATCTCTGGATCGGTCAGACTGATCCGCTACCCCCCCCCAGATGGGGAAGTAAGTCCGAAAGCTGATTCCACCTTGAAATCCTTCTCTTTTGCAGCATTAGAGCATTTATATAGCTAATGTATTCATTGTATTACATTTTATAACACATATCTAGAGTTGGTTTTCATAGTTGAGCGCAGTTGAAGTTGCTCCGAAAATTCCGAACATCCGAAAGCAGTCGGAAAGCTGTCAAACCAACCAAACACGTGACTACCACGCGAGCTGATGGATATGCTCGATCCAGAGATCAACCACCCCTTGTGTGAGTCACTTCGGAGTGGCAGACCAAAATGACTCATGCACATTCCCTTTTTGTCCACCTGGGCTCAAGTGCTTGGCCTAGAGGGGTAACAGATGGGTGGGGCCCCCCGGGGGATTATATGGGTAGGTGACGACGATGACGAGGTTGAGTGACCGGCGACGACCAGCAGCATATACATACGATAGAATACAGTAGAGCAGTGGTGATGACCGAAATAGGACGGCGGTCTATAACGGAAATAGATCTGAGCTATTTAAAGGGTGCGACACAAATAGAATCCGGGTTGACCATCGAACCGAAGGCCCATAGTGTTAGGGACGCATTCCTTCCGATTTAATATGTTGGTCCCGGGGTCCTACCCGGCTCGGTGGACTTCAGTGTTCGTGTCTTTCATCCTCGCTTGCATTATTTTGACTGCTAATAAATCGATCGCCAGGCATGTTTTTGTGTCTACTAACCCGGGGTCGAACGGCGACCTCGCATACAAGATTGAGCATGCCACTGC
The DNA here is from genome assembly GCA_029378395.1 of Mycena leptocephala. NCBI lineage: Eukaryota > Fungi > Basidiomycota > Agaricomycetes > Agaricales > Mycenaceae > Mycena > Mycena leptocephala. The sequence continues at coordinate 162,333 of JARJLF010000034.1, forward strand.
AGTCCGTGGCCCCGTCGGCAGAGCCGGCGACATGGGTGGACGTCGGCCGGCCTCTGCCGACATGTACCGAAGTGGCGTCGACAGACTCTGCCGACTATGGTCGGCCGAGGTCGACCGACCTCAACCCAGGCAAACAGACCTTGTCGACGTAGGGCTGGAATGCAGTGTATGAGGCTCCCGCAGTGGCAAGGCCGCGTTGACGTGAGTCCAAACGCTGCCTCTGACAATAGCACTTGATACTGATGACGACGAACTTCTCCCCTCAAACCAGGGTCAACGGCAGCCAGTGGCGTTTTTCGACCACACACAGGCTGACACGGAGTTGGTTATGATCTCCTCGGATGACCAGATTACTGAGATGCCTTTGGAAGATATAGCTGCAGTTGTATACACGGCGCTCATGTCTCAGGTGCACCTTTGAAGAGTAACAACCCTGCGCGACAATTATCATATGTTCATGACGTTGGAGATACTTTGCTACATCTAGATGAATGTCATTGGTTTCTGAATGCAAAAAACTGCTGGAATGGCTCACAAAATAAGGTCGCCAGCAACCTAATCTTTTTTTGCCGCCCAGACTGCGTTTCCACAAAATTAAATCTCAATCGAAAGGTTAAATGACCGCGAATAGTTATTTTGGTCTTAAGTTGACCCTAAAGCTATGGCTCTGGGCCTCTCCCTTTGAACAATTAGAAGCTCCGCCCAAGTACATACCTGGGCCTCCCCCGCGGGAATGTCGACTGCGGGACTCTCGGGTGGATTCTCGGGAGTTGCGACCAACACAAAATAAGGCCGCCAGCAACCTAATATTTTTTGCCGCCCAGACGCCGCGGCGCCGGATAGACCTCCGAGACTGCGTTTCCACAAAATTAAATCTCAATCGAAAGGTTAAATGACCGCGAATAGTTATTTTGGTCTTAAGTTGACCCTAAAGCTATGGCTCTGGGCCTCTGGCTGGCCAATGAGAGACTCCGCCCAAGCACATGCCTGGGCCTCCCCCGCGGGAATGTCTACTGCGGGAGTGGATTCTCCGGAGTTGCGACCAATTTGCGGCAATGTGTGGCGAGGTGCGGCGATGGACGGAAATTCGCGGTGTGGAGGGTCACTGCGGGGATAGATTTCAGTAGCAAGCAAGGTATTAAATTAAGCGGACCAGGAAACAATCGCAGAAAGAGTGAATAACGTGTCAACCATCGATGCCGGCTTGCGTGCCAATGGAAAGAATGAAATATAAAATACCCAGTTACACCAGGAATTCGAGGTGGTCGTAGAGAGTGAACAATATATTGTGTCAAATAGAGACGCGAGCTCGCTTGAAGGAACGAATGAATTATAAAATACTCACTTATCCAGGCTCCATCAGCATTCCCGGCTCACCGCTCCGCGCGTACTTGAGCAACGCGACTAACGATGGTTCAGAAAACGCCGAGCGAGCACGCGAAGCCACAGAGAACTAGGGTAGGGGGTGGAGAGTACAGGAAATAGGAACGGAAAGTCGGCGGCACCACGCCGTTTTCGTCCACCAAGCCAGATATACGCAGGATCTTGCCAATTTGAATCCAAGAATTATGGTCGTGACGGTGCCTCGTCCACCAGGCTATCCAGAGAAATACAAAGGGGAATAAAGGACTGCCAGTGGTGCCGAGGAGGTTGTGAGCAGAAAGCATGCAGAGGCTGTGCTGCCGGCGGCGATCAATTGACGCAGCCAATGAGCTTACGTACGTTTTCGCACGCGCACCTCGCCCAATCCATCTGCATCGAGCATTTAAAGCTGCTCAATGCGCCCTACGCCCAACCTTACTCCCGCTAATGACCAGACCGACCGCTGTTCCATTCCTCGCGTCCGCTGTGCGCCTCGCCGCGGTCGCCTCCACCCAGGTCTTTGCACCACCCTCCAAGGGCCCGTTGGTGCCGACGGCCAACTATACCAGCTTCTCGAATAGCACGCTCAAGGACAAGCCGACATGCATGGCAAGGCGTTCAACCGCATCATCCAGATTTGGCCGGAGAGCACCGACTTTGCCGTGCGTCAATTTGCCTTCTCTAGTTCTTCTAGTCGCTGACCGTCTCCGTTGCGCGGTCAGACGACGGCCTCGACACCCATATTCGAGTCCCTCGCGGAGCAGGGCATACTCATCACCAACTACAACGCCGTGACGCACCCCTCCGAGCCCAACTGTGCGTGTTACTCGTCCTAATAATACTTGCAACACCCACGCTGACTGAGTGGTACTGTCTCTATTCTAGACGTTGCAGCGATCGGCGGGGACTTCTTCGGGATGCACGACAACAACATGTACCACTTCCCGTTCAACATCTCCACCGTTGTCGACCTGCTCGAGGACAAGCACGTCTCGTGGGCGACCTACCAGGAGAACATGCCTGCCGATGAGTTTTATGGCTTCAAGTGTGTTTGCTTATCTCTCCCTGCCATTCTTCCTCCTTCCTCCTCTTTCGTCATCGTTGACGCGCGCATATAGTTATCTGGCACCCAACTACATCTCCCCCACCTCAAGCCCTACCCGTACTACGTCCGCAAGCACAATCCGCTGGTCATCTACGACGCAATCTCGCAGGACCCGCAGCGCGTGAAACGCATCCGCACCTTCAACGACTTTGCGAACGATGTCGTCAACGGGACGCTGCCGCAGTGGGTGTTCGTTACGCCGAACATGGTGCATCTCGTGTCTCTTCCCTTCCTCTTTCCCCCTCCTTCCCTGCTTCCTTCCTGCTCCTCTTCATATTCCCTCCTCCGTTTTGTTTACGGCATTCGTCTTATGTAATCGTTAAATGCCAACGCTGTGCCCACAGGTCAACGACGCCCACGACACCACCATAGACTTCGCCGCCTCCTTCCTGGAATACTGGCTCCTCCCCCTGCTCACCGACCCGCGCGTGAACGATGACGAGACGCTCATCCTGCTGACCTTTGACGAGACGGAGACGTACACGATCCAGAATAATGTGTTTGCTGTTGCATTGGGTGCGTTCCCGCTTCTCCATTTCCTATTTCCCTCCTTCATTCTCGCTCCCATTCCCTCCCTCCATTCCCTATTCCCTCCCGCTCTCCCCATCACGGGACGATGCTAACGCGGAGCCACACACCTAGGCGGCGCGATTCCCCTCAAGCTGCGCGGGACGACGGACGATACGATGTACACGCACTACTCGACGCTGAGCACCGTGCAGGCAAACTGGGGACTCAAGAGTTTGGGGACGAATGCGTGCGTGGATTTTTTTTTGTCTGCTGTTTTCTTTGGGTCGCTTCCCTTGCATTTTTTTTTCCACGCTGTCCTTGAATCGTTCATCGCCTTCCCCTGTCCATGCGTGGACGTAGATCGGTGCGGAAGCTTTCGCGCGTGGCATTCGTCCTGCGACTCGGACTCCCATCGATATCGCAACTTTGGCGACGCGCCATCGTATCCCCTGTGCCACTTTCCCTTCGCCGCATATCGTCATGTCTGCTTCGCACCCGCACACCTCCTTCTGTCCTCCCCCGTTATATCCCTTCGTACCTGCTTCGTATTCCTTTTTGCACGCCCATCCTTCTTCATCTTCCACAGGCGAACCCAAATCCGTCACCGTACCGCAACATGGGCTGACGGTTGCTTTCTCAGACACGGATAACCTCTCAGTTCCGCCAAATCCCGTACGCGTTTTACTTCCCTGATGTATTTGAGTTTCACACTTCGCAGCTACGCTGCGTAGTGCTGCCCTCAATCACATTGATCAGAGCTGCAGCGGCGCCAACTTCATCTGCGTGGGCACAAAAGTCCAAATCCCACTTCAAAGCCACCGTAGGCGTCCCCGTCGAGTACGAGGCTCGAGAGATTGGCACCACAGAGTGTTTTGCTTGTTTGTCTCCTTCTCTCAGGCTCCTGTTTCTCGTGCTACCATACTATAATCAATCCCGCTATTCGCGTTCCTCAACCATTTTCCAAGCCATTTTCCTTCACCTCGTCCCTCAGGATATTTTCATTCATTAGGGGAGGGGTTGTCATTAGACAGGTTGCGCAGCAACCACCGAGCCAGCTAGTGGCTGATTTGCTGTGCGCAAATGGTGGCTGGTGGCTCGAATGGCTAAATTCATGACACATTTTCTTTTATTCAATTGACTCGTTTTGGGATGCAACTGAGCATTCAAAAGTACACGGTCACTCCACACCTCCAGCTGGCTGAGGAAAGGTGAAAAAATTCTCATTTGAGTGGAAATTACGCTGGGTGAGCGTTCAGAGTGGTTGCCGAGGCAGAAATGTATGGTTGCCTTTATTACTCCACCTTTCAGAGTCATTCGCTTCCTGGGATTCAACCTTTTACTGAGCCACCAGCCACCGTTTGCGCACACAGAATTAGCCACCAGCTGGCTCGGTGGCTGCTGCGCAATCAGTCTATTACCTTCGCATCCCTTCTGTCCTTACCATTCCACATACGCGACCCTCTTGGTCCTCCTACCATACTCCCCGCTCCTGCTTCCGTCCTTCCGCATTCACATCCGTAGTTATATATCTACTTCACCACTTTTTGCCATTCAAGTCCTCACCTTTCTGTTGCTTATTCTGCTGGCTTTCATTTTCATTTTTTCCTCCGTGGCTCGCTAATGGTTTTTCAAAGTCTTCCTGCCCATAACCGCCAACGTGTCGTGTCGTTAATGCCCTCCAACCCCGCTTCCTCCAATCATGATTGTATTGACTCGGGCTCAGCGGCCTGAGGTTCACAAAAAAGGCGGACTCGAGCAGAATTGTTGAATGTGCTGCACTTGGACGACAATGTGCGCCTGAGCGAAAAAAGAACCTGTGACTGGTCTGGTTGTAATGTATGCAAATGTACTTGCACTGGAACTCGTTTCGGGGCACTCATAAATTAATAACCTCATATATTGTCTCTCGTATTCGTACAAATTCATGCTACTAGGTTCTGTCGTTCGGCAGCGGCAGATGCGGCTGGCGCTCGATGCGCTCAGCAGTTGTTGGGCCGCAAGCACCCTGCAAACAAATCAGCGCCTGTACGTGTACGCCGAACTTCTAAACGATGTCTAGGAAGGAAGGGCCCAGAAACTGAACTTACAGAGTACTTGCAAAATCTTACAATGAGGTGGAAACCACGAAGCAAACCGGCACCGGCGGGAATTTATGGGGACATGAGGAGATTTGGAAGGCTCGAGTAGACGATTTCCATCCCAATAAAGCCTGCTTTCCGGCGGGAAGTTTGATGCCTGGGAATTTAGCAGAAAAAAATATCAATGGCGATGACTGGTGGCATGGATGGGCATGCATGTTGCATAGATGTCCAAATCATTGAAATCCCCGCAATTTTACCAATAGGTGGCCATGAATGGATCATCCCAGTTGAAGGCGTCAAAATGCATGTCACACGGATAAACATGCGTCCCCACGCATGTTCACGCATCATCATTGATGTTCATGCATGGTCATGGGTGCACATCCGTGCCCACTGGTATTTTGTCCAGTACCAACCGGTATACGAGGACTGTTCGGAGATAGGAAATGATGCTCATACGCCGCCATTTTGATCAAGAACCCCCACAACTTTTGACAGCCTTCTCATGTTGCCTTCAAACTTCACACACAGCATCCTCATAGATTGTATTCCATCCCATAAGTATCAAAGCTTACGATTATGCATCCCACCAGCTTCTATTATGCAAGTGGCCCACTAACCGATCTCAGGTAATATACCACCCCAAGTGAGGCTACGCGAGATATCTGAAACTTCAACGGAATCGGAGAAACGCAGAGACAACTGACCTGTCATCTGTTGATTCATTTGTGGATTCGGAGATGTGTAATAACGCATGGAGCAACTTGCCATGGAGGGATCGAATTTATATTTTGGTTCAGAATCACGGTAAGCACTAGTCTCTCGTAGACAGACACTTCGACGGTAAGCTCGTACCTCGCTGGTCGAAAGGTAAGCACCCCTTCCGGATGTTCGCTGTACCAGGGCGGATGGCATCCAAAAAATGTCTTCGAATGGAATAAAGTATAGAGAGGATACTTAGGGACACCTGGATGTTTGAACGCCGCACAACATGCCACCGACAAGTGGCGGCATTGAAACATGAACAATTCAATATCGAAATGGCGCCACCATTCATGCGATTTTGCGCGCTGGCAAGTATCAACCGCGGAGTGCTAGTTTGTAATGCGCTATATGCAACGTCCGGCGAGGCATGCAAAGTTGCTTATTGTGTTGTCGACTGCTCGCTGGCCCCTGGATGCCCGCCCTTCAGGGTGGCTAAATAGCAAGGAATTTCTTCAGAAATTTGGTGACAATTTACGCCGAGTCACAGACGCCGACAGCTGTCTCTAGGCTGCATCGACCATTACGGTTAACATGTGGAAGATCGGCAATCTGCATACCTGCCCGTCTTGTCACACTTATCTACGCACAACTAGCGATACCACGGAACAAAGAGAAGATCCCGATTGGCATTACAACGCACCTAGTGGTTCATAGGAATCTCTACTGCCTTCGTTTCAGCAAAGGGTTATTACAAGACGGATAGACGAAAAGGGGTGACATTGGGCGTTTATGTTCGTCCTAAATTGGCAGGAATTTGGAGGTGCTATCAACATGGAATTAATACTTTTTGAAGGGTGACACTGGGGTGGTTATATCCGTCTGACATAGGACCAGAGAAGGTGCTATGAGCATGTGATTAATACAAATTCATGTTTCTCCTTGGATCTACAGATTGGCTGTTTCTTCTAGCCGTACCGTGGCTGTTGGGAGTTCAAGTTATCAAAATGATGATGGGCAGGCTCTGGGACCTTTCCTACCAGAGGTACAGTGCCACTGGTCTTCCGATTTATCATTGACTATAACTTGATTGATCCTCGGATCGGTGGCGCTGCTCGCTACGCGGCGGCGGCGGCGCACTCCGCGCACGAAGCACTTATCGAAATCAAAACAGGTTCAGTGTAGGCTCTTAGAGATCTTAGAAAATCTGCAGTACAGAAAAAATCCATATTTACTGAGAAACGACTTGGAAACAACTCGAGTTGGATATTGAACTTGAACTGTCTATGGTTTGGACGCCAGACGCTCTGTGACTAAGAACTCCCTCAAAGCCCTCTTCAACTCGGCAAGGTACCCAATTTTGAGGCCCAATTTCGCCAGTGTGTCATCTGATTCCCCTACAAGAGCTCCCGCCGTTTCGTATCCTTCACGGTGAAGAGTGTCACGGATAGCCTGATTGAGGCGGTATTTCTCGCAAAATTGCTCTATCGTCAGGATAGGCAAATAAACAGGCTGCCCTTCAAGAAGCACACAAGGAGTATGTGCTTCGCCTAGCATGAATGAGGACAGGTAGCGGCGACGTTATCAATGTCTTACTTTCAGGCTGCATTGTCGCAGATGTACAACGATTTTGGGCTGGTCAGGGAGTTAATAGTCGATTTCCGCAGCGGTACTTCCTCTGCCATTATATAGTTGGATGGTAGCTAAAGATAAATCTTTGACACACGTCAGGTACGATCGATTATCATTCCAGGTAGCCTCGTTACCACCCTTCCATTGATGGCAAATCTTAGCGCAACCATACCGCAAAAGTGTTTGCACTGAGAAATGCCGTCCCGGGCAGACTCCTTGTAATACTACATGTTGAGTGAAATGTAAGTGTTGAACAGATAAAGTCTCCATACAGAAATTTATTGAGTCCCATCAAAGTCCAGACCCTGAGCAGCATTACCGTTAAATGCGACATAACGGGGGGGGGGGCGGGATTGATTATACTCGCGAGGTCCACAACATGAACAGCGAGTCTACCGAAGACAAACATGTAGAACATACAGGTGGTTATCCATATGTAAACCTACAAGATGCCAACGGAGCACACAAATATTCCAGGGGGGCGATGACTACAAGAGGCTGAGCAACTGTGACTGGCTGGCCGTTGGAATGGCAGGACCTCCGGTTAGAGCCTCGTGGGACCTGACCACCAGTTAAAGAACTGGTGTACGGGAAGAGTTCTCTCCTCCCAGGCAAAAATCCCCGGTATCCACCAGTACACTGAGAAGCTTGTCGTAGGGCTTCCCTTTGCAAAGTGCATGCAATACCATCTGCATCCGGAGACACAAACCCAAGGATTTTTGGGAGACAGCCTGGCATGTTCAACTTCCGAGGAAGGTCCACAACCAGGAATTCAGGATGTCCGACTTCCGAAGAACGTCCACAACTGACGAGAAATAATGAGCAAAATGCTCATGTCAAGATGATCTTTGTTGAATAAGGGTGCGCCGCTCGACACGTTGACTTCGGGCTTTGATCACACGATTGCGTAATAACGTTCCAAAAAAATTATATTGGCAATTTCGTTGTACTTGTGAGTGATTGGCAAGGATAAGTAAGGGTTATCAGCGACGACCCGGTTCGGAGCGACGCTGAGAACGATTGGAATTTTGCAAAAGGTTGTTGTTCCGGTCACTGCTCGGAACTGAATTGTGGTGGACATTGACACTGATGCTTCCGGCCGCGTCAACCATCTGGACCATTTTAATATTCGCATAGCCCTCGACTGAGTGTTGGGTCCACGCTTCTACCAACGCACGGGCCGTTGAATCTTCAGTGACCGTCACACGCAGGTTGTGGCTATATATCGGGTCACGGCGCACATCGTACGAGCCTTGAAGAATGAATCTAGGGAGCGCGGTACGCATGTGGAGTTCAAACATCAGGAAAAATTCAGATAACTACGGTGCTCAACATAGCCCATGTAGCACCCGTAGCACCGTCGTTACCCCTTGAAATATAGTGAGATGTAGTTCACCGCCGAAACTATAGCTTACTATAATAGGTGTTGTAGCCGCATGTCTCGTCTACAGGGCGCCGTAGCTCTGTAGCTCCATTGCCCACATAGACCCAGGTAGCACATTGTAGTTTCTTTGCATCTCAATGGCGGAATATCATTGAATAAATTAGTTGATTGTATTGAGATCTACGTATTACATACATTGGGTAACAGAAAAGTAAACAGTACCTAGCACAAGCGCCATCCGTTGAGAATCCAGCACAGCACCGTCCGCTGCGTATCGCATATGAACTTGGATTGAGCGTGTTCTACATAAATGTTAGCAAGGGACATGGATTTGGCAAGAGGACAGGAGCGTACTTTCACTGCGGTACGCTCGGGCCTAGGAAGCGTTGGAGCGCTGTGCATAATGAAAGAAGATTTGTTAATACAGCAAAAAAGAAATCACAACACGCACATATCACGGCGCTCTGCGTATCATGCGGTACGGGAGCAGGGTGGCGCAAAGGCAGTGTAAACAACTTGGATTTGACATACACTATAGAATGTTATCGCGGGAACCCATATTCGGCAGGAGAAAGGGGGACATACTCTCATGGTCGCGGCCCATTGGAGCATCAGGGTATGTTGATCGATGCGACAAAAGGATATTTTGTGAGCGGATGCAGTCGAAAACACAACAGGAGGACGTACCCAGAAGTCCACGGTCATCGGAAGGGGATGGGAAGCTCGCACCCACGTCGGAAAAATACACAGATGCGTGGTAGCTGGGGATGCCAGCGGCAGTCTTTGGGCCTTAAATTCCAACTCAAATTTTGAGGGAGGATTGACTGAGCTTGGGATCTGAGTGAAGACAAACTGGAGTGGAGAGATACGAAGAAACGTACAAAGTGCCCTCCGCTGTCCGAGTCGCTGCGACAGTTGCAGTTACAAGTCGATGCTGGTGGTCAGCAATGGGCCATACCACAATGCACATAGTGTGGCGAATGAGTGGCGAGGGACGAAGGACATTAAGAGCAGGGGAGCGGGCGAACTTCGAAGGAGGAAGTGGAGGAAGACGAGAAGAGTTGTGGACGTGTGTTGTGCCTCTTTCCAAATATGAACTCGAACCATGCTCACGTGTGCAACGCGGTCATGCGACGCAGCATTACGGCAGACATTGGCAAAGGACTTAGAAACTTTCGCTCCCACTTCCAACCCACTTCACGCTTGACTCTCACCTGAACGTGAATCGTAAAGGGTACATAGGTCCTGGAGCATCATAATGTGCAACCTGGCTTACGCAATTATATTTTGAAACAATCCTCAAGTGCTCCCTGCAACTCGCTGGTTGGTATCTCCCGATCTTCACCGATGTAAACTTGAACTCTTCGGACAATACCTCTCCAGAACCAGAGAACAGAATTCGGGACACATGTCGATATTAGCATTGTAGCATTGGCACTGAGGGAAATAGTCAAGGAAATAGTCCAACATCGCGATAGGGCAGAGCAATGTGTCCAACTTGGTCTTGGCAACCTGAAGGGATAGTGCGACATGTCAACAGCGCGCATCAATGATGCCCTATATAAACCTCGCTTGGTGCTACGGCGACAACAGCGGCTACATACACAAGCCCTTGTCTACCATGCGCTATGTTCAACGACATATTTAACCGGGCTGCAAATTTCTGTAGGCTTTTTCCTGATGAAGAGCCTCACGTCGGTCTCTGCTGACTCTGGGCCAGGGCCAAAACTGACGAACCCCTTGGGGCGCGTGGCTGCAGTGCGTGCGCGGTTGGACTCCGGGGGCGGCGATAGAGAGCGGCCATGGGACTGGGTTCGGTGTTGAGCTCTGTGAGCCGGGGGAGATTGACGACGCTGGGGTGGCTGTGCGACACAGGATGCTGCAGGTCTCTGAGGCGACACCGGGCGTGCACCCAGAGGGCGGGGCAGCGCCAGCTCCAGCCGTGCAATCCGGACGAGCAATGCCTTGAGGTCGTCGCGAAGGGTAGTGTTCTCCTGCAGGTTCAGGTTGGCCTTCTCCAGAGCATCAGCCCTCTTTGAAATCGCTGCTAAACCTTTCACATGCGCTGTTCGCTCGCCATCCAGAAACTGCAGGTCCTTGGCGACGGAGTTGAATCGCTTTACAGCGGACTCCGGGAGGTCAGTCACAGTCATGCCGTCGTTTCCAGAGCGATGATGGCCCTCCAAGATTGCGATGCGGGCATCCAGGGCGTCATGGTCAACATCTTGCTTATTTTCGAGGTCGTCGAGACGGCCCATGACCTCAGAGTCGGCCTTGGCAGAAGGCGATTGATCACGAGCTCGAGACTCGGTAGGAGATGGAGTGGAGTGTGAGCGGGATTGAGATCGGCCGCGGGTTGGAGACTGCGAGCGTGACTGCAATGGGAGTGTGAGGCCATACAGGTTCCTCCACGTAGTAGGCGGGGTGTCAGGTTGGGATTCCTGGTGGGGGCGCAGACGGACTTCCGACGTCAGATTGGCAATGTCGCGGGTCGCACTGCCGACAAGGGTTTCGATTCCCCGCACGACATCTGCCATGATACCGATATTTATTTTTATTTTTGGAGCGTTTGGGATAATGATACTTTGTCTGCAGAAGCATTCGAAGCTCATCCGCTGGGTTGCTGGGTGTTGGAAAAATGCAAGGCACATTTGTCAGAAAAAGAATTCAATGATATGGATAAAAATCTGACAAACGATGAGCTAGAAGACGCTCTCGAACTCTCTAACAATGGGAAAGCTCCTGGCATGGATGGAATCCCATATGAATTCTATAAAATATTGGACATCTTGTTCCGACAAAACAAGGGAAGTGACCATGAAATGTTTAATGTCTTGGCTTTCCTCAGAAAGGTTTACGAAGATGTTGAAAAATACGGCATCGCAGATAACTCGCGCTTCAACATCGGTTGGCTATGTCCATCATTCAAAAAGGGAGATCGGTCTTTGGCCAGTAACTATCGGCCAATAACGCTCCTCAACTGCGACTACAAATTAATGACAAAGACATATTCACTAAGGTTGATGAATGTTGCGCCTAATCTTGTCCATCCAAACCAAGCTGGATTTATGAAAGGACGGAAAATTGAGGACCAGGTGGAACTGGCAAAATTCCTCCTCAACTATGCGGAAGCCGTAGAGGAGAATGGAATAATAGTGGCTCTAGATCAAGAAAAGCCTATGATAGAATTAATCATACATATATGTTGCGAGTCCTTGAACACATGGGATTCCCGCCTAAATTTTGCAACACCGTTAAATCCCTGTACACCAATGCCGAGACAATTGTAATGATCAATGGAGAAATGAGTGAACCATTTTTTGTGACTCGTGGGGTTAACAAGGTGATCCCCTCTCATGTCTGTTATTTAACCTAGCGATCGAACCTCTAGCCTGTTCACTACGAAATTCGGACCTCAAGGGAGCCAAAATACCGGGTAAAAATGAAACTCTTATAGCTTCGCTCTTTGCGGATGATACAACAGTATACTTGTCATCTAAGGACTCACTGGACATGCTCTGGAGTATTCTCCGGCTATGGTGTGCCGCATCAACAGCAAAATTTAATGAACACAAAACTGTGCTGCTACCCTTTGGCAAACTTAAGTATCGTGCTAAGGTACTACGAGAACGACGGATAAATGATGAAATGCCGATAGGGGCAATACATGAAAGCCTTAGAATCATTCCTGACGGCCAAACTTGCCGCATGCTCGGTGCATGGATCGGAAATAGTGTTCCAAATATTACACCATGGCCTTCGGTGCTTGAAAAAATCGCGAAAGACCTCGAGAGGCGGAAGGCATCGGCACCAACATTGGAAGGGAAACGACATATCATAAACATGGTAATCGGAGGGAGAACACAGTATTTAACCAGAGTGCAAGGAATGCCGAAGGACGTCGAACATACACTAATTCAAACTGAACATATTTCCTCTGGGATGGAAAAAAAGCTAGAGTTGGCCATGAAACTATGATTCTTGATATATCTGAAGGCAGAAAGCAAATAATGGACATAACATCCAGAAATGAAGCTATTGATCTATGGAACCTACTGTCATACCTAAACACGGAGATGAACGTGCATCCTGGTGCTGTTTTGTTGACCATATCTTGGCAAAATTCTTAGAGCTGAGCTACCTCAATCTGTGTCCTGGCCAAGTTATAAACATTTTTTTACAAGACATTCATGTACCAATTTCTGAGGAACTCCACTGCCCGATGAAATCAAGCGGATGATTCTTGTTGCCCGGAAATATAACCTCAGATTTACGGGTTTGTCGATTAGCAATGAAGTGAAGTTAGCGATGCCAATCTGGAAGCACCCGGCTACCAATAAACTCCTGTATCAGCAGGCCTGTTGTCGAGATGCCGCAATATGTCTTAGGTTAATACATTGAGTTCGAACAGTTGGTGATACAACTACCATTGCGAACCGACGAACATTGGTAACCAGAAAACCACACCAAGTGAATCCTTCGGGTATTGGCCGAAAAACCTGTGGCTGCCCGTCGTGTTATCAAGACCGGACACTACTAGGGTGTCAACACCCAGGACAATGCATTGAAACTGCAAATGTTGGTAGGCAGTATTCTGCCGAAGTGGAATCCCACCCTTTCCAATCATGATCTATGTGACAAGCTTGTGCTAACCGACCAGGAGCAACAATATAATGAGCAGCCAATTCGGACAGGTGAGATGATAGTCTTTGACCCAAACTACACCCTGACTAATATGAGCAGTGGATTCCGAATTTTGCCACCCAAGAGGCACTCAGTGCAATTCCAGCGAGAAGATATAATAATATACGTCGACCAGATCCAAGTCTCGTAACAATCTTTTACATGCACAGATCATACATCCGGGCCAATATGATTCTGAACTCAAGGTCTTGATCAAGACAGAATCTAATCTCGTGAATGAAAGCGAAATCCTATCATTAGCTTTTGACAGACCTGAAATACCTTTAGTATTTTCATCGGCACTATTGGGTGGCCTGCTGGTAGTGTTGCAGAACACACAGACAAATGTACTGCTGCTTGTCTGCTCCTCCTCGGATTTTCTATCCCGAGCCCTTGTTAAAGAAAGAACAAGGTTTGAGAATGACTTGCTCGATCCAAAATTCCGCCTATTGAGAGCCGTGTTGGCAGCTTTGAGCGAGAGAGTCGCCAGAATTTATTTCAAGAAAGTGTCCATAAACCATGCTCAATTTCGGACCAATATTAATACACGGATTGTCGAAGTGGACACGGAGATTGATCTTATGTTCGAATCCCCAGGTGTACTGTTGTCCAAAGGTTCACAGAGGTTTTTCAATAAGGTTATACGGATGTTAAAACCTAGACCTCAGCGAAAAACTGCACTTATAAATCTAGACCGCATCCGCTGTTCGGTCCAAGAAGTTTGTCGTTATACGCCTACTGATGAAACTATCTGGAGATCGATCCGCTCTGTGTCTCTACAACGCTTAACACGCGAATTCTTGTGGAAATGCATACATAACACATTTAGGGTCGGTGACTTCTGGTCCCACATTGAGACCTTGAGATATATGGGAGATGTCATGTTTGTGATGTCCCTGAAACCTTGAACACATTGCGTTGGAATGTGATTCATCTCGTCAAAAATTAATCTGGGACCTAACACGCAACCTTTGGTCCAGAAAATATTCCCAATGGCCGACTTTGAGCTGGGGTCTGATTTTAGGATGTAACCTCGTAAGATTTAAGTCAGATAGAGACGTTGTCATCCCACAGAAGGGGAGATTATTTGCTATTCTCGTCTCAGCTGCATGGCATACAAGATGGAACCTGCGTGTAAACCGAGTGATTACAAACCCGGACAGAATACTCACTGAATCAGCAGTTCTTAATCAATGGTTGAAAGCTATCAATGGAGTCTTACAACGTGACCGTTTATTGACTGACAAACTCGATTTGGAACACTCACGTTAAATAAACAAGTGGCTTTGAACACATGGAGTGGCCTACCTATGGACGAAGACTCATTGCCGGAAGACTGGACACATGAGGGGTTTTAGTGGGTATACGGCCCATAATTGATAGACATGGGATAGGATAATTTTTTCGGGCCAGAGTCCCACACTGGTTTAAAATATGTGCGTAACGGCATTTCCTCCTGGACAAAATTCACCGGCACCGACTGGCTAATACCCAGATACCGATATTTTTGGCTGTCTTTTCTGCCGCAACTTTGGTAGTGTCTGATTTCGACGGCGGATGCAGCTGAAAGTGGTCGAAGCTGTTTATATGGGGCAATGCGGGGGGTATCGGGAGCTGACCCGATGGCCGTAGAGGTCGTTAAACCTTGGGGAGCAAAGCCCATCGATGGAATGGATGACGATTTTGTGATGGACCGCGTATTGGAGGCGGGGCCCAGGGGAGGAATTGCTGGTGCGCGCAACGGTGGAGCTGAGGGAACTGTGGAGCCTGAGAACATGCCCCCGTTATTTTTGAGAAGAATATGCTCGACGACTTTAATACCAGCTGCTTGTGCCTTTGACAGGCTTTTCTGCGTAGAAGGAGCGGCTAGCGCCTTTTGGTTTCCAATTTCTGGCGACAGCGGCGCGACGCTACGGTGACTAGAAGGAAGGCCGGAAGGGAGTCCGGGACTCAAGTGGAGTGGGTCTGAAGGTATCAATTTTTCTTTTGCAGGCTCAGCCATTGACTTGACAGTAGGAGGCACGGTATGAAGGGAGAAGAAGAAGGCAAGAAGTTTTTCGATCGTGATCCACGCCAAGGTGATTGCGGTACATGGCCAACCTGGATCCGCAGGTTACGCTCCGGAGATCCGTTCTTGTTCAGATGTCGGTTCGTTGACAAGGAGCTTTGGGACAGAATCAAACACTTTAAGCACGTCATATGCCAATTTGGCCAACGGGTGTAATTTTCCGCAGAGGAAGCAAGCCGCGAAATAGTTGTAGTGCATCGGGAAATTGCTCCACAACACCAGGTATTTCAACGTTGAGTTTCTCGAGGAAGATATCTCTAATTGCTTTGAGATCCGGGTGTTCGCACACAAACAGCGCGTGCGGGGCATCTTCCACGTAGACGTAGCAGAACCTGCAAAGCCTCCACTGACGGGGAACAACTTTCTTTCCCCGCTCTTTCCATCGACGGCGTTCCGGCTATGGCTAGACAGAATTATCTTCGTTAAGGCTTTCCGATGTTCCGGTTGTTTGACTCTGAGATAATGGCGAAAATCTAAGGACTTCTTGACCAGCTTCCCGGTGTCGTTGTCTTTCTCAAGTCGGCCCACCAGAAGATCGCGTACCCTGGAAGATGAGTGGATTTCATCGTCGACCCAGGCCTCCATGGAGTGTTTTACCGCCTTCATCGCGAGTTCCACCGTTAAAACATTGATCCCCGGTGAAATGTCCAGTTCGACGGGAATATACAGGCGCGACAAGACAATACGGAGGTCATTGATCCAGGGAATTTCACTTGCACGAGCTAGTATAAGTGATTGTTGAAGGGCATTCCACGCCGGCCTCTTGGGATCCAGTTCAAGTAGGTAGCTCAGATTTTTGAGAGCGAGGTAAACTCGGCGGTACTTTATTGGCCATATCCCAGTTTCCGAAAACAGAACTGCTCGTAGGCTTCGTGAGCCAAGGCCGAGCATGCGTCGCAGGAAACGAAGTTGAACACGTTCCAGCAGCTTGATGCTCTTGAGGTCGACGTCGAGGCAAACATCGCAGCCAGATGTTAGGTAGGGATCTACTCGTGCCATGTACAGAGTTCGGGCGTCCCACGCGGGCAGGTGTCCGACAAAACGATCCAGGCTCAGTATTACATTTGCTACCATACTGGCCTTTTTTTGCTTTGATTTTGTAGTGTTCTCTCCACATAAACTTGGTCCCGGTTTCGATCCATATTCCTAGGTAACATGCCTTTTGGACTTGCTTGATGCTGTTTCCACCCAAGTGGAAATTGGGATATCTTTTCTGCCGTGGCCCAAATAGCTGATACAAGCACTTGGCGGTCGAAGTTTCAGAGCCATTGTTATTTGACCAAGCCTGTGCTCCGTTGAGGTGGCTTTGGAACCCTGGTGGAGCCCCTGAAGCCGTTAGGATATCATCCGCATGTTCGACGTGACATATAGGGACACCATTAAGTTCGATATCTTCCGGGTGGTGTGCGAGAATGAAGTCCGACATAAATAAATTCCAGAGATGAGGTGAGCCGGGATCACCCGTTAAAATTCCCAGTAGCGATCTGAAGGCCGGTGCGAATTGGCCATCGAGTCTGACCAAGTAACGAATGCGATCATACATAATTTTCAGCTATTCAATCATAGGACCAGAGATTCCCATAGTTGCGAGTTTTACCCAGAGAGTTGATCTATCGGTTCCGGGGAATGCATTTTTGAGGTCCAGATATGCGACATACAGCGGCTTTTGAGGGATTGGGCCTTGTCAATGAGGCACAGGAGGACAAATACGTTATCGTTTGTTCGGAGTCCATCTTGGAAGCCATTCTGGGTTAGTGGGATGACGCCGATATCTGCAGCACCTTCCCGGATCCGTCTGTCAATAATCAGTGTGAACATTTTGAGCATGCAACACTCTAGCGCAATTAGACGGTAACTTGAGGG
Source organism: Mycena leptocephala (assembly GCA_029378395.1). NCBI lineage: Eukaryota > Fungi > Basidiomycota > Agaricomycetes > Agaricales > Mycenaceae > Mycena > Mycena leptocephala. The sequence goes on from JARJLF010000034.1 coordinate 179,723, forward strand.
ATCCGTCGGGTCTTTATCCTTCTTCAGAATGCCAATTAAAAGGGAAGTCAACCAAAAAACCGGGGCATGTCCTGGTTTCTTAAGCAGTACAGGAAGAATTCCAGGAGCTATTCGTTCGTGATTGCCAGGCAATCCTCATACGAGAATCCATCGACACCCATGGCGGTGTCAAGGCCGTGCGCTTTGATATGCCGTTTCACTTCTTCGATCTCATCAAGTGTTATGTCTCGAGTATATGATTGACGTGGAGATGAATCCGGAGGTGGGTGCAGGCCTTTAGCCATTCTGGCATGGAATGCGAGCTGGTCGGAGTTGAAAGAAGCAGGAGTTACTTTGGGGTAGTTGAGTCGAGCCTCAAATTCTGCCGACAGCTTCGTCACTGTAACTTTTGCCTTCTTTGGTCGTAGGTCTGTACGTTTGCGAACGAAGTCCCAAAATTTCTTGGGTGTTTTGCATGCCAGGAGATCGCTTCGCAGTCCAAATTGCAAGGCATGAACTTTGGCGCGGCCACGGTGACTCCGCTCAGTATCCTTATCTGGAGTATCCTCTCCGGTGTTCCATGGTTTCGGTTTGAGCGCAGAGGATTCTTCCAAGGATGTTGTGGCTTTGCGGTGCTTGCATCTTTCCGTGAGAGCTGGATGATCAATCTTGCAACCCATGCCAGATTGTACGGCGGCCGCGGCATGTGTTGGGTCAAACGAGATATGAAGCGCGGGGATAGAACGAGCACTCTTGGCTAAAGCATACGCTTCGCGTTTGGCAGGGTTATTTTCCTTGGACTCAATATGTACGAAGCGTGTGCCTGCGTGTCTTGATGCCAGCATTTTCACTATGGATTTGAACAGATCGCTGTTGCATCCTGGCCATCCCAGTGCAGCGTTCTTGGCAGCAGAATAGCACAGTTGAGGGATGATCCTCTTTGACGTACAAAATATAACCAAACTTTTATCGGAGCGAGACAATCGGAGAGATTCATGAATTGCAAATAATCGTGCTCGATCCGCAGATAGACGGCCAGGACCTGGCACGCGCATTCCTGTGTTGGAGGGCGATCCCGGGCCCACAAAAATCCCGGCACCCGAGGAGCCCGTTTATTATTGCCCTTTGCTGCAACTCCTTCGACATAGATATACGTGGGCGACGAGTTGCATAAAATTGGGCCCCAGAGCGACTCAAGTGCTTCGTCTTTTGTTTCTTTCGCGTCCATTGTTTCTTGATACAACTGGTCAATATAATTGGAGCCACTAAAATCTGGAGCTTGTGCACGTTCTGCGGGTAAGATTTGTTCGTAATCGAATACTTTTGCGTCGAGTGTGAGACAGATCCGCATGTGGTCAGACCAGCCGTCGTCCTTATTCTCAGTAGGTAACTCAACGTGGAATTTGTCAACGAGAGGTAAAAGACTTTTGGAGACGATTGCGTAGTCAATCACTGATTGACCTGCGGTCTGCCAGGATGTGAATCGACCCGGAGATGCTGTTTCTCAGGATGTTCCATTAAGTATGCAGAGATTGTACCCGTCGCATTCTTGAATGATTGTCCGGCCTCGTGTATTGATTTTTTCATCCGGGTCTGATGACATACGTCGCAAGCGCTCTGCCCACTCCATGATTACGGAAGATTGCAGGGAGCCCGTGCGTGCATTGATATCGGTGTGGAAGGGTGACTTGCCTCCTTCGTCGCCAACCCCCTTCTCACGCCCTGGGAGCACGAAGCAACATTGAGACCCAGATCCCGTATTATATTATTCCACACTTTCGCTCTCTCATATGTGAACATTTCACTGACACAAGCTTTTTTCCTTTGATTTATCTCCCAGATTTATTCAACTACTGCGCGAGCATGTCCGTGCACGCTCCACAGCCAAGGCAACTTCGACATTATCTCAAGATATATTTCTGGATCATGCATGAATCATCCTTATTGAGTTCCTGGACATTTATACACTTACCTATCTGATATACCACAGACTTACTATTTTCTTCCTACATACCACCAACGCAACGAGCCAGACCCAAGTCCTCGGCCTTCTCGGACTACGCCGGGGATTGATTTCGAAGTGGCTTGGGCACCCACATTCGGCACTGAGCGGGGCAGTGTACATCTCCCTATAACGTCTTTGCGTAGCTCCCGGACTGCTCGTTGGGCAAAGGTTTGACTTTTAGCTGCGGCTTTTCAACCACGGACACTCTTACATACATGGTTTTGACTCATCATATTTATTGTTCGTACTGGACCCACACGGATCACTTCTCTCTTAGCCACGTACCACCACGTCTACATCTATTTCGAATCAACCTCGAGCGAATCCATTCTCTTTTGATAATATCTGAGCTAAGTTTTATATATTACTTACATTATTCATTGATCTACGCATAGTTTGATTCAGCTTCAGTTACTTTCGCCATTCTTACTGCAAGCCTCTACACCCAGCCAGCACGACCTTGGCACGACCTCAGTCCCCGTGAGGACAAACCCTCTCTTCCACATCGGTCAGCAGGGCAACCGGCTTGGTCTCGCTTCTTGTGCAGATCGCAATTGTTTCCCATAGCTTTAGCATTGGTTCTACATCAGTCCATCCCTCCCATCGAGAACTTTGAGGAGGTATATAGGCGCCAATTCGCCAAATGGATCCCATATCGAGTACAAGGATGTCCGGCGAGCTGAGTTTCGACATCGTGAATTTGAATGTATCACGGATGATCAAGGCAATAGAGAGCTTGCGCAAAAGCCGCACGAGCCGCACGCGGCTTTTGTGCATTGCGCAAAGCCGCGGGTTTTTCTTCGCTGTTCTTAATTCTTGTCTTGCTAAATACCATCCAATGGCCCTTGAATCCCATGTTCTACTCCTGAGAGTGCTATTTGTTGGATGTGCACCCGTGGGAGGCCGCATTTTTTACGCATCATGAAGGTATCACTCAAGCACCACTTCCTTTACCCGCACTCTCACGTCTGCCACGCAGCAGTGGCAATGCCGAGGATGTTCCCTCTCCCCACACCACCACCTCTCCTTCACCTCAGGTAAGCTTACGTTGAAATAGTTGATTGACACCTCTCACATTTCAAATTTGCCACACGGCTTTGCGCAATGCAAAAAAAGCCGCATGCGGCTCGTGCGGCTTTTGCGCAAGCTCTCTAATACGCAAAATTAGAGAGTTTGCGATGCAGCCATTCGAGCCATCTGATGGCTATTTGGCGTTGCGCAAATTGATGGCTAATGGCTTGAATGACTTTGATATGTGCCCATATTTTTGGAGTCATTGAGTTGCCTCTGAGTCGCTCAGCCCATGTATGGGTGATCAGTCCCACTTACATATATAATAGCCAGATTGTAGGCCTAAAATAGTTAATCTTGTTGAATTTGGAGGTCCCATGCAGTCTAGGGGCATTCCTTAAGCTCCACGTGCGATAAAACTCATTGACACTCTTTCTAGCAGAAAAGAGGATATACACTTTATTTTATTAGCCACTCGAGCCATTAGCCATCAGTTTGCGCAATCACTGCGTTCCCACCTGTCCTAGACTCAGCTGAGACTAGGCGCTGTAGGTTGTGCCAGATGGAGTTAGGTCGGTGTAGGTCCCTACACAGCCCCCCATCTAGGCGACTACACGTAATGTCCATCTAGCTTTACGGGTACCCTAAAAGGCGGCTAGACTCAGGTCAGTGTAGATGAGGGTAGCTCATGGAAGGTGAGGCTAGTCCCCTAAACTCGGCTGCACAGACCTAGACTTCCCTTTCAAAGCTGTTTTTGCCTCTCAGGTTGCTTGCAGATCCATGGAACGACCGCGGAAGTTATTTTAAGACCATCAAGTTTAAGCTCAAGTCCCTTTGTGCGTTGTGATCCTCAAAACTCTGCCGCGCAGGGACGCGTTGTCGTGCGATTTTGTTCTGCTGGCAGGCCGCACCTGCCTTGCTCCCACTTTCTTTCACCGCAGTGCACGACTCGGATTTGACTACGATGCATCGAGGTCTAAAACCGAGAACCGTTGGAGGGGCACCGCGCGAGGCCATGGCAGTGGGATGGCGAGGTAATGGGACTCCTCTGCCTCGAGAAGCCATGTTGGTTGCCCGTGAGCCACTGGGACCACCCCGGGGGTGGTCGCTAGGCATAACAAAACGATACTGACCTGAGAGGACCGAAGTCCTTATATATTGTTGGCCCGGAACCACCATAACCTATGTTGGAAAGTAAATCCCATCCCACGCCAGACATGATGAATTTCATTGAGGTTTTGCCATGGCAAGCGTAAGAACCTCGGGGAAATTTGGTCCTACACAGGAAACCCGAGCACTGTTAATCAGGGAAAATGAACCAGCTTTGTAACCAATGCCAACAAACTGCGTTGGTGCAGCATGACAAACGTAGGAACCTCGGGGCAATCTGGCCTGCAAAGTGGCTGCAAATGAAACTCGAACGCTGCTAATCGGGGAAACATGTCGCCAGACACTGTGAGAGGATCCTGTATGCAACTCATTTTACATACAATAAACTGCCGGGACGCCGTTTCAGTAGTGGACAGACGTGAAAACCTCGGACAATTTGACCCAAATAAGTGAGGAACTCGTGCTTCGTTGGACAGTTACACGGGAAAAACTCATGGAACACCTCCTTCATCTAATATTTTGAGCAACCGCATCCCTTCCCCCTTTTGTAGGTGGCTACGAGCACCTGTTGCGACCTACACAGACCCTCCTGGACCTAGACCTACCTACACTGATCTAGCCAGAGCTAGACAGATCTCCACAGACTATGCTCTAGGCACCTAGACTCAATCATCAGTGTAGCCACTTCTAGGTTCCTACACTCAGGCTGAGTCTAGGAAGGGTCGGAACGCAGTGAATGCCAAACAGCCATCAGATGGCTCGAATGGCTGCATCGCAAACAGGCTATTATTTGTATTTGTATTTTGGGCGAGATGCCGGTGCTTGCCTCATCCCTCGACGATGCGTTGGTTTTGTCTCGACGCCCGAAGCGGTCCGCGATGCAAGCCGCACCCTCGATCTAATAATGAGTGTTTGCTGACGCTCCCGTGCAATGCCATCTGAGAACTTTCCTCTTCCTATTCTGCTCGAACCTTTGTGTACCCCGCTGGCTCTGTCTAGCAGGACCATGTTTTTCGGTAGATATCCCGGTCGATCACACGGCGGACATTGGGGGGCCGGTCAAATCCCATCTGATATATGCATCTTGGTAATCGAGTAGGATCCTTCAATCGTGTGAATCTGTCAACCTGTAGAAGCCTACGAATTGAAGGAAGTAGTACCAGTAATGTGCGCGGCCCCGCTTTGTGGGGCCAATCGAGATATTTGAGGGCAAGCCACTGTATATTCCGTTTCACTCAGTTATTTTTATGAATTCAGTAACCATATGAAGTTTGCTCAAACAAAAGCCGTCTGAACACATAATCAGCCTCACGCACTGGTTGGATTAAACAGCTTGCTGTCCACAGTACTGTGCTACAACTGTGCTAGGATAAATTCCAAGCAATCTCCAGTGACAATGCTGGTGCATAATTTTCACTGTTTCTGCGCAATCCCAACCTGAAATCTGCCTCTGTTTGAACATGGTTGAATCCGTGAATAAGTCGAAAAGAATTCGACACACCAGACACTCACTACCACGTGGAGACGAGTATTTAATCAAATAAGGTGGAGTCTGAGCTCTGTTGTTTGAACACGGTTGAATAAGCGAATGATCCCAAAACAAAGTCAACACTCACCACCACCGGGAAGAGGTTATTAAACCAAACAATGCGGAGTTTAAGCTCCATAGAACACGGTTGAATCAGGGAATGATTTCACAAAAAGTCGGCACTCACCACGACGACGGAGCGACTGGAGGTGGAGGCTGAGTTCCATCTGTTTGAACACCGTTGAATCAGCGAATGGTCCAACGAGAACTCAACACTCGCTATCACCGAGAAGCAATTATTCGCCAAACAACGTACACCATCACGAGAAGGGGGGAAAATATGCAAGCCCTTGCATACCTTTGTAGACTGCCAAAATCCTCAAAAAGCTTGGCAAACCATCAAAAAGTAGGTGATATTTCATCGGCATATCCATTAGACCTCCGATCCTGTAATCCTCACCGAGCTGGTGGTGTTTGCAATGGTTTTTCGTGTTTACAAGGCTTTGTGAATTGCAGAAGGTAGCCTGGGACATCATCGGCCATTCACTCAAATCCATTCGACTACATCTTAAAGAGGTAACGATGAGACAGAAAAAGAATAGTATATTGCATATCTACGAACAGATGTACGAGATGTGAGACAGAACTCACATGTAATGAATAAATAGGCAGCGACTTGGAAAACCACAACTTGAGGACAACTTGAGAACAACTTGAGGAGCGGGTCCATGACAGCATAGAAAGATCAGATGGTTTGAGGTGGCATAACTTGAAGCTTGCTTGAGATAGAGATTGTCTTGAGGTCACTCTTGACACGTAATAGAGTCATTTTGAGGTTCCGGGCCTGACTTGAGAGCCGCGAGCGCGGCTTGTTTACTTGGAGTGGAGCAGTGGCAGTCAGGAGCTGAAAGTTAGGAGACTTGAGGGCCCAGGCGTAGCTTGAAGACCATGACTTGAAGAAGAGATTGAGAAAAGAAGAGCTTGATGATTGAGAAGTCGCTTGAGATCACTCGCGACAATTTGACGAGTCTGCGAGGCTTAAGAGCTTGAGGGATGCCATTGAGGTACTCCAGGGGTAGGCCGAAGCTAGACGGTGGCCATATAGAAGGCGCGGGAGTGTGGGAGGATTACTATAATTAGCTTTGGAGTGCAAAATGTTCTAAAAGTGCAAAATGCATTCGCTTGGGCTCAGTTCTCACCCAATCGCCTTCGAAAGTGGCTCAGATTGAACCGACAGGTGTGTATTCCTAAGATATAAAAAAAGTTCCAAGGAAAAGGGATGATTATTGACTCAGATCCTGCACCGAGCGCAAAAATCCCCTGATGCATATGCAAAATTCGATGCACCGTAGCTTGTAGCCAACCGATCTTTATGGGACTTGGTAGAGACAATTCTAGGGTCCATTAAACTATGTTACAGAAGAAATCGAGGTGAAAAACGAGGCGGAACGGCCGTAGGAGGTGAGAGCGTGACAAATCAAAGGCGGGCAGATCACTGTGACATCTTGTGACAATGTGTTAAAATCATCCATAGGTCCCATTCCTCTTCGATTTTGGCATCGAATTTTTCCGTAGGATGTATATTTAGGCCGTGGAAGTAATCAATCCAGGTCCCACAAAAGTCGGCTCACTACAAAGCACAGTGCAACGAATTTTGCACTGGGATCAGTGGTTTTGATGGCTCGGTGCAGGATCTCAGTCAATACTCATTCCTTTTTCTTGGAACTTTTTTTATATCTTAGGAATACACACCTGTCGGTTCAATTTGAGCCACTTCTGAAGGCGATTGGGTAAGAACTGAGCCCAAGCGAATGCATTTTGCACTTCTAGAACATTTTACACTCCAAAGCTAATTATAGTATAGTCAAGAGGAAGAAAGGGCGATCAACTTGGATCAAACAATCAACAAAAAGGCGATGCACGCACGGGCCTCACCCACGTGCTGATACTGTTCGGCTGCCGTTGCAGCTTGGGACTCCAAGGAACATTCTGCAGCGGCAGTTGTTTTTCGGTGTCCTCACTGCCCTCGAGGCCTCACAGTATTTCTTTAGACACGTCCAAATCAATGAGTATGGAGTATAAAATTCAGATCTATTTTGTGGCTATTTTTTGCCTGGAAGTTTACAGGAACTGTTTAGTCACGGTTGCGATGGTGCACTGTGCGCGCACAAAATATATACAGAATTACTTACTTGTGTTTCATAATTTTACCGCGCCGGGAATTGTACTACTGCAACGCGCAAGCCCGACACCAGCTCGGTATCAGGTCTGTAAATCAACTCCAGCATTGTGTTGCTTTTGCAGAACTTTACCAGTGCGGTGATTGGCTGAACCTTTAGGTTTAGCTACCCTGGGGAACTTCGGTTTCGATCCATTTTCCTAACATGCACAAACAATATTTTGTCATACAACATTGGTCACCGCGAAAATAAATCGAAAGAAAGTGGGATAAGACCTAGAAATAAATCAAAATGCCAGGATATGTTTTTTAACTTCTTACCCACCTGAATCCCCTGGTGTAAGCCCATTTCATCCCCTGGAACCAAAGATATTCTCTAAGTTCGATTTTCTGTGATTAGTCATTTCTGCTTTATGTTCGGAACAGTATCCGTCGATTAGTCAATCAAGCTTACCGATACAACCTGATCTTCGAGCTGGAGTAGATACTTCGAGCCCCTTGTCGAGCCCACACTCCTTGCTTTCGACTGCTTCTAGTCTGACAGAGGCAACATACCTGTGCATTGTACTGTACCAGTTCAACCACAAGTTCAGTCACAGGTCACACCACTGGAAGATTCGTGATGTGCACCATAAATCGAAATAATATTCCTCGGCCTTCTCGGGTAAAAATCTTGAACTTGTGGTTGAACAGTACCTCGCATGCTGTATTGCTCCCTCCTCCATGTCCTCTGGCTACTGTGATGTGCTGTATCCACTGGGTTCAATGGCCATGCTGCACAACTTGAACTCGCCGTGTTTCTCTGGAATGAATGATTGATTCTGAGCTCCGTACACAACCTTAAGCCTCTGGGCTCCTGATGCTTCATGTGATGTAGGTGACATGTGTCTATGTTCTTGAACAATTTTTCTGTGACTGCTTCTCTGGCTTCTGACCAGGTGTCTGCCTTGGATTGGTAACTGGGTTACTGGTTCAACTTTGTGACCTGAACTTGTGGAGGTTCTGACAGTGGGTTAAAAAATTCAATTCGGGTCTCTAGTTGCACAGGTCAGCGGCATTTTTCAAGTCTCTCCCCCAATTTTTCTGGCAAAACTGGACCATTAGCATCCATTGAATGGTTTACCTACTCAGACTCCAGTTTCCCTCAATGGTTACTATTATTTGACTTGATGTTTGTGCCGTCATGTATACCTAGAAGGGGCACAGGACAAATTGACAAGACCTTTTGCATAATTCTCATTCAGATGGACAGCTTTTGCATTATCAATTAGGATGCAACGGCTGCTTACAAAAGAAAATGCCCCATTTGTTTGTGACTTTCACTAGTCCAGGCCAATGGCTTGATCTCTAGAAACAGGTCGGTGCAACAGATTAAACGGTCTTAAAGCAGGGATTATGCCCCAGGTAGAAGCCCTCATCTTTTGTGGATCTGAAGTTCCATTGGGAATTCTGCCAATTTTCGGGCACTGAACACGTATACTTCTCAATTGCTCGTCCAATTGTACAGATAACATGTTCATTGCATTAGAGAATGGTAGTATTTCCACGTTGTGCTTATCCAATGTAATGGTTTCAAGCTCTTCAAATTGAGAACTAATTTGTTGAACCTCAGGCTAAAAAGCTGGTATATGTGTATTTGTACAAATATTGACTTAGTGTTTACCCCTACCTAAAGGTTCAGCACCCGCCTCGAAGAGGCCCAATCCCAAGTCATGCCTTGGCAATGCTAGGTGATGGGTCTGCAAACTGATTGCAGACCACCATCAGCGCGCCGTGTGATTGCAACCATCACCAGTAATTACGCGGAGCTAGCAACCGGCTGATCGGCGTTGGTCAGCATTGCGTCTCGGCGGCATCCAGTGCCGAGGCAAAGGATCCCAGTGGAATCCACTGGCCCTCGATCTCGGTAAGTTGGATCTCATTGTATATCGGTGGGCTATCCTCAAAGGTTTCTCCATTGGTTTACACCAATTCCCACTGCATTCCCATGTAATTTGGTGCTTGGCGGCACTTTCAACACGCTTAATCACATCGCAGTCCAGTGGGTTTCAGTGGATTCCAGCGTGAATCGTCGGAATCCAGTGGTTCACCAGGCACTGATTTCTTTGTGAAATGAATAAAATTGAATGTACACCCAAATGTTATGTGTCAGGACTTCTTATGTAAACTAGATTCGCCATTGTTGAACATATAGTTCCGGCGGCGCCATAATTCGTCCACCCAGATCCAATGATGTGGTGATGAAACAATCATTGTGGGTTATGGTGTAGCGGGGTCTCAAAAGTCACTTTATTAGATGATATGTCTGTGTCAAAGTCTGTCAAACATCAGTGAAGAACGGAAGACAGTTTATTATAGTGCTCAGTGCCTCAGCAACAGCATGGTTTAAGTTTAAACCACATCGTCTCCAATGATAGCCTGGTTTAAACCACCTTCCTATAATCATATAGGGAGCAGGCTTTGGTTTGAACCACAGTGGTTTAAACCGGTTTAAGCCATGGTTTAAACAGTGGTTTGAACCATTGTCTGAATGTGGTTTGAAATTATGGCGGTTTAAACCAGTTCAAACCAGATGGTTTAAACTGGTTTGAACCAAAGTTGTTTGGACATGTGTTTTCTTTTTTTGTCTTGACTCTCATTTTTTCCTCCTCTCTTAATATTAGTGACTGCCCGCCCGACTCCTTCCAAAAAAGGAAATTCATATCATTTGGACTCAAAAAATCACAGAAAATTTGTGAATAATTGGGAAAATTTTGTTCAAGGCACGAATAGATTGGTAGATGGCACCTACCAAAAATGGAAATCCATCAAAAAATGAAAGTTGTAGCCCTCATTGAGCACTACAAGGTTGACCATTGACCATGGTGATCAGCTCACTGGTTGGGCCGAAAAAGGCAATATACTTTCAAAAACATGGTTTGTTTTAGGGAATGATTGGGCCATATCTCAGTAATTGCTGGACAGATTCCCACGATTCTAGTACCATTAGAAAGCGGCTGAACAGGACTTTCAGATGGGGCCACTCAACAGGCATTCTACACCACTTCTATAATCAGCTATTTTTATTTTTTTAGAATGATTTGGCTTGTATCTCGGGAACTGCTGGATTGATGATCCCCTCAAACAGAGAATCCCTGATATCTCAGCAGCCATATTTTTTGTATAGCTGGCAACAAGTGTCACTTGAAAGTGCTCATTCACCTCTGTACCACAATCATGGGTATTGATACAGCAGTTCCTAAGATACAAGCCAAATCATTCTAAAAAAAATAAAAATAGCTGATTATAGAAGTGGTGTAGAATGCCTGGTGAGTGGCCCCATCTGAAAGTCCTGTTCAGCCGCTTTCTAACGGTACTAGAATCGTGGGAATCCGTCCAGCAATTACTGAGATATGGCCCAATCATTCCCTAAAACAAACCATGTTTTTGAATGTATATTGCCTTTTTCGGCCCAACCAGTGAGCTGATCACCATGGTCAATGGTCAAACTTGTCGTGCTCAATGAGGGCTACAACTTTCATTTTTTGATGGATTTCCATTTTTGTTAGGTGCCATCTACCAATCTATTCGTGCCTTGAACAAAATTTTCCCAATTATTCACAAATTTTCTGTGATTTTTTGAGTCCAAATGATATGAATTTCCTTTTTTGGAAGGAGTCGGGCGGGCAGTCACTAATATTAAGAGAGGAGGAAAAAATGAGAGTCAAGACAAAAAAAGAAAACACATGTCCAAACAACTTTGGTTCAAACCAGTTTAAACCATCTGGTTTGAACTGGTTTAAACCGCCATAATTTCAAACCACATTCAGACCACAATGGTTTAAACCATGGCTTGAACCAGTTTAAACCACTGTGGTTCAAACCAAAGCCTGCTCCCTATATGATTATAGGAAGGTGGTTTAAACCAAAATGGTTTAAACCAGGCCATCGTTGGAGATGATGTGGTTTAAACTCAAACCAGCCTAGGGTACAGTGCCTCACCTGGAAACCACATGCATTATTTTTTTTGTTACTTGGACAATGGTTACATGAGTTCAAGGCTTCCGAGTAAGTAGCCTATCCATCACAAGTCGGACTTCAGCCGCCAACTGACTCTGCCTAGATGAAGCACAACTTCAGTTTCCTTCCCTGGTGATAGGTTACACCTAATATATTCGTATCACAGTAGCTGAGGATTTTTCAATAAAGTGAACTGTGAGATACATTTATGTGGCATGCTTTCTTAATCCCCCAACGCCGCTGCCCAGAATCAAGCGTTAATATTATGGCATATTTTCCTTATCAGGGCAGGGCCAACTGGAATGCATCCAACAGTGTGCGGTGGAATCCAGCGGCATATGTTGGAATCCACTGGATGTAAACACGAAGGAGTCCGGTGATCCCCAGTGGTGATTGGCGGAAGCTGTCAATCCCAGTGGTACACAATGCACAACACTGCCCATCAGCGTCCGCCAACGGCTGCCGGTAACCAGTGGTGGCCATCGGTGGCCGCCAATGACTTTGCTAGTTAACGGTATATTACTCACCATCACCGGCGATCAGCACGATCTCCCGCTTTTGGTGATGACTCTGCCAATTCTCGGAAGACCCTACATTGAAAGGTACATCAACGGGTTTGAACGAATTCAGAGAACGGACTTATTCATAGTGCTGGTGATTGCGCCTCTATCAACTAGCTGAATTTGAATGGCTGGAAAATTTTTCCAAGGGCACAACATTTAGCAGAATAGAACACGGCGAGGGCAACCTTGAACACAGGATTAATTGTGGTTTAACAAATCCAGATACTGATGAACAAACCGAGGTATACATCTTCTGAAGCCATATGTTTGAGTCTCACAATATGATAAAACGCAATGTGCAATTATCTAAAGGTTGTGAACAAGCAGAACAAAAAGCAATTCAAGAACGTGGCCATCACGGGCACCGTGAATTGCCAATGCAGCCATGTTTTCATTCTATCGTCTGTGGATCTTCTGCATGCCGAGAGGTTTGTTTTGTGTCCCGGTTTTTACTTCCATTAGAGTAGTCGCTGACATGAACGAAAATTAGATTCGCCAACTCAGACTATGAATGGGCAATTTCCCTCCGAAACCACAAGCCCACGGACGACTTCACATTAGCCTGTTTGTGATGCAGCCATTCGAGCCATCTGATGGCTGTTTGGCGTTGCGCAAACTGATGGCTAATGACGAAGAGAAGACAGAAGGAAGAGCCACCTGTGAGTACAATTAAAGGAAAGACATGAGCGCACTGAAACCTCCAAGGAATATCGAAAGTTTGATACTTTACAAGGTTCAATGCTTGGGGAAGTGTCGAGTGGAGCTTTAGATGGGATAGTGGCAGGTCAGCCAACGACGAGAGCGTGCACAGGACGGACGCTACGAGAGCAGTGATATCAGTGATGGCGATTAATCCAGACACTAATAACACAACAATCCTCAGCACTAATAACACCTATGTTTTTTAGTGTAAAGAATACAGAGGATTAATCTAGGATTGTCTCCAGCACTAGAGCCAAGATTATTCAATCATTGCCACGGGAACTCAGAATCCGGATTATCGGTAGTGTTGCCTTCGACGGGATCATCGGGATACTATGAGATTATTGGAGCATTTACCAGTCGCAGAATGCTCCACAGGATTTTTGTGGCCATGATTATGAAGCCAGGGACCCGCGAGGATTAATCTGGGATTGCTCACGAGATGACCCTCTCAGCAAGATTATCGGATATCAGCTGGGGAGTAGGATCCTGAGTCAGGACATTATGCAGGGGATTATTTCAGAATGCCATGGGATTATTTGCAGGAGGGCTTACTCCAGGACACTTCATTCGCGAATTGAATTGAATCGTGTGATGACTGAAGGATCTTGTGCCCAGAGGGGTAAGTTGAGAAGATGCTAAGAATCCATTAAGCTCAGAGGATTAATTAGCGACATTCATAAATGCAGGGACAACACGATAATTTTCCCCAATGCCACCATGCTTTGATTGGTCTGCTGGAAAATGGTGCCCGTTTCAACAGCAAATATTCAGCAACAGCCCCAACAAGCCGGTTACAGATGGCGAAGGGGACGTCGGGACATGGTGGCAAGAAACAAGGAACGTGATGGTCCTATTTGGTTCGTACGGCTCGGGGTTAGCATCAAAAGTGGCATAAAGAGAATATCACATGTTCATCACTTTTGTCTTCGCACCTTCATGAACTTCGACAACTCAACCTTCTTCTCTTCTGTGGTCTCATTTTGAGCTACTTGACCTGTGTTCTCTTTCAGGTTGCGTCGACATCGATGAGGTTCATGGCATTGACTAACTTGGGCGAATCCAGACTGACATATTGAAAATTCGCAGTGGCACCATTCCTGCAATTTGTACGTCTCGGCACTCCCGCCAGCACTGTCCACAGCCGCCAGCATTGCAAAGGGCAAACACATCCTTCCAGCGTGAAGTCTTCTTGGCGTGTGATTGTGCCACCTCGAGTTTCACTGACCTTTTCAAGAGCCGCGATGGCCGGACGCTCAATAATCCTGAATGCCTCATTAGTTAACCCATCCAAACGGGTAATCCCCAACCACACAATTATCCTTGAAGATAATCCCCTATGGTGTGATAATCCTATTCCCATACACAGGAGGCATCTGCCACCGCTTATGGATCCATAAGCGGCAAGCGCTTATGTGCGGCTTATGGGCCGCTTATGTGTGGCTTATGGTACTTTGCTTTGTAATCTAAATTGATCTGGCCTGTGTTCGAATCTGGTGGCGTGCATTCTTTTTCAAAATCAGGTATTTGCCTGGAGCAGTCTAGAGAAGGTCAAAATACAGTGTGCCTCAAATGTAATAGCTCATTGAACATTCTTGAAAGTGAAAGCCCTTTCAAGAATTTGACAGTCAGGGTATGTACATGGTGAAAATTATCTCTGGGGAAAAAATTAAACCAGGCTGAGGAAAAATGACCATTCTCAGTGACAATCCTCTGTGGGCCTATATGCTCAGGTCTGATCAGATCTGGTGCATCTCCTGATCTTTTGATTGAAGATATTAGTATTTGAGTTTTTTTGCCTTGCATTGATAAAGTACACTGAACCAATTTCAATCAGATGGCAAGAATAAATAATCCCATGGTTAAAACTGGCAGGGACCCAAGGTCCCACTGGCTGAATGCTCTCAATGTACCTGGATTTATGATTTTCACACATTATAGTCCATGCACAGGGCTGGCATATTAACCACCCTCAAAAAAGGGACAGTGCATTAAACTCGTTGGCAAGACAGTAACAACTATGTGTAAAGTCATATATGTGAATTAAAGAGTTCTGATGTACCTGCAGTTAACAAAAGGTTTTTAGGAATAAGTCACCTCTCGGTACTTGAATGAAATTGGTTCAATGTACTTTGCAAAAAAACTCAAAAATACTAGCATCTTCAATCAAAAGATCAGAATATGCACCAGATCTGATCAGACCTGAGCATATGGGCCCAGAAAGGATTGTCACTGAGAATGGTCATTTTTACTCAGCTTGGTTTAATTTTTTCCCCAGAGATAATTTTCACCATGTACATACCCTGGCTGTCAAATTCTTGACAGGGCTTTCGCTCTCAAGAATATCCAATGAGCTATTACATTTGAGGCACACTGTATTTTGACCTTTTCTAGACTGCTCCAGGCAAATACCTGATTTTGAAAAAGAATGCACCCAGCCAGATTCGAACACAGGCCAGATCAATTTAGATTACAAAGCAAAGTACCATAAGCCACACATAAGCGGCCCATAAGCCGCACATAAGCGCTTGCCGCTTATGGATCCATAAGCGGTGGCGGATGCCTCCTGTGATAGTGTTCTAATAATCCTGATAATAATCCTCCAATCTGCTCCATAATCCTGAACAGAACGACGAAATTTCCTTGTGGGTAGTCACAGTCAACGAATTATTCTTTCTGAGACAGTGTCTGGGATGTTCTTGAAATTAATCCCGTGAGGCGCATCTGGTGGAGAGTCCCTCGTTACAGTGATAATCCTGATGGTACAAATCATTGATTAATCCTATGTATTATTTACGCTCAATAAGTTAGGTGTTATTAGTATGTGGGATTCCCATGCTATTAAGGGTGAAGATTAATCTTCGGGGGTGCGACCGTTGACGAGAGACAGCCCAATCAGATTCATTCCTGATTTTGAACGCTTTGGTTGGTGGTTGCCCAAATTGCCAACGGTCACAGTAACAAAAGGCCTGGTTGCATTGCTGAAAGCTGTTTGGGGTATCACGGTCTGAAGGCTGGTTGCCTACATACAAGTACTTACAGTATTCCTCTGTCCTGCCGCCTGTCTTCCTTATGTGCCTCTCAATTCATGATGAAATAAAAGATCAATATACATTACAAGGCCAAATTAGTCCTCCGATGCAATGTAAATCAAATGCAACTCCTCTGCCAACTGTGCGTTCTCTGCGATGTCACCCAGATCGTCATCAATCTCCTGCTCCACATCATGTACTCCCATGTTCTCCATTGTCCTGGCAAGCTCAATGGCAGTGGCCTCTGCATCGGTTTGTGCGGGCTCCTCCACACCCTCCATTGGCGCGGAATTCTGGCTGCGTGGGCTCAATGCCATGCCCGGAACGAGTGTCCCTGTGAATCGGGATCCAGCCTTGACCGCGAATTTATTCAGGCATTGGAGATGGATGGTGTCATAGCGTTCGCACTGTTGACGATGGCGTCGAACACACCAGGCGAGGCCTGGGTCAGTCTCGGCGATCTTCTTCTCCCGGGACACCAAGAACTCCCTGTCATCCCTAAGGTGAGTCACAAGACACCGTATTTCAATATCGCACCGCTTGATCTCCTCCCGAGCATGTTCAATCTTGAAGTAGTTGTCCATGAGGAGTCAGGCCACAGGGTCTGCCCATGGTCGGACCTCAATCCCCCTTTCTGGATGGTGAAGGAGGTCGAAGTCCGAGAGGAACACATATTCTACAACCTCTGACCAAGCAAGCTTCCTCCCAGGGGGTACCATAGCAGCGGCGGCGATGTTGTAGCTTTTAAGTGCCATTCGAATAGCCTGGGAGCGGGCCTGCAGAGCCTTGGTGATATGCTTGCGAATTTTGTAACCTAGAGGCAGTTTAGAGTAGAGATCAGCGAAAAAAAAAAAAAGGAAATACCTGTTTGTGACATATTCATCTTGGTGAGCTCGAACATCTGCTGCACCACAAGCTTTTCCAATTTCATCAGTGCTAGACGGTATCTCTTTGTGCTGACCAGATGTGCTGCATCTGCCCATTCCTGGCTCCCCGACAGCCAGCGGACATCTACTCCCATCTTACTTTCCGACTCTTGTACATCCACTAACGCTGTGTCGTAGTTCTCACTGGCGTGATGTTTTGTGCTCGCAGAGGTCCGGGACACCTCACCCAACACGAGGTCGAGCTTGGCTCTAGTATCACGGGACACAAGGTGGCCGTGTCGAAAATGTAGCGGGACATGCAGGCGGTGAGCAGGACACAAAGCTGTGGTGTCAAACATGTAGGGGGACACGGCGGTGGTGGAGCGGGACACAAGGGTGGCGGTGTCGAAAATGTAGTAGGACATGGAGGTGGTGAGTGGGACACAAAGCAGTGGTGTTGAACGTGTAGGGGGACACGGTGGTGGTGGAGGGGGACACAAGGCAGTGGAACGGTGCACTTACAATACATCTTGAATATGCTAGTTATAGCGTGTTGTGAAACAACACTAAAAACCACACAAACAATATCTTATCACTCCCAAAAGACTAGCGCAATCCTTAGGTGAGTTCGGGTCTGGACCGTAGTATGCAGCCAGCAGGTTTGGATTGTATAGTTAACAACGAAACAAGTACTATGAGGCACTAACAAAGTCCCTGTGGCACTTCACTTGGCAAGTTACAGCAGTTATCTTTTGCCATGGCATTGGATGAACATTTGTATAAGACAGATACAAGAAGGTAGTGACTATAAAGATAGTTCTATCACTTCAGGGCAGAGTTTGTACCTGGTGTTCACAAAATATCCCCAGCAATGGCTAATCCAATTGCTATATTGAGGCAAGCTGCTTCTTCCTTTGCAATTCTCTTTACTTCAGGACTCTCCTGTACAGCAGACCTAAACTTGTCCTCGTTTAGGAATGTTTTCTTCACTTTTATAGTAACGGCTTAAGCATTGACTGTAAAGTCCAACTAATCGATCCAACAGCTAATGACAGGACTCTCCCTGACGAGTGTGAAGGCATAGCCAGCCGTTCTGGCTACCTCAACCCTCCTTTGCATTACAGTATTACTGGTATTAATTATTACAAACATGAGAAAGTCGGTGGCGGTTGAGCGCCACTGGTCGGGCATAATGTCTCGGCAAACAAAATTTATTGCAAACGGATGCGGAGTTGGATCGGCAGACAGCATTAGAGTGTATTCGCAGCCCCCAAAAAGCCCAAAAATCACAAAAATGTCAAAATTTTGATGGCTGATTTCCAAAATTTGTGACACTCTAAACAGGAAACGACTTCATTCACGTGTGATTTGCCTTCTCGCACGTTAATTGGACCGATGATTATCAGTTGGGAGGTTGGATCCCAAATTTCAGCCTTTTGAAAATTTTGTCGGGATTATGAAACTGGATCAAGCCCAAAATCTTGTCGGGATTCCGGCTCTGACTTCAGTCAAATTTCTTTTCACTGTGTTCAGACCCCCCTGTAGGCTCAGTTCTGCTGGATCCCCATAGGCAAGTGCATAGGCAGGCCAGTGTGCCGACCCCTGCCCATCTGTCTGCCCATCCCTGCCGTGGTTGGTCTAGGTATTCCGACCAGAATAGGCACACATAGACTGATGTAGGCCGATAAGCAGCTAGCTAAGCCTAGTTACCCAAATTCAAAATCTGACATGGTTTGTACCTGTCCAGCCACTCCAACAAACACCAACCTAGACCCAGGTTGGCCAAGGTTGGCCAAGATAGGCACACCACCGTCGATGAAGATCTACCAAGGTGGGCAGACTTTGCCTTGGTAGAGATGATAGACTAATGTCAGCTTGAGTGGGCAACCCATAGGTGGAGATTGGCGAGGGTGGGCACATCTGTACCTACAGGGGGGTCTGAATGCAGTGTTTTGTCGGGATTCTGGCATGAAATATTGCGCTAAAGAGGCTAAAGAAATAGTCAAAAAACCATATAAAATTCAATACTCTACGCAATTGCATGTCCTCCTCCTTGTCATTGAGTATTATGTTGTCCATGGTTTGATAACAGGAAGCAAATGAAAGAAATTCTGTGTTGTTGACAAAGTCCACCACAGACATAAGATTGTATTTGGTGGTATATTGTACATACATTGTCTGCAATTTACAAATTTGGTTGGTGGAAAAGTTAGGCAAATTTTTGCGCAACAAAGGAGTGACAAAGGCTACTGATTTACTACTTTGGGCCTTGGTCAGATGTCAGGACTCGGGCAGAGACTTTGACCGTGGGATCACTCATTGTTGGCACTTTGACTCACACATTTTGTGGTGCTGGACCCATTTGTCAGGGCTTTGGTATAGACATTTGGGGCTCAAATTTGAAAAATTGTCGGGATTAGGGATCCGACCTCCCAACCGATAAATCATCGGTCCTATGTTAATTAGATGCTTAGTAGATGTGTCGCGTCGCATCCCCTGGGCCCTCATGATCTCTCTTGATCATCATAGAGTAGCTAGAAACCTGTGGAGCTTTGATTTAACAATACATAGCTGTCATCCACCGGATATGATGATCGTTGTTGTGTTCACTGCCTCTACACCACCAGTCGAATTTAGTGTTTCTCAAATGTCCGAGGCTGACGTTATAAAAATGTCTTCGGCAAATCTGACAGAGGTTGGTTGAACATTTTGCAAACCTTTCACATGAAACATTTGTCAATCATGTCCACAACACTATAAAAATATTACTGAAACATTAAATAAATACCGCGAGTAATGTTCTTATAACCTTCTCCAGTTCCTCCTCTGTCTGTGAGCCATGTGAAATTCATAATAAAAGCTTACCACAATTGTTGCAGTTCACTCAACTATAATTTGTGCCGGGTTCAAGTTCAGTCGTTGCTTGAACTTGCTTCTAAATTGAATCTTGTGTGAATCTGACTCATGAGACAGATTTGTGAACTCATGTATGATTTATAACTTTGAGGACGAAGTGAATAGGGCAAGAGCAAACTGCAAAAGAATAGAAAGTAAGCTCGTGATTTTGGGTCCGTGCGCATCAAACCAAGCAACTGTCAAGTTGGTTCCCCACAATGCTCTTTCTTCCCCTCTCCACCCACATCTCTCCCTCTTAATTATCCACATCTTTCCTACTTGTCATCTGGTGTTGGCCCTGCCACTGACCCCAGGGTATGGATAACTCAGTACAGTACTTGTGCAGCACGGTACAGCGAGTCGTGCTCGTTAACGGTGTGCTTCAAGTCTGTAAGAATGCACCGCAACTCTGGAATATGTCAACTCCCTCCCAGTCAATGTCATATTGATCTCGCCCCACATACCATGTGTCAATTCCTTGGAAGGCTCACTCTCCGATTGCAAATCACAACAACGTCAAGCCTCAAAGCATCTCTCGGACAAAGGTCGGACCATTTCAAGATTCCATTATATCTCCCAGTGTCAATGTTCTGTCAAGTCATGGCAGACAAATTCACTCAAGCCAGGCATTCTCGTTCCTCAACATCTTCCGTTCAAATTCCACTTCAAATGCTCAAGCTTGATCCTCCCTGTTGTCATGGATATTCATATGTGTTCAGGACCACCTCCTGCAGATTCCTCACACTCCTCTTCTTTTACCCCAGGCTGTTTGATATCAGAGTCAACTTCTTACCACCACCATCTCAACGTTGCCACCTACCACTGCTGTCTTTGTGGGGGGGGTTAGGGCTGGATGCCATGGTCTGCAGCGGTGTCTCCTTGCTTCTAGCTCTTCTCTTGGTTGGATGATGGTGGCTGTTCAAGACAGGTGGACAAGGTGTGTCATTCATTATCCATGTTTCCCCTTGGGGGGTTTTTTTTTTTTCTTTTTTCTTTTTTTCCCATGCATGCCTGGGCCTGGACTTTTTTCTTGTTCTTTCCTCTGTGCGGATGTTAGCTGCCATGAGATGTTCACACAAGCTTTGCTTGCATCAATTACGCTGTCAATCCAGTGTATGATTGGTGACCACAGG
The DNA here is from genome assembly GCA_029378395.1 of Mycena leptocephala. Lineage (NCBI taxonomy): Eukaryota > Fungi > Basidiomycota > Agaricomycetes > Agaricales > Mycenaceae > Mycena > Mycena leptocephala. Next base: position 200,725 of record JARJLF010000034.1, read on the forward strand.
GATTCAGGCCTTAGGGGCTTCGATGTCTACGTGGGAGCCACAACGGTGACATTGTGAATTATCGGGAATGGGGGCATTCCTAAAAACACCTTGTGAATGGCGGCATTCCAACAAACACCCTGTGAATGGTGGCATTCCAAAAAACACCAACCAACCACCTGTTTTCTGGGGGTTCAACTTTTGCATACTGATTTTTTCTTCTGAGCGTTTAGGTATTAACATTTCTCATTACGGCTCTCAACAACGTCTGTATCTTTTCTTTTCTTTTCAATGCTGATCTTTTTTTGTCTGAACAGGTCTCTCTTTGCTTGTGTCTGTCTTTTGTACTGTCTACCCCTTTTCTTTTCGATGCTGATGTCTGAACAGGTCTCTGTCTTTTCTCGTTGCCAGCGCTCACATCGGGTGCGTGACTCCTTCCATTATTTTGCTGTCCCTCACTGGTTTGGGATTCCAGATCATGGTGTGTTGTTATGTTGTATGTGTGGTATCTCTGTGGTTTGTGCCCCCACGAAGTAAAATGCACATTACTTCGTGGGGGTGCAGACTACAGAGATACCACACATACAACTCGGAGGGAATCGAAATCTGTTTAATATATATATAACATTGTTACTATTGTATGAATGAAAATGCTGTGCACGTATTGAGTGGGGAAGCGTTTGTATCACCTTGAGGATGCCACCATTGGATTCAGAACCCTAGAAAACCATATGGAACATTTTTTGAAGAGCATTGAGCAAGAAACAGGTGAAAATTTCGAAAATCAAAATATTTTATTACATTAGAGTCAGACCAATTGCGTCTCGTTTTTTTGGCTGGATGAGTTCTCTACTTAGTTGGAGGCTTCTCAGTAATGTAGAGCAAGTGGTTCATGTCGAGTGGCTGCGGCAAAAAGGAGGGATGTCACATTGTCACAATGCATCACTATTTGCCCCATTTGGTGTCACCACTTCGTCAACGTTGAGCCACGCATCTTATGGTCTACAGTGTTGAAACGCTGTTAGGTATCATCTATAAGGACAGACAAGAGGTTATAGATTAACCATAGGATAAATTTCAACCCTTGACCTCTATAAGCCATGAGTAGTCCTTATAGAGACATTGTACACCAGGTCCCTTTCAACACATGTATAGTGTCTGTGGCCATTTTTCCCTACCATTCTCTGGCCACTGGAATCCATCTGACATGGTTCTAGAGTGCTCAGACCACGTGTTCCCATCCAAAACACGATTTTTACCGATTTTCCTGCTTATTTATTTTCCTGATGAGTTCAAAAACGCGTTGAGTGTCTGTGGCAATTCTTCCCTACTGTTTTCTGGCTGTAGGAATCCATCGGACGTGGTTCCAGAGTGCTCAGATCACTCGTTCCCATCCAAAACGCGATTTTCACCGATTTTCTTGCCTATTTATTTTCCTGGTGAGTCCAACAACAAGTTAAGTGTCTGCACCAATTTTTCCCTACCATTTTCGAAGTGTAGGAATCCATCGGACGTGGTTTCAGAGTGCTCTGACCACGCATTCCTATCCAAAACATCGTATTTACCGATTTTCCAGCTGATTTATTTTCCTGGTGAGTCCAACAACAAGTTAACTGTCTGTGCCAATTTTTCCCTACCATTTTCTGGCCATAGGAATCCATCGGACATGGTTTCAGACCGATCCAATCACGCATTCCCATTGAGCTCACAATTTCCCAGGATTTCCAAGCCATTTGTTTTTCTGCTAAGTGTCAGTGGAACATTTTCCACACCAGCTTTTTGTCAATATATCTGAGTACTTGAAACAACTCAAGCACAATGTTTCTATTCCCACTGACGCCATTTTGCCGGCATCGGTGGCTGTTGCTTTAGCCGATCATTTGGTTGACTTTCATCATGTGACGGTGTGACCATCTTGCTCTTTGTTTATTTCCACCATCTTCGCTTTCCTCTTCATTCTCCTTCTGTTGCCGTCTAGATGTTCTGACATCACAGCCACCACCATTTGGCTGATGACAGGTGGTGGTGTTCTGCTATTTTTTTTTGTGCTCATTCTCCTGGATCTGGTCCTCAATCTAAGCTGGCCTCTTTGGATATCATGCCCTGGGTCTACAGCTCCTCTCATATTGCATCCCCCTCTGTCTTATAATTTTTTTCCCTGCTGTCGAGATGTATCTATAATGCCAATTTACACCAATCATCTATAACACCATTTTGCGTCTTATAGATGGCCTGCTCTTGTCAACTCTCCTGTTTCTATTAGACAGATCTTGGGCTTATAGAAGGCTCAAACATTTCTCACACAGGTGTCTCTATAAGGCCATCTGGGGCCTTATAGATGGTATCTTGTGCACAAACATTTTTAACAGGGGTCCTCTCTCAGGGAATTATGTGCACAAAGTTTTCAAAAGAGGTCTCCTCTCAAAAAGCTTTGTGCGCATAATTCCCTGAGAAGGGACCCTCTGAAAAACCTTTGTGTGCATAATTCCTTGGAAATGGCCTTTTTCCACGAATTTGACATTAATTTTCATCTACAAGGCCATTTGGGGTCTTATAGATGGAACTAGGGATGGCGCACAAGAAGTGGATGGTGAAGGGTAAGCTGCTGTGCATCCTGCGTGTGCTGCTGCTGTAGGTATTCCCGGGAACACCTTGCCTGCGAGGAAAGACCGGGTCCTGGCCTCCGAGCATACCCAGCTTGTCTTTGCAATTCGTGGATGGTGCCAGGTGGGCAAAATGGGTATCCCACAGGCGTGTAAAGGATACTGTAGTGTGCATTGCGCATGCGCACTGTCATGATTTGCTCTCTTCCACACCCACAAATTCATTCCAATAACCCAGTGACTACGCAGACACTCACCGGGTTATACCTCGAGATACTCCTACCGCCTCCCCCTTCCTTCGTCCTGTCTCTCCATCTCCAACATCCTGCTCAAACCCCTTGATCGCCCTCGTCCCTGATCGGCTTATTTCAACCTGATCATTTGCAACCTCCATCGTATTTCAACCTGATCACAATTCAACAGCGATCGTATTTCAACAATGCGACCATTATTTCCAATGGACCCCTTGGTGACCAGTAGTCATTACTACGCCTTGCAGTATATAACCCTAGGATAGGTAGTTAGGCTCTTTACACTATTCTAGTCTATTCTCCAGAGCTCAATCTACCACGTTTTGCCTATCTTCTTGTATCGCCCAGCCGCCCACGTCGCAGTAACCCCTGCAGTGAGGCCCTGTGCTGACACGCACAAAGGCGGAACGAGAGCGCATTCGGGTCGTATCGCCGTGCTAAGCCTAGCTAGCCATCGAAAATCGGGTGTTGTGGCAAGAAGCACTGTAGGTGGGTGTTTGGCTGTGACGTCCAAATCAAACACTGCTATGTCTTGCTCCGAACTTTCATGAGTAGATCCATACCTCACCTCCGGGTGCGACGTGTGTTTGGATATCGATGCCAAGAGCCTCAAACTGCTGGAAAGAGTGCAGCTCAAATTTCTACGGCGCATGCTAGGTGTCGGCTCTCGAAGTCTCAGAGCAGTTCTCTTCTCCGAAACAGGGATATGGCCTATTAAATATCGGAGAGTATACCTGGCCCTTAAAAACCTGAGCTACCTGCTTGAACTGGATCGCAAGAGGCCAGCATGGAATGCACTACAAGCTTCACTTACCCTTGCCCGCGCAAGCCAAATCTCATGGATAAATGATCTCCGGATTGTTCTCTCTCGACTTCACGTTCCTGTGGAGTTGATCATTTCCGGCGACATGGATATTCAAACAGTGCAAGCTACCATGAAAGCCGTCAAAAACTCCATGGAGGCTTGGATTGACGAGGAAATTGCTTCGTCATCTAGAGTCTGTGACCTGCTGGTCGGGAGACTTGAAATGGACAAAGACACTGGTAAATTAATTAAGAAGTCACTGGATTTTCGCCATTACCTGAGGATGAAACAACCAGAACATCGCAAGGCTTTGACAAAGATGGTGCTGTCGAGCCTTAGTCTTGCTGTGGAACGCCGCCGCTGGAAAGAGCGTGGCAAGAAGATTGTGCCCCGTCAATGGCGACTCTGCAGGTTTTGCTATATCTATGTGGAAGATCCTGCGCACGCAATGTTCAAATGCCCACAATCGGATCTTACGGAAGTGCGGCAAGCTTTCCTGGAAAATTTGGATTCTGAACTTCCAGGGGTTGCGGAACAGTACCCAGATGAACTCCAACTCTTCCGTGGACTACTCTCTAAGAGAGAAATTACACCACTTCTCGCAAAATTGGCATATGATGTACTCAAGATTTTTGAATCTGTGCCAATGCTCTTGGTCAACGACCCGACAGCCCAGCACCGATAGTTTGAACAAACAATATTTCTTTCTTCCCACCCTCCGGAATCCTCGCCATTGTTTTATTTATTTTGTGGTCATTGGCTCCTGCATGCAGAGTGCAAAGGGAAGACATATGACAGCTCGCTGTGACTGGTGGACTCCGGGGATTTTTACCTGGGAGGGGAGAACCCCTCCCGTACACCTGCGCACTCCGCTCGTGGTCAGGTCCCACGAGGTTGGAACCGGAGGTCCTTCCATTCAAAGGCCAACCAGTCCACAGCTAGTCAGCGTCTTGTATGATCGCCCCCCTGGAATCTCTGTGTGTTCCGTTGGCATCTTGTAGTTTTATGTATGGATAACCACCCGTACATTACTTCATGTTCGTCTTCGGTAAACTCGCCGTTCATGTTGTGGACCTCGCGAGTATAATATAACCCCCCCCCCCCCCCCCCCATGTCCTTTTTCGTAGCAGGCAGAATCCCCACGTCTACTCCATCTGAGCTTCTAATTTGAAACTTCTCAGTGGCAATCTATCCTGCTGGGTTTCTGAGAACCATATTGACTGCGCTGGAGCTCTCAAATTCGCAATGCTCGCTTTTCGCGAAAATCTTGCAAGGCACTGCTAGATCGGTAACCGAGAAAAGTACAGGCTGGTCGAGTTGGCTTTGAATTCAGATGACGAGCGTGAGCTTGCCGACAAACTGTGTCGCGAGCAAAACCACCCGATGCCCGTCCTCACGACACATGTGCCGCATCTGAACTCGTGCATACCGCACCGCAGGTGTGCTGCTCTCTTGCTTCTCTTCCACGCACGTACTATATAATTCATGTCACCCAGCATATTGCCAGAGGTCATATCGAGAGGCAAAGCAATCGTAATGAGGAAGCATCAGTGGGAACGTCGCATATGGAGGAGGAGGCCGGGCGATGTGCGTGAGGAGTGGCTCGGCGTGGAGATCGAGAGGAGCGACATCATGATGATATGGAAACGAGCACCAGAATGGAGCTGGCACCACAGCCTAGGACAGAGGTGACGTTATGATTCGGAGAAGGAAGGGAGACATCAGGAAAAAAGTTTTTCCTATGTAGCTAAAAGGTCAGTTGTATACCACTGGTAGCGCCCGTAGCTCTCTGCGAGGATCTGTAGCAGTTGGTAGCCCTGATAGCCGTCACTGCAGGATCAGTAGCATCTGATAGCCGGCTCACGGAGATCAGTAGCGCCGAGTACTTGGTGTTTAGCCGATTGATATTTTGAACCCCGAGCGAAGGCTTACTACTTCATTTCAACTCAATATTGTCTACAGAATTTAGAGAGACATGTGGGATACATAAATTGCAGGACATCATTGCTCAGTTGGTCTCAAAACTTCAAGTCTATTTCAAAGTCCGCCGCACGTGCGCGCAATATGGCGTGATTCAGCATGATTGATTGTTGCCAACACAACGATGGTTCGTCGCAATCGTCGCCTTTCTCCCTTTCCCCTCATCTTCTCCACCATCCTCCCGCTCTTTCTTTCTTCTCTCCATGCCGCAAAGACACCCCAGGGTCTGTCCTGCATCTCATGCTTTATAACATACCCCCAGCTGTGTTCTTGGGCCTCAATGAGTCGCAAGCCAATCCCGGGCCTTACCCTCCTCGTCTTCAAATGTCGTCGCGATCTATCCAAAACATCGCAATCAATTGTCCTTAACACTACCGCTTTGTTCTGTCCTCAGATGGCTGTAAGGTTGCCGCAAGATAGTTGGTAGATTATCTCAAGATTGTTGCAAGATTATTGCAAGATCGGCCGCAGCGCAAGTTGGTTCAACAGGTTTCCTCTTTCAAAGATCTTCCAATCTGGCCTTGATTCTGGTTTATGCATCAAGTTCTTCCCCATTGCCGGCATGTTCGCGCTGCATTTTTCGTGTCGTAGACTGCGGGCTATCACAGGTGAGCTTCCATTTTCTTTGTGACATTTCTGACTATCCGCCTCAGAAGTGCTTTTGCCTCCGAATGAAGGATGTGTGAGCTCGTCATGTGAGTTCTTTTATTCCTATCCATATCTTGACAGGCTTTGATTTCGGCATTCAGGTATCAGCGCATCCTTTCGACGATTCCCCGTTTGTAGTTAGCACCAATGATTAGGGCTTGTGTGGTGGACACAGCCAGGTATGTTCTCAATTTATAGCACTTCATGTTCTTTATCTGGTTTGAATACATCTCTTTTGGGTCGATACGTGTGGCTACTACTCGCTATTAATTCGTATTATGCTCTACTGGGTCCTACTGAGATGGAATGTAGAGCCATCAGATGCTACGGGACTGCTACGAGGCGCTCTATACGCGAGGCTACGAGCGGATACCATAAGGGGGACTTGCCTACGGGGCCACGACGGGTGTTTCGCCTACCAAGCACTACGTAACCAAGTGCTTTGTTCCTGATGGAGTGGCGTGGAGATTGCAAGCGGACGTCGCGAGAGCGGGCTTGACGGCAACAACGCGGTGGCGTGGAAGTGGGCGTGGGGAAAGCGAGGCGGCGCAACGGGGTAGCATGGCCAGCGTGGGGAGCGTAGGGTAGGATGTAGCCGTACGTGAAGGGAGAGCTGCGAGGTAACGCGACGCAGCGGGAGCCGATAAGAAAGGATCTATCTCGCTCATGGAGTCATGGTGATTAGACCATTCCAAGACGATTCGCCTCTTTGTACGGCAGGATACTGAAAGGGGAAGGTGACAGCGGAGATTATACACTGCTACTACACTGCTTCGTTGTCAACATTGGCTTACATGATACTCCACGTTACACAAGCACGCGCTCTTCGCCTCTAACCACCATGGACAACTTGAAGTGCATCCCCGCCAACCCCGACATATCTGGTATCGGCGTTCGCACAGCCATCTACGCACAAAATATCTTGTGCTTCGCCCCTGTTATCGCGCACCTTTGGGATGGCAACGTCTCGCGCGAAGAGATCAAAGGAATTAAAGACCAATCCATAGGCATGCTCGCCATTGCCTTTGCGATTCTCATCTCCAGTATCATTGAAGCCACCACCAAGAACGATGGGCAAGCTTTAACCAGTTTCCATGCTGCAATCATCCTTGATTTGAGTTGGATGAACAATACCAGCACTTGGATCTGGTTCCTGTTATATGCCCATTACCGCACCAAGCCTGGCGACGGAAAACAGCCCAATGGGGGGCACAAAGAGGAGCCCATCCTCGCGAGCTGGTGGGCCTGGACCGATGTTCTTCTCTCCCCTGTTCGTCATCTTGTGACGGACGGCGGTGAAACCGGTCCTGCGCAAAGGACTGGAGCTGCCTGTACGTCCCAGATAACTACTACTACTCCTCCAAATCACACCTGATTCGTGCCTCCAGTTGTTCGACGTACCTGGGACTTCGTATCCCAAGCACCTGTTCTCACCCTCGGTTCCATCCACCTGTCACTCATGGGCGGCATCGGTCTATGGCTGTGGAGCAATCCATCCAAGTTCGGTACCTCCATTGGGGCCTGTAGTCCGCCGCTTACGGTTGTAGGCGGTGCTGTACCGTTTTCATCGCCGGGATTGCGCATCTTTTCATTGGGAATTTATTCCCTTCTCGTCGTTCCTGGTCTCAACCTTATGCTCCCGTTCTTGTTCTTCCTTGCACTCCATATAACATACAACAACTCTCGAAAGGACCATCCCCACTTTTTTGCAGGACTTGAGCATTCCTTCCATTTAATTCGCCACATTCCAAGCATTTTCCAGCGCTTTCCCGGAACAGTGCAACATACTTGCAGGGTTCTCCGAGGTGTTCCCACATCAACTCGTGCTCTATTTCGGAGGCGTCGCAGCCAAAATCACGATTCGGAGTTGGGCATGCAGCGCGGTGATGCTCCCTCCCTTATTCCTCCGCAAGCCTCTCCCGGCAATGAGGCAAATCATATCAATGAAACTCCGGCACAAACTCCCCACATGGCACCCTTGGATCACACGGCCTTTCTCATTGTGGGCCTAGGCTGTCTTGCCGTCATCAACATCATCTTGCTCGTCGACGTTGAACTCACCCTTCTTCGTAATAAACACAATCAATCTCCCGACGAGAACATATGGGGCTTTGGGCAAGTCCTCGCGTTACTTCTCCTCGTTGTCCCGGTGCGCGATTTCGTGACATCTATTCTGGACATTCGAGAGGCGAAAGAAAATATTCAGAGGGATTTCGAACAACATCTTCAGAAAGCTTTCGACGAGAACACCTTTGATGGCCACGATTTTGAAGGCTTGATTAAGCAGGGAGCTGATCCCAAGGTAGAGCTGGGCGGTACGCATGGATGATGTTTCCATATATATTCGGACATATGCTCATCAACTCCCATAGGTGCTCTCCAAGTTAAGACCCTTCTACACCTTGCAGGATCCAAAGGGAATAAAGGTCTTGTTCAATTTCTTCTGGCCAGAGGGGTGGAGGACACCGACGGTAAGCAAAGGTATCTTCATCGGTCTGACCGCCAGGCTAATTGACAATCAGGAGAGGCATTCCTCGCTGCTGCTCAGCACAACCAATTTTTCACTGCCCGCCTCCTAGGCAAGGGCAGGAACGAGTCAGATAGAGCACGTACGTCTCGTTTATTTTGATTTTTTTCGTTCGACAAGCGACTTTCCACGAAGAAACGACGGGAAGAGTGATTCGCCTTGCAGGGGAAACACTGAAGCATTCCGACCGCGGGGCTCGTTTAGCTGCGTTGGAGTGCCTCGGTGGTCTCGGAGCTCAAGGTATGCATTCTTTTCTCCGCTCGGAGCGCTTTGTGACCTAACAGTATGTAGCGGAATGCCAGCAGGAGATCCGGGCAGTAATTCCCACCGTCATGGGATTGCTGAAGGATTCCGACTCCAACTGGTATACTCGTTTCGCCGCGCGCAGGTACCTCTCTGGTCTCGGAGCACAAGGTATGAATTCTCTTGTCTGCTCCAAACACATTGTGGCGTACTGAGGCTGATGTGTAGTGGAATTTCAGCAGGACATCCAGGCAGCAATTGCCATCTTTGTGGAGTGGTTGAGGTCCGATTCACGTTTTCGTTCAATTGCGCTTTGGTGCCTCGGTGGTCTCGGAGCGCACGGTATGCATACTCCAAGCACCTTGTGACGTACTGAGGCCGGTGTGTAGCGGAATTCCAGGACGATATCCGGGTCGCGATTCCCATCGTTGAGGAATTGCTGAAGGATTCCGACCAGCCCGACGAAGTTCGTCGGGCGGCGCTCAACTGCTTCTCTGATCTCGGAGCGCAAGGTATGCATTCTTTTGTCTGCACCATGTGGCGTACTGAGGCTGGTGTGTAGCGCATTTCCAGCAGGAGATCAAGGCAGTGATTCCCATCATTGTGGAGTCACTAAAGGATTTCGATTGGCTGGTTTGTAGGGCCGCACTTGAGTGCCTCTCTGTTCTCGGAGCGGAAGGTCTGCATTCTCTCATCTGCTCTTAGCAATTTGTGGTCAACTCAGACCGGTGAGTAGTGGAATTCCAGCAGGAGATGCTGGCAACGATCCCAATTGTCATCGGATTTCTGAAGGATTCCAACGAGTATATTCGTGGCGCTGCACGTGACTGCTTCTCTGTTTTCCGAGCACAAGGTATGCATTCTCCTGTCCGCTCCAAGCATCTTGTGGCATAATGAGGTTGGTGTGTAGCGCAATTCCGACCGGAGATCAGGGCCATGATTCCCGTCGTCGTGGAATCACTGAAGGATTCAGCTATTTGTCAGACCGTGCTTCAGTGCCTCTCTGGTCTCGGAGCGGAAGGTATGCATTATCTCATCTGCTCTGGACATTTTTTTGCCTACTGAGGCTCCTGTGTAGTGGAATTCCAGCAGGAGATCCGGGCAGCAATTCCCATGGTTGTGGGATTGCCGAAGCATTCCAACTCCGACTGGGAGGCTACGATTAAGTGCCTTTCTGGTCTCGGTGCAGAAGGTACGCATGCTTTCATCTGCTCTGAGCATCTTGTGGCCTATTGAGGTTGGTTTGTAGCGGAATTCCAGCAGGAGATCCGGGCCGCAATTCCCATCGTCGTTGAACGGTTGAAGGTTTCTGATTCCGATTCCAACGAATATCGTCATCTTCATACGGCTGTATTTGAGTTCCTCTCTGGTCTCAGAACACGAGGTATGCATTCTCTTGTCCTCCCCAAGCACCTTGCAGCGTACTGAGGCTAGTTTAGCGGAATTTCAGCATGAAATCCGAGCAGCGATTCCCATCATCGTGGAATCACTGAAGTATTTCGATTGGCAGGTTTATGAGGCCGTATTTGGGTACCTCTCTAGTCTTGGAGAGCAAGGTATGCATTCTCTCGTCCGCTCTGCGCACTTTGTGGCCCATTGAGGCTGGCTTGTAGTGGAATTTCAGCAGGAGATCCGGGCTGCGATTCCCATCGTCGTGGAACAGCTGAGGGTTTCCGACCAGCGGGAGACTTCCGACGGGCTCTTCTGTCGGGTTGCGCTGAAGTGCCTCTGTGTGCTCGGAGCACAAGGTATGCATTCTCCGGTCCGATCTGAGCACTTTGTGGCCTACTGAGGCCGGTGTGTAGTGGAATTCCAGCAGGAGATCCGGGCAGCGATTCCCATCGTCATAGGATTGCTGAAGGATCGCCACTCCCACTTGTGGCTTCTTGAGCATGCACTTGAGTTCCTCTCTGGTCTTGGAGTACAAGGTATGCATTCTCTTGTCCACCTGGTGGCATACTGAGGCCGGTGAGTAGCGGAATTTCACCAGAACATCTGGGCAGTGATTCCCTTCTTTGTGGAATCACTGAAGGATTCCGACCGGTGGGTTCATTTGGCGGTGCTTTGGTGCCTCCCTGGTCTCGGAGAACAAGGTATGTATTCTGTAGTCTGCTCTGAGTGCATTGTGTCCTACTGAAGCCTGTGTGTAGCAGAATTCCAGGAGGATATCCGGGCCGCGATTCCCATCATCGAGGAATTGCTGCAGGATTCCGACCAGCCCGACGAAGTTCGTCGGGCTGCGCTCAGGTGCTTCTCTGGTCTCGCAGCGCAAGGTATGCACTCTCTTGTCCGCTCCAAGCACCTTGTGGCGTACTGAGGCTGGTGTGTAGCACCATTCCAGCAGAAGATCCGGGCCACGATTCCCATCATCGTGGAATCACTGAAGGTTTCTGATTCCCATTCCGACAAATGGGTTCATTTGGGTGCATTAGAGTGCCTCTCCGGTCTCGGAGCATACGGTATGCATTCTCTCATCCACTCTGAGCTTTTAGCTTACTGAGGCTCGTGTGTAGTGGAATTCCATCAGGAGATCCGGGCAACAATTCCTATGGTTGTGGGATTGCTGCAGCATTCCAACTCCGACTGGGAAGCTACGATTAAGTGCATTGCTGGTCTCGGAGCACAAGGTATGCATTCTCCTTTGGGCTCACTTTGTGTCCTACTGAGGCCGGTGTGTAGCGGAATTCCAGCAGGACATCCGGGCCATGATTCCCATCGTCATGGAATGGCTGAGGGGTCCCGACGAGCAGGTTCGTGGTGTTGCGCTTGAGTGCCTCTCTGTTCTCTGGGCACAAGGTATACATCCTCTTGTCTGCTCTAAGCTCTTCGTGGTATACTGAGGCTGGTATGTAGCGGAATTCCAGCAGGAGATCTGGCCAGTGATTCCCTTCTCTGTGGAATTGCTGAAACATAAGCCAGAATCGCGAAGTGCACTGAAGTGCCTCTCAGGTCTCGGAGAACAAGGTATGCATTCTGCCTGATCCCCAAGGATATTTCTATAACCTATCAAGATTACGAAATCATTTTCATCACTATAGTCGAATGGGGCACACAGGGAGACTTCAGATGGGCAGGAGCTATGTCAAGTTTATTAAGCATGCTAAAACCAACATAGGTGCATTCCACACCTCTTTGGCTTCTCATTCACGATACGGGACGTTGTATACTCCCGGCCCCGAATTGGCCGAACAAAGTACTGTACTATTTCAATCAAATCGACCCGGAGTGTGACGCGTGACCCAAAAAACCATTTCAACACTTCGACAACCACTCAATTTTCGCGTGACACCTGGGAAATTTTGAACATGCAGAACGGAAAATCTCTCTTGTCGTCCCTTCGACAGTTATATGGCACACATAATGTCCGGAAAATAAATATCACGATGGTCAGTGAATTTTCATGTTTTCCCGACAATTCCCGCTACCGTAAGGTACGGGTCTTAGAGAGCCTTATTTTTCGAGTTTGGCCGTGCATCACATTTCGTGAGCATGTTTCGCGTGATCACCTTTTCTCCCCGCCAAAATGTGCCACCCGCTGTCAGTAATTTTCTCTGTAAGCCAGTTCCTGACACTTCTGGTTTACGGGGGACGTAGAAATGTTCCTGGTTGTGCCTGGATGTCAACTGGATGTCATACCTTGGTCGTACCTGATAAATGTCGTACTTATTTGTGCATTTGCCGCGATTTTGCTGCCCCCCACCACCCCGTACCGCTGCCTATGGATTTCTCTGCGACATTCTGCAAACTCCCACTCTCAACCTCTGTTGACCCTCTCTCCAAGTGTTCTCTGGTCTCTCTGGAGTGGATATTAACTTCCGGAATTCTGGCACCTCAGTCTCTTGTTGCTGGCATGCTTACCCTTCCATCTGGTGATGGTGTCTGCTCCATGAATGTCAAGCTCTCCGTATCCACTAGTCTGCCCTATGATCTGGTTCTGGGCCGTGATTGGCTATTTTTCTGTCGCGAGACCCTGCCACATACCTCGTTTCGGCTCTCAGGTATCTGTCACCCTGGTCAGCAGCAAGCAAGTGCGTATTTCGATGAAATTAAATGGGCGTTGTACTAACACTCCATCACAGTGTCGCCTTCCCATTCGGCCCAGCAGGCCCCAAACACCGCTGCGATGGACACCGGCACCCAGATCTCAGAAAACACTCCTTCACTGTGTAAGTTCTTGGCCATTATCTTGCCACAATCTGAACTCATATTTTTACCAGATCGTGGATGTAGCTGCACTTGCGATGAGCCCCTGGCTTGCTGCTGTCCATCTACATCCGTTTCTATACCATCTGTTATACCAATGAATACAATGACATCTTCGAATCTTTTGCGTGATATATTGCTCGAACATCATGTTACCCGCTCCCGTATCTCTGTATTTCATGCAGATTTACCCACAATACAACGGTCACTTGAGTCACATGCCATCCCCCATGCTGGCTTGACTTTAGTTCAATGCCGACGCCTTCTTCTCCATCATATCACAACTGGGGCTTGTGCCAACCACGCAGTGGATACTTCGTTTGTCTCCGCGCCCAGATCGCTCCGCCTGCCGTGTGCTCTGCCAGGATTTCGAATAAGCTGTAGACTTGTGAAAAGCTGTCTTCAATGTTATTCTTCATGCAGATGATAAGCAAATCTCTACTGAGAATCTGTTGCATGTTGCCGCTGCCTTGAATATTTGAGTATCCGGTGACCGCAACTTACGTTTCAAAATACGCTTGGCCATGAGGAAACATGCCGAAGCCGTAAGCTCAGCTGATACTGAGTTCCGTTCATTAGAGCTCTTGGGCGCTCGAGGTGATCAAGACGACTATATTGGCTCAGGATTAGCCACTGAACAAGCGGTGTTTGAATTCAACATAAAGATCAGATTCCGGCTGGACTTACTGTTAAGATTCAGTTAGCCGGGAAGATTATAGAAAGACAAGATTACGGCTGGCGGCTAGCCGGACAGGACTTATGACAGCGAGAGATTGCAGCAGTGCCGGGCCGGCCAACGAAAGGTACGACTGGCCTCAAAATTTGACAGAAATCAATCCAAAACGACATAATAGTATGTCCGCCAAGTTTCCTCTTGCTCTGGTCTGCAAAGCGGACAGGAATAGCACAGAAATATGGCTTACTTACCCCGGGAACGGCGTCTCTTGTCACTGCGACTCCTCTGGTGCGTTATCTCGCCTTGAAGAGGCAAATGGGAGACATGGGACCTGGTTAGAGGCGCAGAGCGCGAAAATCGGACGCAAAAACGATACAAACTTGCCACAAACCCCATTTTCAGGCTACATTGAGTGAGTGTTTATAACCCAGTTTATAAACACCCTGGTTACAAATGCAAAATTAAAAACTGTTTATAATCGTGCTGGGAATTATAAACAGCACCCTAGTCGGAGCGAGGGCGCACTGGGCTTTTAGGAAAGAACGATCGTTCCCGCAAATTTGGGGAAGAAATTTTTGAAGGGGATATTATTGTTTTCGCAAGAGAAATCCTTCCCGCAAATTGCGGGAAGGAATTTTGGCGGCATTTTTTTTTTGTAAGAGAAATCTTTCCCCCAAAATTACGGGAAGGAATTTTGGGGGCTTTTTTTTGTAAGAGAAATCCTTCCCGCAAAATTGCGGGAAGGAATTTTGGCGGCATTTTTTTAGTGAGAGAAATCCTTCCTGCAAAATTGCGGGAAGGAATTTTGGCGGCATTTTTTTAGTAAGAGAAATCCTTCCCGCAAAATTGCGGGAAGGAATGTTGCGGAACAGGAATTCCAGATAATGAATGTCGGATGGAACATGGGAATTGTCCTAGAAATTAGAGATGGCAACGATGACAACCAAAAGCCAAGAGGTGATGACGACAACAACAAAGATACCTATAACATAGACCAGTGATGATGATGATGACAAAAAAGTGAGACGGCGACGACGACTAAAGGGAAGGCGGCAGTGACGACAAAGCAAAGAGGTGACGACCAGCGTAGATAGCAACATGGAGGACAGCGACCTGAAGACGATGACGACAAATAATATTAGAGGTGGTGGCGACGACGAAGAAATGCGCAAGAAAGACATGACGACGATGACGAGGTGTTGAGTGAAGAGCGACGACCAGCAGCATAGGGTGGGCCATAGGGAGGGTACCAAGGAGGACCACCGACAGAAATAGAATGAGCTATAACGGAAATAGAACACTATTTTAAAGGAGCGGTATATATAGAAACCGGATTGACGCTCAATCCGCAATAGAATAGGGATAGGACACCACTCTCAGGGAACCTCGCTTGGTGATGAGGGAGGTGAGGAAGGATGGCACAAGCGGAGCTCGAGCCAAATTCAGACGCGCCTGGGCGGCGGTGTAGCGGGAGAAGGCCGAGAAAGGGCTCAAACGGAGAGAGAAAGCAGCAGAAAAAAAGAAGCGCGCGGAGTTTCATTTGGCAACCACCAAGCTCAAGCTCGACCAAATCAAAATTCACCGTTTATCTTTGCCCCTTCTCAAGGATCAGCTGAAAGTCTCCAGAGATGTCTTGAACGATGAAATCCTCGCGAACTTGCTCTGGAAGGACACGGGAACAGCGGCTATGTCGGAAAAAACCCAAATCAGTTGCAACGGATTGGGTCGGCTTGGCGACTTGGGTGGGATTGCAACCGGTCCCAAGCCGCTGGCGGAGTGGCTTGTAACCAGCTTATAACCGGTTCTGAGCCGTTCGAAGTATCTCAAGGCCCTTCTAGGCTTTAGACCTCTTGAGACGAATTTACATGGCTTGTGAGTGAGGAGCTGGGACCTCAGTGTAGCCACGTAGAAAAAATTTTCAGTAGTGCCAGTAGAACAATTAAACCTAGACATTCACTGCTGCTGACTTTCTTCAGTGAGGCTCTGTCCTGACCGATATCAGGGATGAATGGAAAATATTCACGGTCAAATTAATCAATTAATCTATCTCATTCACACGTAGAAAAAAATCCTCGTCAATGCAGTCCACCGGGTAGAATATTTCGCGCGACGCGCCAAATATGTGGCACAACAGCGCGCCACGTGTAACATGTTCAAGCGCGATGAAGATCGTGCTTCCGGGGCCCCATTCGTAGATCGGACAATCGGTGCGCGTGCGTGCAGCCCATGAGCTCTTGCGGTAAGGTTGGATCATGGCAAGATCGAGAGTAATCTTCTGCGGCAGATGACAACGAAAAACGAGCTGGAGCTGCCCCATGGCCAAGTCGTCGTCCTGGCCTTCGTATATTATGGAATCATATCGAGGTTGTGTGGAAGCAGGGGTTGCAGCGAAGGATATCCCGGGCAAGCTTCCAGTCAACTTTGGATTGATAGTCAACATACTGTACTATTAAAATCAATTCGTCAGTCACGCGTCACGGGGGGCTGGGTGGAAAGGCCGCGCGTGCCGCGCGACTGCCGCGCACTGACGCGGCAGTGCGGGGAATTGAGGCGGCAGTGGCGCGGCACTGACGCGGCGGTGGCTGTGTTATTGCCGCGGCAAAGGGGTAAAGTGCCGCGCTCCTTCTAGCTCCTTCCACAGCTTGTGTTTGACCTCGAACTAACTTCTAGCGAGGGGCATTGGTTTCCATACATCATCCAGTCGCCCCAACCCCGTCCCGAACATCAGATAGGCAAACCGACGAAAGTATCCCAATGTTCGACTAGATTCTGGTTACCCGACCAGTTTCAAATACCTCAATCTCATTCATTTTTCGATCAAAACACAGTCTCGGGGCGCAATGCGGAAGATTCTTAGGGATTCTATTTGCAGTCACCAATTTAAATGCCCTCGGGTAGGGCTGGGTGCTCCCAATATTCCTGCATGTTGCGAGTCAGTTCGGAGATGCCTTGACAGCTTTGTGAGACATTCATTGCCCTCCGAAGAGCTATAAGTTGATAGGTAGACAAGTGAAGGGCCAGATCAATTTGCCAATGGCGATGGTAGACGACTGGGGCAAAGGAAATTTCCGATTGATTCGGGCGTCCTGGCAGTTCCATCAGTCCAGACTCCAGATTCCGGATGTTAATTTTTCTCATTGGCTTGACCCATTTTAACCTGTAGTGCTTGGTCTTCCTGATCCACACATGGTGAATGGAATTTCGAGTCTCCTATGTTCGAGAATAACGTATGAACACACTAAATCTGCCGAAATCCAAGTATGCCAAGTCTTTAGCCAAAGAAATCGCAATTGAATCCGAACATTGTACTCACGCAGATTGAACTCCCACGAGGCGGGAAAACACACCGTGGCATTATAGTCGGTGGCTGAGTTGAGTCTCCTGACATTCATCCTTCACCTGTGAATCAGAGGGCTGGGTGATATATGTTGATTTATTTGCATTGACGAGTGTGAGTCAAAATCGATCAATCTCAACACATTTCTGCCATTAAAGTAGTCAATGAACAAATATTTTCCACCCCATTGGGTTTCACCAGCATTAGTGAGGGCGGCGTTAGGTGTGCATTATGATAATCAAGTCCAGGTGGATAAACGGAGATGAAAATAATCCAGGCTCGGAATGTAGAGATCCGTTGAGGTGTCGCGCACGTGGCGACACAAGCATGGCTGGGACACGCGACGGAACGTCAGTTCCGATACACAGTACCAACTAATTCATCAATCACTTGTGGAGTTTATCCTCGTTCGTTCAAAAATGAGGTAGTATTGAATCCCGTCACAGGCACCGATATCCTCCCCTCAAAGGCATCGCGCGCAATCTCAATGGTCAGATGCTACAGGTCTTTGCAACTCCAAAGATTTATTCGCACTACGTCTCGTGGTGCAGATCTTCTGCCATTTTTTTAGTTCACTGCTCGTCCATGATTGTACTCAAGTCCGAGCTGGACCTGGCACCATTGTATTCCTTGGCGTACCAAATATCCAGCGCGACGTCTCCCGCGACCTGGGCACCACGGCACCGGAGAACCCCGCTTCCTGCCCCGGCAGAGCAAAATACATTTCTATGGCTCCTAACAGTAACATAGAACTCAGTTATAAGGAAGAATTAGACTGATACCCGTACTTTAGCACTCTTTTCTAGACGGGCATGAGATCCCTTGATTTGATTTCTCGCAAATTGAACCGCATGAAATGTAGTAGCACCATGGGTATTATATGTACCCTCTCTGTGTGGATATTCACGACCGGTAGTGCTGTAACATTGGCAGCCAAATTGCCGTGGCACCGTGAGCGAATTCCTTCTCCTGGTTGTTCCCTGCCACAAAAGATCGTCCTAATGTTTGTTCACTAGTGAAATTATCCGGTTCTTCTGCGAACATCTATCTCCTCTAGGTCAGGCGTTGAATAAGTATTACAGTTAGAATGATGCAAGTACATCGTTGATACTGTACTCACGGGTTGGACAGTTTTTTCTAATGTCTCGCATTAATATTGGTTAGAGCACACTCATCGTACAACAAGAATTCAAACGAGCAAATGTCGGCGAATTTTAATCCAATATTTTGTTCACCTAACTTGAAGGAATCTGTCCAAGTTTGGTGAACTTCGACTCGATGTATTTAATCCTGGCTCAATCGCTAGTTGTCCGCACTTCTCCTGAATATGGACAAATTGAGTAACGGAAGTCATACCCACTTCGGGCCTCAGAATAGTGAATGATTCCTGGCAGCAAGATCTATGGCCCCAGTAGGCGGTTCCAGCGATATTAATTTTGACACCTTGAACATCATTCAAAGAACATAATAGACAGGTTGCGCAGCAGCCACCGAGCCACGTGGTGGTTGATTTGCTGTGCGCAAATGGTGGCTGGTGGCTCGAATGGCTGAATTCATGACTCATTTCCTTTGGTTCAAATTGTTCAATTGACTCATTTTAGGAGCCAGCTGAGCACCCACAAGCATATGGTCCCTCAACGCCTCTAGCTGGCTGAGGAAAGGTGAAGAAATTCTGATTTGAATGGAAATTATGCTGGGGGAGCATTCAGAGTGGTTGCCGAGGCAGAAATGCAGGGCTACCTTGATTACTCCACCTTTCAGAGTTATTCACTACCTGTGGTTAAAAAGTCTACCGAGCCAACAGCCACCATTTGCGCACAGCAAAACAGCCACCACGTGGCTCTGTGGCTGCTGCGCAACCCGTCTAATGTATCCATCCGAGCTAAGACCGAACTCGTACATACTTAATTATGAATTACCCTTCTGGAATTCAACCAGACACATCTTTCAGGCGGTCACGGCCAGGTCAAACTCGGGGCTCAAAGCCTGGATCCTCTAAGGGTCAGTGTTGTCACTTAAGGGATTAATAAGGGTAATTTTTTTTGTTAAGGCCTTAAAACCTAATTATGCCTTAATATTAAGGGCATATTAAGGCTTACAGCTGTTTGCAAAGCTAATGGCACCAACGATCATTTTATAAATAAGAGCAAATTAAATACTTCCACTTTTGAAACACTCACTGTGGGCTCAATTCTTCACCGTTTTCCTTGTGTGTAGGTGCGTTCGAACCCAATTTGATGGCTCTTTCTGCCCAATATACTCTGGGCTCCTAATTCTATGTTCCATTTTTCGAACTTGTTCAGATCCATACATGGTCACATCTAAAAGAAGGTACTGTCAATCACTGTTTGAACACGCCTACTCACGAGGAAAACGGTCAAGAATTGAGCTAGCAATGACCTCCGCAAGACGGGAACTAATTAATTTGCTCTTATTTATAAAATGATCGTGAGTGCCATTGGCTTGCAAACAGCTGTAAGTCAAGGGGTGCTCAATTTCTTTCTGCGCCAGATCGTAAGCAGCTACCGCACAACCAGCTGTCACAACCATCGCCAGACCCTCCCAATTCACTGTCATCCAACTCTTCGTCTGAGTGCTCAGCAGCCAACAACTCCATGAGCAATATTTGCGGCATTGACGAAGAAGATGCGAAGAAACATTATGTAATTGCCATCAATAAGTCTTAATTAAGGCTTAACGGTACCGAAGCTTGAAGCTAAGTCTTAATATTAAGGGGTAATTAAGCCTTAACTTAACTTAAGTCTTAACTCTTAAGGACAACACTGCTAAGGGTGGGCCCGAGTAGAGTCGACTCCAGGGCATTGATCCATTTAGTGACTCATATGCTATGCATTGAGGCCGTTACGATGGCGAAGGTCTATACGCTTCCACGATCCACAGGGTTCCTAGCATTTAGGCCATAAGAAATGAAGTTCTTCATCATCCAACTAACATCCCTAGGACTGTTTGAGCACCCTATGGTACGATGAGTCCCTGAGGATATATTTCAGCCAGAGTGCCAACCATGCATGCTCCATGCACGGAGTCTTCGAGTTAAGCAGATGTTACCATGTGTTACCACGTGTTACCATGTGTTACCATTCCTGATTGCATTCATCCAGCACATTCAGGTACTTTCTGAGAATGAACTAGTGTTTTGCGAGGTGCACACTGGAACTCGAAGATGAAGCAGTGAGTCCAACCGCCACTTGAAATCTCGGGTTAAACTCAGGTAGCCAGTCAAAAAACCAGTGGCCGTGCAATGTAGGGCGAGGCAGCAGTGCGGGGAACTGACGCGGCGCTGCGGAGAACTGACGAGGCATTGCGGGGAATTGCCGCGGCACTGCGGGGAATTGACGCGGCAGTGCGGGGAAGTGATGCGGCACTGCCGAGGCGTTGACGCGGCACTGCGGGGAAGTAACGCGACGTTGCGGGGATGTGAGGAGACAAGTGCCGCGGCGACCGATGTACACCTTAGGTTCCAAAATGCGGATAAATGGTGACCATTGTACTTCCAGGTACACATCTGAACTTCCTTTCTGACGGAAAATCATGAACTTCGGGCCATTGGAAAGAATTATTTAGACTACGAATTATTGAAATTGAATCCCTGGTGAGCTATATACATGCTCACCGGAGCTTTATTACTGATAACAACCAGTGGAAGTGGTTGAAATCTCTCAGGCAATTGGTGGGACTTACAGTCACTATTTTGCCTGAAGGTTTTTTCGTTCCAAACAATGTATTTGAGTGTAGAAACACTGCCCTCACCTTTGCCTCACCTAGTTTGAGGTGTTGTGGAAAGAGCTAAAGGCTGCGCGGCACTTCATCCCTGCCGCGGCAATAGCACAGCCACCGCCGCGTCAGTTCCCCGCACTGCGCGTCAATTCCCCGCAGTGCCGCGGCAATTCCCCGCAGTGCCGCGGCAGTCGCGGCATTTTCTCCGGGCCCCGTCACGGGGATGCTTGACGTGACGAATTTTGCAACGTTGTCACGTGTCACGGAGGCTCTTGACGAATATACTTTTCATCACGGTAGGTTGAAAATTTCGGCTCAGGGGGGCTTGGAGCAATTTTCCTCAACTGTGGGCACTTCCCCTTAATTTATTGCCCATTTTCAAGGTTTTTGGCTTCAAATCGTGGTTCAGAGCAAGTTTAACTTGAGTTTAACAGCAGAAATTGCATTTTTCCACCTCACTCAAAATCATGTTGAAATAAATTGCTCAGGTCATTCCTAAATTATTCCATTGAGTCACTGTGCATTCACCACAACTCCTGGAATATTTTTACGGGTTGACGAAATTTTGGGGGATGTCACGCAGCTCGAGCTGCCTTGACGAATTGACGAATTAGAACTTTGGGTCACGCGTCACACCCCTTGACGAATTGAATTTAATAGTACAGTAGAGAACTTTGCAGGACTCAATCTGCAGCGATATCACGTCAGTTTCAATATTGAGGGAATAACTGCGGTGCACATACATGTATGTCCTGATCAGGGCGCACAAAATGAGATGGATAGTGACGTGCCAAGTACTCACGAAGCTTCAAATTGAAGTCGCGGAACGCAGGATTTCTTTGGTGCACTGCCTCCATACGAACGATCGTAATCCGAGGGTCAGCTGAGCCCAACTGCCAATGGGCATGCGAATTAGCATTTGACGACACGAGAACTGGATCCTCTTCGTCTTCCTCCTGGCTCTTGCGCCATTGGTCGACTACCATCTGGATACGAGCCATCGTTTCTTCATTTTCGTCCATGATTGAGATCTAAAAGGTCCAATTCAGTCAACACTCATACAAGCGACGATGCCGCCGTAGATGCTCGGCATTTTTTCCGTTTGTCTTCTTGTACTGTGCGGCCACTTCCTGCTGAAAGCCCTCTCCCACACGGGTATTCATGTTCCGACTCGTTCCCTTGTTTCGAAAATTCTTTATGGCATGACTGAGGAAATGTTGCTTGAGGAAGTTCAAGGACTTGTCGTGCTCTTCTGAGACCTCCTGCACCAGCATAAATTAGTCGTTGATAACAATGGAATACTAAATGGACGGCTTGCCTCGCAGACTTTCTCGTATACATTGATCCATTTGCGGAGGAGTTCAATGCGCGAGGCAGTGGTGACTTCAAGGCCAAGCATGATACGAACCTTTTGCATCACCCGCACTAGCTTGATTAGACAGGAGTTTGGGGGAAGAATCTGGACAAGACACGGCAGTGCGCACTATTAGGAGTGATTAGCGACATACAGACGAATCCGCTACATGATTACCTTGAGAATATCCAAAAATGTTTGACCATCTGAATAATCAATCATCGTTGGCGAGGAAAGGTGCTTGAGATCACGCCAGCGTGGAAATTTATCCATAGTTAATAGGGCATGTTAATGTCTCTCACAGGTGGGAGTAATGCAGTGCTCACTTTGAGTTGAAGTCCGTTGCAAGCCCATTAGTCTGAAGGTATTCTTTGAGGAGGACCCACATGTGTCGCCCCCAAATTCCGCCGTCAAAAAAGTGAAGACAGTCATATCCAGTCGCTTCATATGGATCCGAATAAGCGAACGACCACAGGAAATGCTGAATTCGGAAGTCAATTTAAATCTAGGATGGGAGCGTGCTGGAGCTACCTCAAAATCATGGAGCCCGTACCCTTTTAGGAATTCGTTTCGCCGGGTCTTCGACGAGGTTGGGGCCTTCACAAGAGCAGTAGACATGCCGGCTGCCGTTCGTGGTGGGTAAGACCGTGAGAGGCGATGCAGGTCATCCTTGTGGACCAGGCATTGCGGGCATGGATGGAGAGACCGTGAATTTCGGATCGCGAGCCACGCTGCAAGCACCTCAAAGTCCATTGATTCAATAGAGAGCTTGCGCAAAAGCCGCACGAGCCGCGTGCGGCTTTTTTGCATTGCGCAGAGCCGCATGGCAAATTTTGAAATGTGAGAGGTGTCACTCAACTATTTCAATGTAAGCTTACCTGAGGCGAAGGAGAGGTACTGTGGGGAGAGGCAACATCCTCAGCATTGCTTCTGGTGCGCAGAAGACGTGAGAAGGTGGGAAAGGGAAGTGGAACTTGAATGATGCCTTGGTGATGTGTGGAAAATGCGGCTTCCCACAGTTGCACATCCAACAAATAGCACTCTCAAGAGTGGAATATGAGATTTAAGGGGCATTGAATGGTATTTAGCAAGACAAGAATTAAGAAAAGTGAAGAAAAACCCGCGGCTTTGCGCAATGCACAAAAGCCGCGTGCGGCTTGTGCGGCTTTTGCGCAAGCTCTCTAATGAGTACCCCCGGATGCGCGACCCGAATGATGTTGGAAGTTGTAAATTGGAGTCGAGACGCAATTAGAATACCGGCCCGGAATGTATCACATGACCAATTATTATCTTGTCTTTGTACTCGTCGCACATTGCTGCTACACTCTTGGGATCCAATCTCCAACAGGTTATGGGCCTATAGCTCCACTACTCATTGAAGACCACCATCCTCCCCTGCTAATTGTTCGCTGTCACGATCAGCACCCGGTTTTTTCGCCGCAATCTATATCCTCTTTGTCCTATTGCCACTCGCATTTTCGACTCTCGTTCACCATGGTTAAACCCTCGGATATCACGAAACTCGAAGGAGCGGAGAACTATTGGACTTGGAAGCCTGATGCGGCATCCTTGTTGTTGGCTGATGGTCTTTGGAACGCCGTCGATCCATCGGTTCCGGTTCCAAACGGTGCAGTACAGATGCGTAATTGGGCTAGTGAAAATTTGAAGGCTCATGGTATCTTATTCCTCACGCTGAGCCAAGCGGTGAAGGACAAGATCAACAACGCAGGCATTGGGATTAATGGCCGTTTGCTCTGGGCGACCCTCGAGTCATACTACACCATGGCTGACCCCGCTACTCGCTCGATCCTCATGTCCCAGTTCCACACCATCTCCCATGACCTCTCCCGTCCTGTGGATGCATTCCTCCAGGCTGTTGTCACTGCCGAGCGTCGTCTCACCGCCATTGCTGTCTCCTTCCCGACGCATATGGTTCAGGACAAAATCCTGAGCGGTCTCTCATCAGCCTACTCGCCCATTATCACCCTTCTCCAGTTCGAATCCCCTCAGCGCGATGTTACTTCCATGATTAATGCAATTAATGCATGGGAGCGAGCTGATCTTCAGCGCGCTGATTCGGTCATTAAGGCCGCGCGAGCGACCCAGGATATCTATGATGCGAATCAAGGGGGTGAGTTTGCTGCAGCTCATCTCCCTCGCCACTCTCGTCGTTCGGACTCCTCCCCGCACTCGCACTCCTCGGCTGGTAGAGAATTCGACTGGACCAATACCAAGAATCGCACAGACGTCTGCTACCGATGTGGCTTACCTGGCCATTTTGCACAGTACTGCGTGTCTGTCATGCCTGAGGATGTTCGATGTCGGATTATTCGCAACCGCGAACGTCAGGCCCAGCTTGCCAAAGACGAATCCAGCGACAGCGAACATGGGGCTGCGAATGTGGCTGCCACTGCTACCACTAATTCTCACATTGCCGCTGCCATCTTTGACCTCCCCACCGAGCTGCACATTGACACCATGGACCCAGATGTCGCGAGTCCTGGCTTTCTACCCTTGGCAATGATGTTCGTCCCATCCCACAGCATTTTGCTCACACCGCCGTCCCGACCAACATCGATCCTGGCCCTTCTCCTCCTTCCCCTACGCTCACTGCTTCCAGTGTCAGCAGCACACCCACTAAGAAGAAGAAGAAGAACAAGAAGAAAAAGAAGAGCACCACAGTAAACGAGATTCAGTCGGCGTTTGAAGGGATGTCGTTGAAGGAGGCCGATGAAGTTGATGAAGCTGAGTACTCGATGTGATTCAGGGGGTGTCTCGACTCAGGGGGTGTGTTGGAAGTTGTAAATTGGAGTCGAGATGCAATTAGAATACCGGCCCGGAATGTATCACATGACCAATTATTATCTTGTCTTTGTACTCGTCGCACATTGCTGCTACACTCTTGGGATCCAATCTCCAACAAATGATACCATCTCCAAAGCGCAGAGCCTCGCCACGATGAGACCGATGCTGCAATGAGGCCATGACCGTCTCGCAGACTCCGCGGTATATTAAGCGCTTGAGTTGATCATATTCCGCACGGGCAGTGGTGTTCAAGTTGCGAGGATCAATCTGGCGCATATTATCGGGCTGAAAGATTTATGTCAGTGAAGGAGTGGCTACGCCGTGGTCACACACCATCTTCACAACTCCTTCCAACGCAGAGCCCCCGTTACCGGAGCCGTTTCGTGTCGCTGAGTTGATCCAGCAACCCCGAAGGAGAATGGGATGCATTTTGACTTTGATGGAAACAAGTCCCTTGTCCAACCATACGTAAAGCCCGAGGAAACACGATGGATAATAACCATCCCCTCGGAGGTCATCCTATGCCAACCAATTTGCGAATGAGTGATTGTACACGCGAGGAATATATGCCGCTTACATCCACGCGTCGCCAAGTTTCACCGGTGAAAGGCTCGTCGTAGAGTGGATTTGATAAGTCGATAGTACCGTTAAGACATAAATACTTCTCTTGCGAGGACCAGGTGCTGACGGGAGCCAGCGTCGGATCGCAAACCCACTGGGTTATAATGCTCCATGGGTCACGGAACTCAACTTCGACATTGTATGCTTCAAACTCGATAGTCAGAGTCGTGCACCGAAACTAAAGAGAAAATAAGGTTAGTTATCATAGATTACAAATTGAATGACTCACGGGGACATTGCTAACTCTTGCCGCTGCTAAAGCCTTCTCCATATCACGGTGATTGCGGAAAGTCACCAGAGAGTCAGTTGCAAGTGACCTGTCCCGTAGATCAAGAAGATCCTCGTCGATCTGAGCATTTGGGGCCCGTCTCTTGATCCGGCGTGACGTAAACTTGAAATCTGCGAATGTTCGGAATGGTGCCCAGGGGCGGTCCATTACGGTCGGAGCTGCATGAGTCGATGCGGGTACGGTTTCGGGTGCAGAGGCTGGAGAGCTGTCGAGAGGGATGATTCCACAGGGTTTGTTGGCGTGGGGATGGTGTTTCACCAAGATAAATCGCGGGGGCAGCTCATCGGTGGGAATCGGAATTTCAAGAGTGTTATCCGAGTCTACGTCCATTAGGGCAAATAGATCGGGGTTTGGAAGCAGCGCTATTGCATCGTCGTCCATTTCGTCATGCAGGTCCATTTGCTGAACCTCGGGCTCAGACTCAGCGTTCGAGTTACGATTCTCGCATTGCTAGCAACATTTTGAGCCAATGTCCACTAGCATAAAAAATTGATGTGAAGTGACCCACAAGGGGCTAGAAGGGTTCTGCAACGTTCGAAATGGCAAAATATCTGCCTTGGTTCATGACCAAATAGAACCACAACATCCTTCCAAATTGGGACAATCCTTGGTAAAACCTATCAAGATGGTCGGAAATGAGGTCTTGGGGACAGACTAAGGTAAGAGACAGTTTATATGCATTTTTTGTCTGCCCTGAGGCTTCTGGAGCCGTAAAATTAATGTCTCCCAGAAATTTTTTGAAGGCCTGACAGCCGAACCAACCACCCAGCATCCGGTCTGGCAATCACAGATCGGCTACCCCTTGGAGATTTGCGGTATTCGCTGCAGACTCTCGCATGCTGGATGTTGGCGGTAACGGCACCACAGAATGAACACTGTGGAGGCTCTTTCTGGGATCTCGACTTCTTGGAAGTGTTATGCTGCTTATATCCTCCCTTAGGCATTGTGCTTCGAGCAAGCGGCGAAGCGCGTCACGGCGTAAGTAACAAAGTCACAAACACGTGACCGAATTTGCAGTGGCATTCCTTGGACTCGAGCCACCATCACTAAGGACAATGCACAAAGTCAAGGCTGCTACTTAAGACGGTGGCAAGCACATTCTTTCCTTCTTACCACCACCATAACTCACAAACTATGCCACACTCTAGTTCACCGACTCCGCCCTCGTCTCCCCACCCGCTCGACGACCTTCTTGCCCTTTCTCAGCAGCTCACCCCCAGCAAGTCACCGCAGACCGTGCGCAGGGTGCGTTAGGATAAATGTCGACCCATTACTCTACTCAAACTCCTCAGATTCGCCAACAACTTCAAGTTCAAGCCAATGAAGCCCAACAAGAACGCACCAATTTAAAGCGCCGTGCTGTTGATGCAGAGCAGCAAGTCGATGCGACCAGGAAACCACGAAAGATGCGCAAGCGCAGCGACCGTGCACGCGACGCAGACGTCTCGGAGGTC
Source organism: Mycena leptocephala (assembly GCA_029378395.1). Classification (NCBI taxonomy): domain Eukaryota; kingdom Fungi; phylum Basidiomycota; class Agaricomycetes; order Agaricales; family Mycenaceae; genus Mycena; species Mycena leptocephala. Next base: position 228,238 of record JARJLF010000034.1, read on the forward strand.
AATCCGGAGGACATCGAGACCCGTATACGCGAAGCAGGCCGGCACTTCGCCCTGACGAAGGCCATCTTCCTGATCAACGACGATGTCATGAGCACAGAAGAGGATGACAGCTTCGACTTCGACCATGAGTTCGACTCCATCAAGAGCGAGCGACAGGGCCAACTCCGCGACATTTTAACTGTCCTTCCCGACGATGTGAAGCCGAAAATCAAGCAGCGCTGGGTTCAAGACTCCGTGCGTAATCAATTCTTAATCTTTCGTGCTCTATTCACCCATGCCACAGTTCATGGATGGCTTGCACAGCCAGCGCTCCTCCATGGGATATCGCGTTCGCACCGAGGCCCTTCAGTATATTGTCGACGATGTGAAACTGTTCGCTACGTCTGCAAGCCGCTTCGACGCGTTCTCAAAGCTCATCCGCTACAAACTGGCCACCAAGACATCCCAAGCTTTCTACAATCGCTTTGAAGTGCCCCTCCTCTACGACAAGTGGGACGGGACAATCAACGTTAACTCTCTTTTCCGGGGAAATGTGGTGCTCGAGGTGCGCAAGCCACCCTTTTCTGTCGCTCACTTCTGTTTCTTTTGTGATTTTGAAGGTCTACGTTTCCTTCATCTGCGGACGTCAAGGCGCAAAGGGGTTATTCGAAGGCAAGTCCAAGCTCCCGCAAGCCAAGTGCCTCGAACGCATACACAAGATTACCTGTACAACACCGGGTGCGATTGTAACTGCATCAATCCTGGTGCGTTCTTGTTTTATCCTACCAAGCTCCTCCTGAGTAACTTCAGAACATATGGCTCTATTCAGCGGACACGCAACTCGTGAAGGTCGGCGACGAGACAACAATCGACTATGGTTACCGATACCGCGTCTACATCCGTCGGATTCGCGAGGGGCTGCGCGACAAGAAGGCCTGGGCGATAGGCCTTCTCCAATACTGGGATCGCATCTTGTTCCCGAACTCGGACAAGTCTCGTGAACATGACACAGCAGGCAACGAGGGGCTCGACAATGACGAAGACCTCAATGATATTTTTGGTCAAGCACCGTCGGCCATGGGGCGCACCAATCCCCAAGTCCGTGTCCTTACTTTACACTTCGGCCCCTGATCTAATAACTTTGTACAGATTGCCAGCCCTCCACAGGACAACCACGAAGACGACTTGCCAAGCCGGTCATCGTCCCCTTCCCCAGCCCGGCATTCGTACCACCTCTCAACAAGCTCACCGCAACTGTCATCCAGCTCTCAGCCCCAATCGTCAGCTCAACCATCAAACCTACCGCGCACCACCTCCCGGACGCCAACTATTCCTCCCCCTGCCTCGGCTGTGAGGCGTCAACCTGTACCACCCGCAGGTGCAAGCAGGCGATCCTCATCCCGAAGGGCTGCAGCCCCGAGCCGCTCTCACAACAACGAGCGGCGTGGATGGTGAATTGTTCCGTAGTAGCAACAATGTACTTTTATTTTTAGTTTTATTCAATTTTTTTTATATACGACGTGGCGCGTGTGAGTTGCAACCAGTTAAAACAAGTCTCAAGGTCCAAAACCCCCCAACTTCACTGCATTCAGACCCCCCCATAGGCACAGATGTGCCCACCTTCACCGAGCTCCGCCTATGGACTGCCTACCCAAGCCGACGTTGGTCTACCCTAATAGGCATCGGCCGACGTTGGTCTAGCATCCCTACCGAGGCAGAGCCTGCCCACCTTGGTAGATCTTCGCCGACAGTGGTGTGTCTATCTTGGCCAACCTGGGTCTAGGTTGGTGTTGGTTGGAATGGCTGGATGGGTACAAACCATGTCAGATTTTGAATTTGGCTAACTAGGCTTAGCTAGGCTCATCAGCCCACGTGAGTCTATGTGTGCCTAATCCAGTGGGAATACCTAGACCAACCTCGGCAGGGATGGGCAGATGGATGGGCAAGGGTCGGCACACTGGTCTGCCTACACATCTGCCTATCAGGATCTGGCAGACCTGTGCCTACGGGGGGGTCTGAACGCAGTGCTTGCTTTGAATGGATTGTAACCGATTGCAACTCCATGGCTGGCTTGGAACCGGGTTCCATGCACCTCACCCAAGTGTTGCAAGCCACAAACAAATTGGGACCTTGGAACGGCTTGGGACCGGTTTAGTGGCGATGCAACCAACCTAGGATTTTTCCGACATATTCGCGAAGTTGAGAGGCAGTGAGTGGCTTCAACATCTTATAAAATGGTCGTCTAAGCTCCTAGAATAAATATGGCTACTCAGATTTAGATGGGGGGATCAATGGCCTCCAGTGGAAATGTATAACAGCTAGGGCACGACATGAAAAGCTTGTTCCACTTGCGGCACACTCTGGCGGCGCAATCGACACTATTCCGGGTCTCAATACAGGTGGGACTCGGACGCCAGAAAGTAAAACAAAATATAGCTCGATAGACGGGAAATTAAGCGACGAAACAGAATGATCCCACCAGCGAAGAAACTATGAGTTAAAGATAGACCATGGCTGATCCAGAGACTGCATCGGGCTGTCCCATTTCCACTGCTTGGATTGAAAATATGCGGACTCGCCACCATCCACCTCCTTCCACACCCCTAATCGGGAATCGGAGGTGGTCTGTGAAATCTTCTGGTTTTACCGGAGTCACCGCTTTGGAGCCCGCGTCGTCCTCTTCCAGCGTTCCAAAACTCGAAAAGTCGAAGAATTCCACTAATTCGTCGACAACGGGGGGTGCACTATATTGGGGGAGGACATCACTGCCTTCCGCCATACCTAAGAACATCCCGCTTGTGCCACTCACAGCCTGTTGCAAGGAGAATCGCGACCAGTCAGAGAACGTGCGCAAGCATCAGCGGAAAAGAAAACTCACACTCTGTTGCAAGGAGAATCGCGACCGCTCAGAGAACGCGTGCAAGCATCAGCGGAAAAGAAAACTCACAGGCTGTTGCGGGGAGAGTCGCAACTGGTCAGAGAAAGCGTGCAAGCATCAATGAACGAGAAAACTCACGACCTGAGTCACCGCTTTGGAGCCCGCGTCGTCCTCTTCCAGCGTCCCAAAACTCGAAAAGTCGAAGAATTCCACAAATTCGTCAACAATGGGGGGTGCACTATATTGGGGGAGGACATCACTGCCTTCCGCCATACCTAAGAACATCCCGCTTGTGCCACTCACAGCCTGTTGCAAGGAGAATCGCGACCAGTCAGAGAACGTGCACAAGCATCAGCGGAACAGAAAACTCATGGGCTGTTGCGGGGAGAGTCGCAACTGGTCAGAGAAAGCATGCAAGCATCAATGGACGAGAAAACTCACGACCTGTTACGGGGAGAATCAGGGCCAGTCACAGAGAGTACGCAAGTATCAATGGCCAAGAAAACTCACGTGCTGTGGCAGGGAGAATCGCAACCTGTCAGACAGAGCGTGCACGCAAACAGTGGACGAGGAAACTCACGAAGAGGAAACTCAGGAATTGTATATGGACACGGCGGAATGACTTTGGTCCAGCTTCTTCATTTGGTTGCCTGGTGAGATTTATCATCGGCCACCCATGATATCATCCCACGAAGGCCACGTACGCTAGTTGTGGGCTTGATGCTGGTCGTATCTGACCTTCCAATTCCTCCTTTGCTTCACCAGCCTTTCTGATCCCTAATGGTGACAAGCTCGCCCTCCCACGCTGGGTGAACGACTTCCGGGAAGTAAACTCGAACCCTGTCCATGACATTTTTCCTCTCCCGCGAGTCGACGACATACTGGCAGACTGCGCAAAGGGGAAGATTTGGTCCACTATTGACTTCACGGACAGTTTTTTCCAAACACGTCTCCACCGTGACTCGATCCCCTACACCGCTGTCAGCACTCCTCTCGGTCTATACAAGTGGCTTGTAATGCCACAAGGACTGTGAAACGCGCCGGTGGTCCAGCAACGTAGAGTAACTGCAGCGCTACGTGAATATATTGGCAAGATATGCCACGTCTATTTGGACGACATCGTTGTCTGGTCTGAGACTGTGGAGGAGCACGATGCGTATGTGTGCCTTATTTTTGATGCCTTAAAGCGAAATGGCTTGTATTGCAACGAGCGAAAGACCAAGCTCTTTTGGCACGAAATTGATTTCCTCGGCCATCACATATCCCAGCGCGGAATTGAGCCTGACAAAAGCAAGATTGAACGTATTGTCAATTGGCCTGTTCCTAAATCATCGACGAATGTCCGTGCCTTCTTAGGGCTGGTGAGATATCTCAGCCGGTTCTTACAGAACCTGGCCGACCACACAGAGGTCCTCCATCGTCTAACCACAAAAGACGCAGACAAGAATTTCCCTGAATGGAACACTGAACACCAGTTTGTGTTCAACCAAATCAAGGCTATCGTGACCAGCACGGACTGTCTCACCACAATGGACCACGAGAACATGGGTGAAAACAGGATCTTTGTGACCGCAGATGCCAGCAACAAAAGATCTGGGGCTGTCCTCTCCTACGGCCCAACTTGGGAAACAGCTTGGCCGGTTGCCTTTGACTCTATGACGTTCAAGGGCGCAGAACTTAATTATCCAATACACGAAAAAGAACTGCTCGCTATTATTCGTGCCCTTCGCCGCTGGCAAGCGGATCTTATTGGCTCACACATCCTGGTCTACACAGACCACTGCACCCTGGAAAACTTCGAGTCCCAAAAGGACCTCTCTCGCCGACAAGCGCAGTGGATGGAATTTATGTCCCAGTTCTACACTAAGATCATATACGTGAAAGGCGATGACAACACAGTCACAGACGCGCTCTCCAGGACTGAGTTCGTGGACAGCGCTGAAGCGGAGCTCCATACTACTGCTGCCTTTGATGATGCTGACGCTGACGTGATCGCCACATTATATTCGCCTGCCCCCGAATCCCCATTCCACACCGCCTGCTGTTTGGCCCGCACTCGCATCCGGGTCCCAGATCCTACACCCTCACCTACTCCTCACATTTGGGCCATTATGTCCATTGGTGTTGACGACGAATTTCTCGACACAATCTTGGTGACACAATCCACACTGGCTACGCATTGGACCCCTGGTGTTTACGTTTTGACAGTCACCGAGAGCATTCCTGGTCTCAGATCTGAGAATTGTCTCTGGTATATTGGCTCCCGCTTAATCATTCCACGTGCCAGAGAAGTCCATGAAACATTATTCTGCCTTGCACACAATGTCTTGGGCCATTTTGGCTTCGAGAAATCTTACGGCTCCTTGCGGAATGAATTCTATTGGCCGAATATGCGACGCGACCTCAAACAGGGTTATATTCCATCCTGCCCTGACTGCCAACGTAACAAGTCGAGAACAAACAAACACGCTGGGCCACTCCATCCCCTTCCAATCCCAGATGGTCAGGCCGATTCAGTCACCATTGATTTCATTGGTCCATTACCCAAGGATAAAGGCCACAACTGCATTGCAACCTTCATGGATCGACTCAGCTCTGATTTCCAACTTGTGGCAACTCACGCCAACATAACTGCCGAAGATTTTGCCCTGCTATTTTTTGACCACTGGTACTGCGAGAATGGTCTTTCCCTCGAGATCATCTCTGACCGTGATAAACTCTTTGTTTCAAAATTCTGGGCAGCACTGCACAAGCTCACCGGCGTCAAACTGATGTCGACGTCCTTTCACCCTGAGACTGACAGCGCGAGTGAGCGGACAAACAAGACAGTCAACCAGTGCATCTGCTATCATGTTGCACGTAACCAATGCAGTTGGGCTCGGGCACTCCCATGCATCCGTTTCCACTTGATGAACAGCATCAACAAGTCGACCGGATACTCTCCCTTTCAGCTGAAGACAGGCCGTTCCCCACGCGTAATACCACCGCTGCTTCCCACACATAAACCGATGGCCGCTGAAGAGATCTCCGCTGCCGAAATCATCTTGAACGCGATGTACTGGATGCGCAAGATAACCTGCTCGCGGCAAAGATTACCCAGGCTGAACAATCCAACAAGGACCGCAGGACCAACCCGGACTATCAAATTGGTGGATGTGTCAAACTCAACACCAAGAACCGCCACGGTCAATACCTGCACGCAGGCGAAGGACGTTGCGCTAGGTTTATGCCCCACTTTGATGGTCCTTATAATATTATTGGTGTTCACAAAGAGTGCTCTACAGTGACTCTGGACATGACATCCCAACCTGGCATTTTCCCCGTTTTCCACACCTCCGAAGTTGAACCACACATCGAGAACGACCCAATACTTTTTCCTAATCGTCAACTACCCCACCCCAGGCCTATTACAACCAAAGACGGCGAAGAAGAGTGGGAAATTGACGAGATCATCGACGAACGACGCCGCGGCCGCGGGGTACAATACCTGGTGCGGTGGACTGGACATACTAGAGTAGGTAGTTCTTTAGCTTTCTTGCATCCTATACCTCATCCACTCACCTCTCTTGTGACTGACTACTTGGTTTTCTTGGATTCTTGGAACTCTAATGCGGGTCTAACCTGCTTCAAAAGTACTGGACTTTACAGGAGAGGCTGAGAGCTGGAACTCATGCAGCAATGAAGGGGTGACTCAATACAAAGATCAACTTTGAGATGGACTCGCAAATAAAGCCAGGTTTCAGGCCCAAAATATTGTGCCTGAATTTGCATCGACAGGGACAGTCACCAATTTGTATGGGCGTGGATGGGCATAGATGTGGCATGTATGCTCAACATACATCCAGCATTTGTGCCCAATTCATGACCATACAAAAAAGAAAACACAAGTCCCCACCATTCAATGGGCATTAATATGCCCTGCAGTAATTACAGTGGGCCTTAATTGCAAAAAAAGCGTGGTACACATGCGTGGTCATGTATGGTCACACGTGACCACGTGTGCTCATTCGTGGTCACTGGTCTTTTGTCCAGTAACTCCTGCTATAGACATCCTCTGCCTGTATCGACGCCGTAATGGCCACATCCAGCAGCGTGTAACGTTTACCGAAAGGGACCTAAATGGGCAGACCATCCCTCCTCCCAGTTCGGTCTTGCTCAGCCTGCATGCTGCATGCGCCAGGATTGCACACATGTCTGGAGCCGCCGCCATTCTTGACGACTTCGACCGGGATATTCCTCCGACAGCCGTTCTTACCCAGGGATTTTCTGACATGCAGGCTGATCCAGTGGCTACTCACGATCTTGCTCGTGCATTATATCATCTTGCGGTTGTGCGACCTGTATACGTCGGGCCCGGAGAAAATGCCGCGACTGCCGCGGCAGTGCGGGGAACTGACGCGGCACTGCGGGGAATTGACGCGGCGGTGGCTGTGCAATTGCCGCGGCGGGAGAAAAGTGCCGCGCACTATTTATCTCCTTCAATAGCAGGCTGGAAAGCTCAAATATAGTTGGGGGAATGTTCTTACAGTTAAATATATGTCTTAGAACAAGACAACCTTCGATTAAAATTTCAACCATATGTCGGACTCATCCCAAGATGGATCTCAACCACAAACTCCATGCCCCAGTGCCAATGAAAATATTGTGCAACCATATACAACACCCAAGGAGATCAATTGAAAGAGTTCCTGAACCAAATGACTTCCATAAAATGGCAGGAGTTCTAGGCTTTCCTTCACAAATGAAGTCAGACCTCACTGTTAAAGCATAATAATGTTCAACTCACCTTTGAAGAGCTTTGAGCAACTTAGAATAACCACAATATACCAATGTCTGTGCAACACTTGTCCCCTCACATCCCTGCAGCGCCGCGTCACATCCCTGCACTGCCGCGTCAATGCCTCGGCAGTGCCGCGTCAGTTCCCCGCACTGCCGCGGCAGTTCCCCGCAGTGCCGCGGTAGTTCCCCGCAACGCCTCGTCAATTCCCCGCACTGCCGCGGCAATTCCCTGCACTGCCGCGTCAGTGCGCGGCAGTGTTTCCTCAGCTCAGATTGATGCAGAGGCGAATCACAATGTTGTCTTCACTTTTAATTAAGGACTAGTCAACTGGACAGAATATCGTATATGACTTTCAACATTCTTTAGTTCAGATAACGTGATTTCCAAGCAGTCTACAGGCAACAAAATCGCATATACGGTCATTGATGCCCTCAAAATGGGCGTCCCACGAATCCGCTGGACGGAGGCCTCAAATAGGATGGAGATACATTGAATCACTGTGAACCATGTTTGAAAATACTGGTCTCTATTGTACAAATTGATTCTGGGTTGCTTGTATTGCAACCTAGCGGTAGTGCACGCGAGTCATTTTGAATTCCAGCTGGGATAGTACTTCGCATGGTGCATTATGTGAGTTACGTGGACATATTATATTGAATATCCCCTTGTTCAAATTGAATACGACCACAAGTTCTTGCTATCCAAACAATGTACTAAACAACTTGCAGACCATAGGCTGAGCGGCCCAAGCTCAAATTAGATTAGCAGAACATGCTCAGCAATTCCGCAGCATTTTATTTGCACTCTGCATGTCACATGGCAGACGACCCCCGTTGCTCGACTGAGTATTTCCCGCTGGTTGGATGTGGTTCAAAGTCACCTCCCAATAATCCATGAAGTGAGTTGTTCTGATATCTCGACACATAAAATTCAGGGTGAATGATTGAAGTTGAGAGCAGTTTAACTTTCTGTTTCAACCCTGATTAGAGGAGAGCTGTATTTTACTTTCGGATTGGTGTCCAGGTAGCCCTCCAGAAAATCTGAGAAGGTCCGCGGCACCGCTGCGGCACTTGGCTGGCGTCTTTTCAGACCTGCGGGTTGGTTGCATGTACCCTCAAGATTAAGAGGAGGAGAACTAATATATATTGGCTGCTCTTCAACAGTACAATCCTGAATAATGCCGAGGAATCCGAAACTACCTCGGATCACAGCACCTTGGTTTTAATAAAGTGAGCGCAGTGGGCGGGCGCTGAACTGGCCCATCTCTGAGGGTGAGAACATATATTACTGACAGTGTTTTGAACGAGGATGTGGATCGGAACAATATCGAAGGACAGTCGAATAATTGCTCAATGTGCCAATTTAACCGGTGACTTCCAGGGAACCTCCAGTCTATCAGCGACTTGTCGAAAATCGACCAGCAATCCCCGCAATGCCACCTCACTCGACATCCTGGCCATTCCTTTCTCAATGAAAAGTAGCTGGAGCATGAAATGAAGGTTGGTTACATCGACTCGAGAGCATGGTTGATCGGTATTCTGGGTTCTCACGGTTCAAACGAATCACCCAGAAATCCTCTGGAACATCTCATGATGCCCTTAATATTGTGGTTTAAGGAGAGGGGAGCAACAGCCAATCCTTGTGCAGACAGCGATCTGCGCTGAAGAGGCTTGCTTATTTTGTAGTATAGCAGTCTAATTCTCAGCAGCGTTCGACAGTACCACCCACCTGAGACTCAATGCACAGACTAATTATTGATTTGAATGGATTAATGCCTTAAAAACCATTGTCCCAGTGGACACAGCTACAGGACCTACATTGGGGTAAATTACGAGTACTGACCTTCCAGTGAATATTTGAGTTCCAGACGGACTTTCAGGACTGGGCACGTGGCGTGTATTGGCTGAAATGTACTATATTCTTCGCATGATGTTCAACTATACGCACTGTGTTCTTGAGGTAATATTATACCCATGACTTGCACAATTCATCTTTACGCCATTTATGCTCTGGTTCGTGGGATTGCCTCATTATCCATATGGTAGTCCCACATTGATGCAATACTAGGGCACTGCATCTCAATGAAAATTCTCCACTGTGTCTCTTCTTCCTTCCGCAGGAGAGCAGCACCATTTCTGAGCGTAACTCGTCACACTGCAATTTTGTCGCAGTATCATGCAGTGCGCCTCAACAAGGTCTGAGGCCAGCTGCGAGTATCATCGTGAATTGGTCTGCAGATACAGTTGAAGCGTATTGAACATCAGTGACAGTGATTTAGCTGAATTTACGAGTACCTGTGGAAAGAGAATCCTGCAGCATTCCCGTGGCACTGAAACTACCGAACCATTTTGTCCGTTCCAGTGCAGGTGTGAATTGCGGGGGTATTAGAAAACCTGATGACAGTCAACATATGACAAGAGCTTCAGTGCATTTGGACGATTCATTTATATTTTAGAGAATTCCGCAACTGAATTTTTTGATGATGATGAGAGGCGTGTTCAACCTCAGTGGTGTCTCAGTTGAAAAGACAAGGTTCAAAGTGTTGAAAGTAATCAGTGAAGGTGGATATATTCAGTGGGAGAACTGCGTTCAACATCTGGAGCTGGTTTCTTGGTTCGCCCCTCATTCTACGGTGTGTCGCGTGAGGGGCGCGCCAGAAAGAAAAGAAAGGAAATTTGTAGCTGGGTCACCACAATCCTTCACAGCAGCACACTTCCACAGTGGTACCGGCCGCATTCTAATGAGGTTGAGATCATACTCTGACCACAGGTCAGAGAGATTCCTCCGAATACCTCTCCAGGACCAAATTAAAGACCCAAGATTAGTCAAGATCCAACCTTCCCGTGGTATTTAATCTTGTACATGGAATGAGAAGGGAATTTAAGCCCTTTTTATTAGATCCTTAGCACTGTCGCGCCACAGCCAAATGAAATTTGTGCAACATTGCGTGCTTGGGATTTTGGTACAGCAGGTAATCATGCGGAGGCCCCAAACTTCAATAGTTCTTCCGGTTCCATTCAACAGGAGAAGAAGGGAAAGTTTGGTTAGGCCTCTGTGCACACTGTCGCTGTATGCCTCGGCAGTCAGAGTATCCAGTTTGCTATTCTGCAGCTTGTAATTACCTATGTCGTACGTAGATCAGTCATCAGTTAGCCAACTTAGTGCGCAGAGGTGTCAACTTGAAATTCATGCATAGGCTGAATATTATCTTCCATATGTTTACATGTCATTGAATATGAGAGCTTTGTGCCTGACACGGCCTGTCAGCAATTTTTTGGTGATACCAAGGCCTTAACAAGTTGCGAGCAAACTTGGGCACCGTAGAATACGACTTGCATACCGTCATTCGACAGGACTGGCTTGGCTCACAGGTTTAATCCGCCCCTTTATTACCTTCTGTGATTGTTTTGTGTTGAAATTGAAGCCCAGAACACCAATGCCATGATGTTTGAAGCAGAAAACAGCTCGAAAAATCAAAGTCTACTCCAAAATCGGGGTTGGTTTAGGTTCTGCAGATCTTCTACATCCATTTTCAAGCCCAAGAGGTCAAATGTGGCCTTATTTACCTTGAACAGATGCTCTGAGTCAGAATTCCGGACTGGACCATTAATCCTGTGATTTTTCGGCCAGAAATTGGTCAGTTAACCAAGATCTAGTCAAAGCCTAGTCATAAAAGTGGGGTGCTTGAAGATTCAATAGTTTTAACATTCAGACCGGGTTTGAACAGTACAGATGATGTATTGGGAGTGCTAAACCTTGGGCCAGTTTGAACTTTGGTTAGGAATGGCCTGCGGAATGAGTTAAACGAGGCGCGGCACTTCACCCGTTTGCCGCGGCAATAACACAGCCACCGCCGCGTCAGTGCCGCGCCACTGCCGTGTCAATTCCCCGCACTGCCGCGTCAGTGCGCGGCAGTCGCGCGGCACGCGCGGCATTTCCACCCAGCCCGTATACGTCCACTAGCTGCATTATTTTTCCTTGTTTCCCTATTTACATTATTTTGCAACGCAAATATTCAAGAAATTGTGCATGAATTAGCCTATCAAATCTAACCAGGTTCATCTCACCCTAGACGGAGATATATCGAGAAGAGCATAACATTGATCATCCATCTCCTTTCCTCTCCGACTAGTGCCGCTCGTTCGCGAGCTTGCAGCGCCGTCATAGACGCGCGCGCAGTTGAACGCCGGACTTGTGAAACGAGCGATTACCCGAAGTCGATCTATGGGTGCATATTTCGATAGTGCTGGGACGGTTCGGTTCGGTTCAGGTTCAGGGCACTTTGCTCTGAACGCTGAACCTGAACCTGGCGTTCGGTTCGGCTAAACATCGAACCTCGAACCTGAACGCACGTTCAGGTTCGGTTCGGCGTTCGAACGCGTTCAGAACCTGAAAAGTTCGGCCATCTCGGCGACCTCAAAATCTGTCTAGGATCGTGCCTAATAAGAGTCAATTTTGGTGGGGAGCAGGTGAATAAAGCCAACGAGACTCGCTGAAGAGTGTTCTCATTACTCACAGCCATTATTATCCTCGCCAACCTTACTTGCCAAAGTGAGACATAGGGTCATACAACACTTTAAATGCGCCGAGGCAAAGAGCGATGTTGAATCTGCTCCAATTAACTGTAGGTTTCTTCAAATGGTCCAAGTGAGTACCCTAATTGGCGCCAGGGACCCGTAAATGGCTGGAAAGTGACTCAATACACGGACTTGCAGGTTCTAGGTTCGAACCCGGTTCGAACGCGACGCATATTCCCGAACGCCGAACCGATTGCTTGAACCGAACCGTCCCAGCACTATATTTCGAAGGTGGAATCAGAAGGGAATAGTGCATGCATCGGTCGTGTCGAGGAACGCCGTAGGCGGCCAATCCGTTTCTTGACTTCAAATGAAATGAATGGAATTGCTGTTGGAGATCCAAGCTTGACCATGTGGTTCACATGTGGTTCACCATGGCAATCGTTATCGGTCCATGTGCTTTGCAATCTGTTGCTATACCTCCACATTATTTTATTTAGTTCTCTACTTACATGTGATACTCCTCTTATCCATTGGATATTCACATACATATAAAAGCTCGAGTACTTGTTGTAGTTAACCCACTGGTTTGTAACCCACTGCACTACCTTGCAATTATTATCTTGCTGGGAAGTCCTTGCCGGAGCCAAATTCTACAATTGCGTGGGAGGGTGGGCGCAAAAAAAAATACGGCGTATCGTTGAATCGGAGGGGAGGACAAAACTGATATCAACCGCAAGCCGGAGCGAGCGTAAATTTAATACCTCCCATACGTCTGGTACCGCCATAAGAGGAGAAGCACAGGTGAGGAGTACGGCGGCTCGGCCTATGGCTGCTACGCCTTTTATCTCTATTGCCGGGGAATCAGCCGCGCGTAGTGCTGCGGAAATGGTTGGAGAATCCCATCTGTCCAGAAATACGGAGCCGTGAGCATCGTGCAATTACAGAGGAGCACTCCCGCTTCCGGCTTTAGTTCCCAATCACGGAGGACGGAACTACGGTAAGTATGTCGCATACTCCGCCCTCGAGAGAAAAATATCGCTGAGGAGCACCGTGAGTGCGCCAGCTCCTTATAGACCAGGGTTGGATCATGGAAAGGGACTTCCAACCTGGCGTCCAGTAAAATCGGGCACCGAAAGAGCAAATAGAATGCCAAAAAGTGACGATAGCCAAAAACAGAAGCGTCATAGCCTCCCTAGCCGGACCATACGTCCTGGGTGTGTGAACGCATTTGGCACGCCGACGGGGATGTACGGCGGTCCGAACTGAGTTGTTTGCTGGAGCAGCTCCGCAACGAGGTGGGCGTAACCCGGTGCAGATTCGAACACTACAGATAGGCCGCAACCCGATGACGATGGAGCTTCCTACGGGCTGTGAGTAAAGTATTGATACGATGGACGCGCCGTTGAGCTAAAGCAAAGCCACGCCCACCGCCTGTACCTGCAGGACAAAAAGCGTGAAGAAAGCAGACCACGAGGGAAGTGTTTCGGTGGCTGCAGTGCCGTTGTTCGCCCGCGCAGAGCGGAGCCCCGCGTCATGGGGAGTGAAGGTCATATTTATTCTGTATGTAAGTAGGAAGCAAAGGATCAGCGATAGGTAGACTCGGAGGCCGGCGGTCAGTGTAAGAAGTATTATCTCGGGATGCGCTGCTCGACAAGGTGACCATGCCGAATGTCTCGCGGCCACCGCGCGCAGTGCCCAGAATAGGTCGATCTTCTGGCAGGCGCCAGCGGTACGCGGTCTCCCAGGTGTGACGATTTTGATCTCAAGCTGGACAAAGTAAAATTGGGGCTCAAGAAAGAGTCGCACTGCTAGAACTCACGACGTGGCCAACACCCAGACCAAACGAAGACGATAAAGCGCCGTGGCCAGCGCCCTGTTCAATTTAGTGGTAAGATAAAATGTGAAGATTATGGTATAGGCCGTCAACCAGCCACCGCTGACGCCAACTGTGTGCGCATATCCGCCGATACGTATGGAGTGATGGTCGCCTGCGAATTGGTAGACCTGCTCAAATTTGACCCGGGCCTAGTGAAAATATTTAACTGGATATTAGGTGAAATGTGGAGGGGCGCACTCCGACAGTAATGGCACGCTAGGATGTGCCGCCTAGTCCAGGGGGTTATTCCGAATGTTAACTTATCTGTTGGAATCAGATTTGAAGCTCAAAATATTCTGAGGGGGAGGACCAACCGCTTGGAGGCTGTGAGTTTTTCCAAGCGTTTAGAAATCGGAGAGGTGAGATGTTTGAAATATTTGCCCAAAGAGCGAACGAATTAGGTCGACGGGAACGTTCCATGCAATCATGACCGGAGTTCTTTCTGAGCAGGGGATCGGTGAAAGCCGCTTGGATGTCGTTGGGAAATCTGATATTGATCTGCCCAGGAAAATAACAATGTTGCTCGATTTCTACGCACGTACATAGCACGGCGAGGTTTCACCCTGGTGTCACGAAACGCCGTTAGTGGGGAGCAAGTTGTGACGTCCCTTAGACATCCCGAGTGGGTGCTCATACAAGTCTCGTACTCGACCATCCTAGAATTAGCCAGACAGGCATTCCCTCAGGGAGATGACATACACTCATATTGGCGCTGAAGCTCTCCAGTCTGAAGTTCCGCGATGTGCTGCTGGCCTGGATAGCGATGGACGCCGGCGCATTCACCAACATAGTTCTATTGTCGTATTTGGGGAACAGGGTAATGCGAACGGCCGTGCGGCATGGAACGCCCGCTAACAGTTGGCGCGCAAAGCGTACAGGAGCGCGGAGGATGTCTTCTACTTCGTATCGGAGCGAACAGGAGGAGTCCAAATTATTGCTTGCCGAGTCTTTCAAAGGGCTTCGACAGCTACAGTAGATAAATGGGCACGTTGATGTTGTGTGTGATTGTCGTGGCAAGAGCCAAGCCGCGGTGAATTAGAAAATCCCCGATGACAGTAACGCACGTGCCTCCACGCTCTTCGCCAAACCACCGCGTTCATGTCCAGATGTCTTGTAGGACCTTCTCTGCTTCCATGACGCCATCACGACATGTTTCTTTTTTGGTGGCTCGTCACCGTGGTCACCGTTCTATTGGTTGTACCGCATTTTTTCAGCGCCTCCGATGGGTTGTTAAACCGTTGTTTTCCGCAACCGGCTTCGCGTTCCATTCGAGCTATTTCTTCGAAAGGCTGTCTTAAAATCTTGGACCTCGCCCCCATTCAACGCTATCTCTGTTTCGAGATGATTCATCGTGACTTCGCTGGCCACTGCCACCACGCTAAATTGATTCTTTTATCCGTGTCTCTCTCCGCTTGTTTCGAATCCCTCTCCCAGATCGGATCCAGCGTCCTGGGTCAGCGTTAATACACAACAAGAACTGCTACCCTCCTGGAATATCTGCTCCATTCCACGTCGTCAGCCACCCAGTTTTTGGTCTGCTTGCGTTTCAATTGGTTACGTGCGAGCCGTCTGTGTTCGCCATGGTTTTCCCCGGCCAGCTATCTAATCCGAGAATGTGGTGCCATATTCTCGGATGAGATAGATAGGGTTTGAATGGTATTTTTACGTGACGGTTAGGCTGGCCCGCCACCTCGTCCGCGACCGTCCATGTCCACCATTTGACGGCCGTAGACGGTCCTCCCAAATATTTTCCTGGACCTTCTAAAATTCACCTGTTCGAGTTAGACTTTCTTTACACACTGAATTCTAGGCGCACTCTGATTTTTACAGGCTAAAATTTTGAGATTTGAGCCAGCGTGCAACCGGATGCAATGTTTCACTTGGGCTATTCACAGTATCAAAAATCAGGTTCAACACTAACCAGAAACCTGTCAAAGAATATGAATTGAATCCAAAAGTTCTCCGAGCAACCTGAAGGCCGTGGGGACCTATGAAATAGTTGCAAAAAGTTCAGACTAAACAGCACATCAAACCGCAATCGTACGTCCCCATCTTTTATGACGTCCCGTACCGTCCTTCCCTCGAGGAAATCAATTCGACAGCCATTTTATTGATGGGCCGCAACTGTCTCGACTTTTCGAATCGACGGCCGTTGCCGTTTGCGGGGCGGTGTGCAATGTGCATCCCTACCAAGAATATGATACGAAAAATTAAATTAAAATTTGAATATATTCGAATGAATACAGATATGATACGGCTGTGGACGTTCCATCTGAATATGAATACTTACAGGAGAATATGAATATGACTAAGATACGGATGCAATGTGATACAGACCTGGTGTATTCAAATATATTCGAGTACGGCAAAGTATTGATTTCAGCTGCCGGCTGTGATGCGGCTGAAGGTCGGAGCATCAAAAGTCCTCAGCCGACATGGGAAAGGTATCGAAGAAGAGCTCCCCGACGCATCCGCTCTTTTTCCCACCAAGCTCAATCACATTGAGGCGTTAACAGAGGAGAGCTACAAAACACTCAGGACTCTGGTACGTTTTTTCTTTTCTTTTCTTTTTTTTCGTTGTAACTCGTCACCTCCGAACGCCTTGCGCAGCTGCGACCACGGAAGAGGCCATGCCACACTGGAGGATCCAGTATTGCTGCACGCCATCTTTTTCAATCCAATGCTATGAATTTCTTATTCACGCTAAGACGACCTAATTTGAGTTGTGAATAAGTTGTCGCTTATCTTCGTTCTATTGTTACCGGTCCCTAAATCACTACCTCGAATCAACGGCTCAAATAAATCTTTGTTGAAAACAGTAGCAAGTCTGCCAGTGAATTAACGTACCCAGGACAAGCTGCATCAGTCCTGAGAGAGATACCGAGCTGCATAGTAGTGCATCTGGACAGCACTATGTGGTTGCACACCAGACACTATGCAGCACTATGGTGCTGTGCAGCAACAGCTATGCGCCATTATGGCTGCTATGGCACTATGAGCCCACTATGTGTCGGCTACGGTTTTCCAGATGCAGGCTAATCCAGCTGCGCACCATCGAAAAAAAAGTTGAATACTAAGCCCATTGCGTCCACAAAGTTGAGGGGCAGAATATATTTAAATACATTCATTTTGTATTGTACTCATATCCACAGCAGTGAATAAAATACGAGACAGGCCTCCATTGGTGAATAATAGATATGAATACGACATGAAAAATTCGTATTTATATCATATTTTGGCCGGCACTAGTTCAGCTAAACGCGCACCCGCCGTGAGACATGAAGGAGAATCTCATAAGAAGAACGAGGCCCAAGGTACAACGGTGAACATTGCGGAAGTTGAATCAAATGCTGAGCACATCACAACATTTCATAATGCCTATTTACATACATACCTATCTACCATTCAAACGCTTATCGCGAATTAAATGGAGGAAACATAGTTTAGTCGTCAAGGACGGAATTGGAATGCTTCCGAGGCCTCAGGTGCCCCATGGAGAAGTAGGTACCACTCAAAAGCGGCTCAGCTGCAGAGCAAACGACCATCACCGTTGCCCTTTCCCTACTTTTTTTTCTACAATGAACTTCATCGTCGCTCTCCTGATTCCAGCCATCAGCGCTTTGATGGTTAATGTGAGTCCCAACATCTATGACGTCGAAGCTATTGTGTACTCACGGCATGCAGGGCCTCGTCCCCCCTGCCTCGCTCGACACCCGTGTATGCTCCGATTCACCAGAGACTCGCTGATGTTGATCGATTCTCTGGAATAGGGTGATGTCCTTCCGCGCTGCGCGTTGGAGTGCGAACCCGGCTGTGGACTCACGGCGCCGCCAGCGTGTAGCTGCAAATGTTAGAAGGCTGGGACTCAGCGTCACATTGTGTATGTCTCCTACTTCTTATCTCTGAATTATTGGCGTGATGCAAACTTCTAGTAGATCCACCGAGAATTCGCTAACCGAATTGGATTGGAGGTTCGGGGAAGTGGAGCATTCAAGGAGCGCAAATTTGTTTCTGGTGTATGAATAATATATCTTACCTATTGTATTTGCCACTCCATTTTGTATACCACAGAGCCACATGTGCGAAACGGAGCGGCAACTGTATACGGATGGTAGGGGTTTAATTCTCCACAGGGGATATTTTGGAGAGAGGATCACATTAGTCAGTAGAGTGACCAGACCTATCATGAAGGTCATGTACCTGTGGCGAACGAGAGGAGGTAAGCGTAGGCGAGGGCGCGACGACGGTAACGTAGCTGCAAGACGGATTGATTCGCCAAGGGAGCATCGAAGAGGGGATGGGTTGCCGAATGGTAGCGGGTCCAATACACCAAGGGCGGAAAGAGAGGGATTGCATGATGACCAACAAAGCGTTTGAAGGAGAAATGGGCGACGACGCGGTCCATCGGTGGTCCACAGCTGACAGCAGAGTGTGAAAACGAGAAATCAAGTACCCTGTCGCAAGAGGAGAACGGCGACACGCACCTCAGCGTCCACCCTACCGTTCGTTCGCATCCCTCGTCCCGTCCATCGCGCCCAGACTGAGTGGGGCGTCCAGATAAGCGTCGTGGAGATGCGGTGCCGATGAGCAAAACATCAATGCATGGAAACAACAAGTGAGGGAGCAGAAAGGCGGGGGAATGGGGCGATGAAAGGAGAAAGTTGGCACGGCGGGAACGAAGGCGAAGTATTGACGGAACGAGGGAAGGAAGAGAAATCGTGTCGAATAGAGACGCGTCACTTTAAGGAAAGAATCAATTATAAAATACCCTCTTATCGGGGCTACACCCGCACCGCCGCATCGCCGCTCCGCCTGCACTTGAACAACGGAGGGCCTACAAAACTTACGCATTTCCCCCACGCCCACGGGTGTATTTTTATCCAGTCGTGCCATGCGGTATCCGCGACGAACAAAGGGAGAACTGGGAAAGAAAGAATAAAGAATCAGCGAGATGGAGAAAAAAAGGCAGAATCAACCGGATGTGAATAGGGATACTGGCAATTAGCGCGGGGGTCATGGCGTTAGACGCAACGGTGGGCAAGACGCATGTATGCTGCATAGTAACAAACACGGCGCCGAGAAATCGCACCAATTATAAGGTTGTATTCTTGAGGCGTACGTCTACGAGAGACTAGATAAAAAATAACTCCGCTCTCGTTTCTTAAGCCCTCAGAAACGACAGTGTCACAGATTCAGAAAACACTGAGCACGGGGAGCCAACCCAAAGAGAAATAGGATGTGGATGATTCAGGAAGTAGGAAAACGGAAACTCGGCTGCACCACGTCGTTTTCGTGCACCAAGCCAGATGCACGCAGGATCTTGAGGACTTAAACCGAGAACTGTGGTCGTAACAGTCCACCAGGCCATCCAGAGAAATACAAAGGGGAGTACAGGACTGCCAGCGTGGTACTCGTAATCACTACATTTTAAGGCTGCCTCGGCCAAGGGGTTGGCCGAGGCCCTCGACCAACCTCGGCCAACTACTTGGCTCGGCCTAGTCGGTCGAGGTTGGTCTAAGGTTGGTTAACCTTTGGTCGACCTCAATCTTAAGCCGCTCCTCACTAAACCGTTACTATTAGTAACGAGCGGTCTACTGATCTGGCACATCGATCACAACACGTAAAGGGAGCCTCCAAATTGAGACATAACACCGAAAGCGACTCCCACTGTTTGTGACATAGCATAATCCAATCCACCTCTGCAAGGGTCCATGAGGATCATCCACTAATATTGATCTGCTTATATTTTAAGCCCCACAACTCTAGGTATTCCCTCTAGCTCTTTCTTCCCCCAGTCCACCAGTGGCATCTCCACCTAATAATCCCACAAAAACCCTCTAATTAGAGGCGTCATCTGAATCAGATGACACCTCTAATTAGAGGGTTTTAAAGCAGTCTAGGGCTACCCGCAATAAACCTCGCAATACCTTCAAAAAATATCGGCAATATCTTCAGGAAAAAAAGGCGGGTATATTGAGGGACTATGCGGCGGTGTTTGGCGCGTGCGCGCCGCGCCGCGCCTTCGCGCTCGTCGTTGCCGACGTTGTCAACGGTCATGTCAATGAAAAATATTCATAAAATACAGCTAAAATCACAAATAATACAGTGATCTGATCTGCACATAAGCGCCATCACACGCCTTGCATGCCGCCCTCGCGCTCGTCGTCCCGCCATCAAAAATCACTCTAAAAATAAAAATAGCGGCAATATCTTCAAGAAAAAAAAAGACGGGTATATTGAGGGACTATGCAGCGGTGTTCAGCGCAGGCGCTGACGCGGCACCTTCGCGCTCGTCACCAACATTACTGACGCGCATGTTGATAAAAAATATGTAAAATACCAATAAAATCACAAATAATATTTCTATCTGATCTGCACCCAAGTGCCCGATGTGTCGCCCTCACACTCTTGTGTGCCCGCCGTCGTGCCCCGTGCCCGCCTGATCAACTCTGAGGTGCGGACACAGGACAAGTCTTGACCGCAGATCCCTAACACGCACAAACAAAGGCGCAAAACTTGTGAAAGCTTACCAAGCAGGACCAGCTTTTGAGATCACTGTGACCATTGTGACCATTGTGACCATTGTGACAATCACGTCGCGTCTCAAACCATCATGTCTCCACCCAAACCCACTCATCCACTGGCTCACCTGCCTGATCCTCCCCAAAACTATATTCCCTGTGCCCCCACCAAGTACTGGCCCTCTACCATGGATGAAGAGCAGCACTCCAGCCAGGGGAACAAGTGGTGGTGGCTGGTGTATCTGGGACCCATGCAAGGGGCATATGCTACTAGGTGTGTCACTACTGCTCTGTTTTCAATTAAACTACTTACCTAGGCTTCTTTATCTAGAGCTACAGCTGTTGCTAACGTCCCCTCTGCCTCCAAAATTGAGAACGCCATCGAATATTTTGACACGTTAACGGACCTGAACCACGGGTGGAAGAAGTCTTGCTTCCACTGGCAAGGCCATTGTCCGGTGCACTTCGCGTGTGCCTCCGTCTGCCACCACCCGAAGCCCACCCCCGCTGTCCGGACTGACAGGCGGGCCATTGCCGGCGCCAGGAACTTTGTGCGCGCTGCTCAACGCACTGCAACGCGGGTCCCGAACGATAGCGCCGGCAGCATTAGCGGTGTTCCGCATGCTCGGCACATTGCACCGTTGACCCCGCATGACACTGCTAGCAGCATTAGCCGCATTCCGTGTGCTGGGCCTGCTGCGCACCTTTCTGGAGGCTGAGGCCAAGGTGGAGGAGTATCTGGTGGATCCTCACAGACAAGTGAGTATTTTACTAGCTTTCCTTTTTTTTTTTTGTGCTACTTATCCATATACATTGTAGATTCATCTGCATGTGTCCATCCACCACCACCACAGCCACAGCGCTTTTTTGCGAGGCGTGCCGTACCCTTCTACCCTCACAGCACGCCCTCAAGACCCTCCCCCCCTCTTCCTCTCCTCCTGCTTATTCCCCACCCTCCTGGTCCCTCTCCCCTCTGGTTGCAACTCGACAAAGGCCTTGCCCTGACCCGGCCCCCAGTTGGGAGTTCTCAATGAGCACGGGGGGCAAAAGCCAGTACAATAAACCACGCCTGTTTGCCTGTGACAGCTCTCGGACTCTGCCCTGAGCCTGACTGCAGTGTCAAGACCGAGCCCAAGCCCTACACTAAGACCGAACCTGAGCCCCGCATCAAGCTCAAGTCCGGTGTCAAGCAGGAGGTGAAGCTCAAGCCGAACCTCCAGCATGATGTTGAACGCTCGTGCTTGCGCTCACACGTACCCGTACCTCTGCACGACCCAGATTCGGAGTCGGATGAGTCCATGGGTGTGGATACCATTCCTCAAAGACTGATGATCATTCAGACAAATTCAAGGCGATGCAGCGGAAACTGAGGCAGCTAGCGAAGAACAAGTCCGTGTCGACAAAACTGCCACCCACCGTCCGTGGGGGTCGCTCAGGACAGCTGTAGTAGAGTAGAATTATATAGACGCCTGATGTTTCTTATAGACTTTGCACCGTCGTGAGAATGCCCACTTATTTTTGAATATCTTCCCACATATTCTGTCAACACAGACTGACAATGTATTTGTCTGTCAACATTGACTGACAAGGTATTCGTTGGACCAAAAATAGGACTAGTGTAACTTCGGAAACATTTTCATTCCTCCCCTTCATCCTCGACGCTTCCATTTTCCACCTCCTTCTTGTCCTTTGAGAGCTTGACTTCGACCCCAACAAGTCGATATGAGTTGAATTCATTGAGGAGAGGGACGTAGTCATCCATGTATGCAGTAATTCCATGATTTTTGACAAATTTCCTGCAGATGAGTGAGTTTTTGATATTATAATGCTCGCACTTGATTTACTGGCGGCGTAGACTGCCCAAAGACAGAATTAGAACCTTGACTAGATTTTGTAAAGCAGACACACTTACACCCCTCTGTTTTCTGCATCTATCTCACGACGACGCTCCCGGGCCAATTTTTTCTTATGCTCGTTCTCCATTTCTGTACGAAGTCTTAGGCTAGTGGTTGGTAGGAGGAGTGGATAATGTCGAGAGAGGATACCTTTGCATCCGCAGGCGAGCTGTGGCACGGAGTCTTTCAGAATGGCTATTTTACGGGATATTAGCACATGCTCAGAAAAAAGATTTTTTTAAGGCTCTTACATGGTCCGGTACTTCTCCTGGGATGCTCTACGCCTTCGCTTGGTGATCTCAGCCTTAGTTAAATTATTTTCTGAGTTATTGGTTGAGTTGGTGTCAGACATGGGGGTGAAGACGAAAGATGATCGGACTTTTGTATGGCAAATATACCAAAGCTCTCGAAAGCTTGACGTGTTCGCGACAAAAACGCCGAAACATTAATTACATTTTCTGTGCATCTTAGATCAACTCAATTATTTACAGTATCATGTATTGGGTCCTTTGGAGTCCTCAGAAAAAAATGGGACTGTCCTGCATGAAAGGGAGGGTTGAGGGAATATATTTTGTTACATCGGACTGGTCGCCGAACTTTTCGGCCGAAGCCTCGGCAATGCCTCGGATATGCATTCTGGCTCTAAGTCCATCGAAGTCCATCGCAAAAATAAGCAAGAAATCTAAATAAATTTGACAAGCGACAGAACAATGCAGGGTATCAAGATTGAAGGCTATCTATAGTAGAATACATAGCGACACCCTCTTGCCACCGAGTCTTCGCCTCTTCAGCCTGCTCCCTCTTCTCCTCCTTTGTGGCGGTGAGCTCGAAAACGTGGTCTGTCTTGAAGCCATTGAGAATAAAACGAAATAGCCCTCCAGCCGTGTACTGGGTGAACGAGCACCGGAACTCGCTGGCGCTGATGGGAACATTGGAGTGTCGAATAATCGCCGGATTAAGATCGTGGATCCAGGTGGAAATCGGATGACGAACTTGAGATCCCAAAGGATCAAGTGGCCGCTGAGGTCGGGATTGAAGCGCCCGAGAGCAGTGATAACACACCAGCCCCAGGAGAGGTTGCCAAAGTCGAGGTGGGGGACGGTGAGAGCATGGGGTCCAGGGTGGAAAGGGAAAGGACAAAGGAAAACGTACATTCCAAGCCAATTAATGTACCGCATGCCATCTACGCCCGTGAGCTCACGAATTTCTTTCTCGCTGTAAATACGACCACCCATGCCGTCTTCGAAAGTGTGGTCGTCTTGTGCATTCCGCTTGCCGATCCGTGCAGGTTCGGAGTGGGGAAGTGTATCGATGTCGACATCGACTTGAATGGCAGCATGGAGGGCCTCATCGCGGTGCTTCAGATGAAACACTTTGACGCCGGGGGTTCCGTCCTTTGACTGTACCTCCTCACGCTTGCGTTTACGGCGGAGTTTGGATGATTTTTTCTTGTAGTCCATAGACGTAGGAGGGCCGGTGTGAACACGTCGGGGAGGGGGAGGAGGAGGCAGGGGGAGGAAGGGGAGGGGTTGATCCAGAAGGGGAGGGGATCGGGGTCGTTGGATTCGTGATAGTCGTTTACTGGTTCGTCAATCATACAGGCGGCCTCTTGTTCCTGAATTCGCTTGGCGAGGCAGTCGGCGACGTCGAAGTACTCGGGGGTCGAGAGTGAAGCTGCACGGCCAATGACCATGTCAAAGGCTGAAAACTCCTTGCCAGAGCGGAGAGTTCTTCGAGACAACGCTGAGTGGCATGAATCAGATATATATTTAATATGCAGAATAAAATAAAATAAGACGAAGTGAGGGAATAAAAAGCATACGCAGAGTCTGCCGTAGTTCCAAGTACGGATCTCAGTCTCTCCGGCGGTTTACAGCTGGGGTCCAAGACAAAGAATAAATAAATAAATAAAAAGAACCCCAGACACCGAATCTGCCATAGTTCCAAGTACGGATCTCAGTCACTCGGGTGGTTTATTGGGGTTCAGGTAGAAATGAAAGGAGAAAAGTCAAAATAACAAGAGAATAGAGCTTACCCATTGAAAAAGACACGTCAATGCCACCCACTTGCCACTCAGTGAAAAGACGAGTTTGAGAGGGCTTTGAGAGAGAGGGAGAGCCCAAGAGGTCAGCTGAGAGAGTGGTTAAGGTCCAGCAAGAGGTAACAAGTAAGGATGTGGAAGGATGCCGTGTGGGTGGTGGTGGTAGAAAGGAATGGCCTGAGCTTGATCTTGGATCACGTGTTGTGATTCAACGCGTCGCATCACACTGTGACATTTATTTCTTCTTTTTCTGAGGGAATCAGGCGCACAATTGTGCACCTGAACAAAATCGTTCCGAAAATTTTCGGGAACGATTTGACACCCCCTCCCACTCAACCCGTTCCAGCCCAACCTCGGGAACGCCCACCCCGCCCTTATTTCCCTCTTGGTCACTTGGCCCTGTGTCAGTCACATGACATGCCGCGCCCGGCAGACCAAACACACCACAACGAACACACTAAAGTTTTGAAAGCTTACCAAGCATGACTCACCCTTCCACCTCCCGTCTCCCTCCCGCCCACCTCCCCCTCCCATAGCCTCTTAGCACCATGGCACCCGTAATTCATCCTGGAAGTTCAGGCTCCAAAAAATCAATGTTGCTGAAATGGTGTACGAGCTAGTGAAGTTGGCAGTGGATGGTCAGGAGGTGCAGGTGAATGAGAACGAGGAGGTAGAGGCAGGTGAGTGCTATGCTCCCTCATTGTTTTATTTTATTTTTGTTTTTATTTTTAGAGTGATTTTTGATGGCGGGACGACGAGCGCGAGGGCGGCACGCGAGGCGCGTGATGGCGCTTGGGTGCAGATCAGATCACTGTATTATTCGTGATTTTAGCTGTATTTTATGAATATTTTTCATCGACATGACCGTCGGCAACGTTGGTGACGACGAGCGCGAAGGCGCGGCGTCGGCGCGCACGCGCCAAACACCGCCGCATAGTCCCTCAATATACCCGCCTTTTTTTCCTGAAGATATTGCCGATATTTTTTGAAGGTATTGCGAGGTTTATTGCGGGTAGCCCTAGACTGCTTTAAAACCCTCTAATTAGAGGTGTCATCTGATTCAGATGACGCCTCTAATTAGAGGGTTTGTGTGGGATTATTAGGTGGGCATCTCGGATTTATAGCCTGATTTGGCCATGCCACACGACATCAGCTACACAGCCCATCGGCAAACTACTTTGGCTCCCACACTCTGTGGGAAGGCCAGCCGACGGCGCCAGGGATGCTGGAGGCGCTGGGACAGAGATCAGGGCCTCGCCCAACCTGGTCGAGATAACCTCGGCCAACCCTCGGCCAACCTCAACCGACATCGGCCAACTTCCCCTCGACCAACTCGGTCTAGCCCCCTCGGCCAACCTCGGCCAACCTCAGCCGACATCGATCAAGTCGGCCGAGGGGCCGTCAAAATGTAGTGAATGAGCGTCTGTTCATCGTCCGTAGCGCGATGTTCTGCCGAGGAGGTTGTGAGCAGAAAGCATGCAGAGGCTGTGCTGCCGGCGGCGATCAATTGACGCAGCCAATGAGCTTATCTCTCCCTGCCATTCTTCCTCCTTCCTCCTCTTTCGTCATCGTTGACGCGCGCATATAGTTATCTGGCACCCAACTACATCTCCCCCACCTCAAAGCCCTACCCGTACTACGTCCGCAAGCACAATCCGCTGGTCATCTACGACGCAATCTCGCAGGACCCGCAGCGCGTGAAACGCATCCGCACCTTCAACAACTTTGCGAACGATGTCGTCAATGGCACGCTGCCACAGTGGGTGTTCGTTACGCCTAATATGGTGCGTCCCACGTCTCTTTCCCTTTTCCCTTCCTCTTTCCTCCTCCTTCCCTGCTTCCTCCCTGCTCCTCTTCATATTCCCCTTCATATTCCCTCCTCCGTTTTGTTATACGTCATTCGTCTTAAACGCTAAACGCCAGCGCTGTGCCCGCAGGTCAACGACGCCCACGACACCACCATCGACTTCGCCGCCTCCTTCCTAGAATACTGGCTCCTCCCCCTGTTCACCGACCCGCGCGTGAACGACGACGAGACGCTCATCCTGCTGACCTTTGACTAGACGGAGACCTACACGATCCAGAATAATGTGTTTGCTGTTGCATTGGGTGCGTTCCCGCTTCTCCATTTCCTATTTCCCTCCTTCATTCTCGCTCCCATTCCCTCCCTCCATTCCCTATTCCCTCCCGCTCTCCCCATCACGGGACGATGCTAACGCGGAGCCACACACCTAGGCGGCGCGATTCCCCTCAAGCTGCGCGGGACGACGGACGATACGATGTACACGCACTACTCGACGCTGAGCACCGTGCAGGCGAACTGGGGGCTTAAGAGTTTGGGGAGGCAGGATACGAATACGTGCGTTGTCAGCTTTAGGCGCGGACAATCGAAGTTTGGAGTTTGGAGTCGTTGCGTGACGTTCGAAGAGGCTCCTTATTCTCGGGCACCAGTGCTTCCTCCTTCTCCGTCGGATCCTCGAAGCTCTGAGCTCGGACGCTCGAAGTTTCATCATAGATTAGGATCCCCCTCCCAACTTCCATGGACGCCCTGAGCACTTTTACGTTTACTTTCCATCGCGCAAAGTCCCGCCTTGGAGGGTGGTTTTTTTCAAGGCGGCCTGACACTGGGATGCTGGGATTCTTGTTGTTGCTCCCATTGGTTGCGCTACGTAGATGCTGGCCAGGGGTTGGGCTTCTGAAATGGCAGAACCGATTGGAACTGACAGTAGTTAGGAGTGGCCAGATTTAAAACTGGGAAAAGCACTGTCAATCACAAGTTTCTTTGGAGGAGGGACAAAATGACTACCGGCCCATACTCTTAAGCGTTAAGGTGCTGGCGGCCTGACGGTTAAGGCTTATGCTAAGGCCTTAATAAGGCTTAATCGAATTAAGACCTTAACCCTTAGGGTCAACACTGATGACATGGGACGTGAAAAGTGTACATCGTGAGTTATATATTTAGGCCTACAGGAGGTCGCGGTGGAGTGACGGGCCGCGGAAAACATGGTTTTTAGGCCCCGAGTGAATTTCACCCTGTATCTCAGTCAATAATAAGGTGCTTGACCTAGAAATTTGGGAGGAGGTCGGTTCTGGATCATATTTATGATATGAGTCGATATGCACCAGGTAGGACCGACGGGCAAACAGTTTTTTTCACGAGATGATGCAGAAATCATTGGTTGATTTCAGGCAGCTTTGAAAAAAACCACCGGGACTTTGCGCGATGGCAAGTAAAAGTAAAGGTGCTCAGAGTGTCAGATGGAAGTTGGGAGGGGGATCGTAACCTGTCATTTGAGGTCAAAACCAAAAGTTTTCGCCAAGTATTGGCAGAGAAACCAATTGTTGCAATGAGCTCGCATAAAAGCGAGCCGATATTACCGAGGATGATTTGCAACGAGCTCACGATCGGTGCCCGGAATAATGTTAGGGGACGTCGTTTCCTCCAGTCTTCATTCACGTACTCTTGCTTCGAAAACTCATAGGGTAGCCCTCTTTAATGAGGACCATCAGATCAATGAAGCAAGGCCTTGCTTCGGCCTGTCAACCCGAGCATGAAATTAAGGTATAACAAGCCCTTTTCAGTTGAAAGACAACACTAGCATGAATGATAACATCATAGATGGGATGTTGTCCGCATTCTCGCAGACACTGCGGCCAAACAATTACCTCACCATTGCAGAAGGTCAAGGAGCTTCCACCTCGGTGCAGAAACGAGCCACGATTGCTCTGATTCTGCTACAACACAGAATTGCAATGTATTTCATCAGCTAAAAATTTTCTGCGCAATAAAATCACCAGCAAGAGGTCTACTGCTGTTGGCCAGCCTTGATCTTCTAGTCCGAGAAGCACAGTCTAAGCCAACCTGTGTTTGACAACCACAGCCTAATGTATTGTCTACCGAGTTTGAGGCCAGATGAATTGGGCACGCGGGTGCGGTGCTGAATCCTGTGCATCTTTCGCACAATTTATTATAATTACTTCCCCGTGTACGAGAATTCAAACGATGAAGTGCGGAAAATGTCGTCGCGGTGAATATATATATATATATATGTAATCAATTCTCAACTAGCAAGGTGCAACAGATCCCACGACGCACATGAAGATCAGGGGAGCTTTGAATCGTAAAAAAAAAAAAAAAGGATAGGATGCCGCTCTGTGTTATGGTACAAAACAGTGGCTCAGCTCATGGCCCAGCCACAGGTGGCCGATCTCCTAGGTTTTTCAGAATCCCAGGTACACAGGCTTGGGGAGGTCATGTTATAGGGATCACTACATTTTGATGGCCCCTCGGCCGACTTGGTCGATGTCGGCTGAGGTTGGCCGAGGTTGGCCGAGGGGGCTCGACCGCGTTGGTCGAGGGGCAGTTGGCCGAGGGTTGGCCGAGGTTGTCTCGGCCATATTGGCCGAGCCCCGATCTCTGCCCCAGCACTTCCAGCATCCCTGGTGTCAGCCGGCCTTCCCACAGCCCATGTGAATGTGGGAGTTGTGTGGGAGCCAATTTTAGTTTTCCGTGGGCTGTGTGTAACTAGTCTCGTTCCCGACGTTATAGGGCAGTCGCTCGCTCCGCTCACGGGCAGGCTAAAAGGGGGTTAGATTGTTTAGATGTTGCTGAGGCAGAATTTTGATGAGAATTGAGTCTCGAACAAGTTTTAGGTCCGTAGCAAACGCCGGTGGCTTGCTACTAGCATAGAGGTGGCCGGGAAGGGCTGGTTGAGATCAGGTGGTGAAACTCTTCGAGGATCCGGGAGACGAGGAAGAACAATTTTTGCCCGTGAGATCGGCGGAGGCCATCCTCCTGTACCAAGGAATAAGAACGAGCCCGCACACTTCTGAATCAGCGAGGAACTGGTGGAGAACGAAGTTTGTGCAAAGGTATGACGGTCGTTATTGGACAAAAGTCGAATGACCATGCGTGGCCATGGATGAAACCGAGTGCTACATTCATGATCATGGACATTCAACCTGATGTATGTACTCTGTGGGTGAATAGTAGCATGGATGTTTGAAAGTTAACAGTCTTGTGTCTCAGTGGCCACCCATCATGGCCAAATGGCGGCCATTAATTGTCCATGCGTGCCATGTGCTTTCTAGATCTGGGCCCAAATTTGCCATGCCGTAGTCTATAGGATCTCGTCCCAAAAGGTTACCTCCTACTCAGCCAATTTTCTTGAACAAAGGTAGGACTTTTTCGGCGCTGTATTCAACCATTGCATTATTTGGCGACTGTGAATGCCGCGAAGGTTCGGTTCAGTACAGGCCTCTGGCTCTGCCGCCTGAACGTCAAACTTGAATCTATGTTGATACGCTGACGGTGCGTCTGAGAGCGCGAGCTGATAAATAAAATACCAGGCTCAAAACTCCGAGGACCGTAAGACTAAATATGTGCGAGTAGGCCAATCCAAGCTCAGAGCTTGACTGGTAGGAGATGGGTGGGAAGGGATGCAGAGGGGAATGCGATATATTCGCAGCGAGACGGCGAGCAGAGACGGGGATGATAAAACATAGCGCGATGAATACGAAGTGGACGACGAGGGACAATACAAAGGTGGTGACAGAGGCGAGCATGAACAACGACGAGGACTCAAGGCAACATACGTGATCGGAGGCCAAAGAATAACATAAAACTGTGTGTGTAAAGTAATATACAGGGTGCAATATATATAGTGGGTAAGACAATAAAGAGTAAAGGGGAAGCCCTTGAGGCTATACGAATTAGGGGGAGGCGTCGGAACGATCTTCATTCCGAGACAACAAATATGATTTGTGGGCTGTGCTCGCGGAAACAAAATAAATCCGTTCGGATGTCAACGGATCGGGATATTCCGTGATCAGCGACAGGTGATGCTCATCATCTCCTCCCAACTGAAAAAGTGACCGTCCTCGGTTACTGGAAGCGACGGTGATGATTTGGACGGCAACACGACACTGGGGACTCCTCGGGGGAAACGAAAACACGGGCAAAGCCGGATGGAATGGGAATGGGGAAATATTGCAAGAAAAATGTGGTGCACGCAGTAAGCATCATGGGGGTCCTCCCAACTGAAATCTTGACGCGTGGGATATGCATAGTGGGTGGGCATCGAGTTTGAGTCGAAATATAAACAAGAATTTACGAAGAAGCCAATGTTCAGGTTCAATTTTGACCTTCAGCCTTCTGGGGGAGCCTAATTTTGTTTTTCAAAGTACTGATATTCCTTTCGGGCTTCTTATGGTTCGCAAAGATGTCTAGGAAGGAAAGGCCCAGAAACTGAACTTACAGAGTACTTGCAAAATCTTACAATGAGGTGGAAATTACGAAGCAAACTGGCACCGGCGGGAATTTACGCGGACATGAGGAGATTTGGAAGGCTCGAGTAGACGATTTCCAACCCAATCAAGCATGCTTTCCGGCGGAAAATTTGATGCCTGGGAATTTAGCAGAAAAAAATATCAATGGCGATGGCTGGTGGCATGCATGGGCATGCATATTGCATAGATGTCCAAATCATTGAATTCCCCGCAATTTTACCATTGCCATGAATGGATCATTCCAGTTGAAGGCGCCAAAATGCATGTTACACGGATAAACATGCGTGCCCACGCATGTTCACGCATCACCATTGATGTTCATGCATGGTCATGGGTGCACATCCGTGCCCATTGGTATTTTGTCCAGTACCAACCGGTATACAAAGGACTGTTCGGAGATAGGAAATGATGCTCATACGCCGGCATTTGATCAAGAACCCCCACAACTTTTGACAGCCTTCTCATGTTGCCTTCAAACTTCACACACAGCATCCTCATAGATTGTATTCCATCCCATAGGTATCAAAGCTCACGATTGTGCATCCCACCAGCTTCTATTATGCAAGTGGCCCACTAACCGATCTCAGGTAATATACCACCCCAAGTGAGGCTACGCGAGATATCTGAAACTTCTACGGAATCGGAGAAACGCGGAAACAACTGGCCTGTCATCTATTGATTTATTTGTGGATTCGGAGATGTGTAATAACGCATGGAGCAACTTGCCATGGAGGGATCGAATTGATATATCGGTTCAGAATCATGGTAAGCACTAGTCTCTCGTAGACAGACACTTCGACGGTAAGCTCCTACCTCGCTGGTTGAAAGGTAAACACCCCTTCCGGATGGTCCTTGTCCCTGGGCGGATGGCATGCAAAAAATGTCTTCGAATGGAATAAAGTATAGAGAGGATAATTCGGGACACCGATGAGACCTCGGGATTAACAAAACTCGTACTAAAGATACATTCCACACGCGGTACATCCCATGGAGTCCACTGCACGCACATAGGCTCAAACCCGACACATCCGCTGGGAATGTACCGTGCATGTGGAGAAACACGGCACATGAGTAATCTACCTTGAATCTAACAGAAGATGCGTCCCGTTAAGCTGATTTAGGAAACAAAGAAAGAAATCTGTTGATTGAAAATTTGAAATGACCGTGTACATGGCAACTCGTGGTTCATTTAAGTAAGTGGAATACTTAGAGAAAAAAATCTCAATTTTGCTCGGAGTGTCCAAACTCACGACGATTTTGAGCGTGGGCTACGGAACAATAAGCAAATGTTCTGGTAATAAATAGAAATCCTCGTACCACAGTGTTTTTGTCGGAGTCGGATTGTCAGCCAGAGGCTGTCCTGCCAGCCCTCGCGCCCTCGCGCGAGCAGATTTTCGTCGACGTGATCAGGGATACTTCGCGAGCAGTGTTTGTCCATCAATTCAACAGTCCACCAACTTGGGACGCGCTTCGACTCACAGTAATGTCACAGCAGTACAAACGTGAGTTCCTTGAAAATCTATCAGTCGGCGCGCTGACACGCCGTCAAGGGATTCATGCTCTGCAGGTGAATGTTTCGATCTTGCTTCGGCATCATGGGGCATTTTGACGCGCTTTCGATACCTCGGGGGCGGTGGAGGTAGTGGTAAGAGGGGAAAAGTGGGAACTGTCGAGATAGTGTGTCTTCTTCCGGAATATTCTGTTAACCGAGCACTGCACATTCGAAATGGAAATGTGCCGCCTTTGATTCAAAAGACGGCACATTGATAGAAATGTGCAGGGTTTGTTCGAATGTGCAGGGTTTGTGAATGTGTCTTTAGTACGAGTTTCGTATATACTCATGAGACCTGGACGTTTGAACGCCGCACAATATGCCACCGACAAGTGGCGGCATTGAAACATGAACAATTCAATATCGAAATGGCACCACTATTCATCAGAGTTTGCGCGCTGGCAAATATCAACCGCGGAGCGCTACTTTGCAATGCGCTATATGCAACGTCCGGCGAGGCATGCAAAGTTGCTTATTGTGTTGTCGACTACTCGCTGGCCCCTGGATGCCCGCTCATCAGGGTGGCTAAATGGCAAGGAATTTCTTCAGAAATTTGGCGACAATTTACGCCGAGTCCCAGACGCCGACAGCTGTCTCTAAGCTGCATCGACTATTACGGTTAACATGTGGAAGAACGACAATCTGCATACCTGCCCGTCTTGTCACACTTATCTACGCACGACTAGCAATACCACGGAACAAAGAGAAGATCCCGATTGGGATTACAACGCACCTAGTGGTTCATAGGAATCTCTACTGCCTTCGTTTCAGCAATGGGTTATTACAAGACGGATAGACGAAAAGGGGTGACACTGGGCGTTAATTTTCGTCCTAAATTGGCAGGAATATGGAGGTGCTATCAACATGGAATTAATACTTTTTGAAGGGTGACACTGGGGTGGTTATATCCGACTGACATAGGACCAGAGAAGGTGCTATGAGCATGGGATTAATACAAATTCATGTTACTCCTTGGATCTACATACTGGCTGTTTCTTTTAGCCGTACCGTGGCTGTTGGGAGTTCAAGTTATCAAAATGGTGATGGGCAGGCTCTGGGACCTTTCCTACCAGAGGTACAGTGCCACTGGTCTTCCGATTTATCCTTGACTGTAACTTGCTTGATCCTCGGATCGGTGGCGCTGCTCGCTACGCGGCGGCGGCGCACCCCGCGCACGAAGCACTTATCGAAATCAAAACAGGTTCAGTGTAGGCTTTTAGAGATCTTAGAAAATCTGCAGCACAGAAAAAATCCATATGTACTGAGAAACAACTTGGAAACAACTCGAGTTGGATATTGAACTTGAACTGTCTATGGTTTGGACTCCAGACGCTCTGTGACTAAGAACTCCCTCAAAGCCCTCTTCAACTCGGCAAGGTACCCAATTTTGAGGGGCAATTTCGCCAGTGTGTCATCGGATTCCCCGACAAGAGCTCCCGCCGTTTCGTATCCTTCACGGTGAAGAGTGTCACGGATAGCCTGATTGAGGCGGTATTTCTCGCAAAATTGCTCTATCGTCAGGATAGGCAAATAAACAGGCTGCCCTTCAAGAAGCACACAAGGAGTATGTGCTTCGCCTAGCATGAATGAGGACGGGTAGCGGCGACGGTATCAATGTCTTACTTTCAGGCTCCATTGTCGCAGATGTACAACGATTTTGGCCTGGTCAGGGAGTTAATAGTCGATTTCCGTAACGGTACTTCCTCCGCCATTATATAGTTGGATGGTAGCTAAAGATAAATCTTTGACACACACGTCAGGTACGATCGATTATAATTCCAGGTAGCCTCGTTACCACCCTGCCATTGATGCCAAATCTTAGCGCAACCATACCGCAAAATGTTTGCTCTGAGTACATGTTGAGTGGAATGTAACCTGATTGAAAGCACAAGGAGGTTGTGTATCGAAAATAGTCAAACTCGTTTGGGTTTGGTTTAGGGGCTGTCAGGCCGGCGGTCTCCGTAAATTCAGGTGCGTATTGTTGAACAGATGAAGTCTCCATACAGAAATTTATTGAGTCCCATCAAAGTCCAGACCCCGAGCAGCATTACCGTTAAATGCGACATAACGTAATGAAACATGTTTTGGTTTCAATTTTAGTCCATACATATATTACAGTGTGGACTTCCCTAATGAACAACGATACACGCATGGATGTTTCTCCGCAGAGCGGCTACCAGCTGGTTTTCATCGGCGGAGGTGCGTTGGGAATGCGCCGTACCCCAGCCGCGGCTGATTCCTTCGACAGGCATTGGAGGCGCTGGTGGAAAGGGGCTACTGGGTCGAGGTGGTGAAGGTGACACCGGAGAGGGGCCTCGAATCAGTCTGTCCCAGACTTACGGGGGAAAAATTTCTATCGACGTCCAAGGCGGTAAGATTTCATAATTCTCGCTACAGCCCGCTGAAACCCGCGGAAGATTTGCACTTCGACTCCTCGAACGAAAAAGAAATTTCGTTAGTGGATGTCAATAGGGCTGGTACGCATGT
The DNA here is from genome assembly GCA_029378395.1 of Mycena leptocephala. Taxonomy (NCBI): domain Eukaryota; kingdom Fungi; phylum Basidiomycota; class Agaricomycetes; order Agaricales; family Mycenaceae; genus Mycena; species Mycena leptocephala. Next base: position 263,055 of record JARJLF010000034.1, read on the forward strand.
ATTCTGCATGAAATTCGATGCTTACCAGGGCCCACAGGCGCTGGAAAAGCGAGGCAAGATAAGGTACCTCAACCACCGCGCACTCCACCGCACACACCACCTAAGGGTGACCGGGCGCAAGATTTGAATTTACCAACGGGCGCTACTGCTGCTCGTACGCATCTCATGTTTATTACATTATTGAAACCAGGATTCAATGTTTACAGGGTCATCGTAGGCTCTCTAGTCAGACCATAATATCCAAGATTTATTTTTATTTTGGGCGAGATGCCGGTGCTTGGCGACCCACGCCCTCATCCCTCGACGACACCGGCGTGCCCCTGTGTTGGTTTATCTCGATGCCCGACGCGGTCTGCGATGCAAGTGGCACCCTCAATCTAATAATGAGTGTTTGCTGACGTTCCCGCTGTCACCGACGACGTTGTTGCACGCTTGTCTATCGATACCAGAGACAGGCTGGTTCGAGCCTAGCTCCTGTGGTCGACGTCGCGATTCGGGATTCCACCGCCGCCGCCGGCGATCAACCGTGCAATGCCATCTGAGAACTTTCCTCTTCCTATTCTGCTCGAACCTTTGTGCACCCTGCTGGCTGTCTAGCAGAAACATGTTTTTCGGTAGATAGCCCGATCGATCACACGGCGGACATTGGGGGGCCGGTTGAAAGGTAAGAAGTTGGTGCGTCGTTGAAACTTTTATCCAAAAGTTCAACTAAGCTTATACCAAAATCAAAGGCTTTTGTGTTTGTGTTCGGGGGTTCGTGTGGCAGGAAACCACAGTCGCGAATTTGAAGATAGTCTTGTTGTGTAGGTTGAATCCCGAATAGTAAACACTCCCTTCCCAAAGTCCAATGCCCAATCCTCAACTTTCAACCCAAAATCCGTCCCGTAAAATCCTCCTTGGTCCCTTTTCCGTTAATCCTTCCGTTCCGTTAAGTATCCCGTTCCGTTCCGTTAAAATCTTCCAACCAAAAGCGAGCGAGCGAGAAAAGAGAGCGAGAGAGTCCACAGAGGTAAACTCTGGGCAGGGTGTGTATTTCTTCTACTACATTTTGCGAGCCCTTTTATACCCCTACTGTTTGTAGCTGCCAAATAATACACTACTTATACAATCCTAGTATTGAAACACTTCGGTTTCCAGGTTTCAGTGCACCAATTGGCCACGTACTCCCATTTTTGACTACTCTACAGCCCGTAACCGCGTTTTAACTCGTTTCCTTGGTTATTCCCACGGTAGCAGGGGCTGTGGTAGCTCCCACACACCTCCTATTCCCAAAGGCTATCCGTTGATGCGTTAAATCACGTTGAAACGTTGCAACCATGGCATCCAAGACGTGTTTGATCCCAAAACGCGAGAAGCCGAACGGTCACGTGATGGTCAGCACTGCCTTTCCTGGCAGTTGATCCCCGCGTACGCCACCGTCGACTCTTTTGTTTCAGCGCACAGGTGAGCGGCGCGTCTTTACTCTTGTTTTGTCAACACGTAGGCCATTGTTTCCAGCCTTATTATTCAGACTGCCAAATATTTTGGTAAGTCCCCTTGTTTTGTCCTTCTTTCGACATTTCCCCCTCCATAATATGTATCCCACGCATTTTCACGGGCGCAAAATTGCCCCGCTCATCATCTCCCCTTTTCATAAACTTGGACTGTCCTCAGTCCTCTTGAATATATTTCCTCATGCATTTTTGAGCCGGGACTGCAGAGATCTCTTTCCATCAACCTCCGTTGATGCCGACACAAATCAATCTCCACAGGCACAAGCCGTGCTTCGCCCATTCTAGGGACGGTTTGTGGACGTCGTTCCCACCCTTTTTCTCTTGCTTCCCACCACCATGTCCTCGTTGTCCCCTGGTCTCCTGGCCGCTGTATGGTCTGAGTTCATTGTCCCCCCGCCCCTACGGTATGTTTTACATCTGTAGCGCACCCAAACATCCCTGCTGACCATCTCCCATAGTCCTTTTCTGTCGTGGCTTCCCTGTTGTCCTCTCATTCTTCGTCTCGTTTTCTTCGTACGTGTAAGCCTCGCCATTTCCTTCTGACCATTCTCCTCCTGACAGCCATTGTTTTTGCGCAGCCCCAGGCTCCGCTGCATAAAATGCCGCCGCCGCCGCTTCGCTACTCATTCTGCGCTGTCCCCCCGAGCTTAATTCTTTTAACCTTCCCCTTCCTGTATATTTCTTTTCTCCCCGCTATGGCTTCTTTCTCGTCCTCCGACAACTCCACTGGTTCCGGACACTCTGTCTTCGACCACCCATGCCGAGCACCTCAGCCACCGCAGCTGTCTTCTCGTTCCGTACGCTCCACCCCCGAAGGCTTCGTTCTCCCGCCACTTCCTCCCTCCAACGACCCGCTCATAGTCACCTACGACGACCACGGCCACCGCCGACTTCCACATGTTTCGGATACTCCTTTGGGCGTCGAGGACAGGCGAGTTATGAAGTTGATTGAGCACAACTCTATGGTGCGTGTTTCTTCATCGTCCCTCTTGAGCTTCACTAACCCTTCCTTCTCCTGTTCTCCCAGATCGTTCCCAAGTGCGCTAATTGCGCCGAGCTCGGTGCTGTTTGCTCGTTCACTGAGGCCGGTGTTCCTTGTCCTCCCTGCTCCATCCTCGGGATCCCCGATTGCCATTGGGTGGACCCATCTTGGTTCGTTGAGAACCTCCGCACCTGCCGCGACGCGTATCTTTCCGACGAACGCGACGAGTTGGTGAAGTCCGTCCAGGAGAACCGTCTCTCGCCTTCCCTGTTTGATATGTTGCAGATTTCTCTCCGCTGCTCATTTTTGCTGATCCCTTTCTTCTCCCAGACCGCGAGTTCGAGCGAGCCCAATCTTGGTACTACAGTGGGGCCCAAGGCGGCATCTCTAGGTTCCTTGTACGTCCCTGCTTTCCTATTTCTTCATTCCTTTATGTTGACACTGCTCTTTTCCAGGTCAACTCCCACGCTACTCGTGACACTGCCATCCGCGGTTACCACTCGCTCGCCGCTGCCTCCTCCGACCCCTCCGTACTCCTCCGATTCCTCTCCCTCGGTGTCGAAACCCGCATCCATCCACTCGTTCTGCAGGTCATCGCAGACCGTCTCCAGTCTTTTATTGGGTCCATGTTGTCTTAGCCGCGTGTTTTGCCCGCACATTTCCTCCCGCTATTTATCCCCCTTCGTACTTCTTGTAGCGTATTTTCTTGTAGCTCTATCTGTAGCTTTTCTTGTAGTTTATCTTTCTTGAATGAATGTCCCTCGGGGGATTCTCGGCGCTCCTTTATTTTGAGTTTGTGAAATTATTTTCTTCGCTGGGCCTGAGGGCTTCCCAAAGTGGTCCGCGGGATCAACCGTGTCAAGGTCGAGTGAAACACTTCCGTGTTTCAATTTCTCGTCCTCCTGGTTGCCCACTCTGCCTCGTGGTACTTGGTGCGCCTCCTTGCTTTCCTATTGTTCTGCCCGTGGTCGATGTCCATTGTTTTTCAAGGTTTTCATTCAACACGTTGGCGTTTCAGACTTGAAACACCACCTCGACACGATTTTTCCGCCACACAACTTTTCCGCCATTGTGGGTACGTGTCCTAGGTGTTCATGGTTGAATTTTTCATTGTCCCTCCCCTTTTCATACGTCTCAACTGTCCCAGTTGGCGTAGCTATAAAAGGTGTGTGTATTCTTCGTCAATTTCCATCATTCATCCTTTCTCAACTCTTTCGACTGCCGGTGATAAGCAGTGAATGAACACACAGTAGAAAACACGATATTTTTCGGTTTTCATTGTATAGTTCATTCCTATTATATTATCCATTATAGGCAGTACTGAGAACCCAAAGTAGCTGGCCTGTGGCCAGCATCACAGGAGCAACGGGATGATGCCCTGGTGGAAGCCAGAGGTGTCTCTGACAAGTACTCGCTCTGAAACATGTAGGAGATTGTGTAGCCCAACCTAAACATATGGGTATTCTACTGAGTTCTGGTAGTTCTGGTCATTCTGGCAGTTCCGTTCGACGAGAACTACGGGAATGATGGGAAATAGAGATTCGAGCGATTATTCTATTCTCGATCTTGGTTCTCGACGCATTCACGACGATCCAGGTGACATGAGAACACCGGAAGCGGTGTTTTGATTGTACCCGAACATTGGTTACTCGGCAATGTGCATCAGAGTGGGATAGTAAGCGAAGGGAATCCGTGATCGTCGATCCCGGAGTTCCCAGGACTTCCCCATTGAGTGTAGGAGCATTCTCAAGAACCCATCCTGAGCCATAACTCAAAGTGGGGTATCACTCGAAGCCTACATGCTGGAGATTACAGTTCTCATGAAGATCTTCGAGGGATACCTTCAGAGAGCAAGTTACATTGCAAAAGGGCTACATGGTGGTTGATGTCTAAGCTGCCATCAAAGTCACTATGTGCAGAATCTTACAAAGGAATGGTCGGAATATACCCGGAATGGCGTGCTCAGTGCCCTGACCAATGAGAATCAACGGATTCTAGTCGCCAAGACGGATACACGGACTTTGGGGCAGCTAAACGGACCATTTACTTAATTCTTTCATTGTCATAGTCATATCTGTTATTGTATAAGTAGTTAGAGGTGTTTCTAGGGTTGAGGACAGAGTTTCCCCCAACTAGTGAGCCTAGCTTACACCAAGGGAAACTCTTAGTCGATCTTCGGACACCTACCAACATCAAGTTTGTAGGGGTTGGAATATCACCAGTGTTTGGATTGTATAAAGTCGTCTGAGCGTGGCTCTTGAATCATATTGAATCGTTGGAAGCTATAGAATCGCTGGCCTTGGGTCTTGAATCGTATCGAATCGTATAGAATCGCTGGCCTTGGGTCTTGAATCGTTGGAATCATATAGAATCGCTGGTCTTGGACCTTGAATCGTTGGGAATCGGTTGGGAAACGTTTGGAAATGTTTGGGGATTGTCTTGGAATCGTCTGTCTTGTTGTTTTGTTGTCTGGAACCACCACCATCTTTGTTAAAACCTTGCGGAACTCTGGTTTCGCTTCGGAATATTGGTGAACCTCACGGTTCCCTTCATTCCGATAAATCTCTTTGTGTTGTTTGCGTTGGAAGCTTTAGAAACCTTTGGTTTCCTTAGTTTCCATCGTTCTCATCAGTCGTAACCGACTCGTGTCTTGGTGTCCGAAACAGATATCCTTTGGATCTCTTAGTTTCGTACATATCAAACACTTGCTTCGTCTTACAACGACTTCTTGAACTAAACTTTCTCCCGATCAACCTTTACAAGGCTCTGAATCAGGGACTGACACTCGTCTGGTACCTCTGGAACGAACGTTACACCGCACTTGCTGCATACCATTGGTTGTTTGGATTAGATTCGTCTGTTCCATCCGATTCTTTGGTTGTAGTATTTTGTTTGGGCTGTTTCTGTTGGTTTCCATACTAGGTTCGGAGCTCACTTATCACCGGCTCAGTCAATCATTTTCAACATGGTCTCCGTTCTCCCTGGTTCTCTCTCCAAAAACGACGAGGCCGTGGTCCGCAAGCTCTTCAAGGTCATCCGAGCTACGAAATTCGAGGATCCTGTTGATCAGGATGCATTCCTCGTGGAGTCCGCCAACACTGTTGTGAGTATCGCCCTCAAACTGTGTTGCCTCGCACTTTTGACTTTTCTTTTCATAGCTCCGATTCCGCCCTCAAGTCGCCTCCTTCGCGCTGGTCGCTGACCTCGGCGAATGCGTCTTCACCCTCCGTGCTATGATGCACGCCAATGACGCATGGCTCGGGTACCCCATTCGGTGACGCCTTCTTGTCCATTCAGGATTTCGCTGGCGAGATCCTTCGCAAGCGCCAGACCTTTCGCGAGCGCAAGCGCGCAAACACTGATCGTGCTCATGTGGCGGAGGGGATGGCTGCTCGTATAGAACGCAATGTTGCCCTTGAGTATGCCTCGAATCTGGCCAACAAGGTTTGTTTTTCGTTTTTAAAACCTTCTTCGTCGTCTCATCTTAGTGCTACAGTCGCCTGTCTCCCCAAACGACGACGTGGTTTCTATCCCATCAAGTAGCGATGAGTCTGGCGCGGAGGAACCTCCTCGTGTATCCAAGGTGTGTGCTTATATTCTTTGCTGTTGATTCCTCCCTTTTTGAACCCTTAACAGCCCCCTCCACCAAGCCCTATCCAGGCTGAACCTGGCCATTCTCAGCCAAGCTCCCAGGGTAAGTCCCTTCCACTTTTCTTCGTCTTTGTTTTTACTTTTGCTCATAGTGCGTTCAGCTGTCCTTCTGTCCCCTCACAGCAAACTTGGTGTTCATTTTGGTAGATTGTCGCTGCGAGCGCCGCCGCACATCCCCGTATGTCTTGCTGACTCTTTTCCTACAAATTTTCTAACTGCGGCTTTCTTCCAGCCCAGCTCTCTGTTGTCACCAAACCTGTCCCTACTGGACCTCGTGCCAGACTTCATCCTAAACCAACACCGGCTCCCCGTAAAAGGCGGGGGGTGGAAACGAGGGAGGACAGTTCATCGTCAGCCGGTAAGCATCCCCGCCTTCCACTGCCTCTTTTTGGTTTGCTAATTCTCTGGTCCACAGCGGACCTTCCCTACACACGCCCCAGTCGTCCAGTCCCACACCCTTCGTCTGGTTCCGCTCCCGTTCGGCCCGCCGCCACTGTCTCCGAAGACCAACTTCATCGACGATTGGCTGCTGTCCAGGCCGAAATGCACTGTCTCGCCTCGGCCCAGAAAGAACTATACTGGCAGCTCCAAGCCCTTCGTCAATCCGAATCGGTCAACCCGTCGCCCCATCCACAAGTTTGTCTTCTTCCTGGTTCATTTTAATTTTTCTGACTCCTCTTTTTAGGAAACCTAAGCGCTGCTACTATTGCACCGCCTCCGACCACCTCGTTGCCCTCTGCCTTTTGCGCGAGTCTATTGATTAGACTCCGCAACTTCTCTTAACTCCTCCTTGTATTCCGTCGTATACCCAAATATTTATTCAGGTGCTGGCGCCTTCTTGTTGTACTATTGGATATCTTGAGCTATTCATCGTCTGGCTCCAGTAGCCCTTCAACCCCGTGTGACTTCGTGTTTTTCCAGCTGGAGCGCAGTGAGACACCTTCGAATTGCAAATCCTTGCCATTGTAAGGTTCTGGTTCTTCTTCCATTTCGTCCAAGGTTTCTTTTGACGCGTTGATTAACTGCTCGATATGCTGTCCAATGGCGAGTTTCTGCCGTTGTTGATAAGGAATTAATCTGAATTTTCCAATTTTCTTCTGCCAGACAGCGCCGTTGAACTCGCACACAATGTACGCGCCACCTCTCGTTTTCCTGACCACTATTAACGGTCCCCACCAGCGATCCCTATTCCTCCCGCTCAGGGATCCTTCGTCAACTGCGTTCCTCACAAGTACGACGTCCCCTGGTTCGAAATTATAGTCCTTGATAACGTGTTTATATTTTTCAGCATAATTTTCTGCGCTTTTAATCTTGATGGCGGCCATCCTGGCCCGCATTTCTTCAACATGTACCGCGTGCTTGGCGAGTGCGCGAGCGCGAAGCCCAACTAGTTCGTCTGTAGATACTAGATGATCGGGATATTCTGCAATCCATGTTGCTTCTGCAGCATCGAGCGGTAAAACTGGATGTGCGCCGCATACTGCAAAGTACGGCGAGCACCCCATCCCTCTACGCATGGTTACTCGATCTGCCCATAGCACCTGGGGTAGAAAATAAAACCACTGGTGTAAATTTCCACCCGTGGCTTTATAGAGTGACTGGCGTAGGTCCCAGTGTCCCCTTTCAATAACCCCGTTGGATTGTGAATGATATGGCGATACTCTTATCCCGTGAATCCCGTATTTTTCTTTCAACCATTCCATTGCAGCAAGGAACGGGGTCCCATTGTCTGTGACGACCCACGTTGGACACCCCCACCGACAAATCACGTCTTCCAGCAAGAATAAACCGATGTTCTATGCTGTCTGCTTGCGCAATCCCCGCACTTCTGGGAACCTAGTCAACGCGCATCTCGCGTCCACTATGTAGCCACACTGGTTCGATTTTTCAGACATGTGCATTATGTCGGTGTGAATTTTCTTGAAGATACTCGGTGTTGCCGAGATGACCGGTGGGGTTTTCAAAATTGCAAGTTGGCGTTTCTGATACAACCTGCAGCATTTGATGTACCACCGCACATCTCCTTCGAGGTCTGGCCACCAGAACCTCTGCTCCAAGAGCGAGGTCGTGGCAAATCCTCTGCGATGCCCGAGCGCATCATGGGCCGCACGCATCATATACATGCGGTGTTCTTTGTGAACAACCAATCAACCCGGTGCATTTCCCTCTCTTCTGCATAATTTCCCTTTGTTTGACAAGAAAAACCTTGACGCGTAGCGCACAAAGCGTTTGTATTCCTGATCATCCCGGATTTCCTTAGGTCGCGTTAATGGATCCTTCAACCACTCCACCACCAGGAGTATATTATTATCCTGATGGTGAGCCCCTGCACTCCGGTGTTCTTCGTCATCATATGGCTCCCTCGCATCCTCCTCGTCCCGCAAACTTTCATCCGGCAGCAACCCAGCTTCAACGTCGGTGACTTGGACATAAGTTGGTACGATCAGGCCTTCAGCTTCGTGGCATTCTTTGACATATTCTGTCATCAGTTGCCGATCCACTCGCGCCAGATTTAGTTCGCTGTCGAAGTCCCAGATGCTGGATGCTGTTCTTTGTATTTCTTGTAAGTACCCGCCGCGGGTGTCGATTTCATGCTGAAATTCTTCTAGTTCCAATGGCTGCTCCCCAAAATAATCCCAGCCCTCGTGCCTACTCGGCGGCCCGTTGGGTTCCAAGTCCTCTTCATCCCGTCTTGGCCATTCCTCGTCGCCAGGCTGTGCTTCCCATCTCGATAGTCCATCGGGTGGGAAGTTGACTCCCTTGGTATGTTTAAGTTTGATTTTGAACATTAATATTTGTTCAATCCATCGATTTATTGTAGCGTTGGGCCCCATGCCCGGATTGTTTAACATCCCCTGGACGTATTTTGCATCCATCTCCACCACCAATCGCCTACAACCCAGCAGCCAATACTGCATAGATTCCAGCGCCCGCTTCAAGCCGTATAACTCTCTCTTCGGCTGAGAGAATTCCGCTTCCCTCCGATTCAACGTTATTGATGCAAATTTAGCATAATATCGTTTCTTCGGGTCGTGAGGATCGGTCTGGTATATCTGTATACCAACCGCCATCCAAGACGTATCAACTGCGAGGACTATATCCGAGTCCCAGTCGTAGTTGAGTGGTTTCAAACAAGGTGCGTTTCCCAACGCCACCTTTAATTTTTCCATCGCTGACTTTTGTTCCTCTCCCCATTCAAACTCTACGTCTTTGCGCGTCATTTTCTGTATAGGCCTGGACAGCAATGCGTAGTCCTTGATGAACATGCGCATTACTCCTACCATACCCAGAAACTGCCACACCTCTGACACGTCCTTCAACGATGGCCATCTCAAGATGACTCCAATGCGGTCCGTGTCAGGCCTCCTCCCTTCGAACGAGCATAGATGCCCCAATACGAAGAATTCCTCCGCACACAACACTGATTTGGCGCCCGAAAAGGTACCCCCGCAATATTTCACGCGTTGAATAACTCTGTTCAAGTCCGCGAAATATTCCCAGATAAATCGGCGGATGCCTGAATTTTCCACTAGTGTCTCGCAGCCGCCCTCTGGCAACTCGTAGCGTGACCCCGGTCCACGTATAGGTACATCATCGATGTAAGGCATCGTGACGTGTGGTATTTCATCTTGTAGAATATACGTGACGTCGTCGTGAAATATAGGGACACTGTTGGTCCATCCTTGAGGTAGCTTGACGAGCCGGAGCGCCCCAAAGGGTGTTTGAAATGTGGTAAAATCTCTTGATTTTTCCGCTATGTCTCGACGATCATAGCCTGAGAACAAGTCGAGGCAACCACCACACGCTCTCCCAGCGAAGTGGTTTGCCAGTTCTTCTGTTACTGGCGGCAATCCCGAGTGGGCGATGGTGACTGCGTTGAGCGGCTCCAATGCATGCACTAGTCGTATGCTTTTCCCATCTTTCTTCAACACTCCAAAGAATTTATTTCGGTATGAAGCATTCGATGGTTCATAGACTCCCGCATCTAGGCGATTTTTAATAATTTTGCAGAACACCTCCAGTTGGCCTCGGGGGATGGGGATGCTGCGCTCAACCCATGCCTCGTGCTCAACCAGCGGGAATTCTATCAGCGGGAAGAAGTCTTGACGAAAACTACACCTCTCCTCATCGTTCCAGGCGAAAGCTGCTTCATGGCTGCTAATTATTTCATGCAGCGCTTTCATTTCCTCTGGCCACAGGAACTCCTCGTGCCGTTTCTCAACATCTTCCTTTCTCTCCAACGAGTACCGCCCTCTTGGTTCAAATTCCGCGGGTTTGGGGTTCAGCACTGGAAGTCCTTCCAGTGGATCACCCATCATTTCTCGCCGAATTCGGTACTGGTCAGGCAGCTCGGTATACACAGGCCGTACTTTCAACCCAACTGGTTTATACTTTTTGCCTGCAAAAACCGACACTAACTCTTCCGCAGTTTCTTCTTCCTCTGGTTGACTCGCGCACGCGAAGTTTACTCCCTTCGTGCAGTCACAAGGCACGTCTGTACTCACTGAGTGCCAGGTGCGCCCTCTCTGCCCCTCATTCCTGAGCCCCTTGTATCTTTTTGCAGGTTCAACCCGGACGTTCGCAAACACCTTGTGTGGAACTCCTTCCATGTCCTCTACACCTTGTGTTCTATATCCCTCGAACAGATTGCCCGCAACGTCATCCTCCTTCCATCCTTCAGCATCCCTTGAAGCAGCTACGTATGCTTCAATTATTTTCTCTGCTGTCATTAATCCTCCCCTAGGCTGGTAAATCCTCTCGATCTTGACTTCTTGCTCGCCGTTAAATCCCAGAATAAATGCTAACTCCTCTCCTTGACCGGGCACAGTCAGATCTTCGAGGCTCTGCGAAAAACCTGTTGCGAGGTGCCTTGGCGGACTTCTGGTGCTGGTGTTTTATTTTCTGGGTTGGGTTACTCCTTGACGCGGTCGTAGGTCGGCACGGTCCTGAGCGCCCCGCGTTTGGATCAGTCAGCGTTAAGAGCTGACTTCCCCATTCATGGTTTGTTTTGCTCTTTGTTAATACGTCGAATGGCCTTCCAAGCAACACCTTGTACGCTGGATCACGGATGACGTGAACTTGAAGGTACACCTTCAGTTCACCCCATCGGAAAGGTATGTTCCTAGCTAGTCCCATGGATTTTTCGAGCTGCCCATTGGCACTCTGCATAAATATGTTGATGTTGGGGTCCCAGACTAGTCCACATGCTAGCGCCTGCGCTAGCGATGTTGAAACAATTTGAGAGCCTGAGTCCAATACACATTCAACAGGGCCTTGGCTGTTGATGTACGGAAAGGTGACCCGCAAAGGTACGGAGTCGCGAGCGACATATATTTGTTTTGGCTCCTCCCCACTGCTCAATCCCTCCAGGTACTGTAGGTATGGGTCCTGGGCGATTACTGATCCCACAGGCAGCCCTTCGACCTTCTGCGTTGTAACAAAGACTTCCTGAACCTCAGGCAAGTCTCCCACTTCTATGGCGTCGCACATGAGCTGACTGTCCATTTCAGCCATGTTCACCATCTTAGGTGGTTCAACTTCTGCCACATTCAAGGGCGTACTTGGCTCTTGCTCCTTGATTGGCTGCCGCGTCCTGGTAAGTGGCAGCTTCTCTCCTTCCCTGAGATCCCTGCTCATCCCGAACAGATCTCCCAATTTAACCGTGACCTCTGTATTATTGATGTGCTCCAGTAGTTCATCAGCAAGTCCTTCTCTTTGGACTGGTGCTTTTAACTCGTACGCCCTCGTTGATTCCTCCAGATACCGCTGCTCTGTCTTGCTCTCGGACGCCGGCAGAGTTCGGGCCCCAGCGCCTACTGGCTGAACTATACGGTAAGGTAGGTCCCGATTTCTTTCTTGAATATTTTCGGACTTAGATCCCTCCGGAGGCTTAGAGACTTTTGGCCTCGTCCGCGCCTCCATCCTTGGGGCCTCTAAAAATCCTGCTCCGGTGGGTCCGCAAATCCTACGGTGCGTGATTTACTTCGCGTCTGGATGTATTGATCTTGAGCTGCGCCGCCTAATTTTATCATGTTGAAGATGGTGCGCCCCAGTTCTTCCATGTTTACTGTAGGCATCGGTGCTGCTTGGTTTGAATAGGGTTGAACCTGCGCCTGCATCTGCATGGTTGGCGCAGGCGGGTTGAAAGATGGTGGGGTCCGAGTCTGGACTTGATTGAGTTTGACGCGCAAGGTGCGTACTTCGTCCCTCAGTGTGTCAAACTCATCCTCTGAAGCTCCTCCGTAGAATGACTCATTGTAATGCTGGCCTACGGCGCTCTTGCGCTGCCAGTACTCTCGACTCGAGTCGCTGCAGGTCCCCTCCCTCTCGGAATATATCCCCCATCCGCCAATTTTTGCTGCCCATCTTCAACCACAATCCATCCCTTATGGATATGCGCTGCCTTTACTGTGCATTCCTTCGCGAAATGGTCTTGGCCATCACAGTAGTAGCATCCGCTACGCTGCATTGGCGCACCATATCCCGTTCCATACCCCCTGTTGTACTGCCTATCCTGGTCATACGTAGCGGGCAGGCCGTTCCTTGCCCCTGGATCGCGTGGTTCAACATCCTCACGAGGTGGATTAGCACTTTTGGAATTTTGAAATGCCTTCAATAATTCCTCATGCGCCGCCTTCGATTGTTTCTGAGCAATTATCAGAGCATCTCTCAGCCCTGATAACTCTCCTCCGAGCTCATCAATCCGCGCGTCTCTGCGCTCTATTTTGACAGCCGGGAATCGGTCCGAGCGTTTATACTCGGGCTCGTCTTCTTCTCTGCCTTTGTTGGCTAGTCTCTCCGCCATCTTGATCAATTCATCCAAGAGGATCGGGTCCTCTTTTCGGTGGTCGACTGCGTTTGGTTGAGCTGCTGCAGGTGCGTTGCCTCCCAATTGAAGCAAGTCCTCTTTTATTAAATTTCGCGTGTTGATCACCATTCTCAACGTCTCTGCGAATCCTCGCTCAAGCGCGTCAAGGTAGCGCCTACAGGCTTCCTTGTTTAATATAATCGCCGGTGCCTTGCTAAGTTTTGTGACCAGCGTGCGATAGCGCATTCCAAAACGCTTCAACCGCCCCTCCTCACTGCGTTTAATCATCCTATTCTCCGCGCAGAGCCTAACCAACTCCTCCAAGGTCCCATCCAGGTCCTCCTTCACTTCTGGATACGCCTTCAAGACTGCCTTCTTGAAGTCTGCGTATGATGTCCCCGCCGCGTACTCTTGCAGCGCCCACCAGATCTCGCGCTTCTTGGCCGGGAGATAACTGGTGATTAATCTCTTCATCTCCTCCTCATCCGTAATCTGCGCCAGGTTGATGAGATCATTGACTTGCTCCATAAAGTCTTGCAAGTCCTCCTTGTCCTCCGTTGTAAATTTAGGTACATTTGATTCCCAAGGTCATGGGACCTTGAAACTCGCGACACCGGTTCCAGTCGGTGCTTGTGTATTAACCCCCGCCATCGTAGGTGTGTCGGGTGTAATAGGTCTGAGAATAAAACTGAGATCCAAGGAATCTTCTTCGCCGAATGAAGGTTCAACGTTGAAGAGAGACTCGTCGCCGTAAGGTAACTCGTCTAGTGAATTCTCGCCGTCACTGATGTTCCTGGCGTCGCCTGCGATGCCTAGATTATCCCGCTCCGTTTTCTTCTTCTCTGCATACGCTGTGAAGCGTGCGTGTACTCGTTCTCTAACCTCATCTCTCCCTCGTTCGATAGGTGCCCGTGCCGAATTTCTGCCTGCAGAAATTTTGGTTTAAGCGATAGCTGTTGAGCTATGAAAGAATGTGACCAGCACAATCAAGTTATATCCAAATGAACCACCCCTCGCGGTGGGCTCCAGATGAAAGGTAAGAAGTTGGTGCGTCGTTGAAACTTTTATCCAAAAGTTCAACTAAGCTTATACCAAAATCAAAGGCTTTTGTGTTTGTGTTCGGGGGTTCGTGTGGCAGGAAACCACAGTCGCGAATTTGAAGATAGTCTTGTTGTGTAGGTTGAATCCCGAATAGTAAACACTCCCTTCCCAAAGTCCAATGCCCAATCCTCAACTTTCAACCCAAAATCTGTCCCGTAAAATCCTCCTTGGTCCCTTTTCCGTTAATCCTTCCGTTCCGTTAAGTATCCCGTTCCGTTCCGTTAAAATCTTCCAACCAAAAGCGAGCGAGCGAGAAAAGAGAGCGAGAGAGTCCACAGAGGTAAACTCTGGGCAGGGTGTGTATTTCTTCTACTACATTTTGCGAGCCCTTTTATACCCCTACTGTTTGTAGCTGCCAAATAATACACTACTTATACAATCCTAGTATTGAAACACTTCGGTTTCCAGGTTTCAGTGCACCAATTGGCCACGTACTCTCATTTTTGACTACTCTACAGCCCGTAACCGCGTTTTAACTCGTTTCCTTGGTTATTCCCACGGTAGCAGGGGCTGTGGTAGCTCCCACACACCTCCTATTCCCAAAGGCTATCCGTTGATGCGTTAAATCACGTTGAAACGTTGCAACCATGGCATCCAAGACGTGTTTGATCCCAAAACGCGAGAAGCCGAACGGTCACGTGATGGTCAGCACTGCCTTTCCTGGCAGTTGATCCCCGCGTACGCCACCGTCGACTCTTTTGTTTCAGCGCACAGGTGAGCGGCGCGTCTTTACTCTTGTTTTGTCAACACGTAGGCCATTGTTTCCAGCCTTATTATTCAGACTGCCAAATATTTTGGTAAGTCCCCTTGTTTTGTCCTTCTTTCGACATTTCCCCTTCCATAATATGTATCCCACGCATTTTCACGGGCGCAAAATTGCCCCGCTCATCACGGTCAAATCCCATCTGATTTATGTGTCTTGGAAATCGAGTAGGATCCTTCAATCGTGTGAATCTGTCAATCTGTAGAAGCCTACGAATTGAAGGAATCAGTACCAGTAATGTGCGCGGCCTCGCTTCGTGGGGCCAATCGAGAAATTTGTGGGCAAGCCACTGCATATTCCGTTCCACTCAGTTATTTTTATGATTCAGTAACCATATGAGGTTTGCTCAAACAAAAGCCGTCTCAACACATAATCAGCCTCACGCACTGGTTAGATTAAACAGCTTGCTATCCACAGTACTGTGCTACAACTGTGCTAGGATACATTCCAAGCAATCTCCAGTGACAATTCTGGTGCGTAATTATCCCTGTTTCTGCGCAATCACAACCTAAAATCTGCCTCTGTTTGAACATGGTTGAATCCGTGAATAAGCCGAAAAGAATTCGACACACCAGACACTCACTACCACGTGGAGACGAGTATTTAATCAAATAAGGTGGAGTCTGAGCTCTGTTTGAACACGGTTGAATAAGCGAATGATCCCCAAACAAAGACTCACCACCACCGGGAAGAGTTTATTAAACCGAACAATGCGGAGTCTAAGCTTCCTAGAACACGGTTGGATCAGAGAATGAGTTCACAAAAAGTCGGCACTCACTACGACGACGGGGCAGCGAGTGGAGGTGAAGGCTGAGTGCCGTCCGTTTGAACAGTTGAATCAGCGAATGGTCCAACGAGAACTCAACACTCGCTAACACGGAGAAGCAATTATTCGTCAAACAACGTACACTCTGTCAAGTCTCGGAAGACCCTACATTGAAAGGTACATCAACGGGTTTGAACGAATTCAGAGAACGGACTCATTCATAGCGCTGGTGATTGCGCCTCTATCAACTAGCTGAATTTGAATGGCTGGAAAATTTGGCCAAGGGCACAACATTTAGCAGAGTAGAACACGGCGAGGGCAACCTTGAACACAGGATTAATTGTGGTTTAACAAATCCAGATACTGATGAACAAACCGAAGTATACATCTTCTGAAGCCATATGTTTGAGTCTCACAATATGATAGAACGCAATGTGCAATGATCCCAAGGTTGTGAACAAGCATGAAAGGAGGGCGAAGAGACTGAGTTAAGACGCGTTGCAGCACCAGGTTGCGCAAAGTAAGATGAAGGACGGAGTCAAGAGACGGCGTGGCTGTGTTGATCAGCGTCAGATCAGTACATCTTGCCTCCTGCGTCCACCATTCTCTTCGTAATCCGGTATCTAGAGTGAATCCCTGGCGAATCGGCGATAAACAATCTGGCGCAGGGGAGACCCCGCGGACCACCCTCGACGCTCGCCGCTAGCCCCACTGTGTGGTGCAACCGCTCGCCGCGGGGGCCCACTACGTGGGGCTTGAAAAATATTTTATCGAGTGTTTAACTTGATTCAAAGCTTATTCCAAGCCGAGAGCGGAGGTTGAAATCTCTTGATGTGCAGATCAGCCGAGTCCCACTAACTGCGTCAACCGGGTTAAGCGAGTGCATCAATAGGTGTTCGGGGTATCGGTCCGAACACCTATTGTCTGAACGATATTAAAATTGGCATGCCTCCGCTGTCCGTTATTCCTGGGCCGCGTGCTTCTCGCCATTCCATTCTGGGACCCTTGTCACGGAACACCTCCCGATGCACTTTTCGGCGCCATCGCGGATTCTTGGATGCAGCTTTGTGAGGTGCACAATGCAACTCTGGTTTGGGATAAGGCTCCAACAATTTCCGTTTTTAAACATTTCAAAAGGAAAAAAAAAACTGTTTCTGTTTCTGTTTTGTTTAGGCAGCCGGCCAAACAGTGAAACACTGACTATGTTGCTGGGTGTGAAATATGAATGAAATACTGAATAAAGTGCGAACACTAAATCCAATAAAACACACAAACACTACAACAAACGATACAATTGATGTGCGAGGTTTGGGGTTCCAACGCAGTATACGTTGTGGCAATTTGAGTATTTACTATGTAAGTTCCGACAATCTCTACAGGTGCGAAGGTGGTGTCTGGTGCTGTTCTAGTCGCTATATGCGGTCTAGTAGCTCAAGAAGCTGTTCGTGACACTGTTCTTTATGGTAGAACTCCCACTGAACTGCTGTTACGCAATATACCACTCAATCCTAGTGTTATTTCAAATACAATACTTGTAGAGACAAGGACTAACTTTGTTAGACGCTTTCCCCAAGGCTCGTTTTACTCAAGTTTTCTCAATATCTCGCGTTCCGTGTAACCGTTCCGTTATATTTCACGCGTTCTGTAGCCAAAACTTAAATCAAACAACCAATATATCTATATTACAATCGAACACCTTTGACTCGAGTCAAACTTGATCCGAGGTAACCCGAGCTCCAAGAGCTACCAAATGATGTCACTTACTCCACTGAAAACCGTCGAGATGTTCAAATCTCCACTCAACTGTTGGATTGCTAATTTTGAATTGTTGAGATGTTGAAAACTTGGTCAAAGCACCGTTTCTTCCAAAATTTTTATACATGAACACATTTTGAATACTCTGGCAGTCTGAACAATTGGAAATAACCTCGAACCCTCATCTGTGAGATTAAAGCTGGGGAGCATGCATGAATGAAATAACAGTAAGTGGGTTTTGACAGACCGCACAAGTTCTGAGGATCATGTCTTGACCAGTCGGTATTAGGTCTAAATATAAGTCCGGATATGCTACCTGACCACACGGAATTTTGATGGGAGTCACCAGAAAAATGGATATGACATTTTTACATTTAAAAACTTGAATTCAGGTCAACTGTTCCCACAGATTATTTCTATGAACAACACAGCATGGCAAAACAATTAACTGGTAGTACAGGTATGAAGAGACAACAGTCAAATACTGTAATTACCCATCCTTTGAATAATTCCTGGAATGTTTTTGGAGTGTTCTGTGCTCAACAATGAATTAAAAGAGCATCAGAATAACTGTCACAGGCCACTAGGCCACGACGATTCAACTGAAGGTTGACAAGGAGTGGCAGTTGCAAACCTTTTCAAGTGGGAGAGGAGAACAATATCAGATTTTGCTCCCACCGTAGCGAAGCACGGGTTACTGCTAGTTGCAAATGAAACAAACAATAGAAACTAAATAGCTTCCAGTGATGTTCCGAATGAATACCAAACTTCTAAGAAACAACGTCAAGCATAAGCCTTTCGTCTAACCGAGAAGGGGGGGATTCACTGGCCCTACACTCGAAACCTACAGGCTTTATATACTGCTCTCGAAACACTAATAAGGAAATTGATACACATGTGTTCTGTTAGTAATACAGATAAACGGAACTCAGAGCCAAGACTACTCCATGATACATTGCTAATGGAGACGATATGCTTTAAATAACTCAGTCAAAAGGAAATATCACGCCCAAATGGCTCCCACATCACAATTTCAGCTGCTATATCACACTTCCGGTTTCCAGTGATGGAAACCATTCAGTTGTGAAGAGTTAAGCTTAGAAACCCCTCGCCCAACTACAGCCACCTGCTGATGGACCATACAACTTGTGTTGCCATTTTTAGTGACAACTGCCCTGCACCCTACTCATCATCACACAAAGTAACCGGAAACTCACGTTTGACAGCGGCAATTTGGAAAATATTTTGGTTAAAACTACATGTAAGTGTTCTTTGGGATATATGGCTGACCTTCAATCCGAGAGCAGCTTCGAAAATAGCCAGTATGAGCTCGATAAATGGATTAAATTTATTGCGCGCGATTTTGCATCAGATGGCCAAAAACTCGTTGAGCAGCACTCACAGTGTGGATGAATGCAGCTGGCGGTCCCTGAGGCAGACCGCTAGAGTGCTTTGAACATGCTGGAAGCAAAAAACATTGGGACAAGCTTGTGGACAGGCAAAAATGAGGACCTCACGTTCAGCGACCCAAATGCTGTGTGAGCTCTGCACACTTCGCTGTTAAAATGTCCTGCTACAACTGAAATTGGACCTTTAGAGCTCCGGGTCTTCATGGAAAGATGTAAAGGTGCCATCTCGTACACCCCTGATGTATTTGTGGGCCATCATCCCGGCTTTCTCCTCGCCTAGATGCTTGATGATGAAGAAAGGCACTTTCACACGGTTTATCATTATTCCCTGCATTGTGATGCATAGGCCACAATGTCAGTCTTGTGAATATTGCAGAACATGTGCATGTATCCACCCACACGTTGATCTAGAGTTAATCCGATTGTCTGAGCTTTTTTTCAGATGTTCTTTGTGCAGGATGATGAGATATCGTAATCGCTGCCAGCACAACTGATCTTTTCATGTCTCTTGACTGCGGCAATGAACCGAGTCATACAAGATAAATTACATTTTCTACTGGTAGCATCCCTGGGCATCGATGGTAGGTTGTTGATTTTGGTGGGCATGGTATGATGCAATAAATCCATTTCCGGTTACTTTGTGTGATGACAAGTAAACCCTGGTCCAAGTGACTTATATCGCCCGAATTGGATTGTCGAACAATGGCACACTGGGAATCCATCCCGGTTGTACGTTATGCCCTGTCCGGGGATACCAACTCGGCATCCTCCAGGATTCCACGTACTCAGCCCTCAACTGGCCTGAGTTGGCCCCAATCCATACTGATGGTTGAGCGAACTTCTAGATATAAGTGCCTTTTGCTGTTTTAACATTGAAACCTTACCAGAGTCAATGTTGGTTCAGCTGAGACACCGTTCCCTACACGCTTTAGCCCTTAGCTAATTGCTCGAGTCTCACAATAGCTCTTGCCTGAGCTAATGCCAACATAATCAATATAGAAGACTGAAATGTTGACTTGACCTATGAAATTAATAAATTTCACGGCCAGCCATTCGTCCGGCTTATCAACGGTTGGAAAACCGTTTTTACACGGTTAAACAGTTAACTGACAGTTCCCCAAAATTAAGCTTACTCATCCTTTGCTGATATCTGAAGCTCGATTAATTATTGACTTCTAAGTCCCAAGTTGACTTGGCATTGGTTTGGAGCATTGAGTGGTAGTGTTTCTCAGGTCAACTTTGCAGAGATTAGTTCTATCTCAGTTTGTAGTTGTTCTTTAAATTGAAGTTAATTGTTGGCTCAAATTATCAAGCAAGGGACTCATCAGTTAAGCTTCAAATAGTTAACCACCTAAGAATTGGTTGTGACTTGTCAGCTGCTTTGCCTTCACACTCGTCAGGGAGAGTCCTGTCATTAGTTGTTGGATTGATTAGTCGGACATTGCAATTGAGCTTAAACCGTACTTAAAGTGAAGGAAATGTTCCTGGATGAGGACAAGTCCAGGTCTGCTGTATGGGAGAGTCCTACAGTAAAGAGAATTGCCAAGGAAGAAACAGCTTGCCTCAATATAGCATTTGGAATAGCCATTGCTGGGGATGTTTTGTGAACACCAAGTACAAACTCTGCCCTGAATTGATAGAACTCTTTATAGTCACTACCTTCTTGTATCCGTCTCATACAAATGTTCATCCTATGCCGTAACAAAAGATAACTGCTGTAACTTGCCAAGTGAAGTGCCGCAGGGATTTTTTTAGCACCTCATAGTACTTGTTTTTGTTGTTAACAGTAATCCAAACCTGCTGGCCACATACTACAGCCCAGACCCGAACTCAGTAAGGATTGTGCTAGTCTTGTGGGAGTGATAAGATATTGTTTGTGTGGTTTTAGTGTTGTTTCCACAACACGCTATAACTAGCATATTCAAGACGTATAGTAAGCACACTGTTTCAATGGGATAGTGCTCACAATGATGTGGCCCCAGCCCTGTGTCACTGAACCCAGTCTGGAGGAATTAAGATGGAGAGTGTGGGAACCCCGCACCCTTACAAATCAGACTATGTGACCATGGGAAGTTCCAAATCTTGGGTTTGAGAGAAAATTTTGATTATTTTCCTCTTCCTGGGACTAAAATTTGAGCAATGAAGCCCAGTGAGAATCCCCTATGCCGGGGTATGCCCGAAGCTGCCCAAATCTGCCCACCCAACGGCTGGCATAAATGGGCAGATTGCGGCATAGAAATGAGACTCTGGCAGATGAGCTTTTGAGCTCGATCTGCCGTCATCTGCCCACTTCTGCCCTCTTTCTGCCCAGCGCTGCCGTGGTCTGCCCACATATCCCCTACTATATCCACTACTACTTTTCGCTTCCTCCGCCAATTGAAATTGGAATATTTTTTGTCGTGGTCCAAAGATTTGATACAGACATTTAGGAATTGATGTCTCGCAACCGTTGTCGTTGGCCCATGACTGTGATCCATTCAAGTGCATCTGGAATCCGGAAGGGCAAGAGGATGCCGTCATTACGTCGTCTGCGTGTTCAATCTGGTTGATAGCAACACCATTCAGCCGTATGTCCTTTGGGTGGTGTGTGAGGATAAAATCCGACATAAACAGGTTCCACAGGTGGGGGGAGCCAGGATCCCCAGTCAAAATACCCAGTAGAGATCTGAATTCCGGCGCATATAGGCCATCCAGGCGAACAATGTAATGAATCCTGTCATAGAGGCATTTCAACCATTCGATCATAGGGCCCGAAATCCCGAGTTTCGCAAGTTTAACCCAAAGTGTTGATCTATCCGTCCCGGGAAACGCGTTTTTGAGGTCCAGGTAAGCAACGTACAGAGGTTTTCAGGTCCTGCGCCTTATCAATGAGACAGAGCAGCACAAATGCGCTGTCGTTCGTTCGAAGGTGTTCCTGGAAGCCATTCTGGGATTTGGGTATTGCACCGATATCCTCAGCACCCTCACGCAGACGGCGGTCAATTATCAACGTGAGCATCTTGAGCATGCAGCATTCCAATGCAATAAGGCGGTAGCCTTTCGGGTCCGTGGGATCTTTATCCTTCTTGAGAATTCCAATCAAGAGCGCGGTTAACCAATACTGCGGGATTTTGCGGTTCTTGACGCAGTATAAAAAGAACTCCAATAACTTCTCGTTGGGTATCTCCAGGCAATCCTTGTACGAGAATTCATCTACGCCAACCGCCGTGTCCAGGCCATGCTCGGATATGTGTCGTTTCATCCATTCAATATCCTCCAATGTAATGTCCCGCGTGTAAGATTGACGAGGAGACGTGTCTGGCAGTTCTATTGCAAGCTCCCGAGCCATTCGTGCATTGAAGGCAAGCTGGTCCGAATTGAAAGTTGCAGGCTGTGTTTCAGGATAGTTCAACCGCTCCTCGAAGTCGCGGGCCAGAGCATCGAGTGAGACTTTGGCTTTTTTGGGACGAGCATCTGTACGCAATCGGACAAAGTCCCAAAATTCTTTGATATTTTTGCACGCCAGGAGTTCAGCTCGAAGACCAGATTGCAGCTCGTGCACTTTTGCGCGTCCTCGGTGGCTTTCATCGGATTTATTCTCAGCATCGTCCTCCCAATCTTTCCATGGTTTCGGCCTTTCCGGTGATGTTTCCTCCAGATCCGTGACCACCTTGCGCATATTCGGGACTGGAGAATGAGAATTCCTGCATTCGACGGTATTGGCTGCAGTTGCCTCGAACAATATTGCTGATTGTGGAACCTCCAGAGCGGCTTTTGCCAAAGAGTATGCTTCCTGCTTGCGATCATGTTTTGCCCTCGATTCCACATGCACGAAAGTTGTCCGGCCATGTCTTTTACTCAATAGTAACACTGTATCTTTGAATAAATCTCCGTTTGGACCGGGCCATCCAATAGCCATCTTTTTCGCGGCAGCATAGCACAATTGGCGTATGACCATCTTCGATGTACAGAATATAACCAATGTCTTATCCGATGCGACCGCATCATCGTCCTGCTCTGCGATGCGTGGGGAGCAAGATGCGTCGCGGATACCTCGACCAAACACGAAGCGAGGGTGAGTCAATCTGGCTACCACGCGTGCTATGAATGACGATTGCCTGCGGCCTAGCTTGACACACAGACCTGGTATCGTGGCCGTAGAACATTTGTGATCGGTGCAGCAAGCGCGTAGTGAGTCTGTGTACTGTCTGTGTCTGACCTTCATTCGCAGCTCCTCCTCGGGCTTCTCCTGATTCTATTGTCGCGTGCTCCCAGGTGCGGTGACTGGGCCGCGGACCCTTACTGTTACGTCCGACGCCCGCCGCTGTATCGATTTCCGGATGATGACGCCCTATGCGCATTCCCCGCCTCGGGTGGACGCGTCAACATCCTGGTTAGCATCGGCCTCCATCGTAAGCATGATGCAGATACGCGCGTGGAGCGCGATGCTGGACAGCTGCGAGGTGCGCATGCCGCTTTCCCTGGCTTTTCTTTTCCTCTTCTCGCCGACTGACGGTGCTGACGCCCATCGCAGCAGTCGCATCTATCCGCGGACCCTGCTCGCGCCAGGTCTGCTCTGCCGGCGCGCGCGACGACATGGCCCAGAGGGACCGCCAGAGAGGGTGCGATATCCTCCCTCTGCTTCGCTGGCGCGATTGCTGACATTCTCGCAGGTACGCGGTATGCACTCCTCTACGGGCACTGCTGTGCTCCGGGTGACAATATGAGTCTCCCTCCTGTCCAGATCTGGCGCGGATTCAGTGCTCACTGCCCTACACGATCGTACTCTGGGCGCCCACACGGACACGTCTTGCCCAAAGCGGTGTTGTAGGTGCGTGCGTCCTCTGCTTTCATGTTTTCTGTGGGGTCTGGGTGCGGCGTCGCAAGTGCTGTACGCGCAGATTGGCGCGGATGGATCATATCTCACGACAATCTTCCTCCGTCCATGGCCGGACGTGGACTGACAGATGCGGAGTGCGGCAGAGGCTGGGATGGAAATTTCAGCCAACTTGGAGGAAGCAGAGTACAAAGTGCTTTGTGCGCGCGGGGGTCAGAAAACACCTTGTGAATTGTGGTTGGAAAACAGCGGCAGTGTAAGATTTCGAGATTTCTTCCACAAAAACAAACAATGGCGTACAATACCTGAAGAAAAAACACAATGAGCACTCTGGTATCTCGAGTTGTTCAAGTTGGAAAGCCGGAACCAGTGTTGAAATCAAAAATTGATTGAACCGTTATGGGGCGTCCTCAGATTTTTCTTCGGTAGTCTTATGGTTGACGAGAATTTAAAGGTGGGTATACCTTACATAGCTTCTTGACGACTTCTCGTAGGTACAAGTCGGTCCTCAGGCCTCAGCACCCACAACAAATTCCCTAGGCTGCTACTCGGAGATCTCGGGCATTTCAAACCGTGCCACGCTAAGACTTCTGTAACCCAGCATGGGCACATGTGGTCGTCCAGTTTGCAACCCGAGTGTCGAGATGGGTATTTCACTTCAATGGATTAAATAGAGCTTGAACAAGGGATCATCTCAAACACCAGAAGTGACCCGAGTAACCTCCAATGAATTAGGTCTTTGAGAAAGTACCATTTGTGGTTATGAGGTGCAGGACAGGAGAGAATGTTCCTATCGCGCTGCTGATTTGATCCAAAACAGTTGCCTTTGCAGTCGCAGTAAGGTCAATATCGGTATGACTATACAATGTCGACTTGGCACCAAATGTGGGGAGTACTAATAAATATACACCTTTGCTTCCTCCTCTCAATCAAATTCATCATGTCCTCATTGTTAGTTTTTGCGGTGGAGCTATTTGCGCGTTTTTTCTGAGGATTCATCTCCATTGTGTTTTTTATGCTCTTAGGTTTCTACATTGTGATTTTTCTACCAAAATTGAGGATGATTAACGGGGAAATGGTAAAATATTGGTGCAACATTGGTTTTTATTGTCCAGACAGTATGTGTGCCATAAATGCACCTTGTGAACGATAGAATATTCAAAAAACAGTGTTATACCTGAAGCATATAAGTGTAAGGCCTGTTTTTCGGGACAGTATGCACCTAGTGGTGGCCCAGTACCCGGTCACTGATAATACACCCGCGACTGGTACGCACGCAAAGTACTTAGATAGAGCGCTTTTGATAACTGGACTTGGTCGAAATTCATACAAGTCGGGTTTCTTTGATAGACTAGACGCAGGCCGATCAGCTTGAACAGGAGAGCTGCGAATAAGAACTCACCCGATCGAGAGTTTGCTGAGTTGAGCGGCGGTGATTTCTTGGTCTGCCCTCAACCCAGCGGTAAGAAGCGAAAGATACAATTTGCGAGCATGTACCGGGAAAGTGACAAGAGAAAATCAAAGCTGGGCAGAACGCGGGAGCGTCGCACGAAGAACATCCCGCTCGAGAGAGCACTCGACGTAGCGACTTGTCCATGACGAATGTGCTCACCTAACCCGCTTTCTCTAACGAAGTCCACAGCCATTTCCTTCCCTTCCTCGTCAATGACATGGATGGGAACAAGAGGTGGGCGTGAGGGTGGTCCACAATAGTCGGACACGACGGAACGAGGCGCCGAGGGGAGGGCGGCAAGAGAATGAAGGATAACAATGGGTGTCGATCGCGCAGTCGAACAGTATCCACCGACACTTCGAGTTCAGTACATCTCATTGAGGTCTCATCCGGAAGAGAAAGAAATATCAGTCCATAATCAGAATATGTATTCATGCCGACTACCACAAGGATCGAGGTGAGCAGAATTTCCCTAATCGCCCAGCCCGCTGCGGACCAGGCGCGCACATCCTCATCGCAGCACTTGTGTCGCCTGCGTCTCTGTAAGAAACCCTCCGCGGGCATCTCCTCGCACACGTGGATCGGTTGAGCCGTCATGAAAGATGGCGCGAGATCTATCTGCGCCGCCCGCATCGGGCCAATGTCCAAACGCACAATCCTCACGCCGCGCCGCCGCAACGACCAGCTTCGTCACGAGCGCAACGAGCACCACCCTACCCTGGCACAAGTCGAGCCGTCCACTGTTGAAATGCGTTGACGGCGTCACGTACATCCCGTGCAGAACCGCGAGCCAGTGCACGATGCGCGATGTCCACCGCCGCGTATGTACCCTGTGCGTCTGAAGCAGCCGGTTGTCCCCTCGGCGACCAGTCTCCTGGCGTGCGGGCCCACATGTGCATCGACCTGCGGATGTACGACCCACAGCTCAAAAGCGCGCGAGTGCAGGAGCATCGGTGGTGCGGCGCGCGAGCTCGGTGTACCACATCCCCGGCCCAGTAGTCCCCTGCGCTGATACGACGCGCACTATGACCACGAGCACGAGGATCTCCCCCGCAGCGCGCATCTCCTCGCGATGAGCCATCCCCATCCCCATTCCCATCCGCATCCCCACCCACATCAGGAAAACCCACTTTTCCGAATCTGTGACTATTTGGTTGGATGTGCCGAATTGTGACCAAATTTTGACGAAATTTTGCTTAGCGAGCACAAATCACAGATTGTCACAATTGTCCAGATCCGATCGTACATTTACAATTTGGCCAAATTTGCAACAAATTTGTGAGAATCTGGGCGCATTTTGACAACCTTTCTCCAGCTTTTCCACACACTGAAGTAGAGAATTTGCAACATGCAGAGTAAAAACATTATATTCAAACTACGCAAGGACAGTATTATCTACAACCCTATGTAATTCCGCCCAAGCAATCAGTAAGACACTGAGCTAGAGGTGCATAAATAAAATGACAGCTGCAAACAATTCAAGGTACTCACAGAGACATGTTGTTCAGGAGATGTTGACGGACCCAGATGTCTTGGGTAAAAGAAAAAATCAGCACTCAATAAGGTTGTGATATAGCGGGGACGACATACCTTCTAACTGGATCGGACCGTCAGGTTCTGCCACCACATGCATGCGTGGCTGTCATACCGGCAAGATAGTCGAGACCTCGACCTAGATGTATTAGACTAGATGTGTTAGAATATTTGCAAATCAGTGGACCTGACCACATACATATGTGGCTTGCAATCGGCCTAGTACTACACAAGAGTGAGGTCAATCAAAAAAACGGCACCACTTTAGCCGAGGACATACCTCGCACGCTATGACTTGCCGTGAGAATTGGGAGTAAAAACAACCTAAAAGAGTCAGCGCAAACAAGACATGAGATCACAATGAAATGCTTACAATGAGACGATGGGGAATGGAAATATTAAAATCCCGAGGATATCTCTAGAGGGCCTATCAATATATCTGAAAAGAGCTCAGTCAGACAGGAGAAATATGGGTGGGTGGGATACCGACAAGGGCAATAGAGGTGGATGTCGCCCTTGAAGCGAGGTTAAAAAAGTTAACAAATCAAGGGAAATACAACACTTAGATGACATGGCCCTGCCGGTGATGGAAAGTCAGAGTCAACGATGGTAGGAGCAGTGCATGAAAATAGATACCTTGGATGATGTCACAGCTCCCGCAATAATCCACAAGCAACGAGTGAGTAGAGCTACCAACAGGCCCTTGCGCAATTTGGTCCGATCTAGATGGAAGGCTGGAGCGTGGGGAGGCTGGAAAGACTATAAGCATACCATAAATGAATCTAAAATGAGGAGGTGTCGTAATTGATATTGGCGGGAGGAGCAACAATGGGGACGAAGAGAGGGAAGAGGGGAGAGTCGATGGGTAAAACTCGATCCCATCAAATCGCGGCGGTATCACCGGAACGAGTCAGAAATGTATTTTTGAAGTTCGGAGAAGTTTCCTTGCCGCAAGAGCTGTGCCAGTGCCTTGCAGATTAAATATGTATATCTTTTGTGACAAGTCACCTCGCTTACCCGCCTACATACTACCGCTAGCCAACCCTGCCCTGAGTCCGCGCCATCCTCGTCACTTCGTTACTTCGCTTAGCACTGTGGACCTTCGTGACTTCCAAAATATTGCGTGAAAGTTCGTAACTTCAGCTGGATTTAGTATAACTTCGTCACTTCCTCTGTGCACCACAAGTGCCCCGTGAAAGCTCGTCACTTGAGCTGACGGAGCGTAACCACATGACCGCGGCTATCCACGTGGAGAGTGGACGGCCAGTCGCGAGCGTACCGCCCCCCCAAGTTCAACTTCTCTGTTTTGCAGCATAAAATTACTGAGCACACACTGAGTTTCACGCCTCGTAGGTCCAGGGATACAGGGGTCTGGACTTGTGGGGTCGAGGGGTTCAACCTGGCGTGAAATCCTTTGTAAAAGTGATTGAGAGTACCTATTATGAAGCATACAATTCCCGACTACAATAGACTTCAATTATGCTTATGAATTCTTATGACCCAGAACCAATTTGGTGATGTTTCAACTTGTAACGAGACTACATCGAGCAACGGTTGAACATGAATTGACATCAATTCCGAATTGATGCGAGTTGATGGGAGCTCAGATGAGATGTTCAACTTGATGGCGAACCTAACTCGACAACGCCAGGGTCCCGCACACGCCGAGGGACTCAGCTTTTACGAGAAATGACTCCCTCGAACTTTTTGCGACTCATCATATAAGCTATGTATTGTCTAGGACATCCTATCTTGACGCAATATATGACATTGACCCGCAAACCCTCCATGTGAATTAGAGTAAGATTCCTTGCAACACTGCAAGGTTGCACTACTTCTTCCACTCATTGAGTCGACATGCTTACTCAAATACCAGATTATTCTCCATGTCCGGGGCAAGTAAGATGTTTACACCTACTTACGCGTTGATATCAACATATCAAATTGCTGGTCTTCGGCAAATAATATAAAGCTATTTGCGTAAGACAGCAACAGATTAAGCCCGAGGATTATTTTGTAGTTGTAAATGTGGCTGTCTGCAACAGTAAAATTATGTAGCTTGCAAACTCGAACTGGAAATCAACGACTGAGAATTTTACGGTCATTGATTCTGTTTTGAACCATTTCAGACGACAGTCGAGGGTTAGTTGGGAGGTTGGAAGTATGACGATTTGTTGTGGAAGAGTTAAAACTACTCAGTCAGATAACTCTATTTGTTCAACCCTTCGAGCGAATATGTGTTGAACAAGACTGTTGTATCCAACTGGCTCAACCGTTCAGCTCAATTGTTCAAGTGATTTGCAAAGGTCTTTTTGAGGCCGAAGCATACAGAAGTGAATCCAGTATCTAGTTCAACCGTTCTGCTCGCTCGGGCACCGTTTTTGAGGTCAAAATGGCGGCCTTTAAAAACACCGATGTTTCGATTTATGGTACATCTAAACACGATAGGCCGGAGGTTTCTGACTTGGTGAATTTAGTTCCACAATGGGAGCAACGATCTAGGCACTTTGAGACTGCATCAGAGCTGGGATAGAGCCCTGCGCCATGGTCGGCCACGGTCCTCAGGCCTCTACAGCAAGATTACTCGAATCCAAGATACACAATGCCCGAGTTCGTCGGTGTCAATCTGACATGTTACCACCTCGGGCAGTGCCCAGTGTGAAGCTCGGACTTCTTTGTTCAATTTGAATCTACTGTAGTTAAAGATATGTATCGGAAGATAATAGTAAGGCAATAAGGTATCTATTGATCGTCAATGTCTGGTAAAATGGCAGGCAGCATTTCGGGGTATTCATCTCGAAACTCGCTCCAGTGCTTCTGAGCATATTCCACCGCACTCATATTGACGCCCTCCCTCTCGATCCCCCACCCCTTCAGAGGGCCAAGCCTCAGACGCTTGGGAGGCGCATCTGACTCCAAGGATGCGGAGCCAGAACGTTTTCGACTGGGGCTCGTTGCGCGTTCGGAGGTGCCGATGGTAGAAGCTACCAAAGTTTCAGCTCATGGTACGTCTTGAGTAAATATCTAGTCTCGTAGTCGTACCTGGTATAGTCTCGTCCGCAACAGTAACATAACTAGCGGATGTCGATGTGTTCGAGGGAGCTAAGTTGTGAGTTGAGGTTGAATTTCTGCGCACTAAGAAGACACACCTTGAGTCGTCGAGGATTTACGACGGCAGTCCTTGGGAGTACCATTAGCCTCTGTGTGTGCGTGAGTAACGATGCTCGTCGATAAACATGGCATCTAATATATCGCACTCGATTTGGTCGCTGGAGTCTTCCGGACTCGAGGGGCAGGAACACGCCCCGAAGAGTTGCCCTGCATGTTGTGAGAAGCCAGAAACGAAGCGAGAAAGCACCATTGAACCTTTGATTCTGCGCGTATCAGCTTGAGGTGGGCCTGTGCATCCGCGAACGCTTTCTCTGCAGCTTGGAGGTCGTCGTCTTCAGCTCGAGCTTGTTTGGCCTTCTCGGTAGCGTGAACGTGGCGTGCATTGCGGTTTGAATACCTATGAGACACCTCATTGCGAGGATTGTGTAAGTTTCCGCTCTGAATCATGACTTCAATCTCAGCCGCACGCCGGGTATCGAGAGCCTCATATCTGAAGGCGAATGAGTAGCGAAATATGGAGTGAAGAAAGCGGACTCGTAGAACGTACTGCATGAAAGATTCGACGAGCCCCATCCCAATTCCGGTCTGTATATTGTTCGCCGCGTGCTGGGCTTCCCCAAAATTCGTCGTGGCCTCCATTACGTGCCAAACATCGGCCTCAATGTCGGACAAGCATTTGATAACGCAGGGGAGCAGCCACTCGTGCATCTCCTTGTGCTCCCACCACCCTGTGTCGTTTTCAGCGCCAAACGGAGACGACCAAAGTAATCAAAACGAACGGAGGAGGACCCCGTTTGGATCTGGGAGTGTTCGGATCCATATCTTGAACTCTTCGACGTCTTCGGGACTTTTCATATACATAAAATTGAATATGCGATCCCGATCCTCAGGCGGAAGATGCGATACATCAGGAATCCCGCTGAGATAAGCATTAGGAGAGGTAAATTTTCGTCCACAGAACGAACCGTTTGACATGGGAATAACATATGCGGACATTACCCTTCACTAATCCGACAGCGTCCTCGAACTTCTCTACGGCTGATGGGATGTCGATGGTCGGAAGCAGTGCGTCCGCCATTCCCAGTAAGGGAGCAGGTTCCATATCCGAATTGAGCCCCAGAAGTGTCCCGCCCCGATGGAGAGCAACGAAAGCGAGCCGCTGTTTCGTTAAACGCTTCACCAGCGATATAAGCTCCTCCCAGACAAACTGGAAGGACTGCCGGTCATGAAACTTCATCCAGACGCGCCCCAGCGTCACCTCTGAAACATATGACGATAAAAAATCTGAGGGGACGGTGCGAAAGAAGAAATACCCTTGTTTATACCCGGCATCCACCCATTGATCTCGTATATATTCGTCTTCCCTGCGACGGGCTTGAAGGTGGTGTCGCAATCGAGCGTTCGGACTTTGTGGATGTAGTTGATAAGACCGTGCTTTATACCTAAAAAAGCGGTGCGCCCTTCACGCTCCGAAACATGGATATATCTATCTTCATCCGAGCGAGCCTTCTGTTCTGCGATGTAGGTCTCAACCCCTGTCAAGATATTAGTACCGATCTAGCTTGAGGAACAGGAATGTGAAAAAGTACTTTGATTCTCGTGCCTCGCTTGATTACCGGGCTCGCTCTTGACTTCATTGATGAGCCTTGTCTTCGTGTCGCGGCTGACAAGGCCCGGGTGATAGAGCGATGGGGTTGATCCCCCGAGGATCTCCTTCGTCGAGAGGGCTTTCAGATATAGTTCAGTCACTATTCGACACCAAAAGTACCGCCAAGAAAAACTCGAACCTTTTTCGATTTTCGCAACAGTTGCTCCCAGGCCGAACTTTCGAACGCACTCTTTGTACTTCTCCGCAACAGCGTGAGGGACCTTCAGAAGCGGAGGAACAGGATGAAGATGCGGGTGCCTGTGATCAGGGATGACAATACACATCCGCGCAAGCTCGGGGTGCTTGTCCTCGTGGGGAATAAATACGAACGACTCCGCCAAGCATGGTAGATGGATGACCCTGGCTTCGAATGGGCGCCCCTCCTTGACATGATTGAAGGCTAGAACGATTTCGTGAGAACGGTATGATTGGTCGTGGGAAATAAACGACGCACGGCAGACACATTTACCTTTCTTCCCCTGGCGCGCAGAGGAGACTTTGCAGCACTCATTTTCCTGATCCTCGTCGTCGACAATCTTCTCACCGCTCGCTCCCTTCAAGAAAAGCTCCTGATCGATGTGGTCAGGGATTTCCAAAGTGCGATGGCCGGTTGGACACTGAATCATATCTCGATGGGAACAAACAAGTATATAATCTTTGTTTCGACGACGCTGGGGATTATTTAGACAGTTTCGACAGAGGTAAGCAGAATGTTGTTACCTGGGCTAGTTTCTTCGGTACAGCTTTACCACCGCTACAAACACGATTGGTTGTAGAGTCGACTGCCCCGCATCGCCAATCAGATATCGATTTTAGAAATCTGCGATAATTAGTTTGGTCGCGTTTGGGAAGGGAAAGCGAGACGTACGAAAGAACCTGTCCCACGCGGCTACTGTCTTGGATCTCTCGCATACGCAATTGAGCTTCAACTAGCCGATCTCTCGAGTTCGGATCAAGCTCGCGTCGTTCGACGTTGATGAACTCAGGTGCAAGGGATTCGCACGAATAAGCTCCGCAGCATTTAGGCTTGGCACGGCGGCGTGCGATACGTGCTTCTGGGTCAGCGCAGCCGAAGAAAATGCCCGGGACATAGGCATCAACCTTCGAACGACTGCCGGTCGATCCAGTCCAGGAGTGAACATCCTTCCGAATTTGTTAGTTAGAAATTTACTGAAACGAGTGGAGAACGTACCTGGTCTTTCAGTAGCGCGTCAACAGTGGTCTCGGGATCAATATTTGGAATATGAGTGACGTTGATCAAGAACGCAGTTGCGTCTCGTGGGATGGGGAACTGTGATGGCAGACCTGTTACCCGTTCGACGTAAAAGACTTTGGTGCGCTCCGAGACTTTGATCGCCTCGGGAAAATGGCAGACTTCCGACGAAACACTTTCATCAACCCAGCGCGTCGACGATTTTTGCCACTGCCAGCCGAGAAAAGTCTGCGCTTCGGAATCGGAGATCTCATGCTGCGCCAAGTCAACGGTAGGGGTGCCTGTGTTTGGGAGTCATCATTTGGCGTCACACGTGGTTTCACCGACTTACTCAAGCTGGAAACAGGCAAGTCATCTGACCCCCAAAAATTTAGAGGCGGCGAATCAGCTGCCGCGGAGCCACCGCCAAGCGAGGAATCGGCAGTCGGCAATAACGCCTCCAACTCGGGAGGAAGAGTCGCGAAATAGTCCGAATTCGAAGACGCTGGCAAAGACATATATTGATTGGGGAGCCCGGAGCTCTCACCACTGCAGCCCGAGTCCCAGTTCACGGAACCACTTTCATGCCCAAAAAGAGAATCGAGATCACACGAAGCATACGAAAACCCATCGGAAAAAGGTAGCTCGTTCGTTAACCCCATCTCTAATCCAAACGTAAAGGGAGTAGAATCCGGAACAAGAGGGGCCGTAGTATTGCAAGTAGAGCTGTTCCACTGCAGGTGATTGATATTTTCATCGAAGAAACCGCCAGTACCGGTCGGACTGAGACAAAGGGTATAAATAAATGTGCAGCGTGGCCAAATGCTCTTGACGTACTCGGATTGTGTCTGCGCCCAGTCATCGCTTCCAAAGCACCACGCGTAGTCCATAACGGGTGAGGGCGGGCACGCGACTGCGAATCGCCGGCAGCGGAGCTCAGTGTGGATGGTGGTAACAAAGAATGGGGGGAAAGTTCCGTAATTCCGGCGATCAAACAGTACACTTACCGCGCGCGGCCACCGAAGTGACGAGCTTTCACCAGAATTGAAGCGAGGTGACGAGCTTTCACCAGAATTTAGTCGAGGTGACGAGCTTTCCCAGAAGTTCGTTGAAATCACGAACTTTCACGCTTTCCCATCAAACTCACGAACTTTCTTGCTCCTAAGCGAAGTAACGAAGTGACGAGGCTCACTACTACTCCCCTGCCCTCCCTGGCCGCCCTGCCCGTCTTAGGTGCCAAGGCCAGCAACGAGAGCTATTCTAGTCTTTGTCTCCCATTTCTAACCCTAGGGACTACTCCGACAAGGCGCCGACTCAGCTCACGGTCAGCAAAAAACCTTCGGCTACCCAAAACTCAGATGGGCGGCGGCGAAGAGGATGATGGCAAGGCATGCCTGGTGGGGACACGATCTTTGGGATAGTAGACAGTAAGACAGTAGGCTGAACCTGTGCTTTCACCCCCTGAATCCATGGACTTGACCCGAATTTTGAACGAGCAGGCTCCAGGTGACGCGCTGGTCGACATATCCTCTCAAATAATGTCACTTACCGCTCTCTTGACCCCGACTAACCCTGTACTCGCAACTCTCGATGTCCAGAATATTCTGGATGATGTTCTCATCCGCATTCTCGCTCCGCCTCGGCCGCCACAACCTCCTTCAGTCAGCACACCACCGCGTTCTTCTCGTCAACAAGATCTCCCTCCAATTGCGACTCCTCCCCGTTCATCTTCCCCGCATTCCCCTGCGTATGAATTTGGAGAGAATATCAAAATTACTCGGCAGACTACTGTTTCGTCCCTTCATACATACGAACTGGGTACCTCAGTGGAATATCCCCAGACCAGCCAGGAAGGGGTTGGCCCTTTATTTATGATGGATCCTTCTGATACCGTCAACTGGCCAAATCCGATTCTCGACTTTGCGTATTCACTAGGAGATCCCAAAGGCTATACACGTGCTGGTTTCCCGAACTTCGTTGAGGTCTTGAAAGATAGCGAGGAGAATATGGTCCCATGTAGAATACAGCACGCTACCTGTACGCATCGTGTTAATGAGTAAATTTTCACCTTAATCAGTCTAAACAGGCAAAGGCGTCAAAATTTGTCCTCGCGTGAATCAAATCAAAATACGGGAACCGCACTCACATGCTACCAGGGCTCTCCTGCAGGACAGATTCCGGGATGACAGACAAGCACGTCTTGACGGTGCCTCGCCAAGCCGCGATGTTTTTCAAAAAACTGCTGCTTTAGTGGCCGCATTGCGCAAACTTGGATGCAGTGCACCCCTTTGTGAAGAAACAATTTTCGAGTCTGATGAAGAAGAAGTACACAACGCTCTCATTTTGCATCGCAAACGCAACCAGCGTGGGTATATCCCCAAAGAAGAGTCGTGCGAAGGGAGATTGTACCTACGCTCCAACTTTGACCAGAAGCCATACATAGAGTAAAGTTACGTGCTGTGTATTCATCCTTTCGCTGACTACTTTCCCAGATGCGAGCATTACTCTAAGCAGAATAACAAGAACCATTATCTGAACACATCGATATCTGACGGCTCATATGACCTCTCCTATCTCGAAGCCATTTTTGCTGGTGACGACGAAGAAGTTTCGTATATTGAGGAAGCAGCAATTGGCCTCGGATTCGGGCCGCTCATTGATTGCACGACAGTCTGCAACCCTTCGTCTCAAAGAACACTTTGTCGTAATGTTCTTCCGTTTTCGGGTTGCTAAGATCTCTTACATGGTATTCCAGCGTTCGACCACCGTGGTTAGAACGGAGAACTCATCCAGTTGGAGATGGAATCGCTCCCATGTGACTGTATCATCAAAGCATATGTTCCCTTCCCCGAACATCGGGTTGAATGTCCGAAGGTCTTGGTCGTCGTTAAAGGTCTACATCATCATCCTATCCCTCTGCCTGAGAAAACGCCTCGGGCTATCAAGGACGAGATTATCAAGCTTTTACCGCGTTTTCAAGAAGACCTCTCAGACTTGACACCACGTCGATTCCTGCGTAACCCGATAGTCAAGTCCTACCTAAGCATTAAATTTCCTGAGATCCTCAATCCAACGCTGAGCGATCTTCACATATCATTAGCCAACCGCTCTCATCTTAAGGCGTATATTGATCAAGTCCGGGAAGCAATCTTCCCCCACGGGACAGGCTGGAAAGGTTACACTCCGTGTTTTATGTTTTATCTTCGCTCAGCTCATCAATTGCCAGGTCTTTCCCATTTGTTCGGGCAGCAAAATATCGAACGGCCTCTCAAAGATCGATACATACGTTGCGTAGTCGATCTGGATGCTGATCTGTTTTCAGCTCATCCAGAAGACGAGCCCAACCTTGTCGGTTCCAATCGCTTGCGATTCATTGTTTGCATGGGCTGGGAGGGGAGCGACCGTCTTCGAAAATGTCAATATGTCCAGAGTGACATAGGGTTCAAACGCGTCGTAGGTTTCTACGAATTCGAACTTGGGGGTTGGGAGCGCGATGCCCATACATGTACGTGCTATGCTGTCGCAGGTGCTCTTTCTTAAATTCAAGTTTCAGCGGTGGTTTTTTGCCGTATTTTTCTCAATCGCCAAACTGCCGTCGCACACCAAAAGATTATTCAAGCAATAGAAGATATTGTACTCGAGGACACGGGTAACCAGCTTCAATGGCGGCATATTCACGGTGCACATCAACATGACTATGATGGAAAGATACTCCACTGGGCTGCTGATCAACATGCAGGACAGGCGAAAGGTCTGTTAGTTATCGGCTCGCAGATATCAATTTATATTTTCTTCAGGACTCGGGCTTCACCTTCAACACATTTCTCAGATGTTTCCCAATAAAATGGATCTTCATGAGCCTCATCGTAAACTAGCTTCTCTTACCCCTTATGATCATCTCCACCGCAAGTTCCGACTCTGTGTTAATCACGCTTATCGAAATATTCAAAAGTGCAAAGTCCCTGAAGCGGTAAAGCACTTGATGCGAAGCCTGGTTTGCATCGAACACAATGACTGGGACGGTACCATACAACAAATCAGGCTTTTGGGCGGTAAACCCGCTTGTGGTGCGCATTTTTTGCAATATTTTCTGCATTGTTCAATTCCTTTGTCAGATTGGGTCGCTGACAAGGAGCGCTCGCATTTTGCTTTCGAGGGAATGTGCTGGGCCAAGAGTTTTATTCCGAAACTTGTCTGGCAGGCAGGCGAGCGCACAAGTAATTTAATCGAGTCTGTTCATGCAGATGTTAATCGGGAAGGTGTACATTGTACGCTCCTTGGGGGTGTTCTCAAGGGAGAGTTCTATGATGCCCTTCAAATGAAGACACTGAACGTGAGTTACTCATCCGTGTCAAATCCAAACTCACTTTGCGTCATTAGGCATTCGAGGGAACAGGTATACGTTCGTCGTACTTAACGGGGCATCCCACTGAAAACACTATCAAAAGCCTGAAACGAAAATGTACGTGTTCTCTAGCCTGGAGTAACTCGATGCTGAGTCAAATCAGTCAATTCTTACCGCAAAGGGCTTGAGGCGGAAGATAAAAAAATGTGTGATGCTAACTCCAAGATCCAAGAAATCCACAACCATTTTTTACAAGCGCGAAACGGTCTGAATGTTGTTGTGGCCGCACTTATGAATTGTAATCCTGTTGGACATCCAACAAGGCACACCGCGTTGTTGAAAGCAGTTGGACAGGCAGAGAAACGCCTGCTCAAAGAAAGGAATGCATATCGGAAAGAGGTGGATATTGGGAAGCTCTTGATAGGAACTGGTAGTGGTCAGGTCCCTCTGGTGTACGCTGCTGCAGATGTGTAGATAGACGTATTCTCAATTGCATAATTGATACCTTGCGCAATTGCCGGTGGATAACTGAAGGGTTAATAGGTTGTCCATGGCTATAAACTCTTGCCAAGGCCTGGCATGCTCTACAGTGTCGCATTAAATTTGAGTTGGGAGGATATTCTCACTTGTTGAAGTTGTTCGCGAATTGTTCGGTCACCTCACGTGCTGTGACAATTCGCGTTCCCCTCATGGGGGAGCGCCTCTATATTTGTATCTCAGTGAGAGTACACCTCCGTTGTTAGGCAAAAATTGAGAAGATCGACTGGGGTGTATGTATGTTATATGATAAATTCCAAAGCATTCGGGAGGAAGCCCCATGTGTCAGAAAATCGGAATGTTTATTCCAATGGTGATTTTCGGACAATTCTGGTGGACAATTTAAAAGGACATAACTTTACCTTGTACCAAGCAGTTTGGAAATAGACAGCAGCAGCTTACTTTCATGAGATTGCAGTGCACATAATATTGATTGCATAGTGTGGTAAGGCATGGAAGGGAATACCGATAATGGCTGCAGTTACTGTCATGAGATGTAGTGCGCGTAATATTGACTGCATAGTATGGTACAGCATGGAAGGCAATACTGACAATGGTTGCAGCTACTGTCATGAGATGTAGTGCGCGTAATATTGACTGCATAGTATGGTACAGCATGGAAGGCAATGCGACAATGGCAGCAGCGAGAGTCCACATTGATTTTTTTGCCCTCCTCGCTCAGATTCCACAATTGTAGTGTAACTGTGTTCATAATCAGAAGACGGTAATATTGATGAATGGTTCCAACACATTCAGTAATAAACTAGATTAAGTACAGAAATGAGTCTGAGTGCGTAAACTATATGGAAAAATTAAAGCAGATCAGCAGAGCAGAGACAAGTATTGTTGCGATAAAGAACCACCTCACGCCCCTTGCCCTTCTCTAAAAAGCTCATCTGGCCCTGACCTATGTCCTGGCATATATAGTTGGCGTCACGATGAGCATGGTCACCGTCGAAACAACGAAGAAGGTCACATCTAGCACAGTGCACGTACGCTGTGGTGATCATAGTCCATACATCTTGTGGTATTCCAATGCGAGAGTTCCAGTCGACAAAAGCGCGACCGACGGTTGTGTCGAGGAAGTCTACTCGGGTGGGGACAGAAATGCCGGATGGGTAGGTGCGAAACTCGAGGAAAGGAATGTCCTCCAAGGGTGGATGCCGACTGGGTACTGAAGACGAAGACAGGTTATTTGCGAAGGCAATGTACAGAAGGGAAGAGACTTACTGCTCGGCAAGTCCTCTGATCCTGTACACACATACCCGGCAGGGCCAAGTGCTCTGTGTTGATGATACCCTTCGATAGAGTACCAACAGGAGCATCCGGCGCAGAGTAGGCTGTGAGAACACAACTTGAAGAGAGTTTCCTTACTGATGCCGACCGTGGACATGAGATCGCAGACAACACGGCCGTGCGAAAGGGTCATGTTCTGCATGTTATCTGCGAGCCGACGCTTCGAAGCATCAGGGTGGTATGGCAGGAGGATGGCAGGAGGTCGGTCCATGGCCATATAGGCCGGGTGCTCCTCCGGATGTCCTTCAAAATACAAGTCAGTACCCAGGATCAAGGATCGGAAAGGGCGGAGAACACACTTTTGTAAAAATCATTAACTTCATTCTCCAACATCGTTGCGATGAGCTCGTAGTCTAATGCCACAGGTTAATCTCATTTTTGCATGAACGGAAAAGAAGGCAGCACGTACTCGGTGAGTTTCTCTTCGCAGCAACCATCGCAGAGAAATAAGGTCTGGCGGAAGGACCGTGGGAGGGCCGTGCCGACCGCGAGCCAGATGAACATGCAGGAGAATGGAGAGGAACAGAGGAAGAGCTCGCGCCAACTGAGCTCAAGGACGATGTCCTGGAAGAACTGGACAAGTAACTTGCAACTTGCTCCTCCGAGAGACCCCGAGTGGGTGGGTGCCCGTCAGCTGTCAAGAAAGATCAGATTGGAACGACGAATAGTGCACACAAGGTAACTTACAGGTACCTGCATCGGCATTCATATCAAAGTCTTCGTCCTCTGTGTCTTGAGCATCACCGTCTGGCTTCAAGTCAGAAGAAAATCCAAGTACTCATGTGAAAGGTGCTTACCGATGTAATCTTGGGTATCGAGGTAATCTTTTAGTTCCCCCTCCGTCAAAAGGACTTGGGACGAAGTGATAGGAGGAATTTCCGCTTTTAAAACCATGAATCTCTGAAAGAGGGCGAAGAAAGAACAATACGGACTGGTGAATTCACACTCGTGCGATAGGGCGCGAAACACCCAGCGGTTACTGACTCTTTTGCAAGTCTGCGTTGTTTCTTCAATCGTGCGGAAGGGATTCGCAGCATGCGGACAGCGAGGCAAGTCAATGCCTGGGGTAAAGTTGAATCGAGATGCGGCAAGTAGGCGCATAGAACCCCGCTTCGAAGTGCTGACAGGCCTACAGCGACTTCGTGAGAACAACCCAGAAGAGGATAAGAAATGTACGAACCTATACCAGACAGACAGTCCTGTGAGACCGTCCGCTGTCGGAGACCAAGTTAGAATCTTGCTGTCCTGCTTTGCAGCTGCAATCTCGTCGCGACAGAGCTGAAGCACCGCAGGGGAAGGATCATGAGCACGGAGCTCGAGCACCCGTTGACGGGTTGGCTTCGCTGACGGGCGGGAAGGAGTGTAAGGGGCATAGCGGCTATGAGTCTGAGAGTAATGTGAAAACTGGTAACAGCCGGTGATGGGGTTAATGTTCATGGGCATGGTGAAGGACGCTAAACGAACCAGTATTGGCCCAGGCTATATATGCCTCCAAAACTTTCTTCGGAAATCCTTCAAGTCGTCTTCAAACAGCCCAATAACTGTGTTGCTAGGCGGTAAGGAGGGAGGCGGTGGCGAACACGAGCAGAAGCACGAGAGAGTACTGAGTACCACCCAGAGAACGGTAGCGAGAGATAGCAGCGTCAGCGTACAGGGCTGTATGAACAGCCCTGTTCTATTTTCATAGTCACAGTAACAGCAGCATTTTTATTATTCACTTGAGGTACGCGAGAGGCGGCAGAGCAAAAGGAGAAGAGCTAAGAAAAGGCGTCGTTTTACTGTAAGAGGACATACGCGTCATGGTTCCATCAGCCGGAACACTGCCCGACGCCGTTTGATGGGATCGAGTTTTACCCATCGACTCTAGACTCGAGAGGGAAGACCGAAGAAAGAGTGTTTGATGTTGTTGTGTTGACATCAAAACAAACCACCTTCACGCTCACGTGTGCGATTTGATCCGCGTTTCACGTTGAACGCGCTTAGGACTTGTGAATGATTTCCATCTTCTCACATACAGTAAGTACGTATATGATATATAGACATATTGTCAGGTACATGCCTAACTACACTCCTCTGCAACTCCTCTGACTGAAAGTCTGAACTGTACTGCTTCAGTGGGTTTATGAACTGTGATATGGATCTCGCCATACAGCGGCTCTGAATACTACTAAGATAGGAAGGTGGTTTCGTTGTTTCAATGAAAAATAGGGTTGGTAAGCTTGTAGGGCAGCGTGTGCAGTAGGCAGAATACGAAAATCTACCTAGTAAAAAAAAACTGAGCATTTGGCCAAACTGGCAGGATTTGAACAAATTGGGGGAGATTTACCATCATTTGTGTCGCTTGACATCGCTAAGGTTCGCTTGGACCGGTTGTGCCAATTTGGCAAAATTGTGACAAATTCGGAAAGGAGGATTTTCCTGATGCACGCCCGGCTTGACCCGCCCCTCCTCGACCGCACCGAGAACCAAAACGAAAGGGAAAGAATAAGGATGATGGACGATGTACCATTCGATACCGGCACGTCCATTCATGCCCACTCGCCATCGCCATCGCGGGCCCATCGGGGGAACACTGTGCATGCATCGCTTGTGCCTGGGGACGAGATGCACACGCGCGCTGTGCCTGTATTCATGCCAGCAGCACACTGTGGAAGTCATCCGGCATGTCCACCATATCCGCGGCTCCGCTGAGGTGATGCCGCACGCACGAGGGTCTCCACAGCGGTGCACATCTCAGTACACTGAAGTATTCCCCACCGGCGCCTGCCCTCCCGCACTGAGAAAGAGAGAAAAGAGAATGAATATCGGACAACATACCACGCGATGTCCCCATCCCTTTCCCCTGCGCGCCGGCATGTCCCTCAGTACCCTCTCCTATGCGTCCCCTTGTCGTGCGTCGTGCTGTCGTCCTCAGGGTACGAGATTCGCATACGGGTGCCGCGTCTGTGTGCATGTCAGTGGCAAGCAAGAGCGGTGGGGAGGAGTAGCGAGGAAGGGGGAAGGAGGACGAGGGGAAGATGGGAATGGTAGGCGACGATGGGGGCGTGTAGCAAGAGTAACAGATGGAAGATAGAAAAAGATGACGAGGGAAGGTGGACGAGGAAGGATGTCAGAACGGCGAGATCGCCGTTGGGATGTGGAAATAGGGGATTTACGGTACGCGGCGGGGAGGAACGCGGGGGACACCTGGGTACTGTACTATTAAAATCAATTC
The DNA here is from genome assembly GCA_029378395.1 of Mycena leptocephala. NCBI lineage: Eukaryota > Fungi > Basidiomycota > Agaricomycetes > Agaricales > Mycenaceae > Mycena > Mycena leptocephala. The sequence goes on from JARJLF010000034.1 coordinate 304,928, forward strand.
GTCAAGGGGTGTGATGCGTGACCCAAAGTTCCAATTCATCAATTCGTCAAGGGAGCTCGAGCTGCGTGACATCCCCCAAAACTTCGTCAACCCGTAAAAGAATTTCAGGAGTTGTATCGAATGCACAGTGACTCGATGGAATAAGTAGGAATGATCTGAGCAATTTTATTTCCAACAAATCTTTGAGTGATATAAAGGAATGCATTTTTACTGCTCAACTCAACTTGAACTTGCTCTGAACCATGATATTTGCGTGATTTGAACCAAAAACCTTGAAAAATAAGCAGGAAACTCAATGGGAAGCGCCTAGGGCTCAGGAAAATTGACCTGCACAGTTCTGGACCAAAATTTTCAACCTACCGTGACGAAAAGTATATTCGTCAAGAGCCTCGGTGACGCGTGACAAGCTTCCAAAATTCGTCACGTCAAGCACCCCCGTGACGCGTGACTGACGAATTGATTTTAATAGTACAGTAATGGGGAAAGTCCGTGGTAAGGACAAGTGAGTGAATGTACGGGTAGCGCAAAAAAAAAAAAAAGGCCACAATGACTCCAGAATCTCGGCGGAACGTGGCGAAGAGTCCGATACGCCAGCGAGCGGGCAGAGGCGGGGAAGACCGATCCAAGAAGAGTCCGGATGGACCGCAGCCTGCCGTTGACACCTAACTGCAAAACCCTAGAGCGCTTCTAAAAAAACTTGACTTACGCTCGTTGACATTGCTTACATTAGGGGAAGTCAGAGTGGCAGATTCTGGATCGATTCTGACGTCGATTCGCGTCTGGATTCTGAGTTGAGTTTCGAGCAAGAATCGGCCCTCCCAGAATCAATGGGGAACTCGAAAAATCATTGATTCTCGTCGAGTTCCTCCTCCAGAGGAGGAACTACATCAAGAATCGTCGATTCTTGCGGCGATTTTGATGGCGGCACGGTTTGATTGTGCAGAATCGAGTGCAGAATCGAAAACAGAATCGGGTCGGTCAGGATTGAATCTCGATTCTGGCTCAATTCTGGCGTCAGAATCGGGACAGAATCGCGTCCAGAATCCGTACAGAATCGACGAAGAATCATCAACTCTGACTTCCCCTATTCGCTTACAGTGCTCCAGTGCGCGCAGGTGTGGAGCGTTGTGCTTCAAAAGGAAATTGACGTCATAAATTGCTCGTGAACTTTCAAATTTCTTTGAAAGCGCTCTAGGGTTTTGCAGTTAGGTGGAAGTCGCTGCGCCAATTTCGCAAACGAGTGGAGAGAGGGAGGGGTCACGTAAGCGCGGTGTTGCCTAAAAGGGAAGTGGCGGTGCAAGGTATGCTGCGAAGTAAGGAAGAGAACTGAAAACGACAGAGACAAGACCGATTAGTAAGAGGATGGGGAGAGCGGGAGGGAGACTAGCCGTTTTCCACATCCGTCTCATCCTCCCCGAGTCGCATTCTTCCCTATCGGCGGCAGTGGGCGTGTGCAGCGGCAGACAAAGGAAGGTCGGCACCGGGTGCGGGCGGAGTGCGCATCGATGCAAATCGGCGAGCAGGACGTTGCGATACCGCGAGGTGGATCATGGCGTCGGGCGTAAATGGATTAGATGTGTATCCAGCGATACTTGAAGCGGTTGCCCGTGCTCAGCACATCAGTAAAACTACAGGTTTGTCTTTGGCATCTTACGTCTTTGAGCTCTGTCTTTGAGTGTCTTTGTCTTTGGGCACGGTCTTAGGTCTTGCCCTCATCTTCCGCCCTTGCATTCCTGTCTTTCATCGTATCCTCGGCTCAAGATTTCCTGTCCTAGATATTGGGCTTCAATCCCTCTGTTGCTGTGCCCCCCGCTTCCTACGCAAGACGCGAAGACTCCCAAGAGCCCCGCCTGAGTGCCTCTCAATGCGTGCATCTTGTCGAGTGCTCAAGGCTTCCCTCAATCCTGTGACACAATCATCTACCCTCTGAGCTTATCCAAGGCCCAAGGCCCAAGCAACATTGCTAGCTGCTGTCGAGTCCCCATCATCAAGCCCATCAAACTCCCCTTTGAGCTGTCTGCGTGCCGCCAATCAATGCACTGTGTCAGAAGCAATATCAAGTCTACCGATAATTGGTTCAGAGATTCTTTTAAGGTGCGTTGAGTATCATGTTTGACGATGTATCGGACTGATGCTGGCCTTTACAGCGCCCTTTTCTGTTGTTGGTGCAGGTGCAGCGTCATTATTCAGATTTCCGGGATGGGACAAGCCCCATTGGAAGGAGGTGACGGAGCGCACAAAGGAGTTTATGGAGCGCAAGTTAGCCCGTGATTGAGGTGAGTATACTCTCTGATTCAATATTTAGCTTGTCGTTGTCTAGACTTGCTCAATGAATGACCGCTTTCCCCAATTAATTGTCCGCTAAGCCTACATGGGTAACCATTTGAGTCTTTCGTGCCATCTTTCATGCATCTTTCTGAGTATCTTACACAAAGACATCGACATCTTTCCAGTCTTTCCCAAGACATTTGTCTTACCCAAGATGAGGGGACCTGCTTAGCGAAAGACATCGCATCTTTGCAAAAATCCGTCTTTGGCGTCTTTGACGTCTTGGGAAAGACGCCAAAGACGTCAAAGACAAACCTGTAGTTTTACTGATGCAGCGACCAGGACCCTGTATTGCCCGGCACGCCGATTCGCGCCAAGGTCGCTACCCGCTGACGCGCAGCTGCCAACGAGCGCGCTACCAGACGTCGGCCGTATGAGGGAAGCGGAACGTCGGGGAGAGAGACGCCAGTGCTGGCGTCTCGTCGCTTCAGCCGGGCGCAAGAGCGTGCACATCTGGACGTATTCATCAAGGGCCCCTGCCTCGCACAGCACACGTCATGGCGCCACTGCGCCGCGTCATGAGCGATGCCCTGCGGCGGCGCGTATGTTGGCCGCATTCTACAGCGTAGGTTCGCTTTGCCGCTGCGGTACCGGCTTCGCCGTTCTGTAGAAACACTGGTCAGTAACGAGTTGACAAGGCCAACCTTGTCTTTTCAGATAAGGAGGGTTAGGGAGGGAGGAACTGAGCGCACCCCTTTCTGCCCGGCGAGCCGCGCTTCAATTCGTTCGAAAAACCACGTTCTTCGTGCGCAGGGAACGCCCACGATCAGCATCGCCGCGGGCACGTCGTCATTAGACGCGCGTTCCGAGTCCAGTGTATCCCCAGCGGCGAAGCCGGGCTAGTTGGCGGGTGTCACGTAGCACTCGCCCTGCGATGTCCACTCATCCGCGGTCGTACGTTGTCTCAAGTTAGTGGCACCGCCGTCGGCCTTTGTGGCGGTGGTAGCGGGCACAGATATTCAACTATGGTCGCTGAGTTGGGCGTGGACCGGGCCGTGGGCGGGAGAGTGGAGAACGAACGGCTTTGGCAAAGTAGATTGGGGGTGGAGAGTCGAGAGTCCTCTACACGAGAGTTAGGCGAGTCGTAACTGGAGCTTGGATACTATCTAACCCATACAATCATCGGCAAGTCGTCGTTGTCGTTGTCTTGTTGGGATGGCTAGCCAGCTGGATGGGTGCTCGACTCGAAGTGGAACAGAAGAAAAGGCTTTGCGGCCACGTGCTCGGGCGCTCCCAGTCGAAATAGGTGCCCATCGGTTTGCCGGAACTGCCATCTCGCTGGGTTATTCTTGTCCGCCTGCGACGTCTCGTTTCACTGTGGGCCGGTGTACATCTTTTGGCTTCCAATGTGTGGTCCTCGGCGATTTGTCAGGCCAAGTACTCCAGCGTCTGGAACTCTGGAGTCTGAATTTGGTCTGAATCGTTTGCGATCCATCATGGCTTGTTGCTGACTGGGACTTGGTGGCAATGAAATCATTCAGCGTTGGACGTGCATCCACAAGAGGAAGTTCTCTAACCAAGCTCTGCAATGCAACTCGTTGGGGGCTGGATCCCTGGCGCTCACATCGACGGTCGAAGCCCGTAACGCCGTCCTGTTTCTGCCTCAACACGAAGCCAGTTTCATCGGCGCGCGCGCGGCCGAAGTGGACAAGGGAACAGATTTATTGGACGCCGTTCCTTAAATCAGAGGTACATGACTCCTTCCTGAAGCACAAATCTCCGCGCGCGTTATTCTGCTATCCTTTCAGCGCTCTCTCATGATCGTACGCTCATCTGGCCCAACAGTCGGATCCGTTCCACGGTAGCTCCCTCCAGGGGGCGGTTGTCGGAAAACATACTAAAATCGCCCTCCGCGCCATAACACATCATAATCCGTAAGTGGCCCCGAGTAGAAACGGTCCAAGATGACTTCCGTGATAAAATGCGATCTCACAGGCTTTTATGCTTGGCCAAGAAATTGTTTCTGGGTCCGAAATTGTTGCTGACACGGCAGCTCCATCTAGGGGTTCTCCCACATCCGCTGTCTAGGGCTGATAAAATTAGATAGGTTGCGCAAAAGCCGCACGGGCCGCATGCGGCTTTTGTGCATTGTGCAATGCCGCGGCTTTTTCTTCACTGTTCTTGGTTCTTGTCTTTTGAAGTACCATTCAATGCCTCCTAAATCTCATATTCCACCCCCGTGAGTGTTATGTTTTGGATGTGCACCCATAGGAGGCCGTATTTTTCAGGCATCACAAAGGCATCACTCGCTTTTTCCATACTTTGACGTCTACCACGCAGCAGAGGCAACACTGAGGATCTTCCCTGTCCCCACAGCACCTCTCCTTCGCCTCAGGTAAACTTATATCACAATACTTAATTGACACCTCTCAGATTTCGAATTCGCTGTGCGGCCTTGCACAATGCACAAAAGCCGCATGCGCTCATGCGCAACCTATCTATTTACCCCCGTCACTGGGACGGGTTTTTGGTTATTTTTTCCGGTGCAGCACATGGACTCCGGGAATCCTCAGCACGTATCCAAATGTTTCAGTTCAAACTTACGTGGTCACAGGCTTCACTGCGACCAATCATGCCGCGGTGGCACCCGGGTTAATATCAGGATTCCGACACGATCACCGCAAGGACCCGGGTACGTCGCTTTTAAAGAGAGGCCCGTCTGCTCGGATCTGACACGCTCACGGTTAGAACCATGAAACTCGATTTCATCTTTTCTGCGCTCTTGCCATCCGCGTTGGCGGCAAACAGTTTCGCAGGTGCCAATGTTTGTCTTTATTCACCGCCTCATGTGAATCACGGGTCGGACTCACTTTATGGCCCCAGAACTACTACATATACGCGCTCCCGCAGGCCGACCGTATCACCATACTGGACGGCATGCAGGCCGCTGGAATGAAGGTAAGCGTTGATATTGCTGTTGATTAATCGTCTGTGCGATGGAAAAACATCACATAAGGTCTTGCGCACCTGGGTCACTGGCCACACCGAGAACCAGAAGGCCAGCAACAACGTCGCGGGTGGGCCACTTTCTGCTACGTCGTCAGCCCAAGTTCTCATCGGCCGTATTTGCAGTCGAAGACCTTGAGGCCAATGGTCTTGGGAAGTACAACGATACCGTGTTGACCTTGATTGACCAGTTGATGGTAAGTTGTTCAGTGTTTTATTGCAAGTCGGCGAGTTAATGCGCGGTAGGTAGACGCACATGCTCGCGGTAACGAAGCCCTTCATCTTATCATCCTTCTAACCTATGCAGCGCCATAGGAATCAAACTCTTGATTGGTATGCCCTCGCCTATAGCGGCGGCACCGTGGAACTAATATTTCACGACAGGACTGCACAGTCGTGAGTCTTGAAACCGGCACCCGATATTCCGAGGTACTACACGAGTATGATAGAGAACGTGTTGCAAAACGGAGACATATACGCCTCCACCTATGGTGTCAATGGATTCTACACGACTCGAGTCAATTCGATCCAGCGTGGCTATCTCACGTCGCTGAGGCGTTTGCTCTCAAATGAACCTCGGAACCCACAGCCGCGATTACCCATTTCAATCAGCGCATCACGCATATCCTCAAGGGGCACAAGAACGCGTTGCTCAGTAACAGACTATGGAGTGAGCTGGGCGGGTATATATTCGGGTGGGAGCCCCAGAACGAGCCCGTTCATATCCTTTTCTACGTCACTAATCTTCAAGCCCATCTTCCAGACCAATGATTAAGGACCGGTCATTTTATCTTGTGCGTTTTCACTCTTGCGAATTGTGTCTCGCATTGAGATAATTGTTGCATATAGACACATATCTGGTGGATATGCAACGCAGCCCAACAGGTACGCCTGGCCCCTCTTGCGCTCAATGTTGAAAACTAACCTGGGTGTTCAGATTCGCCGCAACACCGGGGATCGCGTACGTCACGCTTTCTTCGACTCATCAATGAACCATGACCGCAATTGAAAGAATCAACTCATCTTCACCGGAGGCGGCTCTGCGGGTTCAAGCGTACAGCCGATCTTCTTTGGAAGCTCGTGCAAGGCCATTGATGTTGTAGCGATCCACGACTATACCGAGTACGTTTATAGCTCACTTGCTATATTTGTTTTTGGGCCACTGTTCTGCTGAACTGATCCGAAAATCCTCACGGCAGTGGGTACGACAGCTGCATGCCCTCCGCAGTCACCCAAGCAAAAGCCGCGGGAAAGAAGCTCATTGTCGAGGAGTGGGGATCTTTGGTTGGCACCGGGCGCACTGCCAATCTTAACTCGAATGTGTGTTTTAGTCCACGACCCGTGATTCCACTGACTGCGCGCGTTGCACGTCCAGGTACAAAAGATTAACAGCTACGAGATTCCATGGTTGTATTAAAAGCTGATCAACAACGTCGACCTGCGCCAGGATGACGACTACGAGGCGCGTGTTGTCTCTAGCCGACCAAACCTCTCTTCTACATCGCTACCTCAGCCGCGGGTGGGTGCAGGTGGGCACCCTCCCTCATCTGAACTTAAGTTTCACCTAAACACTTAGCCCAACACTTAAGTTTGTCTGTGGACTTGAGTTGCAGCTCCATTCATAACTAAAGTCTCCTACTTAAACCAAATTCCATATAATTTAATTGCGTGTAACTGAAGTACATCCCTTATACTTAAGTCCCACCCACTGAAGTTCTATCAGGGCCTAAAATCCTCGTACACCCTAAACTGCCGCGCTCTAAAATTCCTTATGCTGTATGTATACCTTAATCCATAGTCAACGACAAATAAACATGTTTATGAACTCATTGCCACGCGCCATTCATCTCGCAAGTCGTCGCTGAAACCCAATAAGACCCAATCTATCAAGTCGATCAGATATACAGTAAATAACTTGGCAAGAACTCGCCACCATCGGCAAAAGAGCGAAGTCGGCTTGTCGGCGGGTGGCGGCTGTGGCATGTTGGTATCAGAATCTGAATGGCCAAGAGGTGTCACCGCTTGGATAGTGTCACTCCGTCCCAGTCCCTGGGCTCAAAGGTGGTTGGTTGGTTGTTGCCCGGTGTAGCATGTTCTTCGGTGGGTGGTGGTCAAGTGGTGGTCAGAAAAGAGTTCAAAAGACAAGCTAATAATAAGACTTAGTTATGAATAACGCGTAACCAACGCGTGACATTACTGAATCACACAATCGGCCGAGATCGCCAAACACGCCACTGGCACGACACATCACTTCGACTTGGCTTTAACGTCAATAGGGTTGTTCACAGTTTCCCTTTTTCGCCCTTTTTGCCATTCTCTTCGTTTTTTGCCCGGCTTCCCCCCCCTTTTTCAATTAGAAATACAAAAAGGGTAGAAGACCAACAAAAACAGGGTCCTAACTGCAATTCTGCTGGAAACGGGAAAAAAAGGGCGCGAAAAAGGATGCCAAAAAAGCTACTGTGAAACCCCTGGCTGGAGCTCCCTTTCCCCCCCCCTTTTTCGGGCCCTTTTTGGCTCCCTTTCTCCATTGCAGGCAGCCTGGGTGCTCATATCACTCCTCAAAGGTTACATACCACCTCAAATGTTCAAAAAGGACTGGGGTGAATGTTTCTGGATTTTATAGTACATTATCTGCCAGGCATGAAAAATGGCGCAAAAGGGGAGCAACAAGGGGCGTGAAAAAGGGCGACTGTAAATAACCCAAAGAACTCTTTGCTCGAGTCTACACTTTTCTCTTCAACAATTCACCCCCGCGTATCCCAGTATTTGTTCAGATCAATTTGTGCAATCTCAAGTTCAGGTGTGCCGACCTCTGATTTCAACAATTTTCCGGTGGCATTCGTGATTCTAGTATGCCACCCTGTTTGTGTTTGTAGACTGGAACTAACGATGCCACCTTGGTAAATAGGTCCACAGTATCAGTTATCCTTGCCAGAGGTGAGTTTCTGTTTTGCATCCTTTATCTTCTTCAATATTGATACTATCACTAGCCATTCAACTTGAAGATATACTCGTTATTACATAAAGTAACCGGAAATGCGTGTTTTATGGTCACAATGTGTAGTAGATCTTGAATCAAAGTACATGGATATATTCCTTAGGATATGTGGACACCCTTCAATCTGAAAGGGGCACCGAAAATAGTGGGTATGTGCTCCATAAATGGATTACATCATTGCAAATGATTTTGCCTCAAATGGCCGCAAAAGCTCACTAAACAGCACTCCCTGTGTGAGGGAATGGAATGTAGTCACTGAAACGGAAGCCCAGAGTACTTTGAACATTTTGGGTGCGAAAAGTATTGGGATAAGCTCATGTATGAGTAGAAAGTGAGGGGCACATCTTCACTGACCCAAATCTTGGATGAGTTCTGAAATCTGCAGTGTTACAACTAATTGCAGTACCAAAGGCGCGGATCGGAAATCTGCTGTTTTGGGATGTTTTCAAAGAATTCCTGGTATCGATTTTGAAGGAGTTTGCAGTTGGGTTCAAATATCACATTGTTTGCTGGTTGCAGTATATTACCATTGGCTCAAGGCCATTACAAAGCATGATAAAGTACGATGTTGGACATTCTGACTCTATCACACCTTTCAGTATTGATAGAAGCCATCTCTCACAGAAATCTAGGGCATTTCAACATGCCTAGATACCGGCAGATTGAATTGACCCCCAAAATGACCCCTCAAACCCAGCTCGCCAAATATGGAATATTTTTGCAACTTCCTTTCCATCAATAATTGCACACGATTTAGCCGAGTATTTATATCTAGGTTTCAAGGGAATCGGTGTAGAACTCACTGAGATACCGGGAATTCTTTGAAAATGTCCCAAAACAGCAGATTTCCGATCCGCGCCTTCGGTACTGCAATTAGCTATAAAATGTCCCGCTAACGATGAAAATGGCCTTCAAGCACCTTAGTTCGTCATTTGAAGATGAAAGAAAATCTTATAGTCCATCTCCAACGCCTTTCTGTGCCACCATCCCCATTCCCTCCCTGGGTAGATTCTTACTGATCAAAAATGCACTTTCACATGGTTTATGATTATTGCAATCACCCCAATGCACAGACCACCACTTAAGTCCTGTAAAAGCCACAGAAGATGTTCATTTATCCACCCCAGCATTCGTTGGGGGTCAATCCACCATTCTGAGCCTTTGCTGGACATCTTTTTCGGGAGGATGATCAGATCTCGTAATTGCAGATGGCATAATTGATCCATTCACGCCTCTCGACTGCACCAAAGCTCCGATTCATGTCAAGTAAGTTATTTTGGAAACTCGTGATATCAGTGGGCATCTATTGACAGCAGGGTATTGATTTTGGTGGGCATGGTATCATGCAATAACCCGATTTCCTGTTACTTTGTGTAATAACGAGTGGATCTCAAGTTCTGTCGGTATTCAAGTTGCTGTAGAGCTTAAGTTCTGCCGGAATTCAGGTCCGTTGACAGAACTTGTGATGGAAGAACTCGAGCGGTACGAACTTAAGTTCCCAATTGTTTAGATATATCTTTTTTTATATATGAACTGATCTCAAATCTAATCTTAGGACCTTCCCGAACTTAAGTCCTGCGCGAGCTTAAGTCCTATGTGAACTTAAGATCGAGCGGATATCAAGCGCAGGGATGATATTTCGAGTACCTAGCCTAATTAGTACGACTTGATTAAATGCAGTAAATACCGCCCGGAACATAAGAGGAGCTAATAAATTATCTGGGGGATAAGGGCGTCAATCAACACTTGGCAGTGGTGAAGAGAGGGGCGGGGCATAGTAGAGCGGGCGTCGAGGTCTAGCGGCGACGCGGCACGAGTCAAAGAGCGATGCGGCAGCGTTGATCACCGTGCTAAGAGACGGTGATGCCATGCAGTGTCGCAGCGGCAAATAAGTGCGGTGCGGCCGGAGAGGGCGGGAGCGGGCAGGAGTAAGAGTGCATTGGTGGGAGGCAATGGACGGGGGGGCAGGGCGCATTGGGGTTATGTTACAAGGGGCGCGGGCAGCGTGTAATGAACCAGGTAGAGGTAGCGGCAGGTGGACCCGAGGTGGGCCCGAACAATGCCGTATTACGGCGTATTTGGTGCGGACGGGCAGCCACTTGACCGTTGATAAGCCGGAAAATGGAACACTAGTGAAATAGGCGCAATTTTGCGATTTTACTATGTTCTACGCGCATCTAAGGGGTAACATGAGTCCCGAATGGTTATCCATAGGCTTAACCCACGAAGGACCATAGCGAGTCCGTCCGAGAGGATGACTGACCAGAAACACGAATACTGGTTTAGCTCCTTAAACCAACGGATGTATTATACACTAGTCGATCCTTGGGATTTAGACTACAGTGGGGCCTACAAGGCAGGGAATTAGAATGACATCCACTCTGAGGGCTCATACCAAAAAGACGGCTATGTTAAACCACGGGTTTAACCAATTGTTGTGGTGACTTTGCATAGTTGACGCGGCGCGACGAGTCATGTGATGAGGTCAGCTCGGGACGGATTAACCGGCAACGGTTAATCCGGTCAATTACTAAACCGATCAATGTTACCAACCCAAAACGGGGTTCCTAATTAAGATCAGTAGAGTATATGATATAACTCGGCAACCACTTGGCGGATTAGGACAGTTGGAGGCTCTATCGAAAGCTAGAGTCCTACGCTCTCTGAATCTGAAGGTCCTGTTCGGGGGACACCAAAGACGCGTTTTAACCAATAATCCAAAGTTAACATCCGGTGGATTAAAGGTTAGTGTGCAACGATCAGAAACGTAGGGGTAGATCAGTAGATCCTATACATAACGCGGACATGTGCATACCCGACTAAGCTACCAGAACTAACACATGTATACCCAGTAGTGTAATCACCATAGTGTAAGAGTTTTAGTGTACAGTATATAAGGAGGACAGGTTTTAGTGGTACAGCACTGAATCGGGAGTCCCTGCTGGAGCCAGTGCCTAAATGGTATCTGTCTCGTCTCAGGTCGTCCAAGTTTGGGGCTTGCTTCTTAAACCAATACTCTTAGAGTTTGTGTTTTAAGTTTCAAGTTTATAAAGAGTTGATTGTTGCCTTTGGATTAACGTCCACTGTTGGATTTGAGTTTGGGATCGTCGGAATATTGGTCTTGTCAGAGCTATTGGTCTTGTCAGAGTTATTGGTCTTGTCAGAGTCATTGGTCTTGTCAGAGTCATTGGGATTGTTGGATTATTGGCTACCAGAACCAGTGTTGTTCTGTGTGCAAAGCTGAGAAGCTTGTATCTAAAAACCACTTGTAGAAAAGAGCATTCTTACCCAAGAATCTTAATTCTGCTAGTTTGTGCACTTTGGGGAAAAGCTCGGTTTAGAGTAATCCACAAAGCTACCAGCAACAGGAAAACTTAAACACTGTTCCTTGGACCTTTCTAAAAGTGTCCTAAAGACTTGTAACTCGTTGGAAATCATCTAGACGTTCAACAAGGAGGAAAGGAGACGTATCCAGTTGATAGTTGTGGTCTAATACATTATTCTAAGGAATAAGTGTATTACTGCATTCTGTCCGTTGGGTTCGAGCTTACTAGTATACCTGTCGTAGATACCGAGCAACCCTTTCACCGTATTTACAAGGGAAGTGGGCTGAAGCAGCGTGGGTTCGGGTGAAAAATCCCGCAAGGTGGGGAGGAGGGTGGGCCAGACCTGGCGTGAGAGGTGGGAATTTAGGGGAGAGGTGGGCTCGGAGATCTCGGGGTTGCCTAGCCCAGGGTGTGTTAAGATGGCGAGCACAAATCCGAGATAAACAACATTGCGTCATCATTGCTTTGGTACGGGGAGGTGAGCTGCTGCCCTCAAAAACGGTCAAAGCGCGAAATTTTGATGTGATTTTGAGAAAGAAAAATAAGTTACGGGAGCCATACCAGGTGCAAAAATATTGTTTCTATATCTGGGAGGGCGGAACGAGAGTTTCCCGGGCGTATAAAGGTTTGGTATTTATCCTCGAACAGTCACGGTATATCAGATTGGGGCGTTCAATATGCTCATTTGGATATTCAGACACCCTGTGCTTTGTGAGCTGTTAGGCCTTCAATAATTGTGCGCTTGGTCTAGGATTTGTACGGGGGTGGGTATGAATATTAGGATTGATTTGAGGTTGAATTTTTGGGTTGAAACAGACAGGCAGATATCAAGTTAATGGGATCAAGGCGTAGGCTGGCCGGTCGATTACGTCTCCCACCTGCTCCGACCAGGCTTTTATTCTTATTTTCATCCAGGTTTCCGAGTGTGTAGGGTCGAGTGGGGAGGGGGGTTTGAAAAGGTTGTGGAGGGGGTACAAGAATCCCAAGACCAATCTCAAAATATTCGGATTTTAGCGGAAGTTTCAAATAGGTGGTGCAATGGGCTCTCCTGTGGCGGGGTTGATATTGCTGGATGCAGGGATTCGATCCCGATAGTCAAGACGCAGCCCGAGCGATGGGGTATCCGCTGTTCCGCCTATCTTCCGAGGCCGACGTTCCGTTTGCGCACAGTGAGTCAATTGATTTCCAGTATTGCTGTGTCCTGACAATGCGCAGTTGACAAGATTGGCACCCGTCCCGGCAGCGGTGATGATCTCGAACCTTCGGAAGTCCGCTCCAGCGACGAGCGTCCTGAAGACGGAGAATTGAAACCACATGGCGAGTTGAGGGCGCAGAACCACCCCGGCATCGGGCGATTAGAGGACCCCCGACAATCACCTAGGAGGCCTGTCCACCAAAATTTTGGATTCGGATAAAAAATGCCCAAAATCGCCTCAATCCCAGCCGGGATTCGGATAAAAAAAATCAAATTTGAGCCCCGATCCCAGGCCAAAAATTCGGATAAAATATGTAGACTGACGAACAGGCCAGGCCAAGTTCGGATAATTTTTTTGGTACGGTGGGCTGTTGGCGGGCATGAGGCAGACTTTTTGAACCACATTCAAGTTTGGCCCTTTGTGAGGATCTCACGTCAGTCTCGTACCGTCTTAACCATTACCGCATCTCAGCGTTCCGCAATCTGTCTTGGTTTCAACATCCTTCCTCAGTGTGCTTGCTCAGCAGCTCACCTGAACCGATAAATGCTGGCCTTAGACTCTCGGTATCAGGCTCGCCGCACACTCTCCAAAGACAATAAATGGGTGTTCAGCTGACATTATTGCTACTGCTGTGTAAAATCGCTCACAGCACGAAAGAAGAGTGGTGGAGTTGGGAACTTAGGGTTACCAGGGTAAGAAGAAAGTGGTGCATCCAAAGTTGGACTCGGACGATGAAATCTCGGACCCTACAGACAATCTCATTCAATGTTGTTACTTCCGACGCAGCGAGTCGATTTTCGACGATTTTTGGCGGATTCTTGAAGATTTTTGACGATTTTTTCAAGGCCTGTCCAAAAATTCGGATAAAAATTCAACCCTGTGGCAGGCCAGGGCCAAATTCGGATAAAAATTGCCCGATTAGGGGTCCGGATAAAAAACCAAAAAATCTGACATTTTTTGGACAGGCCTCTTAGGTGATTGTCGGGGGTCCTGCGATTAGTCACCATCGGGGGGTATGTCGCCCTCGTTCTCGTTCTCGCCATGGCCATATTTCGGTTTGTATTCCCAAGTGTGAATTAGTAATGGTGGTGCTTTTATGACACCGTGTTGACACCGTGTGCAAAGCTATCTCTCGGCTGCGTGCACCATGGTTGCTATCCTACGGAAATCATTGGAGGAGCTTGCGACCCCAATTGATATGCTGGTCCAATTTGCGGATCCGTTTTTCCCACACGTGAAGTATTTGGTCTGATGTTTGCTCTGATGGTCGCGCCGTGAGACCATCAATCAGATGCCGTGCGCTGCTGCTTTCAACTCTTTCAACTCGGCGCGAGTTTCTGCCATTGACTTGAATAAAATGTAATGAATGAAACTCCAGCCAGTACAGTCTTTAACGGTGAAGCGAAACACCTTGTTGTTCAATACCTTAAGCACCATCGATCACCCCAGGTTTTTGGGAGGAGGATGTGCCCGATGTAGAGTTGCCTTGGACAAAAGGAATTGTCAAGCAGGCTCTGTTCTAGCCTTTGTGCGACGTGTTCTTGTTTCGACGGCTATTTGGCACATTTAGGTCCTCAAGCACAACAGTGTCGTGCATGCACATGGAAGCTGTGAGGTGTCAAAAGAGGCGTTTGATGGCAGAATACAATCCATATCAGTGCCTACGAGCACCTCAGACCCATATCTGAGGAGCGACTGAGGTGAATTGGCGTGTTTGCAAGTGTTTCGCTTCCACGTGTTTTGGCCAAACAGCAGGTGACGAAAGAATGCCCTCGTTCTCGATCAGAACTACATAGAATCCCAAGGACCTTTGGCATATTGGATAGCGCGGAAGCTATACTATTGGTCCGTCAACAGGTGCAGTCCATCCTTCCCTAAAATCAGCCGAGAAATTGCGATTTCGCCTGAGCGTTTCGCTTCACGGTTAAAGACTGTATGCAACACACATATATCAGCCCATACATTAATGTCAACCCAAATTGAATTTGTCAAGGTTCATGATGTGATTGGCTTGGCTTAAAGCCCGAAAGCCAAAGCCCTGGCTTCGCAAAGCCAGAGTAGTAGTGACCCTCGTCACTTCGTTACTTCGCTTAGGAGCGAGAAAGTTCGTGAGTTTGATGGGAAAGCGTGAACGTTCGTCATTTCAACCAAATTCTGGGAAAGCTCGTCACCTCGACTAAATTCTGGTAAAGCTCGTCACCTCGGTTCAATTCTGATGAAGGCTCATCACTTGGGTGGCTGTGCGTGGTAAGTGTACTGTTTGATCACTGGCATTACGGAACCACCCCTCCGTTCTTTGTTACCGCCATCCACACCGAGCTCCGCTGCTGGCGATTCGCCGTCGCGTGCCCGCCCTCGCCTGCTATGGACTACGCGTGGTGCCTCTAACCCTAGCCACAATTTTGGGGGAGCCCAGGACGCGGCGAACAATACACAGACTGGAATTGGGATGGGGCTCGTCGAATCTTTCATGCAGTACGCCTTACGAGTCCGCTTTCTTCACTCCATATTTTCACATTACACAATCCTCAAAATGAGGTATCTCATAGTTATTCGAGCCGCAATGCACGCCACATTCACGCTGCCGAGAATGACAAACGAGCTTGAGCTGCAGACGATGCACTCCAAGCTGCAGAGCATTCGAAAGCTTTTGCGGATGCACAGGCCCACCTCAAGCTGAAACGGGCAGAATAAAAGGTTCGATGGTGCTTTCTCACTTCGTTTCTGGCGTCTCACAAGATGCAGGGTAACTCCTCGGGGCGTGGTCGTGCCCCTCGATTCCGGGAGAGTCAGGCGACCGAGTTGGGTGCGATATATATTAGACGCCATGTTTATCGACGAGCACCGTTACTCGCGCACACACAGATGCTAATGGTACCAAGGATTGCCATCGTAAATCCTCGACTCAAGGTTTGTTTTCTTTGTGCGCAGAAATTCAACCTGAACTTGCAACTTAGCTCCCTCGAATGTATCGACATCCGCTAGCGCTAGTGATGTGACTGTCGCAGACGAAACTATACGAGGTACGACTACGAGACTCTGATATTTACTCAAGACGTACCATGAGCTGAAACTTTATTCTACCATTGGTACCTCGGAACACGCAAAAAAGTTCTGGCTCTACGTCCTTGGAGACAGATGCGCCTCCCAAGTGTCGGCCCTCTGAAGGGGTAGGGGATCGAGAGGGACGGCATCAGCATGAATGCGGTGGAATATGCTCAGAATGTCTGGAGTGAGTTTCGAGATGAATAGCCCGAAATGCTGACCGCGATTTTCCCAGACATTGACGATCGATAAATACATTATTGCCTTACTATTATTCTTCCGATACATATATTTAAATACAGTAGATTCAGAGTGAACATGACACTGGGAGCATGTCAGATCGACACCGACGAACTCGGGCATTGTCTAATCACATCTTCAGTGCTCCGTTACCTCTGCCACCGTGTATCTTGGATACATGTGAGCTTTATCTTGCTGTAGAGACCTGAGGACCGTGGCCAACCTTGGCGCGGGGATCTGCTCTAGCATTATAAATGGTTGCCGCATGGGCGCATGTTGTCAGTGGTCTCAACCCTATCCCAGTATACTCATTACGACTTACTAGATACCACCAGCTCATGCACATATTTTAGAGTAGTATTATGCCTAACGTACCGTACGCGGCGAGGGGCAAATAAAATTGGATTTCAAAAAAAAAAACCCTATCCCAGCTCTGATGCATTTTCAAAGTACCTAGATCATCGCTCCCATTGTAGAGTTATGGCAAATAAATTCAAACCTCCCGGCATAACGTGTTGAAATGTGCCATAAATCGAAACATCGGTGTCTTCAAAGCCAACCATTTTGACCTGCCCGAGCAAGCAGAACGGTTGAACCAGATACTGGAGTCATTTCTGTGTGCTTCGGCCGCAAAAGAATTTTGCAAAATCACTTGAACAATTGAGCTGAACGGTTGAGCCAGTTAAATACAATAGTCTTGTTCAACACACAGTAGCTCGAAGGGTTGAACAAATAGAATTATCTGACTGAGCAGTTTTAACTTTTTTCACAACAAGTCGCCATACTTCCAAACTCTCAACAAACCCTCGACTGTCGTCTGAATTGGTTCAAAACAGAATCGTTGACCCGCAAGCTTACATAGTTACGCAGACAGCCACATCTACAACTCCGAAATAATTCTTGGGCTTAATCTGTTACTGTCTTTGTTGATCAACGCGTAAGTAGGTATAAACATCTTACTTCTCCGGGACATGGAGGTGGAGGAAACAGCGCAACCTCAGGCTTGCAGCGTTGCAATGAATCTTACTCTAGTTCACAGAGAGGGTTTACGGGTCAAGTCAATGTACATATAATATGATGTCCTATAGTTTATGAGGCGCAAGAAGTCAGGGCAGTCGTAAAAGCTGGCTCCCTCAGCTTGTGCGGGACCCTGTCGTTGTCGAGTTGGTTCGCCATCAAGTTGAACATCTCATCTGATCTCCCATCAACTCACATCAATTCGGAATTGATGTCAATTCGTGTTCAACCGTTGCTCGATGCAGTCTCGTTACGAGTTAAAAAATCATCAAATGGGTTCTAGGTCATAAGAATTCATAAGCATAATTAAAGCACGAAGCGCCTTTTTGGAGTCGGGAATTGTATAATCTAATAGTTACTCTCAATCACTCTTACAAGGCATTTCACGCCAGGTTGAACCACTCGATGCCACAAGTCCAGACCCCTGTATCCCCCGACTTACGAGGCGTGGAACGAAGTCTGTACTCAATAATGTTATGCTGCAAAACAAGAGTTAAACTTGAGTGGCGCTACGCTCGCGACTGGCCGTCCACTCTCCACGTGGATAGCCGCGGTCATGTGGTTACGCTCCGTGCAGCTCAAGTGACGAGCTTTCACGGGGCACTCGCGGTGCACAGAGGAAGTGACGAAGTTACACTAAATCGAGCTGAGGTTATGAACTTTCACGCAATGTTTTGGAAGTCACGAAGGTCCACAGTGCTAAGCGAAGTAACGAAGTGACGAGGATGGCGCGGACTCCAAAGCCAAGCCAAGCCAAAGCCCCGGCTTTGACCGTTGCACAAAATATACTTACACATGCATTCTCGGGCTTAAATTTCACGGTGCACGACTTTGGGGACGATCTCAATGTCAATAAATTTCCGATAACATAATTTTCACATTACTTGAGCCATACATCCAACTTGAACCAAGAGTTTGCGGCCATCAATAAATTCTTATCTCTGACTGCGGGAGGTTTCTATCGATATTACGGACTCATGAAAAATCCTCGGGTGTTTCAACTGCTGTCTAGCTAAATGTGAGTATTTATGTGGCTTCTTACTTACCATTAGAGGTCCATTGAAAAAAAGTATTCAAAGTCCTCGCTTAAGCTAAAGCCCGGCCAAGCCAAACCCTCCTCCAGGGCTTTGGCTTTGGCTTTGGCTTTGGCTTCGAGAATGTTAAGCCAAAGCCCGACAAAGCCAGGCCAAAGCCCTGGCTTCAAAGCCAAGCCAAGCCCGAACATCGAAGTTCAGCTAAAGCCTGTACAGGTACTACTAAGGGTACTTGTGCAAATAAAAATTGTGCTACAATCAAACAAGAGTCTTGTGATATCCAAATCAAGAGCGATTGAAAATTTTGAGAATGGAGTAAGCTCCCCCCTCCTCTGTAGCCGGGCACCGGCATACAAAACATATTTTCTAGAATCAAGTCGGCTAAAATCTCCCGGATTGTCTCGTTTTATACCACACAATGACCTTCGTCGTACAAATAGCGGTACATCCTGTGGGGAGAATGTGGGGAGTCGCAGCAGCCCGGATCTCTATTTCCATAGACCTAGGGATGTACCTACCGGCTTTGTCATTGACACCGAGCGTCGACACCGTTGTCAAGGTAATCGGAAGAGAATTTAACGTCTCGCGCACAGGATTTACTGCCATGCCATGCCATGAGCCAACCTACCCCTCCGAGCAATGCGTGCGTAGAAGATTTACAGCGTAGAATTTGGTCTTGAAGCATTGGCTCATGCGCAGCGCACGTCCAACTAATATGGGGCCCATGATTCCGCGATACTCTATACGGCCGGCGGGTAATTTAAATCCAGGCCTGTACCGCTCGGTGAGTAGTGCCCGTATAGCCGTGCGCGGAATGCAAGCCCTAGGCGGAGATACGGCCGATGCTCATCGTGTTGCAAGAAGATTCGAATCAGGAGCTGCGAGTGGACTTGAGGAGGAGAGTCATTGAAATGGACAAACCTTCAGCTGTGGTAAAATTCTTGGCACCCTTCTGCGTTGATCTTTTGGTTGTTCCGACAAACTTTTCGCCGCCGATGAGCTCTGAATGGCTCGTTCTTCCTCGAGCGCGCGCTCTTCGCTTCTGAGCCTACATGACTACTGTCCTGACTCATTCTTTCTTATTCAGCCTTTCACTCGATATCGTGGTTTCTGCGCGCTATTCCTACTGTGGCTGCTTCGGCTCGAAAATGGGGAGATATCGCCGACAATGAACTGGATGTTGTACCAGGACTTTAGGCAAGCTCCGATATTGAGCTGAGCTTGCGCTATTAATGCCAAGCTTACGCGATTACTCGGAAACCACTGTAACGGGGTCCTCGAAAACGTACCTGAAATAAGTTCAAAGAAGAAACCTATACTATTGGTTTCAGATCCCAAACTAAGCGGCCCGCTCTGGGACACTACGGGCCGTCCTCCAACACGAAGGGTAAATGAGAGCGAAAGAACAAGGTAAGATAATTGTAGCGTTAGTCCAGTCTCGAGCAGGACCGGTCGGCGTGTCCGCCCGTCCTAGAAAGTTTTCCACGTTTTGGTGATGTGGGCCATGTTACAAATTTGAGGTTGAGGAAAGGCCAAATTGGAATGGCATTCATTATCTGTACGATCCCATTAGATTCCTGACTTACAATGCTCTCAAGTTACTGTGCCCGTCATCACGAGATATCGAAATGGTCCAATATGACGGTAAAGTGTTTATTCCTGGTCCTGGTTTAGGCTCCACTCCAAACCGTATCCGTGACACTACTTACGCAACACTACAATTCAACAATTTTACAATGTGACATTTCTCTACACGAATAACGCTTAGGTACAGGTACCTTGACGAACCCAAATGTAACTGATATCGTAAGACCAGACATGGACACTTTTGATTTCCACAAATTTTGCAATCTGGATGTTTCCAGATGAAAATGGGTAACATTCTCCAAAATCCTAGAAACAAATGGCTTACACGGTACACCCCAAACTAACGTCCATGTAGAAGTCCGAGGAAATCACGGAGTGTACAGGTCCTGTTTCTTCTTGGACGAGTACAAGGCAGCATGATTCACTGTTTCGAATGCGGGACTATCATCAGGACAGCCCTGCTCAGGCTGAAAGTATTAGCACATCAGCGTCGCTGCGATAGGGATTTAACAACATAAATATCTCACGTTGGTTTTGAAAGAGCCTCTAGAAAATTCCTCCGGAGTGTTAATATAAACCTTAAAAGGCAAGATCAGCGATGAACCTATTCATAATCTAAAATTTGAGTACCAAAGCGGTTCGGAAGACAGCTGGAGCATGCATTGCGTCAGCCTCATCCACAGCAGAGCGCGAGCAAGAAACGCACGCATGCCACTATACTCGTCGCCGCCGTCGCTCCGCTCCTGATTTCCGCGCCCACCGCGCGTCTCGGGGTTCACACTTGAAGACGTAAGGCTGCCTGACCACGTTTTTCCGATTTTCCGGTTGTTGAGATTCGCGAGCTTCAAGTTTTTTTGAGACACCACCAATGCAGAGAATGTTTATTGAAGTGCAAACCATGGTGATACAATACACGCGGCCTATGCAGTAGGCGATGGCAGTGGCGACTGGGATATGTGAGCCAGGGATGGGAAGTGGAAGGCACAGAAACCTACCGTTGCTTTCTTTGTTTGCCAGATATCTAAACGAACGGTTGTACATATGAGTTCGACAAATGTTGGACATTTCTAGAACCTACGCGATCAAGACAGTCAAGGCAATGGTTGCCCCAGCGGTTCCGGTCTGGATGGTTTGTGCCACTAGTCTATTAACCAGACTACCAGCGAGAATTAGATCTGGTCAGTGATGCTGACTCGCAAGCTCACCTCCTGTTCTTCTTGATAGGGGATTTCATCTTCCTTAATTCCAACACAAGGGCTAAAGCAATGGAAATGTCCGTCACGGCTTCTGTGAGGAGCCAGGTTCTACATTCGCCTGTTAGCTAAAGTAGAAAAGACCTCAGAAAAGATGACGACACACGTGGCTGGGATTATGACTTTCCTCCGATCCTTATATTGGGGGAAGATCACGATCGTGCCGCCAGAAGCGAGCGCGCCGCCGGCCTGTCAGAGACGGTTGAATTCAGACTTTAAAAGTGTAGAGGAGGGCAAGAAGCGTACTGCGACCGTGATGAAGAAGAATAAAATGAAGGTGATGAATTTGTTTTTGGTTCTAGAACGAATTAGAAGCTGGGCTCCGACACAATGATATGAATGCGCACAGGAGCCAGTATCTAGTAGCCAGGAAACTTTGGGCCAAAGCTGCCACCACGCTAGTCGTAAAGACGAAGAGCGGGACAAACTATTCGATGACAAGCGTTCGATTATCTTTCTTCAAATGGGACGAAACGACGTGCCCAATACTGGTTCTGCAGATACGCCAAATCTCCTGAGAAAAGCTAACTGGGTCAGCGACAGTACTAGATCAAATCGAAAGACACACCCCAGTGAGTGATTGTGTACTGCATGTGGCATACTGTATATTAGCCCGTTCATGTGGTGGAAGAAGCCGATACACACGAGATATACAGAGGCATAGTTTGCGATCATCGAAACGGAATCGAACGCAATGGTAGAGAATACTAGCAACTACGAGGCGGACGGAATATCAGAGAATTAAGACGGTTACATGGCCGAAGCATAAACCTTCAACCTCCAATTGTCCTGTTTGAAGTCGCGGTAATAGTACGCTGCCTGGAGATCCTTTAGCATCTCCCAACCACGAACCTTGGACTCACATGCCTGAATAACTTCGACGGTGTACAGAACCTAGCATCCATAATTGTCTCAAAACGCAAAAGCATGCCAAGACAGATGTTCACCGAATTTGCCCAGGTTCCCACGAGCAAAGCTCTAGATGAACATATTATGGCCGTATTTCGAAAATTCGATGAGGATGAATGTACCCAAGGATGATATCCCTATTGAGAGACATAGTAGAAGGAAGGGAAGAAACAGTTTGTAAAACGAAAGTGCTGATGGTTTAATATTATCGAGACATGGCGCAGTCGATCACAAGTGCCAGAAGCGGTTAGACTCGTAACCTGAATAGCAAAAATGCGACAAGCACTGCTTACCGGACTAGGACCTGAAACCGTCCCGTAAACTTAAGGGACGATGGACCGTGAAAACGGTTCCGCACCCGTACCGTCAGCCAAATTTCTCCAGAAATTACGCCTGTTTTGAGATGGGTTTTTACAGGTCCAGCTCAGCCGTCCCGTCCGTAGAACTGCTCTGCATGCTTCGCAAAGGGACGGGTACTGGACGGTTTTAGCTGTTTAAACGGGATCCGTATCCGTCCGTAAAGGGGTAAAAGAGTTGATGGAGGCCCATGGGGAATCGTTGTCTGACGATCAACGGAATTGCCGCAAATAGCATAGGCTTCCAGGTCTGAGCATGTGGCAAGGACCTCGGAACTGTCCGAACGGCGAACTCGTCCTCACGCATAGTCGCCGCCACGCCTCAACGCCACCGAGGATCGACAAGATGGCGAGCCCAGATTAATTTGATGCGAGGCACATAACTCATGTGCGACAGATTAGCTTCGGATGAAGAGCGGCACATGTGCAGAACAGCGGCACATTCTGACGTGCGCGACAGATTCTAATCTGTCGTACTTTGTTCAAACTCGCATCGCCTAACTTAGAGTCAGAGTGTACTCTATTTATCTTGGGCTTAGTCCTGTGGGCAGACTGGTGGCTGTACACTCTGGAGAAAGCCGGGTGGCATGTACAGCTACCAATCTGCCCACAGAACTGAGCCCAAGATAAATAGGCTTGAACGAGGCGCATAAAGGGATACCACATAATCGGCCAAAGAATACGAGGTGCGCACAACACCACCATTCCTCTGCTGGGGCGGGGAAGAAATCGGAGTACGTACCTTGAAAACGTCCGAACTTTGTCAGGCAGCGGAGCACCAAGACATGGAGACATCCAAAAAATGTAGAGAGCGAAGATATGCATAATAGAAGGCCAGCATGTGGCGGCGTGAATCTTGGTCTTGACAAGACATGCCTTCGCTTCGCTCCGGCATATGGGGTGTGATCGGAACACATGCATCTTGGTTCCAGTTATATTTTTTGAAGTTAAATTTCAAGTCGTCTGGGTCGCAACTCTTGTCAAGGACCATGGATTGCAATTTCAATCCATGAACGCGGATAGACTACCAAAACAGCCAACGTGTGTATGTGTAAGTTAGAATTTGCTTCCGAAGTTCAAACGTACGAATGTCGTGTAGAGCAGTTAGCAAGTTGGTACTGTAGGTGCACTGGGTTCCTGGAGTCGTTCAACTGTCACTTGAGACTCGAGGAACACGACCGGGGAAGCGCACCTTCTCGGAAGGGCCAAATAATGAAGAAACATAAATCGGCGTATCCTAACGGGTGAAACGGTTCGTAATCGTCATGATGCGCCTACATACACTAAGGGGATCGTCAGACACGGAAGCGACCATTCATGCATCGTGGAGGTCATGCTCACCTTCAGACCGAATGTATTTTGCAAAAAGGCTATGATTTTCTCGTACTGGAATGCACATCGATCAGATTCAACTCTAGATATAGAGCAAATAAAGATCAAACCTAGTACGATTCGCGAAAACGGCCAGTTCCGAAGAGGACCTGTTCAGAATAAACGATGGTCCCACTCGACTTCAACGAAGGAATACTTACCGGATATCGATTCATGCAATCGGCAGGATACCCAATCGCACTCATGATTCGCCGGAACCAGGGACATGCATTGAAATTTCTATCAGCGGTGGAATGCTGTTTATCCTTCGAGCTGCGTGAGAACCGGAAGGAATGAAACATAAAATAAGATGTACCATATTTCTGTCCCCCGTACCTTGCTGATTATCGACTAAGAGAGGCAAATTCAGTTGCGCGTTGTAGGGCAAAGGTTTGGGCGGAGAAGGCACGAAAGATATGGTAGAGCCTCACCTTTGAACGCCTGAATCGTCCTGTTGACCGAACACGATGTTATATTGGTCTCGCCGGTCACTGTGAAGTTCTGACAGTCCGAGAACATCCCGCTACCACGCCTAGGTCAGAAAGCGGCGAGGCACATTTCAATTCAGTTGAGAGCCGAGAGGTCAATGATAGTCACTCACGAGCTGAAGTTGGGATCATATGAGGTTGAGTCCGATGTGAATGGTGCCTCTGCACTGACTGCAGACGAGTCGCGCTCCATGGGCGGTGGGGGGAGAAGGAAAGGATGTTAAGCACCAAGATGACAGCTTTAGCGACAAAATAGGACGCTCCAGAAATAACACATTGGCTATGACGGTGCAGGGCATAGCGCATAGTATACACAGGAAGGTTGCAAGGACAGATCACATGTGAGGTGTAAAATCCTGGCATGCAGTCAATAGTGTAGAATATGATCCGTTGATGCTTTGACTGCACAAAACAGGTGGAATGGTGCGCAATGCGGCTCCCGCACGAAATAAACAGGGCGTCAGGAGATGTATAAGTTAATCATATGTGAGTTCCCGGGGCGAAATCGGGAGTTGAAGCGCCAAAAACGAATGGGGAAGCAAGCCCCGCGAGAACCCACTGTTGCATGAGGGTAAGATAAGTGTTGTACGATGTCCAGGAACATCAATATCCGACGGACCATCAAGGCCACTGAATCGAAGATTTTCCCGTGCGTTAGGAGGTGAAAGCTGAGGGCCGTTTCGTGACAAATTCTCGAGAGGGACAGTCGAGAGTTTCAGGAGAAGGGGTTAAGAGTGTCAAGGTACCGAGAAGATTCGTGAGGCCGGGGCATTTGTGCAGGGAGACATAAAAGAGAAAAAGCGAGAGAGAGATCGAAGAGTACCGAAATGTACATTATGGAACCAGATTCCAATTTTTTTCGGGACGTTCGCCAGAGATTCGTTGAAACAAGCATCGCGGGCGTGAAATGACTAGAAAAAAGGGAACCAATAGTCGAACCATAAGTTTGCGGAGAAATTATGCATGGGTGGAGTCAAAAGCAGCTGATGCAGATAACAGCCCGAGGAGAATGGGATAAGGAGAAATTAAAGGGGAAATTGGGTCGAGTCTTTCGTCAAATTGGATGCAAGGCCGAAGCGTAAGAGTACTTGACGGCGTCTTATCAGAAGCAAAATCCAAGGAAGCAGAACGTGAGGCGGTGGGATCAGGGAAAGCAGAAAATTCAAGACATCCACGAGACAGTTTGTGAGCACCAGATCAACAGCACGCCGCACCCTCCAGACCTCCGTAGACTTTAAGGCGAACGACGTGATGGTGGAAGGCAAGGAGAAAACGGAGCAAACGGTCCGGTCGCGTCCGGGCACCGCCACAGCACCTTCCTCTTGACTTCCACTTCATCGATGTGCCGACTTTCCCAGAGAACTTTCGGCCCTCCTTCGCTGGCGTCTCAACGATGAACCGCTTCACAGAACCGACGCATTTGTATCCACCATTACCGTCTCCTGGAGATTCTGGTGATTCGTTCTCATTTGCCACACAATTTGACCGTCCATAATTGCTCGACTGACGGTAGGCCAGTGTCGATATCTTCCTGGCGATGGCTTGACGCCTTTTCGTCGTTCCAGAGTCAGCTTCCGCTTCTGCTTTATCACCTCCGAATCCGACTGCGACTCGGCACACTTTGGACGAACATGAGGCTGGGAGGATACGCGCGCGGCAACGAAGACAAGTGATGCGTTGGAATTGGTATGTGCTTTCTGCCCTTCTTTTCCGCCTGCGCTATTGTCGTGCCATTTGCGCAGCTCGCGTCGCTTGCACATGCATGCTCCACTTGTCGCTGGCTAGTATACACTGTCGTGCGCGTCGTCCACGGCTCGTCCTTCCGGGAGGAAGGCAGCTGATTTTGGCGCAATGGCGCCTGGCGCAGTTTGGAACATGGAAGGCTTAAAGGGCTTCGTCCTGTGCGGCCAACGGGCGACCTTCCGTCCCATCCTCGTCGCTTCGTTGCTCCAGTTCCTCAGTTCTCTCTCTTCTCTTTTCTGCTTAGATCTCACCCAACGTCGCGTACTGACTAAAGCTCCCTCCCCACAGGCTCAGACCCCCCCCACGACCATCCCATTCATCCAGCGAACGGAGCTCCGACTGGATAGACGGAGGTATGTTTCGTCCTCCCTTCTTCCTTTCATTATATTCTCAGCCTCATACCCTCATTTGGTTCATGATACTCTCGTGGACCACGAGTTGCGTGCATCTCGCCCATACACCCGCACACCCTTACTCTTCGTTTGGCGTGTGGTTCGGTCGGGATGGCGGAGGTGCAGCGCATGTTCTTGTCCATAGCCACTCCTGGTGTCTTAGGTGCGCGAGTTGCATACGAGCAGCGCGTGCTGCCCGTATCCTCCACCGGAGATGAAGCGGGATATGCGCTGATCGTACGCATACACATCTAATGGTCGTCTGGAGCGGAGGAGGTGGCGGGGGATGTGTTCCTCGCGGCGGGCGCTAGGTTTCCTCGCAGGCGCGCGCGCGAGCGCAGGGGAGTGGGCGCAGGCGTCATTGCTAGACAGGCAGGCACATGCCCGGGGCGTGGACGGGTGGCGCGCCTCTGCGTCCGATCATTTCCTTTTTCGGGATCCTTCAGTCCCCGCTCTCCCGGCGTAGAGTCGGAGTGCATCCGCACGCGCGCGCACGCTGGGCGCTCTGTCCTTTTCCACCGCGTTTCATTGTCATTTGTTGGCGTTAATCTATTACTTAAATGGATGCTGACCTGCTTTTTCGTCTTTACACAGCGACCGATTCCAACTTCGGATGCGGCTCTTGCTCGCGCTCGCGCTCCGGTGACCTCGATTCCGGGAAACGCAACAGTCGCGGGTGGGGCGTCACGTAGACCCACGACGAACGCGTGCGGGTGTGCCGGATGCGGATCGCGCGGGATGGGTTAGCGGACGGGTGGATCCCAGGTATCGACGCCGCTCGCTCGCGTACGGGAGCTTATACATCCACCCCTGGGAGTGTGCACGTCGCCGGCGTGGAGACGGAAGGGCCAGGGGCGTTGGGACGGTCGGCGGGGCGGCGGTGAAGGTTATCCGTTCGCATGACGACGAGCGCGGACTTGCCTTCATGCGTGTGTGCGTGCAGGACCCAGCGCTGGTGCGGCCTGGACGAACACGGCAGCCGCGCGGATGGGGTGGGCTTATTCGTGTGGTCCCGTGGTCAACGCGCACCGGTGTGCGGAACGGGACGATCGTGCGGATGGAAGTGGGCTGGATGACTCCTACTCGCGTGTCCATCCGTCCACACGTACGGGCACACGCATCTGCGGTGGAGAGTACGAGAGCCGTGGCGAGGACGAGGCGCGTCAACGGCGGGAGGACCGTGTGCATTAACAGTCATGCGGTGAGCGCGCCTGCTGCGTGTGCGGAGCTAGCGCGCGCGTGTTGTCCATCCCCAGTGTGCGCGTCGGCAGCGTGGGACGACACAAGGCCATGGCGATTCCGGTGCGCGGGGCGGAAGGGCAAGGAACAAGACGAGTGCGGCGCTGCTGCGGTGCAGATGTCACAGCAGGAGAGGGAGGGGAAGGGCGGGTCCGCGCCGGTCCTCTTGCTCTTCGCCCATCGTCGAGGTCGGCGAGGAGGAGTGCGCGGTGGAGGCGAGGGGCAGCGTGCGGCCGGACGAGTAGGGGACGGCAAAGTGGAGGCGCGCGCCAGCGGCAGGTGTCGTACGACATTTGGGTGGAGATGCGGACTCGTACAAGAAGGCAGCAAGATGAAGAGGGAGGGACTACGCAGCGTCGGTGCAACGACACAGGTACGCCAATCTCGTTTGGTATGCAGGGGCGTACGGGCGTTTACTTTTTTTTTTTTTTCAAGGCTATAGTACGGCGCGCGGCGCGGGCGATCCGCGCAGTGTGGCTATTCACCGGCCTTCGTCCGTGACCTTGCCCTTAGGTCGGTCGGAGGTCGGCTTTCATTCGGGAATCGAGACGCACATGCACCTCACAATCGTTGTCGGTCTCAGCCTTGCACTCCCCACCTCGCCCTGTGTACGGCCAGCCCTCCTCGAGACTCAAGGCCGGATTGATCCCTCCTTCATCGTCTCATCCATATTCGGATTGGGACTGGGATTGAGATGGGGCTTCACCGGACGCGGATTCGGACGCAGGCTCGGAGGAAAAGGACGGGAGCAACACGTCCTCCCTGGACACCCACTCCTCATATTCGCACTCGGCTCGCGTTCCCCATGGCCCCGCCGTCCGCTCACTTGCGCTACCCCACCGCCTCTTCCGTCCGCGCCCTCTCATCCATCCAGATCACGATTCAGATCATGGAGAGCGCGACCTCGCCAACGGACTTCGCGGATGTCCCGGCTATTGACTCCCCTGCGCTTGGTGGGATGGGAGCGCGCAGATCGTCCTTCGTGGGCAGGAGATGCAGCAAGAGTTCGTGTCCGTTGCCTCTCTAACTCGTCTGGGAGCACCACTCCGCATTTTGCCCCTCCGCTTCCTGGACTCGACGTCGCTCGTCAAGCCGCTTACTCGCTCGTCAACCTTCTGCGTTGTTTGCGAGTCTGCAAGTACACACGCCGTATTCGTATGCGTATCCTTGCCACGCATATCAAGCAGGCGATGTCAAGGAAGATCGAATGGGCGGCGCTCCCCGCGCTCGTGTACCTGTGCATCCGCGCGTCGGCCATCGTGCGCCTGCGCCTGTCGGCCCATCCCGTGCGGAACGCGCACCGCTCTATACCTCCCGTTTCTGGACCTCTGCAACACCACACGAGCCTTGGCCTCCACGTGCACCCGTCCCTTGCCCTCGTGCAAACGCTCTCTAGTCGTCGGGGATCGCGTGCTCCGCGCGACTGGGCGTTGCGTGAAGAAGAGAGGGTAGGCGAGTCCCTCCGCCGCCCCCCGTCATGTCTCATGCTTGGATTCGCATTCGCATCACCACAGCGGGAACGACGGTCCATAAGCAAGTCACTGCCCTGCCTTTTGTTTCTCGCCCCCCGTCCAACTTTATGGATTCTTGTCCTTGGTTGGGGCATGCTTCGTCTCCCGCAGTCTCGGAGGCGAGACTTTCGTCTCGTCTCGTTTCCACCCTCAGGTTTCGCCCCCTCTTTCTTTCCGCCAGCGGCCCAGCTACCCGGCCAGCATCACCTTCCATATACGGAATCGACTTTTCATGCTATTTCTCTGAAATGGCGGGGACGCGACCCTAGCCACTCCAGGGGGTGGATAATGGATCATTCGCGCACCCGGGGCCGCGGTCGGTAGAGAAATGGGACATTTTGGGAGAAGACGATTTTTGGTGGTGGGGCCTGGTGGGGCGCTATTTTCGAGCCTTGCGATCTCCAAGTTGGGTGACGAGATTGCTTAGCGCGTGTGAGAGGAGCTGGGCATGAGGTGTGGGCGTCACCAGCGGCCATCCTCTGGCGGTTGGTGGTGATGTGGGATGTCAATTTTGGCTGGATGCGGGGTGGTGGACTCGGGGACGTTTCCGAGCAATCTGAAAGGTGTAGCCAGGGCACGATCAACTCCCTCATCGAGCTGCGCTTGCGGCCGCACCGAGCAGTTTGAGTGCAAGCTTCATCACGCTGCCGAGGGGTGGGTTTCGTCCCCGTATCCTTTACAAGTACGAGATGCTGACGTCGCCAGGATACACTCAGCATCATATCCGGCGCCCATTGTGGTAGACGAGTGGCTCAACGGCGATGAGCACGGGGCGGAGGGCGATGGTGTAAAGCTCTCGGGCTTCTCGTCATCGTCGACCGCTCCCCTCCATCGACGGTCCGCTTGCGCTTGGTGGTAAGGTCAAGATTGTTACTTGTGAACGGGTAGGTCGCTCGCATTTTCATCTCAGCGACTTTCTGACGCCCGTAGCAGCCTGCCATCGCAAAGGAAACGGTCGAGTTCTGCCCCGCCCCGCGAAGGTGCTCGGGCACTCACAGACGATCTCGCTGGTGGCAAGCACGCCGGCCTTGATTATGGACGCCGATGGTTTCGCTGTGGTCTTCCCCGAGTAACAGTACGAGAGTGTCAGGTGGCTCCAAGGTTTTGCGCCCATCTCAATGTCATGCGATTCGTCTCGGTACCGGCCATTAATATGGCTCCCTCTATCTATGCACATACGGCGCCTTATTTCTTGAGTCTCAATTACTTAGGAAGATATGGACGATGCAATGGGCCCGAATACAGCATCGACATTTATACCGCGCACGACGCATGACCGAGTCATAATTGTAATTCTGCTGGTATGCCTGCATACGATACATACATACGTATAGGTGATTCTCGCTGGCGCTCGTGCTAATTTACATCGAATGAATACATACTCGTTATTTGCTATTGCTACCAGGGTCAATGTCGTACCCCCCGCCCCCACCCCGTCCATACCGGCTCCCACCATCGTAGCTCCCACTCCCACCCCCGCCGCTAAAAGGTGGTACCCCCGCGCTCCCCAGCTTCGACTTCAGGCTGTCCAGCGTCCGCCGCCGACACCCATCAGACATCCCGGAGACGTAAAACTGGTCCAATACGGCATAAACGGCGGCCCCAGGGAGCCGTGTGTCCAACAAGGCCGTCACCATGCCTGGTGTTGCCTTCCTTCCAAACCAAGCATCCTCCCAGAATCGCACGCACTCTTTTTGCGTGTAGATGCCGCTACAATTGGGTCCATGCTGCACCACTGGGGCTTTAAAAGCGAGATTGGTCCAATGCTCGTCGACTTGGGCATGCGTTCTGACAAGCAGCCGATATGCGGCACGTCCAAGCAGTTTTTCGTCGTTCTTGGTAACCTTGAGAATTGATTTCTTCATCAGCTCATTGAACGCGATGGAGACCCAGTGATCAACGTCGTAGGCAATAGCAAGGTAGAGGTGCATGGGCGCGGTAAGGGCTGGATGAGTCGAAAGGTGGAAAATAGTGTACTGAGTCCCGCTTTGAACGTCAAAGAAGTGACTCAGCCTCAGCACGGCAATGAGTTCCTCGAGTGGGTGTGCATTCGTGGACCAGCTGCGAAAGATGACTAGACTGGAAAAAACAATCAGGACGGCCCTGGTCGTCGAAAACAAAATGCTCACGGAACCAGATTGAATATAAAGTTCAAAAGATGGTCAAAGTCTGATGCGTCCACATTTTCTGGGAGCGCAAGAGCGGTCTCATCTGTTAACCCATCAAGACCGCTTGTTTTTTGATCCTCTAAAGCTTTTAAACTGAGTGCTTTGGAAGGGGGGTTGTGTGTGGGAGAAGGGAAGTCGAAAAGGCCAGCAAAGAACCCGCTTTTCATTGCCAATAGCTGGCGGTTCAACTTGTAAAGCATTCCACAGGTCTGAATTACGCCAAAGGTTTTTATTCGGAAAAATTGAATAGTTAGCTGCAAGTGGATGTACAGTACGCATTACAAGTGAGCCATCTTCCCAATAAAGTGTAGGGTGATGGCGCAGGGGTGGAATCACCTTTCCGGATTCAGTGGCCATGGGGAGTGAGCAAAGGAGAACAAGTCGCAAAAAAAAATCACCTGACTAAAATTGAAACCGTTCATTCATCTTTGATGGCCTCGCAGGCGCTTCCCCCCTATATATCTTCCCCTGGAATTGTGCGCACAATTCCACATCTATAAGCTTTTTTTGAGATATAGATTTGGCAAGTGCCAATTTCTGAAGGAATCTCGCGCACAATTGTGCGCGAGATTCCCTCAGAAAAGACCCTTTTCAAAAAACTTTGTGCACGAGATTCTGTCTATAAGGCCATCTGGTATGGCGGTCAATCTGCACATTTATTATTTACGAGAATATATCGTGTTTACGTGAATTTTTCAGGCCATTTGGGTCAACAGAAATCTTTAGGGACACCAAATGTTTCCATCCTGTCCACACACACAATTTAATTTTTCTCCCACCGCATGGCAGACAACATGTTTTTGAGGCTCTTGAATGAATATATATTTTAACCTTCAGAGAAAAATTTGGACCAATTTTTAAAACAATCAACAAAATTATTTTTCTGTTGCATTGCACATTTTTTTTTGAGCAACATATTTTTTCTCCTTTGAATAACCTTAACCTTACTACGTGGTCACGCTTTTGATAGCCAAGCAGCCAAGCCACTTGCGTCAGCCAGCTTGTATGGCAGTCAACTTGCACCTTTAATAAAATGGGGTATAAACACCTGTTTTTAGCAAAACATAGCAATTCCCCATGAAAGTTGATACAGATATTTTTAGGGCTCCAACAAAGTATAGAAATTTTTTCAACTGAATAAAAGCTATTCTTTCAAAGTTGCAGATAATCCTTGCACAAAGCATAAAGTTCCACAAATTTTTCAGAATGGTGGCTGTGCCAACCCGCCATCAGGCAGGTCATGCAGCGATCAGAGGTCCCAAGAAGGTCCTCAGCATCTATCAATGAGTTGAGCTGATGCCTATGAGTAGCTGTGGAGCACCTCTTTCACAGCTGCTCATAGGCATCAGGTGTCGATGGATGTTGAGAACATCCCCTGAGGCTCTGATTGCCCTCCCGCCGCTCCTGATGGCTTCCACCCGCCATTAGCCGGGCTGGCACAGCCACTGTTCTGAAAATCATTGAACTTCATATTTTGCCTGGCAACAATAGAGTGTGCAACTTTAAGCAAAATCTTTTTATTTCGGAAAAAGTTTATATATGTTTTTGAACTTTCTAAAAATACTTTATATTTCAACTTTGTCACGTAAATCAGCAAAGTTGTGACCAAAACTGGATGTTTATACCTGTTTATTAAAGGTGCAAGTTGACTGCCATATATAAGCTTATGTCCCAACACCGAGATGCGGATTGACACAGCCACAGCATTGCCACCTTCCTAAAATAAATATATATAAAACACGTGAAACATTCGACATGCCTCGAAAATGTTCACAAAAATATTTACATTTTCAATCCGAGCCAAAAATATGTGTATAAAGGCTCAAAAAATTTTACCCTTACGGTAAGAATTACATTTTCCTCAAACAAGACTCAATCTTATAATGTTTTTTTCCCCCGTAGCAAGCAGAAGCTATTACATAGGGGTCAGGACCTCCGAAGACATTCCTGCTGACCCAAATGGCCTGAAAAATTCACGTAAAACACGATATATTCTCGTAAAATATTAAATGTGCAGATTGACCGCCATAATCTGGGGCCTTATAGATGAAAAAATCCCATGAAAAGGGAATTTCCAAGGAATCTCGCACACAAAGATTTAAAAAAGGCCCTTTTCCCGGGAATCTCGCGCACAAAGGTTTTAAAAACAGCACTGGTTGAACATTTCAAGTTTTTCACTGAAAAAATTGGTGAAAATGTCCATTATTTTTCACACTTTCTTTCACTGAAAAAGAAAGTGAAAAACTCATAACTTTTGCTGCACTTTTTGGCTTCTTTCAAATTTTCCACCTTAAAAATGAAAAAGTGGTGAAAACATTCTAAGTTTTTCACTTACTGTACGTGACCTACTACCGGGTCATCTCAAATGTATTGATGAATTTCTCAATAACTACATTATGTACGCAAATTCTGAACAGACAGATCTTCAGATAAATGTCTTTTAAGTACATGACCTTGACGTAGAGAGATTACGAGTCCGACCAAGTGTTACATGAATTTATTTCTGAAAGATTCGCACTTTGGACGAAAATGGCAGTACCGAGCCAAATTTTGGCACGAGCCGGCACACTCCTCGCTTGCTGCCTTTGTCCCCCTTTCTACCTTTCTTGTCCCTACCGTCGACTTTCTTGGCCCAATTACATGATGAATAACACTGTACTACCTCACAGCTCTCTTACAACAACACTGGGTCAATTACTGCTACATAATTGGTGACATTGTCACCAAAACTCCAGCTCACAGCAACTTCTGCATCTCCACGCCCAGCTACAGGCACGGCTGCACCCCGATATGCGGGAATGGGTTGAGGACGAGGTCTCTTGAGTGCAGGAGGTGTATCAGGAGTATATGGGCCAGGAAAGGGTGGCAAATTTTCTGAATCCGTGAGTTCATTGTCGAATTGTTGTTTTCTCTTCTTCCTGGCCCTTGGTCGCCTCTCCATGG
Organism: Mycena leptocephala; assembly: GCA_029378395.1. Classification (NCBI taxonomy): domain Eukaryota; kingdom Fungi; phylum Basidiomycota; class Agaricomycetes; order Agaricales; family Mycenaceae; genus Mycena; species Mycena leptocephala. The sequence goes on from JARJLF010000034.1 coordinate 339,018, forward strand.
CATTGAGCTTCTTCTGCTCAGCGGCCACCCGCTTCTCCTCCTTCTTCTTCACCTTCTCTGCCTCTGCTGCGTCTCGTTTCTCTGCCCTATCCATCTCTTTACGGGCTTTCTCTGCGGCTCTCTCCGCTGCCTTTTCTGCATCCTTGTCGGCCTTCTCTGCGGCCTTCTCCACCTTCTCTGCTGCCTTCAGGGCATCTGCCTCCGCTTTCTTTGCCGCTTTCTCCACCTCTGCCTCGGCGCGCTTCGCCTCTCTTTCCGCAGCTTTCCCCGCACTGATAACGTCTTTTTCCAGCTGCTGCCAACACTCCATCATGGCCTTCCAAGCATCATCATACGTGGCCTTTGCTGCCTTGAACCGCGCATTGGCGCTGAACTCCAAATGCACAGCAGCAATGCTGGCCTTCCAGTCAACAAAAGCCAGCTCCCTCAGTGTGTCCTCTGCTGTCATGTGTTGAGCACCAGCCCCACCAACACGTTGTTTTGCAGGTTTATTCTTCTTGGCAAACAGTTCTGCCCGTAGATGGCCGTTCTCCGCATCCATAAGCTTCTTGGATGTGTAATCGGCCTCCATTTGGTCCTTGCAGCGCTGCGCATACTCAATGAGAGCCTGGCTGTATTTTTGGAGAGTTTCCCGAGAAGCCGACAGAGCGGGAGGTGGAGGGAAGGCCGCAAGGCTGTACGAACTCGCGCTAGGTGTAGATGGCAGAGAGGGGCTAGCAGGCCGTGTAGGTACGTCACCTGTGCTGGATTGTCTCCCAAGATTGACCGGAATCTCCTCCAGGAGCGCAGGGAGACTGGCCGCCACTGGCTGCGCGCTTAGAGTGGTGGTATTTTTGGCGGGCTCGAAGGCGTCATCCTCAATCACGTCGCGATTGAGGGGGTAGATACCCGTCTTACAGAAGGCTGCTGAAATTGTGCCTGTGGTCATAGACTTCGTACGAGCATTGTGGTAGATTTCCAAAAGATTGTACTTTGTCACCTGGGAGAATTTGCGCGACAGTCGCATTACCTCGGCTTTCCAAGATGCTGCAAGAGGACCAAAGACCGCGACATCATTGGGCTGGCAGCGATGTGTCATATGAGCAACAAGGCACAAGATAATAATTTTGTGGCGCTCTGCAAAGTTGCAGAAGCGATAGGTGCAGTGTGAATTGTGGCCATCAAGGATGAGAAGGCGGTACAGTAGAGTAGCTCGCATGGAATATTGTCATATGGAATAAATGTCGTATGGAATCACTTTTGGGCCCATCCCAAGTTGGGATAGGGTAATATTCCATAAATCGCCATCTGGAATACGGAATACCCGGGCGAGGCCGATATTCCATTGAGCGGGTCGCCTGAAAGGGTAATCTTGGTTGGGCAAGTCATATTTGGCAATATGTCTGGGGGTGGCATTGCATTGTTCAGTGTATAAATATCTACAGTACACGAATGACTTGATTCTGAACTATTCCCGCTCACTATGGAGACCAAGACTCAAAAAACTCGCACTATCCGAGCCCGAGACAAAAATCCTCCCCTGCCCACAAAGCCATGTGCCAAACCTGGTCCAAAACTATTTTTAAAAAAACACGGGAGATTCTGGAGTATTTCAAGCGACATGACAATGAGGAGGAGGACGAGGAAGATCCCCAGGAGCCAGAATTCAAGTTTAGCAAGAAGGAGGCATTGGATGCAGTCGCTTTCCTTCAAAAGATTGCGCATCATCGGCCGGATTTGGATGTGGCTCTGCCACCTGCTGGACATGTTAACAAATTTCGCTCTGCACTCGCCCAGGAAGTAGAGGAAGCGAAGGTTCAGATAAGTATTACATCCTTCTTGAAGTAGACACTGAATTCTTTCAATAAATTAATTTTTGATTCAATTTATGTCCTCTGGAATAACCGTCGTATGGAATACCCTGGGGGCCCTTCCCGACGGTATTCCATAGGAGCGACTCTACTGTACCACTTGGTTATGTTACGCGCCGTTGTTTCCGGCTCAAAATCTCGTTCCAGCCAGATAGCACCAAGCTCGTTGTCGGTCCACCCTTTAGGGGAGAAGGAGATGCTAATCAAATGGTCAAATCGATGCTCGTAGACACCACACAACGCTGCGCTCACCTTGCGTGACATGGATTTTTTCTGCCCCATTCCAAGTCGCGTGTCTTCCCTTTGTAGATCACACAAGGACGGAGAGGACCACCGACTGGAGAAGTAGTCTCAATGACAGTGACCAGTTCTCGGTTCCCATCCTCCACATGGTATACAGTGCGTTGGTCACGATCAACGAGCACCATATTACGAGCTCCCACACCCATTTGAATTCCCTTCTCGTCCATGTTATAGATATTTTCCGGGGGAAAATTGTACTTGAGCTGCAACTCTTCAAGTACGTCGAAATATTCCGAGATGAGTGCCCGATTTAAGCAACGAGCACGACAACTCTCCAAGCCAGTTGTCCATCGTCCTTTGAGGCCTGGGTGCCTCTGGCGAAAAGCCCGAGCCCATGACACAGGCACATCTTCTCCGATAATGGATGCTGCATATTCAGCGACAGCAGTCATCAAGAGAGGCACACTGCGCTTTCCCATGACTTTTACCCAATCCTTAAGAACTGATTCTTGGGGGGGACTCAGCTTCTGCTGATCTGCGTGGCTTTCAGCGCGTGTCAGTCGGCCATTGTAGCGGGCTTGCAAAGTAGTGTGGGGAACATTGTAATGCTTTGCTGCGGCTCGGACCGAAAAGCAGGGGCGACCAATGGCAGTCAATCCAGACTCGGCAACAGCTACGATAGCCTCCTTGAGCCGGAGCTCATCTGCTGCCAACTGAGCAGCTCTTTTCTTGCCGTCGTTTGAGGCCTTTTTGGAAGTGCGGGCCATGGAAGAGAAACAGAAGGGGATTTCACGCGTTTCTCCGATGCCGTTAGCTTATGGTTCATGTTCAGGAACTCTGCAAGACGATAAACCGACAATAGGGGCCAAATTGGCCAGTGCCGACCAAAATTTGACGCGTGATGTCATGCGTGACTGGACGCGTTCTTGACTTTTTTCACTTGTCTCGGCCTCAAATCTACTTTGTTTCTAGCTATAACTCGGGAGAGGCCATACGAGATGCTACAAAATCCATCAAGGCGCGACCTTCGGGAGATCGAAGGCCCCAAAAGCTGTGAGTACAGTGTGGAGGTATAGGGACCCCCGCCTCTCGCAACATCTTCTGCTGGGCTACCAGGATTCGCTCGGACTCCTCGACGTTCTCCACCCACTCAAATATGCTCTTCAACTTATCCTCTGCTTCCTCCTTGGTCATTGGCGCCGTAGAAATGACGAAACCATCGTAGTGACCTTCGTGGTCTTTGATGGTCTCGAGGCGTGGCAAGCTGTCACAGTCCGACTCGCAGTCGGGCTCGAGGGCTCTTTTGATGAGTTCTTCGGCCTCAGCATTGGACTCGTCATCCCTGGCAGTGCGAATTGGAATCCTTGGGGTTTTTGAGACCCAATTCAAGGCAGAATGGTGAAATACGTACTTTTTGCCCTCTTTCATTGCTTGATCACGGTAATTTTCTTTTTCCTGAGAGGCAGCTGAAATAAAATAATTAGGATGGGTCCATGGGGTGTATTAGAGTGCACACATACCAGAAGGAGACATTTTGGTGCAGTAACGCGATAGGTGGGGGTGTTTTACGGGGACAAAAAGCGATTTTGGTCTTGGAAAAAGATCGCGCTTATATCCCTATTTTTCGACGCCCTAAAAATCGGCTAAAATCAGGGTTTCCGTGAGTGAAGTCTACAATGGACCCTCGCCAAAGGATTTAGTGGTCTACGCGAAATTGAGGAAGCTACATGGTGAGGACGAGAGATGGTGGCACTCGGTTATCCGGGATCTCTATATCTATATAACTAATTTCGACGGTGCTCAAATAACATAAAAAATTGCGTAGGATACTTTAGGCACTGTGTACTACTCCGTGAAAAAGTTTCAGGGTGGTCGTGTCAGATATGGGCAAGCTTGAGCAAAAAGACTTTCGTCTCGCATCCCAAAATGGCAATTTCTTACGAGACTCAATTTTATGATCCTCACTGTGCCATCCAAAGTCTTCGAAGCATCACAAGTTTCCATCATATCATCTGTGATACCTATATGTCCAGTTTGTATGACTCAGATATGGCCAGAGGTGGCTGGGACAGGCGCTAATTACAAGATGACCCGGTACTACTTGTGACCCGGTCGTGGGTCACGTACAGTATGTTTTCAGTGAAAAAGGTGTGAAAAATAATGGACATTTTTCATCAATTTTTTCACTGAAAAACTTGAAATGTTCCACCAGTGCAGCCCTTTCCCAGGGAATCTTGTGCACAAAGGTTTTAACAGGAGACCTGTTGCAAAAAGGTTTGTGCGCGAGATTCCCTCAGAAAAGACCCATTTTTAAAATGTTTGTGCCGAGATTCCGTCTATAAGGCCATCTGGGGCCTTATAGATGAAAAAATCCCATGAAAAGGGAATTTCCTGGGAATCTCGCGCACAAAGATTTAAAAAAGGCCCTTTTCCCGGGAATCTCATGCACAAAGCTTTTAAAAAGAGCCCTTTCCCAGGGAATCTCGCGCACAAAGGTTTTAAAAAGGGCCCTTTCCCAGGGAATCTCATGCACAAAGGTTTTGACAGGGGACCTGTTGCAAAAAGGTTTGTGCGCGAGATTCCCTGAGAAATGACCCTTTTTTAAATGTTTGTGCGTGAGATTCTCTGAGAAATGGCCCCGCTTGAGAGTCCATCTATAAGGCCCAAGATGGCCTTATAGAGACAGCTTTCTATAAGCCCAAGATCCATCTAAAAGATGCGAGAAAGTCGGCAAGAGCAGGCCATCTATAAGACGCAAAATGGCCTTATAGATTTGGAATCTATAAGATGCAAAATGGTGTTATAGATGACTGGTGTAGATTGCGTCTCCACAGCAGGGGGGAAAAAAAAATATAAGATAGAGGGGGATGGTATATCAGAGAAGTGTAAAGCAAGGGCATTAGATCCAGAGAGACCTGCCTAGATTGAGCAGCAGATTCAGGGAGAAAGGGTGCAAATAGATGATAGAACACCACCACCTGTGAGCAGCTGAACATCTAGAAGACAATAGAGGGGCATTAGAAGGGCAAGAGCCAAGTACATGCAAGGAGGGGAAAGAGATCCTATACTTTAAAAGACCATAGCACAGCCTTTTTGATAAGTCACATGCTTAAATCACGAGACTTTGTCGAGTTCTTGCTGCTGGCTGTCGAGATGTTGCTGCCGGTTCCCATGCCTTGATCGACATCGACAACGGCTATTGATTTAATTTGAGATTTAATTTGCGATAATCGCTTTTGCCTCGACTTTTATTTGAGGTCTGATAGCCTGCACCTCTGCTTCCTTCTTCCTCCCACTCTGCTGCAGTAGGTATTTTTTCAATGCCCACTGCTGTTTTATCCTCTCCTCTCAATTATTTTGTTTCCTCAGTTGCTTCCTTGGCTCCATGCCCCTATCTGTCTGAAATCTAATCTAATCTTAGGATTTGTACGTGTTGTTGCGCTAATCTGCCTCTACTCTTTTTTAAATCATTTGTAGATGCTGTTGACTATAAAATGCAGGCCCTTAATGTGACTGTTTTAGACTTTAATGTTGACACAGGTTTTACCTATAGGGATGAAACTCCTCCTAACACACCTCAACGTGCTCGGATTGCTGCTTGACAGAATGAACGTGACAACCGTATTCTTGACAGTTCACAACATCATCGTTTGCCTAATGCTCAGACCAGAGCTCTGCCTCAGGCTCCTCCTTTTCAGCAGGCTCCTGGGGATGTTTTTGGTGGAGGACCAATTCATTTGCAGCAGCATGGCCCAGCACCCCCAAGATTGACTCCAAATACTCTGGCTACAGTACAGGAACGTCTAGCTCAATTACAGAATCCTCTTCAATTCAATCCCAATATTCCTGCTGTGGCGCGTCGCAGAAACCATGTTAATGCTGTAGCTGGACCATCAAATGCTGTAGCTAGACCATCAAATGTGCCTGATCCTCCACAGCAGGCTGGGCCACCACCTAGGGCTACACCCAACACTATTCTAGCCATGCAGCAGAGAATACAGGAACTCAATGCTCCTAGAGAATTTCAACCTGTTGAGTATAACAGACGTCGTCAACATAATAATCCTGGAGCACCTCCTCAAATACCTCGCAATCCAGCAGCTCAGCTCCAGAATCAAGCTCTTCTTCAAATAAATGGCCCAGCTCCTCTAGCACAGCCTAACAATCCAGGACAGCAGGCCAATGGACCTGCTCACCCACAGCCCAATAATAATGCACCCTTCCCAAATTTTGTGGCTCTAGCAAATCTCCCAATCTATTTTACGCCTGTAAATGAAGTCGATGTTCAGCGTATAAGCATTGGCCGTATGAACTTGGTCTGCCCAAAATGCGGGGCACTTCACTGGGCAGCAGAGAGGCTTTCAATATCCAGTTTGAATAACCCTGTATTTGGAACATGCTGTTTGAATGGGAAGATTGTCTTACCTGCGGTAAGGGCTCCACCTCGCGATTTGCTTGAATTGTTTAATGGAACGAGCAACCACTCTGCTCATTTCAAGAAAAATATTAGACAATACAATGCAGCATTTGCTCTGGCATCTTTGGGTGTGACAGTTGACAGATCTGTCTTGGATGGTCATGGTCCATATGTGTTTAAGATTCAAGGGGCACTGTATCATCATGTTGGAGCTCTTCTTCCAGAGGAGGGTGTGGAGGCAACATATGCTCAACTTTACTTTTATTCCACTGCACGTGCAAATGCTACTCGGTTAAATAACAATACAGGTCTTAATGCTGAAGTGATGGGAATTCTTGACCATGTCCTCCGAGAAAATCATGCTCATGTCCAAATATTCAAAACAGCTCATGAAAGGCTGCGGGAGCAGGAAGCAGCTCATCCTGAGGTGGCTTCAGAAATTTTCACAATCATTCGCTGTGAAAAGGGGACTGATGCCCGGCGTTATAATGAACCCACTGCCAACGAGATTGCAGTGATTTTGCCTGGGGATGGTTCAATTCCAACAAATCACAGAGATCTTATTGTTCACTACAGAACTGGCCCAAATTCTCTGAAACGGATTTATGAAACCAATGCATCTTATCAGCCAATGCTTTATGTGTTGCTGTTTCCCTATGGAGACAATGGGTGGCATCCTAACATCCCTCTCAATCTGCCCGATGGGCAGGAAAACAATGCAGATGATGAGGAGCAGCAGCATGATGCAGGAGATGAAGAAGAGCCAAACACATCAAAAACACGGAAAACACTGTCCATCTTGGAGTACTATGCATATCTCATGTATATAACACATTATGTTATGCATTGCGGGCAGAGGGTATTATTGTACTTTGTGTGGCATCCTCGGGAATTGCAGCCTTATTATTACTTGGTGGTAGAACCTCTCACTCTACATTCAAAATTCCCATTACACTCTGGGAAGGGATTCTCTGCAATGTCAAAAAAGGCACCATGCTGGCAGAGCTGCTTGAGAAGGTCCGCTTGATTATTTGGGATGAGGTTCCGATGCAGGATCGGCGAGCACAGGAAGCTGTGGATAAGACTATGCAAGATATTCGAAATGATCCCCGCCCATATGGTGGAACCACAGTAGCCTATGGCAGTGATTTCCAACAGATCCTTCCTGTCGTTGTCAAAGGTGGAAGAGAGCAAATTGTTGGACTATGTCTTCAACGTTCACTCCTGTGGAAAAAGGTTGAAATACTTCATTTGACTCAGAACATGCGGCTGGGAGGTCCTAATGCACGACAAGAGGATAAGGATTTTGCAAAATGGCTTCTCGATGTTGGACATGGAAGGAACATTGATCCTGCCCGGAACATTGAACTTCCGGAGGTTATGAAGCTACCCAGCAACAGTGTTGAATCTATGATTAACACCATTTATATAAATACTTCTTGGAACGCACAATTCTTTCTGCCCGAAATGATGATGTAGATGAACTCAACAAGGCACTGCTTGAGAAATTTCCAGGAGAGAAGACAGTCTTCCACAGTGCAGATTCTGTAATCAGAGAAGAGGGTGTTGACAACAATCAATTTGAATATCCTATTGAATACCTTAACTCTATTTGAACCTCTGGACTTCCCCTGTCAAAACTAAAATTAAAGGTTGGATGTCCAATTATGGTCCTTCGAAATCTGGATGCATCCCAAGGTCTCTGCAATGGCTCTCGAGGAATTCTCACTAAAATGTCGCCTCATGTCCTCGAAATACGGCTGATTGGTGGAGAACACAGTGGCAAAAAGGCCTTCATCCCACGCATCTCAATTAGTCCTTCAGTGGAGCAGATTGGCTTTGCCATGAAACGTCGACAGTTCCCTGTTTGCCTCGCATTTTCAATGACTATAAACAAATCACAGGGCCAATCTGTGGATCACATTGGTCTGGACCTTCAGACTGATGTCTTTGCTCATGGGCAGTTCTATGTGGCACTTTCTCGATGCACTTCCAGTCGAAGGGTTAAAGCACTGTTCAAAAATGATGCCAATACAACTACAAAAATATTGTCTACCTGGAGGTTCTGCTTTAAGTCCAGTATGTATACATCCTTCCAATTTTGATCCAGAAGTCTAATTTTATTTTTAAATCCCCACAGGTAGTTTGTCATGTATAGTTCAATGTTTATAAATTTTCTTTGCTTTAAAAACATATACTAAGATGCGGAGCCACCCCTGGGGTTTGGGGCAGAGCCCCAACAAGCTGTTGACCCTGCTGGAGGGCGGCTGCGAGCAGAGCAAGTAGCCGTGCCAAAGGCACGGGTCATAAAGCTTGTGGTGGTGGAAAGAAAGAAAGAGCGAGTTGGTCACATGATTAAAGTCAACCAAATGATCAGCTAAAGCAACAGCCACAGATGCCAGCACATATGAAAGAAAAATACCTTGCCACAGTTCCACCGATGGCCAAGGCCCAAGACTTGAATAGATGTCTCATAGGATCCTGTAGACCCCATCTAGACCAAAAAATGAGACGCAACTACTATTTATCTTGGGCTTCGTTCTGTAGGCAGACTGGTGGCTGTACACTAAAAAATTCTAATTTTTTTCCCCCCACAAACTCAAAAGTGTACAGCCACTGGTCTGCCTACAGAACTGAGCCTAAGATAAATATAGGCAGTGGGTGCTTGCCTAACAGCACTACAACAATGTCTACAGAGAGGCCGAGAGAGTTCAGTAATCTGTTACATGTGTAGCCAACATTCATTATGTATTTCTGAGTCTGCACTAAATAAAATCTGATGTTTCAAAAAGGAATGCTACTACCCAGGTTTGAACCCAATCCACATCAATATGCATTACACATACACACGAGGGAAACATGAGGCAATTTCTCCGAGCCATCAATAAGCGAGCTACCCGGCACTCATAAGTGTCTGCGGCTTATGAGCTAATAAGTGGTGGGGCATGCCCCCTGTGTGAGCTATTCAACCATCGGGTTTTTTTCTCGGTGGTTTAGCGCATCGGCCACTCTTCCGTGATTCACCATTAAGTAACCACACTAAGTAAATATTTCCGAGTCCTCGGCTCGATATAATAGTACAACACCATTGGAGACAGGTAAAAGACTGAGGTAACAACTGGGCAGGGACGCCGCTACGATTTCTGGGGTTGAATGGACAAGAGGACTCACTCTTATGTAAACACATTTAAAATTAAAATTAAAAAAGGGAAGTTTGTTTCGTTCGGACTTTGCTGTTGTAGCTGGCAGGATTCATATATCCGGAATATCTTTGCCTCGCTGAGTCTATATTTTCGTTGAGTAGGGCCATTTCGAGGCGTTGATTTACTACGACCGACTACGTACCAGTACGAGAACTCTAGAATTGATCGGCAACGTTGGCGTTTGCTTCCGATAGCTTCCGATTCCACGCCACAAAGCCGGTATAACACGGCGAACAAGGGCATCATGGCGATCCATCCCAAATCTATCCAAAGCTAATTCCTCCATGTCGCGACGGACCCGAAACCAAGCCTCGTACGCTGTATAATTAATGCATAATTCCCGGTGCGGACAGAACGCTACGTCCGTTTCTGGGCCGCCATAGATAGCGCACCTGGCTGGAGGTGTGATCTCTTAGCATTTCTCACCGATGTACGGTGCCTTCCCCCTGGATTTCTGCATGCTGAAAACTTGTTCACACAACAGCCGAGCCTGATGTTCCCCGCTGGCATGTCTCCCGTAACCTCTCTGATTTACGCATGTAACTCTTGCACACTGAGCTCCCGCCAGCTCAGTTCCTGCACACAATACCAATGGCCAAAAGATTACATCTTCGGGACTGCTCTCATCTTTCTCATATTCAACGTCGCGCACAAACGCGTCTGGGAAACCTATTCACCCGCGGCGATCACATCAGCATCGGTGTTTCGCATGTACCGGGTTCTCGATGTTTGCGGCGTGAGGTGTGCGGTGTGCGGTAAGTGCGTGCGGATATACGCGCCGTTCAGGGATGCCCCTGCTGCACATTCTTATTATGGCGGGTGGCCGTGGATGATATTCTTAGTGTTCCTTATTTTTCCTCTTGATTAGCAGGGCATCCTGTGGTGTCCCTTACCTTCATCCGACCTTATTCCTTTTATTTTTGGCAGTCCTCCGCCTTTCTCCTGGAACTTCGCCAGCAGGGGACGCACCCGGTGGGGTAAATGAGGGTTATAATGATACTACAGTGCCATGAACGGACCTCGGACCAGACTTCATAATCCGCGGTCCTCTCACTCGATTGAAGTATCTGTTAGCTACGTAGTGAATTAAAAATATGCTTGTGCAATCTTTTATCCTACCCTTAAATGACTCTATTGAAGACATCCATAATTCTCCCCCAAAACGGTTGCTTGCCTACACTGCCATTACAGTCCAGGAGGTAAATCCCTTTTTGGAGTTATGTCTGTGGCGCTTACAGACTTACACACAACGAGGGCACGGATTGGACTACATGAAAAGAGTATTCTTCATGTTTGTGTGACACCGCTATAAAACTAATCCTCGAACCACACCGACGCCCGTCTTAATTTGGAAGTCCTCAGAGCGGTTGGCTTCGGCGTGAGCTGGAAACGTTTGCGGTTGAACATTGATCTCCGGTTCATTGGGACACTCAAATTATCACTTCAATGGTTTATTATAATATATTTTACTTCCTAATCCCCACTTGACAGCCTCAAACAAATCAAAGACTCCCAATTCGGGTTGGCGTCATATGTTTCTGTGGGTAGTCAGCTAAACCGGCAATCACCGTTTCTGGAATTGGTTGCAAAAAATTCATCTGGCGATCAAAGCCTGACCAAAATTCTATTGAATTGTCTTCACTGATTCGGAGGACGTGTGCAGTCATTCTGAGACCCTTGGGGCCCATCGACCATTTGGCATGACACAGACCCCAAACAAGATAGCCTGCTGGCTATTATGTTGATTGGTAGGAGGTTGACTTTATCTGAAGTTTTGTGGTAGGTTTTTCTCCGATGATTTTTTTCCCCCCAAAACAAGAGCCTACTCACGACATTTTTGGCCACCGAACCCTTCGATTAGCATATGCCGTCCGTGTTCTGTTAAGAGATACTTGAGCTCCGGTACGTCCTTACTTCTCTGTTCTGCCGCAGCGAGTGAGATTGCAGCAGTGAGGTCGGCTACGGGGTTATGGAGAAGTCTGGGGACAATAGAGAGCTTGCGCAAAAGCCGCACGAGCCGCACGCGGCTTTTGTGCATTGCGCAATGCCGCGGGTTTTTCTTCGCTGTTCTTGATTCTTTTCTTGCTAAATACCATCCAATGCCCCTTGAATCCCATATTCCACTCCTGAGAGTGCTATGTGTTGGATGTGCAACTGTGGGAGGCCGCATTTTTTACACATCACAAAAGTATCACTCAAGCTCCACTTCCATTCGCCACACTCTCACGTCTGCCACGCAGCAGAGACAATGCCGAGGATGTTCCCTCTCCCCGCAGCACCTCTCCTTCGCCTCAGGTTGGCTTACATTGAAAGAGTTGATTGCCACCTTATCAGTGACTTGACAAATTACTTGTTCCCTTTTTGGCACTTTTCGACTTGCCGACGCTTGTCGACAAGCGCGACAAGTCTCGACAAGTAGCAGAGCCCACCAACCAAGGCGAGTAAACAGATGAATATATTATAATCTTACTACAATTCATGCAAAAAGCCATTTGTATGATGGTCTGCGAAATCGATTTGCAAAGAAAGCCTGGAACGCGTCGCACAGGCGCTTTGCTTGCACTTCATCTTATCATACCTATCCTATGTATATTCACATAATTCACATATTTTCCTGCTCTAATTTTGTCCTTGTTCCTGCTTGAATATGTCGTCCCTACTTGTCCGCGTGCCCTTGATGACTTCTGGTGCTTGTCGAACGGTTCGGAACGAATCACCAAAAAACTTGTCTAAATTTGGACATAGCTTGTCGGCTGGTTCACTTGGGCACTTATTCGCCTTGTACGAGTACGTACAAGCACTGCCAAGCGATCTGTCAAAATCGCGATGCTCTCACATTTCAAATTTGCGATGCGGCTTTGCGCAATGCAAAAAAGCCGCATGCGGCTCATGTGGCTTTTGCGCAAGCTCTCTAATGGTGTACATACACAGTACCTGTACACCCAATAATTCTTGGGCCCCGGCGTTCATACCTGTGCCGCGGCGAGTGAGATTGCGACCGTGAGCTCGGCCACGGGGTTACAGTACCTGCACACTCCATACTTCTTGGGTCCCGGCATTCGTAAGCGGGACTGTGTCGTGTCCTGCCGTGTCCTTAATTCTACCTATCTCCGGCGTACATGTGGAATTTGGAGAGGCCGATCAATGAATCAGAGGTCCATAACGTTACGCATAACACCAACCCCAGAAAATTGCCGAGCCAAATGGAACGTGGGAGACAGGGTGGCGGCCAGTGTAAATGCCGTAAGCGTCCCTGGTTGCCAACGGAGTGGCATCGAGGAGGAAAAGGAGGAGGATAAATTACACTGCAGTCGCCAATTTATGAGTTAGACGGTGCGCACGGCAGTGCGGCAAGGAGGCGACTTGAAGGCTAGCTAGCGATTAGAATTAGATGGATCTGGTAGAAATCAGCCAAGAATGACTACCTAACGCGTAAACGAAAACCAATCCGAGCCCAGTGGTTATTTTTTGCTCTCCGGTAGAATTATTACCCTGTGTTGTTGGAATATACATTCAGAGTGACTTGGCGAGGGGCTAAAGGTGTCATCATGCCTGTCACCGCATTCGCTTTACACCATCTGTGCTTCTGCTTGAACCCAATTCGCGAGTGAATACAAGTGTCATTTTCTGTGGCGATGTTTCAAAAGTCTCACTTCACCCATGGTATATATTAGGATCTACTCCTCTCTTTCCCAGCCACCATGTCGAACACCATATTGCATGTCCCCAACGCGCTCGACGCCCACCTCCAGTTGCGAATCTGTTGCATCGCAAAAGCACGTATCTCACCCTCCTTTCTAGGGACGTCGCCCTGACTTTCGGCATTACGAGTATCGTGCTCACAGCATCGTTGCTGCTTGCGATCGCCTACGCTGCCTGGAACCCCGTCTCGCGGCATCATCTTGGCCGCGTCAGCTTCCGACTGCTCGTTTGCGCGTTGATAGCGAAGTGAGAAATTCCCCGTGCTCCTGTTCACATAGCTTATCGTTTCTAGTCTCATTTTCGCCGCAACTTCCATCCCGGCCTTCTCCCGCCCTAGTGCTGGGTGCAGTTTTATGGCGTTCTTCGGATTGGTGCGTACATGGAGCGCTCCTCCACCCCACCAGCCATTGACACCGCAGTGTGTCTAGAGCATCCTCATGTTTTCAGCATGCATGTTCTTCTGCATCGCACTTAATCTGCAGTGCGTATAGACATTGTCTTTCCCCAGGCTCAATAATTCTGAATCATGTACGCAGATTGGTATTGGTGCACCACGTCAACGGCAACTCGATGGAAAAGTTCTACTACATTGGCTCGGTCGCGGCCGTTGCCATTCTAAATATCACCCCATACGCCGCCGGCCAGTTCGGGTATTACGACGGTACCTGCTGGTTCAGTGACCTGCGCCCCGATGTGCAGTTCCGCTGGCTCCTCTGGTCGCAAGCCTTCTGGCTCCTGCTCATGTCCACAGGCGAGGTCGCGTCGTTTTTCATGATCATGGGGTACATGTATCGGGTGAGTCATTTCGTTTGGGGCATGGGTGTTGTTTGGCTGACAGATGCGCAGATGCACAACCCAGACCTGTTTTCAAATCACTCGACGTCGACATTCGGTCAGATTCCGAAGCCACCGATCGTGGTGTATCGGAATATCATTCTCCGAATCGGTTTGCCTTTACCTTTTATAACGTATGATTATTCAATACGGCCTTAGGTCTCTACCCCCTCCTCTCGTGCTGCCTGAACTTCACCGGCTCTATCCTGGACATCTGGTTGACAAAACACCCCGTCCCCACAGAACTAGTATGCGCAGTTTCGTTTCTCATCTGAGTGATGTGCAGCTCATCGTTCCTGCCTCCAGCAATGGCGACTCTCGTTTGTCGGTGCGTGTCTCCACCCCCTTTCGTATACCTCGACATAATCCTCTCACCCAGACCTCTGCGTATTTGGCCTGCGCCCCATTCTATACACCCTCCTTGCTGCAGGGGATCCGGTACGCCATCATCCCAAATAACTCCCAGCGCTCCTATCTGACCGCGCACCATCTCGCCAGTCCCTCCTCCGTGCCATACGCGCACTCCGACCTCACAACGAATCCACACGTTCCACCGTCCCTACATCCAGTATCCGGTACGGGAGCTCGCATAGGGTGCAGCGGTTCTCGATGAACAGTTCCGCGCTCGTGCACGTACAGATGGAGCAGGTGAAGCATTCAACAATGTGGGGGCCGGGGGAAGACAAGCCGCGTCTGGAGCCGAGGGTGGTCAGTCACGGTGACGCGGAGCTAGCAGGGGGGAAGCCGCCATTCCTGGAACAGGAGCCAGAGCAGAGTGGGTCAAGTGAGGCGGAGCAGGAGGCGGGGGAGGAGCTTGACGCGGAAGTGCCGATGTGCTCAATGTCGGAGGATATCGGGCAGCAGATATGATCAGGGGTTGTAAGTCCACCATGTAGCAAGAAACCAGTCAGTCCTATTGTACTATATGCCTGTGACTAATGGCCGCCAAATATCCCATTAATTTTAATTCTGACGATGAATAATCGATCCCTGCACGAATGAATCGGGCTCAATATAGAGGGTTTGCCCCTTGCTATCACTGTCCATAACGTAATAAAAACGCTCCTGAAAAAACTCCGCAATGATGCCTACTGGGATATACACACAAAGCCAAAGATATACTCAGATGCTGTTGAATATCCATCGCCTCACTGACCCCCTAATGAACACAATGTTCATTCACTGCACGAACTGCACGTTTCCTTTTCGCTGGATTCGTGGATAAATCCGGTCGTCCTTTCGGCGGTCGCAATCCCACTGTCTGTTTCGGGTAATGCGAATTGAGTGTGCACCGGACCGCATCAGAATCTCAGGGCAGAACTCCGAGTTACCGGTACTGCCCCGATTTGCACGAGATGTTCATTTGCGGTTTCTGGGCAGGCTATACGATGCAATAAGCGGTTTCATTCGGGCTACTACCGCTGGGCAGGAATAATTGGATTTGCGTGTACCAGACTGTCGGGAAGCATAGGCTCTGACCTAGTCTCTCGTAGACAGACGCTCCAACAAAAAATAGAGCTCGTACCTCGCTTATTGGACCCTGAGAGGAACAGTTCGGCTACCATCATACTGTATGACATTGAACTCCCATTGACAGGGGGGAGTCGATGCGTAAAACTCGCTTGAAACTCGCCGACATCAAATGGCGGCGTTTTCACCAGATCTTCACGGAAATTTATCTTGAGAGCTGCGGAGAGCTGCAGAACGCCCACCACAGCGCCTTGACAGTACGACTGTAAATCTCGCTTCTAGTTGTCTTCACAGCATCTCCGACCAGAGCGCCCTCCGGGAGCCTTCCAGTCAGCAAGTAACAGCAAGTTGAACTTGAACCCTCTGCGGCCTTCAATGTGGATGGGCGGCGGCGAAGAGCTGATGCGGGCAATGAAAAGAAGGGACTTTGGAGTATGCAGCCGGGTAGTGGAACTGGCCCTCTTGTTTCAGCCCCCGAACGTTAACGAGGACTTGACGAGAACTGAAAATGCAGGACCCATCAGGCCGCAGGCCGGCCATCATGTTTTCCGGCAGCTTCCGGCACAGACTTCTCCTTCAGCGCGCTTAATGAGTGGCTGTATGAGCGCTTCCGTTTTCTTTTGCGCTTGGGTTCCTGGCACCTTAAGTCTGAGCTCTCGGATATTCATCCACGACCTAGTCTCTTATAAACAGAGGCTACAACAATTTTTGAGCTTGTACCTCGCTTTGTTGTATCCACGACCGCGGTAATATCTGAGAGCCAGAACCTCGAGGATCGCGAAATTTGACAGGACCCCCTTGAGAATTTCTTGTGGGTAAATGTCGTTGAACGAAACATGTGTAAGGTACGGTATCAGTGACAAGCTCGCCCATGCTGGCCGCCCAGTCGACGCCAGCGGGAGCGGGGTAGTCGTGGATTTGCAAATGAGTGAGCTGCACCATGGGGCAAAGACGCCGCAGCGGCATGCGTGCCACGGCCACAAGCGGTTCAGGGATGAGTTCGGTGAAAATATAGCGAGCATTGAATTGCCGCTGAACCATGAAAAGATCTCCACCAGATCGCGAGCCGTCGATGTGGACAGGTTCGACAACTGCGGTGGGGTTTGCGGGAATTCGATTGGAATATATATAGCGGCCTAATGCAAAGATGCAAAGCAACTAAGAAGTACAAACAAAGCAAAAAGATGCAGTGGGGTAGCTGGTGTGCGACGGTTTTGGTATGCAAAGGTGAAAAAAAAACAAATCCGTATCGTGGAGACGTCGGAAGGTATAGCGCGGATCGCAGGAAGTGGAACAACAAGTTTTCCACTTGCGTATGGAGTCCGACTTTACATTTTCAGGAAACAGTGCAGAGAACGCGGTGAAAATTAGCCCGATCAAGCGGGAGGTTCTGGCCAGGGGCCCCCCGAGCAGGTGCGCAAGCCCTTGCTCGCGGATGATGGCGGGGATGTTGTGGTCTTCGTGTGCATGCGAGGCGATGATCGCGATGTGGCTGTCGGGAACCTCGGTCTGCACTATCTGGACGAGGAAGTCAATCACGCCAGCGTCAAGGAGCGCCGCTCGGTTACTCGGGCCCCAGGCGACGGCGCCGGGCGGTGATAAGTCGCAGAAAGAATAGAAGCCGATAACGGGTTCTGAGGGTGTCAGGACGGACCAAGGGCTTGGGAGAAATTGGAGAAGCAGAACTGCATTAACTTGAGTAAAGATATGCGAGAAATTACAAAGCAAACTGACTTGTTCTCGAACATGTACTGGATCATCTTCGAGAGCAGCGCCACCTTTCTTTTGTACCGACTTCGGAGGAGAAATACACGTAATGCCTGATCGTACTCCACGCCGAATGCCAGCGAGTTCACAATTTCTTCGGCCTGGATTTCGGAGACACAACTGAGTTTGGCGACGGCAGGCCTAGACCCTAAAATTAGTTCGCTGCGGACAATTAAAGATGTTAGATCAAGAGCCAGATATAACAGAGAGTCGTCATCTGGGATGTCTCTCTCGGCGTTGAGGAAAAGACTCTTTTCACGAGAAGTGAAAGGAGCAATTTCAACGGTTGGTGTCCGCGGCGTCAGCCACGTCAAGCAAATCGGATGGTAGAGGACGATGGGCCGGAGTTCTGGGTACGCAATGATGTCCAGCAGCATTGCATTGCTCGCAGTTAGGAGCTGTTTGCGATGGAATGTGTATCCTATAGATTTGCCAACCTGGTCTGTGGTACAGACCAGTATGGCTATGCTCTGCCCAGCCACGGGTGGCTATGCCACGACCCCCGGAGTATCCCGGAGTATATTCCAAATACTTCATTAGCTCATCTAAAGTGGCAGGCGGTCCAGACCGCCCTTGTGTCTTAAGTCCTGTTAAGTCTTAAATTCTGATAAAGTACGTAGCAAGCTGCATATAATACTAATCACGCCTCCCGGGGGTAAGCTCGAACTTAAGTTGCGGCTTCAACTTAAGTTCCTTGCAAGAACTCAAGAGATCATTTAATAAATATTAAATATGCAGCATATCAATCTGTGGACTTGAGTTCCAGCACGACTTGAGCTTATAGCGACTTCAGTTCCTCATTAAATGTCGAAAGCCACTAATCGTACCTGTTTCAACACTGCCCTTTGGGTTTGGCCGGACTCCTCGGAACGTAGTCCCAGCTAAAATTCAATTAGCACAAGAAGTTCGCACGATGATGTTGATCTCAAGCTCGCACTTGACTTCAGTTCCAGCTTGGGCGTTCGGGCTTGAAAAATGGCAAGTTCATCTCCAGGGGTCACTTCGAACTGAAAGTTCACACCGTGATCTCGAGTCGTGCCTTGATCTCAAGTTCGCGCTTGACTTAAGGTCTGTGTTCGCGCTTGAAAATCGTAAGTCCAACTGAGAATACAGGGCGGTCCATGGGAGGCAGTGAATAGTCTAGATTAATCCTGATTAATAGTGAAATCAAGTCTCAACAGAAACTCATACTATCATAATGTGGCTGTATTACTGTGCCACCGACTGCTGACTCACGGAGTACCACGGTCAGGAGTGCCGACGCGGCTGGGTGGCACCCGATGCTCCCTGACTTTGGCAATGGGAGAGAGTCGCAGGCCGCTGTATCCAAACCTCCAGCTCGCAAGCTCAACAGCCAACAACAGTGCCGGCGCTGTCAATTCCTCGAGGTCTTGTGGTGTCAAGCCAGCGCGCGTGAAGGTGCGCCTCAGTCCAGTTCCTCGACGTAAGCCTTGCTTGATATGGGCTTTATGGTGGTCTGTGAATGCCGTCAAGATATTACGGGCCCGAGCCTGGCGTGCCGACAGTCGAGGCATGTTGTGGTGGAAGGAATGTCGTTGGTGCAGAGAAAAATAAATTGTATTTTAACTTGTATTTCATGACATATCTTTTGCTTAACTCAACAGAATCGAGAGAATCCCGTCCAAAATCAGGTGAGAATCGGGGGGCGGGGGGGGGGGTCAAACCTTGGCCGATTAAGCATCGATTATGTTCGCGAATCAAACGAGAATCGACACAACAATCGGTCTCAAACTGAGATGTTTGACTTCCCCTATTGACAAATCTGCGGCGAACGTCTCGAAAATTGGAATCTGTTGCTAGTTCTAGCGGTGATAGATTTACGCCGTTTTGGTCTTATTTCTCTGGGCTGTCAGCTTGTGCGCCCACCCGTACTATTCGATTTCGCTGTGTCAGGCCAACGTCGTGTCGATTTTACTTCTCTTCCGGAGTACATGCTGCGTTTGGATATTTCTCGAGATGTCCTGGACATCCCCGGTCTTTTCAATTTTCTCAAAGCCTCGATTGTACGTCTGAGAATTGATCGATCCAAATGCGGGCCCCGACTTTCAAATGTTACATGACCTGACGCACGGGAAGTTTCTGTATTCCATTCCCCCAATGGCCTTGGCTCTCTGGTTTCTGGCAATTTTACTTATCCCATAGCCAAGTCCTGTGCGCCGATGGTTAGAGCCCACGGGCTCCAAAAGCAGCAGAAGAAAAAATGAAGAAACAAAGGCAACGATTTATTCTATAGGACGAATGGTTGGTTTGCGTTGCTCCTGCTCCGGGTTTCGTACAGATCTAGAAAAACTCCGCCTACGGTATGAACTCGGCTTTTGCCTACTAGATTGTGCATCAGCAAAACAGAAATTCTCTGGCACGCGTGGCACCATCTGGCTGTATCTGACCATCATGGCTGACATGACAGCCATAACAGCCACACGGCCCAGAAGGCGTCAGATTTTCTCAACTTGCCAGTTTCTCAACCCACTGCCATTTTGTAATATTGGGTCGGATTGGCCCATCTACAATTGCTTTTAGTTCATTTTTTGGCATTAGAGGACTTGAGTTTTTGAAAGAGTCCAAAACTTGCCAAGACCCTGGCTAAAAATCAACGAAGACGCCAGGCGCTGCATCATATTACAGGTACATTAGCCCTAGGCAGTTCCGGGTGGCAGGAAAGGTGTGTTGCAAACTTATAGCGATCGTGTATACATATAGCTTGAGATACGCCAAAGATATGCGGTAAAATAGTCGAAGTTCAAATTTGCCATCAGCGCGAAGGTCCGTGCACCATCACGTGGTTCGGCTCGATGGTTGATTTTGACAATGATGGGATATTCTCTTCCTCTCCCACCACCATCGTCTCGCCCGATGCTCTCCTCTGACTTATCAGTCGTCTCTACTCCCCACTGCCATTCAGTAGCAGTCATTCAAGATGTTCTCCGCCGAGTAGGGCCTCAAATTACCAAGACCAATGCTTTTTAGTCGTGGTCTACGTTCGCAGTGGCAACTGTCTGAAGTCATTCTTGGTGCCCTCAAGTCTCAAGCTTTCAAGATCCAAGACCTCAAGCCTTCAAGCCCTGAAGAGCCCTCAATCAAGCCTCGTGCCTTCAAGCTTCAAGTCTTCAAGCAAGAACTCGGACAATCTCAACTGTGACCATAATGGGCGGCGGCTGGGAAGTTAGTGAAGATATTCAAGGGTACACGGTGAAGTAAGTCTTCTTTCACTTGCATTTCTGTGCGCTGCCCGCCCCGCTCCTCCTGTTTACGGCCTTGCTCACGCTCCACATCCAGACGGGACCGTACTCCAGCTCATCATGCAGTGGAATGACTGCGCGACTTTCTGGATGAGGGGATGTGGGCGGTGGCGGCCGAGCGGTTCGCACACATGGCATCGCTGCGGCAGTAGGTGTTTCGGAGGTGGGGAATTAAGGAGACGGCGGGGAGAGTTCTACGGTTGTGGGTGCAGTGCCGTTTCATGTAACTTGCCATTTCGAATACACTTTGGCTTGCATTTTACTACATCCCCGAATGATTTGAGTATCCCGGCCACATTTGAGCTTCTGGCAAACTTCTAGCACCAGAAGTGATTATGGCGTCAGGCGTGTCATTATGCTGCCAGATGCGATTCTGGTGGCATGGCGCGCTTGGTTGATCTGGTGCCAGATCAACCAGACACGTTCTGTTTTGCTGATGTGCAAAGCCCACATTGCAAATATATCTGCGGTCCCCTCTTCACGCACACGCATTCAATGGTTATAGTAAATTGTTAGACTCGAAGGAACACTTTTGACGGCTCCCTCTTCTACTCACCTTGTATCTTTTTGCGATTTGACCTGCGCAAAACCGAAGTGCTAAGGTCGAATGGGGACAACGCAAAAATGGTACTGTCAATGTCAGACAAGTAAACCACGTCAGACTAAAATTATCGAAGGCAAGCTATCTACAGTCTCAGCTAAATTTGGCTGGAATACGGCTTTAAAGAACGCCAAGGGTATGTTCTTTCCTCAGTGCGTCGGCGTCACGGCGTCACGGTTGAGTTGGTTCTGCGCCAGACTCCACCTGTGATCTTGTATTCGAGGCATGAAAGCCGCACTTCTGGTGGAGGATATTGCCAACATCTTTTTGAACCTCGTCGTGCTTTACCGCGAAAGTGAAGGAAAGGAAAAATCCACCGAAAGGGCGCTGACACAGGCGTGGCGACGCCGTTTTGCGGAAACCTTCCTCAACGTCGGTGTAGCGCGCGGTGTAGACCGTGGGCAATGGCGCGCAGTGGCTGAAAGTGGCCGACCTTTGCCGCTGTTTGGGAGGTCAGAAACAGCGCGGCAAATATTTAGGTTATGTGAATGCATTGTGGTGACATATTCCAGGTGTGCGTGGCGAGAACAAGGGGAACAAAAAAGGGCGCGGACGAAAACAGATCAAAGTGGTTGATGGGTGTGATGTGACAGTAAACCTTGGCGTGCAGTGAGATGAGGGCTCAAGCACTCGGTCTGTAACATTCATGCATTGTGTGAATGCATCTGTGGAACATATTCCGGGTGGGCGCGGCGAACAAAAGGGCAAAAAAAAAGGGCGCGGACGAAAACAGATCAAAGTGTTTGATGGGTGTGACGGGGGCGTGGGGTTCGACGTAATGACTCACCAGGTGGGCACCATATGTGCAAAACATGCCCACAGCAAGGCCCATACGCTTAGGGGAGCTGTGGGCGCCGAAAGGACGGTTTTGGGGTAGAGCGCCGTTTCAGACTTCGGAGATGTTTCCTAAAAAGGAAATTTCAGATCAAAAGCAGCCGCGCGCTCGAGGAAATGCGAAATTGATATTTTTTTTGGGGGGGGGTCCGTTTTCATGAAGTGTAGGCGACCTCTATCAATGTTCCAGGGGAAACGGTGACATGACGGCGCTCTGCCCCCAGAGCGGAGCTGCGCTATGGGTAGGCAAGTGAGTCATTGGGGATCTCAAGAATTTCACCATAAAGGATGGTGTCTTCCCCAGTCGCACTATCGAGGCCGTGTTTGCGAATGTGATCTTTCACCTCTTCGATATATTCCTCTCTCCATTCAGTAAAGAAGAAGCCTTCGTCTGAGGAATCTGTGGTGCATTCCGGGATAAGTGCAGCTAGGAACCGATTGAACTTATGTTCCGTTGCGTCGAACGACTCCGGAAGAAGTTCAGGTGGGTTAAGTCGGTTTCAAACACGTCGCGGAGTGCTTCTGCGGTTACAGATACAGGAATGGGGGCGGGATCTGACAGCTTTTTGATTTCCTTCCAAAATATTGCAGCGGAGGGGGCCTCTAACAATTTTTTTACGGTTTTTTTCTCAAATGGCATGCAGGCGGTCTCGTCCACGATGAGAAGCTGGGTACTTCGATCTGCGTTGTACAGGTACTATATCCGGTATTTCTGGGTGGTTCAAGTCTGAGGTAATTTTCTCCGCATCAAGGGGTTGAGTGTTGGACGGGAGTGGGGGAATGGGGCCAGGGACATACTTATTTGCAGTATCTAGAGTACGCCTCGGCAGTTCTGAACCACTTATTTCCAGCTCCTTCGTTCTTTTGTAGAACTCCGACAGTTTGTCCTTGGGAATGTGATTGAAGTGAACCGGGGTCGTTCGGCATCGGATCCACCCAATTATCAATTTAAGGATATCACCATTCATGCATGTCCAACCGCATGCATCGTTTTTGTACGCGTAGTCTGTGACGGAACGAATCGCATATTCCGATCTTGTTGAAATGACAAGGCTTTTAGTTTTCGGCGCGTGTTGAACAGCGAGAAGTAGCGCTACCAGGTCAGCGCGTGCATTGTTCTGTTCCCCCCAAACGCGAACGGAGCCATTCAAACGAGAAGTATAACCGAAGAGTACTGCTGCCCCTGCTTGCGCTGTATGCTTTCCAGAGTTCTGACAGAAGCCACAGATCGTTACTGTTATTGGTGGTGTGGAAACTAGTTTACAGTGTTCCATGTTGAACTTACGGAGGAGCGAATCAATGTATATTGTCTGGGACAACGCTAGGGTGCGTGCATCCCTATTTCGCTTCACTTCCATTCCCAATAGCCACTCAATGTCCCTAAGCATTGTAATTTTCAACAGCTTGGAGATTTCCTCCTGAATCTGATCAATCAACTCCGGCGAGTTTCCCGTGATGGTGCTGTCGTCGATATGAATCGCAATAATCGCAAATCTATCATCTCGAACGACACGGTACACTGAGTAATCAGAATTCAGCGGATAAATTCCGAGTTTCCCTAATTCGCCAGTGAGTTTCTCATACCATTTACGGCTTGACTGCTTTAGTCCGTAGATGGTTTTCTGGAGCTTGATCACCTCGTTCTGGTTGCCGTTGCTGTAGTACGGTGCCTGCTCCATACATATCTCCTCTTCAGCTGTGAATTCTCCATTCAAGAATGCTGAGGAATAATCAAAGACTTTCACGTCCCAATCATAGCGTGCCGCGAGGGATAAGATTGATCTCAACGAAGACAATTTAGCTGTAGGTGAGAATGTCTCATAATAATCTACTCCTTGCACTTGGGTGAAGCCTCTTGCGACTAAGCGAGCCTTATATTTATCTATCTCGCCGTTTGCTTTGCGCTTGATTCGGAGCGCCCATTTAGAGCCGACAACATTCCGGCCCGGAGGCCTGGGAACAGATCTCAGGCTGTCACCGAATGTACGCGTCTTCTTCATCGCTTCCATCTCGTCGTCCATGGCCTGCTTGAACAGCGGCCAATCCGGGAATCCGACATGTCTCCTAGACCTGCAAATGCGAAGTCTCTGTTGACTGGGGATGCCATGATTTTCTCCCTCTGAAGCAGCTGGGCGCTATGCGCGGAACGACGCGTCCTGCCACCCTCAAGAATATTCTGGACATCAATCTTGCTGGTTATATCGCGAGGCGCGACTGCTTTCTGCGATTTCGGTGCAGTACTCCCGGATGGAGTCTGGGGTGGTGTTGTGAGCGGAGACTCGCGCAATTGTATGAGGTTCGGGTCAGGAGCCTCCTCAGGTACGTGTTGAATGCTTTCAGAGGTTTCTTGCGTTCTAATTTCCGCATTCTTCCCCTCATTCAATACTTTGTATAGCTCTCCACCTCTGCTGCCCTCTGCGAATCGCACACTGCGCTCTACGCGAATGTTCCGTTTGTCCGGGTAATAAATTCTACTCCCGTCAATTGTTTCTCCATCCAGACCAAGCCATCGCCCTTCGCGTGCCCGTCCTTGGAGTTTCCCATCGCTTGTATGGAGCCAGACTTTACATCCCCACTCGTGTATGTGGCGGAGGTCTGGTTTCTTCTTGTGGAATACCTCGTAAGGTGTTTTCCCACCGAGCGCCTTCGTGGAGGTACGGTTCTTCAGCCATACTGCATGCTTTAATGCTTCTCCCCACAGATTTTCAGGCAAGTCTGCTGCGTGCAGCATTGCATGGACCTTTTCTAGAAGCGTCCGATTCAGCCTTTCCGCGACGCCGTTATACTCTGGCGTGTCGTGCAGTCAGGCGGCGTTGGATTCCGTGCTCGGCGAGGTACTTATCGAATTCTTTATTTTGCACTCCCCACCGTTATCAGAATGCAAGACCTTTATCTTTAGCCCTGATTCGCGTTCCCAACGTGCCACAAGAGTCTTTAGGGCGTCAAAGGTGTCGCTTTTCGCGTGCATTAACACAACGACACTGTAACGAGATGCTTCGTCCGTGAAAGACACATAATATCTATTATGTTGCGGCGTTTCTACGGATGCTGGTCCCCATACATCAGTATGTATCTCGTCGCCTACCTCCCCTTTAGCCTCGCGTTCTGCGGGCTTACTGATCGGTTTCCGGGTCATTCTGCCATGCAGACATGATTCACAATCTTTCGGTGGAGTAGGTCCAGTTTCATCGAGTTCAATTCCCTCGATGAACTTATTTCTAACTAGGGTTCTTGCCGCTTCAATCGGGATATGACTGAGTAAGCGGTGTAGCTCTTCTGGGGTTGCTACTAGCGGAGCATCGTCCGCAGAGTACGCTCTGAGTTCAGGCTGTGGCGCCTCCACACAGTATACACCGTGAGCAAATGGGATGATTCCAATGCGCCGGCCTCTCTGATCAAATATCTTACAATCTGTACTTCTGAAATGCAGCTTATAGCCTGCCTGTGTAATTCTTCCAACTGAAAGCAACATTACTCCCATGCTCGGGGCATAAAGTACGTCCTTAACAAGCACTCGTGTTGACTGTTTATTTTTGTCAGGTACATTTATATACATATCGCCTTTCCCATTCGCTTCGAACTTCTTGTTGTCAGCGGCAACAATTCCTCGTGGTTCAATCTTCTGAAAATTCAGCAGTCTGTTTCGGGAAGGTGTCAGATGCTGGGTTGCACCGGAGTCATAAATGTCGAGCTCACGATCGTCACTAGTCGTAGCTACCGCAGCGATCAGCTGTATTCTCTCTGCGGTGAGTGAAAATTTCTCGTTCACTTCTTCCGCAGTCTGAATCTCCTCAGGTTTATTCTTCTCTCGAATTTTGTCATCACTATCTGAGACGTCCTGCAGGGGCGGCATATCCGCATAGCTATCGTCTTCGAACCAATCATTCTCCGACTCTTGTTCATCAAGTTCATCAAACTTGCCGTCATATCCCTCAGCTACGCACCACGCGGCGTCAAATTCCTTTTGCGCCTGAGCTGAGTTGGCTTGGCTCTTCGGCTTGCGGTGAGGACCTTGTCCTTCTTTTCCGCCGCCCTTAGCCCAGCAATCTTTGGACATATGTCCCTTCTTATTGCAGTTATAGCACTTGATGTTGCCTTTATTATTGGGCTTCCTACCGCTGTTCCCGTAGAACGCGGCTTCCGGTTGTGAGTCAGTTCTTTCTTTCTTTGCTGACTTTCTGTCTGCTTCATCACTGATACCTTGCAGCACCGTGTCTGGATCAAGGTTCTTGCCAAGAAGTGCGGCTGCGCCGGTAAGCGCGCTAAGGTAAGTCTCCCAGTTATTCGGAAGTGAACCGAGCACGATGGCAACGAACTCTTTGTCGCCTGGGTCAGCGCCCATGGCGATCAGGTCTTCCCTGTACCACTCGAGTATCGTGAGGTGTTCCTTCACGTCTCCTCCCTCTGCGCATCGCTCATCTTGTAATTTGCGTCGCAGATCTACGGTGACCATTTGGGACTTCTTCTCAAAGTGAGCTTTCACTTTGTCCCACATCTCCTTGGCGGTCTTCTCACCCTTCACCTTGAGGAAGAGTGAGTCTGGAATCGTCGTTGCGAGGCCCTGTTTAATAACGGCCTGCTCTGATTTCCAGAACCGACGACGCGTCAAATACGCGTCGTTTGCCCTCGTCTCATCCGCGGTTCGAACCAGCGGATCAACGATTACTGGCTCGACGGGCTCCTTCGAGATCGATGGATCCTCGAAGTGATCACTAAGACCGGCCGCATCGATCGCAAACTTGAAGCGATCACGGAAGAACACGTAGTTCTTTCCGTCAGCTTTGCACGAAGGCAGCCTGGCGAAGTACTCGCCAAGCTTGGCAGTAGATGAGAATGTGTTGGTGGATGTGGACATAGTAAAGCAAAGGTAAGGTTGAGCTGTATTCGTTCGGGTTGTTTATGCGCGGGCGGGGCCCATAACCTGTGAGCAGGTGGAACGAATTTGAGTAAGTCACAGTCGTGAATTGGTACTTTACTCTGAATATACTACAAGCTTTTATACTACCAAGGTGAGTCACTAAATTACGAGTCATTAACATACAAAGGAGAACTGGGGGCACAATGCCTGCGCACTGCGATTCAACTACGCATGCTGCGAACTTGCGCCCGCATGCGACTACGTATTGATGCGTGGTCTGCCAAGCCTCTCGGCTTGCTTCGGTTCAACTCGGGTTGAACTTCCAACAGTCGATTCCCTGAAACTTGATAGGTAGTCTTCGAAGCTCATCGGCGATCCTCCCGCGCCTCTCTGGGGAGGGTATCCCATGCGGGGAGGTAGGCGGAGGTTCGAGGAAACGTGGCGTCAGGTGAGACCTCTCTTTCCTCAACGCATGACAATTCCTAACACTCTTTAATAAAGGGCGCCGCAAGCAGCAGGAAAACAAGTCTTCGCAGATCACCGGCGATCGTCCCGCTTACCTCCAGTGTTCGACGCGGGGAGGTAGGGGTTCAAATCCCCCCGAAGACGTGTGGAGCGTGACAGAAAGAATGTTTTTTTTTTGCGTTGTTTTCAAACTCCACTCTTAACTTGAACTCAGTTGAACGAAAGGAGAAGTAATAACGGTACGACTCGAGTTTTTGCTGTTGTGGCCTTTGACCTTGACGACGGAGAGCATTATTTCTTCTGGTGTTTTTAATCAGAATCATCACCAAAAATGTCGATCGCATCAAAGGGCCTCGTGACCCTGGCGAATGCC
The DNA here is from genome assembly GCA_029378395.1 of Mycena leptocephala. Taxonomy (NCBI): domain Eukaryota; kingdom Fungi; phylum Basidiomycota; class Agaricomycetes; order Agaricales; family Mycenaceae; genus Mycena; species Mycena leptocephala. The sequence continues at coordinate 366,895 of JARJLF010000034.1, forward strand.
GTCTAGGCTTGGACGCGTCGCGCAAGGCCCTTAACAGGCGCTCCCAGCCCCGGCCACCACTTGCCAAGCCTTTAACAGCCTGACGCGCATCTTCAAAGGGACTTCCGATCCTCGCCCAAGCCTTGGCTCGCCCTCCTAAGTGCCTATATAATCCTCCCAATTCATCGACGCAGCGCCGCGACCGCTCTCTCTCCTGGCGACTCCTTGCTAGCCCTTCGTGTACATGCACCTCGGAGTCTTTGGCTATTTATTTATTGTGCTTGTAATGGCCAAATGCAATTTTTGCGGCCAGCTTGGTTTGCAAAAGGGACGCGGATTGACCAACCACTACAACAAATGTGACGCGCTCAAAGCTCAGCACGCTCAGGGAGTGCAGAATGCGATCGCAGTGGAATCTGCCGCTGCTGAGGCTGCTGCGGCCGCCGCACTTGCAATAGACGAAGCGGTTTCAAATCCGGAAATGGTACATACTTGAAAAAAAAAACCAATGCGATGTACTGACCGTCATTCCGCAGGAAATTGATGAGCGCCCACCGTCCCCGGTGATATCTCCCCCCAGTCCACTCCCTCCAGGTCCCGGGGGTCGACCCCGCCGCCGTCGAGTGCTGCCAAAACGGTATCAGGACGAACCCCCCGCCTTACCCACAGTTGTGGAATTGCCTCAGGTCTCAGCTATGAACACCACACCTCCTCCAGAGCCCACCAGCGACGAATTGCCTCCAAAATGGGTAAGAACCAAACCCAATATCTTCGGTCTTTACAAAGTGTTTCCGAATACGCCAACCCGTGATCCCGACGAGAGCGTTAGTCTCGACGATCTGTGCAAGTCGTCCGAGCTGCTCGTGGCACCGAAAATTCCGTCGTATTCGCCTTTGACCCCTCCGTGGTTCCCTTTCCTCAATTCCACAGTCGCGCGACTGATGGTATGGTTCCATGTCGGGTCCAATCTCAAATCTATCGCCGAACTTGACTCTCTTGTCGAGGATGTTTTGATGAGTGACGACTTTGACCGTGAGCACCTCAACAATTTCAGTGCTGCTCGGGAGAACAAGAGGCTGGACGATGCGGCGGGTCTGGATCCTGACACCGACTCGCCTCCTAATAAATGGAAAACAGCATCGATAAAAATCAAGGTTCCAGCGCCCAAAGTATGCGTACCCGAGACGGAAGCGGCGGAGTTTGAAGTCCCCGGTCTCATGTATCGGCCGCTCCTCGACGTCATGATTGAGGCCTTCCAGAGCCCGGCATTCGAAGAGTTCCACACGACACCGTTCCAGTATCGCTGGGACCGGAACTACAATCCCGAGGACCCCGATGTCAGTCTAGAACCTCTTGACGGCCCTCTCGATGAGAACGGTCTACCACCACTTCCGGATGGCCATGAAGTCTTGTACGGCGAAATCTACACCTCCCGCCCGATGCTCAGGGCACACCGCGACCTCCCCAAAACTGCAACACCGAATTTGGAGACGATCATCGCAGCCTACATGTTTTGGTCCGACTCGACACACCTCGCTAATTTCGGCAATGCGTCCCTTTGGCCACTGTACACCTATTTTGGTAATCTGTCCAAGTACACCCGCGCAAAACCTACTTCAAACTCAGGCTATCATCAGGCTTATTTCCCTTCGGTATGTCTCTGATCTTCTTCAACTCTTTTCGATTCTCATGCCTTTTAGCTCCCTGATTCAATCAAGGACTGGTATCGCGCGAAATTTGGATCTATGCCCTCGGCCGACATGATGGCTCACCTCAAACGAGAGCTTATGCATAGTATCTGGGATCTTCTTCTATCCCCGGAATTCATCCATGCATACGTTCACGGGATTGTGGTGAAGTGCTATGATGGCATCGAGCGGCTTGTTTTTCCTCGTTTCTTACTTACGGCGCCGATTACCCTGAGAAGTAATCCTTTTTCTGCTCTTTTTCATTCACACCTAAATGTTTCCAGGGTTCTGCTCGCCACCATCAAGTACTTTGGCGGCTGCCCATGCCCACGCTGCTTCATTGAGAAGGACAAGATCCCGGACATGGGCACCAAGGCCGACATGAAGCGGCGGAAAAATATTCGGGAGGATACATCAATATATCGAGGTGTGATCAAGCTCGTTCGCAGCTGGATCTTTGGGCGGGGCCTTCTTGTTGCGGGTGCGGCAGTAGGTCGTAAATTGAAGCAATACTCTTGGGTTCCCACTCGGGTCCGTGCATTCTCCATTTCATCAATGCTGTACTTAGCATTGCTTGTAGAATGCATTTTCAAAGCTGGCCGAATATAGTTTCAATTTTTATACCATGTTCGTTCCTGATCTCCTGCACGAAGTTGAGCTCGGTGGGTGGAAATCGTTATTCATACATCTGATACGCATTGTGGAAGCGGAGGATCCGAATCTTGTGGCTGAGCTGGATGCACGGTAGGTGTTTACCCTTTCGTTGTTTCCTCAACTGATCATGGAGTGCAGATTCCGCAAAATGCCGACGTTTGGACGGAGTACAATCCGCCGATTTCACGCGAACGTCTCTGACATGAAGAAGATGGCAGCTCGGGATTTTGAGGACATCCTCCAGGTATGCTCAGTCCTCGTATATTTTGTTAATCTTGTAAAATGTGTTCCCAGTGCGCCTATGCTGTCTTCGAGGGGCTCCTCCCCGAACCGCACAACACAATTATCCTCGTACTTATCTATATCTTCGCAACATGGCATGCATATGCCAAACTCCGCATGCACAGCGACTCCACCATAGTTTCTTTCCGGGTTGTTACGACTGAGCTGGGATCTCAGGCTCGTCGTTTTCTCCGCACGACATGTGAAACTTATCGCACATACGAACTTCCTGCCGAGTATAATCGGCGTGCACGTCGGGCGGCAAAGAAGAATTCTAAATCAGGATCTGACCCGACAACGGCAACGACTAATACCAAGTTAACCAAAGAACGTAAACTATGGAACCTAGCCACCTACAAATGGCATTCCATGGGCGACTACCCGGACGCTATCGTCGAAATGGGAACCATGGATTCGTTTTCTACCCAGATTGTGAGCTTCATTCGGGTCTACATTTAATTCTAATTCTAACTTCCCTCTAGGGCGAGCTGTCGCATCGTCTGGCCAAAAAGCTCTATGCCAAGACCAACAAGCGCAATTTTGAACGTCAAATTGCTGCTTCAGAACGCCGTCGACGACTTGCCCTTGCGATTAAGAAGCGACTCGATGATGCAGCCACCGAAAAGTCAAACGTGTCCGAAAAATCTGCTCAGCAGCCAGCAGAAAATCCGCAGTCTACAACGACATCCCGTACTCACAAGAAGCTGGTCCCTGAAAACGACCAGCTACCGCGTACCCCGCCTCGCAAACACCACCATATTTCTGAATCGAAACGTACCTTTATCAAAACGTACGAACTGTCGGAAGACTTCCCCAATGACCCCGCTACAGAGGCAAGTAGCTGTTATTCAACTTGTGGCCATTGTTCTGACCAGACTGCAGGACTTTTTACCCAAGTTAAAGTCGCACTTACTCGGGCGCCTACTGGGCGTTCCGTATGATGGCGACGAAACAGAATATTCTCTGCAAGATCTTGCAGATGTCAATATTGTCGGTGAACGCCTCTACACGCACAAAGTCCTCCGTGTAAACTATACAACGTACGACGTCCGCCGTGATGAAGACACCCTAAATCCGAGGACTCACCCGGACTTCATGGTGCTCGCACATGAAGAGGAAGATGAGGAATCTGCCCATCCATTTTGGTACGGGCGTATCATCAGCATATTCCATGCCGAGGTACGACATGTAGGCCCTCGCTCCAAAAACTCCAGCAAAATTCATCGCATGGAGCTCCTGTGGGTTCGCTGGTTCGGCCATGACATTAAACACCCCGGGGGGTGGAGGTTCAAGCGCCCCCATCGTCTCGGGTTTTTGGATGCCTCGGAACCAGATAGTGGTGCCTTTGGCTTCCTTGACCCAGCGGAAGTCATTCGCGCAGTGCATTTGAGTCCCGCATTCCACTATGGACGCACATCCCGCCTTCTTGTGCCCTCTGTTGCGCGTTTGTTTGATGGCGAAGATCACCAAGACTATGCCTATTATTATGTTACTTCGTAAGTTTTTGTGGTCTTCACGTCGTAATTGTATACCTGCTAATTTTCCCTACTGCTAATTTTCCCTAGATTTGCCGATCGGGATATGCACATGCGTTACTCCGAAGATTCCATTGGACATCGGACTGCCCGAAAATCGACGTCTGCCCGGCCACTCCATGCGAGCACGTCCGATTCTAAGTCTGATTCAGAGTCAGACTCGGAGTCTGATGACGATATGGATGTAGATCCTCCAGAGGAACCTATCGAAACGACTGAAGATGACAATCCCGGCTCGGACGAAGAGGTTGTACGCGATCCTGATGCCGACCCGGAGGGTGAGCCGTCCGATTCAGAGGAGGAATCTGGTGACGAGGATGCTAATTATGAGGAAAAAGAGCCGGCGGCGATGACAGAGGAGGAAGTCTTGGACTATGCTGGATACGACGACCTGTAGCGTTTATCCTACTATTTTTCTGTGCTTTTTAGAACATTGTCTTGCGCGTTTGGAATTTATGTTTATGCGCAGAAATAAGTGCACGTGACCGCGCAGCGGACTTTAAAAGCCAAGGCCGCCCAGGACGCGCCTCTTGTCCGCGACCATTATGTCCGGAAGCGCTGCGCCGCCTTCCGCGACATCTACCTCCTCCTCCGCTCCCCTTTCTGGCGATGCAGAGGCTCCCTCTACCAGCGCCTCGAAACGCAAATACGACGCCATTGTCGCGGCTCTAGGCGACCCCGTCCCTGCAGTGCCAAATGGAAAGAGAGCCAGGAGGGACACCATGTGAGGCCCAGACAGTGTCAAGTTTAATAACTTACATCTCCTCCAGGGATACGAAAAGTCCTCTCGACAAGCTGCTGTCGATGGCCAAGTACTTTCATCGCGGTGTCCACCCTTTTCATGATATTGGGCTTGTCATGCACGTTGGCTCGCAGTCCATGTGGGCTACACCGGTCTCCACAGTGCCCAGCAACACCATTGTTGTGCCTGCCGCGTGCGTTTGACGGTCTCTGTCCTTTCCTTCACAGCTCACATCACACCCTTAGCGAACTCGAAGAGCAGAAACGTTACAAGAACGCGTTCGACAAGATGCTGGCCATTTCACCCGAATCCCTAGAGGCTCTCCACGAGATCTACAAGGCCAATACCCATTGGGCAAGGCTCGTGCAGAAGGTACGCTCATATTTGCATGCTTTGACCCTTCCTTTCTTCCTTGACTGTCTCTACCTCAGTTTCGCAAAGCGTCCAAAGACGCGCGTCAACAGGATACGAGCACGCTCAAGCACAAGCTCGAGTATCTCCCTTCCAACCCGTCGACGCCTCTATCCCCGGCTGTCAAGGCGTCGGAATCTAAGTCAGACAGAGGCGTTAACCACCCAATGTTGCGCGATGCCATCATCCCCTGGCCCCTGCGACTCCAGATCCACGAACGCGAGCCCGTGGAGGGCGGCGACGACGACGACGCGTCTGAGGACCCACTTACGAAAGAGGCCACCGCGTACGTCCAGACTGAGTATATGTGCATATATTGACCTATTTTCGTCTTCTTTCCACTCTAGCGCACTTCAAGCACTTCTCAACGGATGCAAACTCGTGGATGGAAAGCCGGCGCTGACAGCCAGCGGCTTCCCTTCATGCTTCTACGCCGACGACGCTTATGATCCCGACGATCCGGAGGTCGGACTACTACGCAGTCAGTTCTTGTTGCGTGTGAGTTGTTGGACTACCATCCACCTCATCTATCACTGACTACGCGAGGTGTTACAGGTGGCGCGGCATATATGGACAGCACCGAACTCCGCTATGAACGGCGCCTCAACGATCCCGAAAGTATGTGCGGCGCGCGCGCATGGCAAATATACCATGGATGGCGAGATGCTGGGTTATGTATGCTGCCAGGTGAGTGCATTGGTCCGTTTACTGGATACCCGCCAATGCTGTCATACTATTAGGCACGTACGATGCTTTCGACCGCGGCATGGACGGAGAAGGACGCCAAGTACAGTTACGAACGCCTGTTCAGCAAGATCATCCGCCTGTTTGAGGACCCAACGGATCCATGGGCAATCGAGACGCTTGAATGGTATCAAAAGTGCGTGCCCAATTATCTTCTCCACACTCCGCTCCCTAACACATTTCTACGAGGGGTGTCTTTGGCTGCGGCGCTCCAGGCTCGGACAACGAGGACAGTGATGACGAGGACTCCGAGATGGGCGCTATTCTGGCTCGTCGCGCCGCTCGCCGCCCTGCTTCTTCCGCATAATAGGTGAGTGACGACTATGCCCTTTTCTGTACGCGCTGACCACGCGCCTTGATAGATTAACTTTAATCGCTGCTATAATTTCGTGAGTATGTCTGTTCCTACCGTGGATCTATCAAGGCCGCTAACGGTCCACAGCAACACTAGAAACACCGTATCCGTGCCTCGGTACGTCGACCATTGACCTAGGTTCCACTTACTAATTTCTTACTTATTTCAGCATTCGTCCTTCATTTCTGAATCAACCTTCACTCGTTTTACTTGCACGACCAACGTCTTTTGTTGCCCGGTAAGCACTTATCCCCTTACAAGGACATGGTACTTATGCTCGCGTCCAGACTCGGCTCTTCGAATCCACGATCATTTGGTCAGTGCACATTATCTCACATTGTCGTCGTTACTAACTATGCTCTGCACAGTTGCTCAACGCCGCTGTAACGCTCTCTGGCGAGTTTTTCTACTGCTTATTTTTGAGGCTCCTGCTGAATTGTGCGTTCGACAGTCTCACTACGTGTGTCTGAATATTGCTCGCCTTCAATGCTGTTGTACCGCTTTCCGGTGAGTTCTGGGACTTTATTTTTGGGACTCTTGCTGAATTGTCTGTTCAACAGTCTCGCAATGTGTATTCCCGATCATTAAATGTAGTAATGCTGCTTTGTATTAGATTAACTCGAAATTGTACGATATATTTCTGCTATTTGAAGTGCGAGGAGTGCAAGGGATATCTAAAAGCGCCTCCAGGGCCTTCCCAGCGCCCAAAGGCCTTAAAAGCCGAGCCAGCGTCGGACGCCCTGTAAAGGGCTGGTGGCTGGTAATTGTACCTTCCACGCACCTGTGAAGGGTGTTAACAGGCTAGCCCGGCTTTTAAGGCCGCTGGGGCCTGGGAAGCGGCTTCGGAGGCCCTTCAAAGCCTCGCCCACTTTTGGCGATGATGGCTCACCTGCGGGTGGAAATCCGAAACTCGGCGCGGAAATTCCAACTCTTCAACAACAGACACCTCAGGTCAGATAAGAACCAGCGGTGATCTTCCTGTTGACCTGGATGTCTAGGTATTCGCATTCGCCGCGGGAAGGTGGGGTTGGAGTCCCTCCGAAGACGTGTAGCGGTGCCAAAGCAATAACTGTTTTTTTTTAACTCGCTTCTTACCTTGAATTCAGGAATACTGCACGACGACCAGGGGGAAGTAGCATCAGTGGGAAATTAGAATTCCGATTCTTTCTGTGGCGGTTTATTTGGCCCGAACGATGTGGAAGCTCTCGAAATGCTGAAACCATCGAAGATAGCCAGACGAACGGGATATAGCGGAGGATTAAGGTGGTTGTTATTATTCCTGGACCACACTGGCACTTGATAGTTCACGCAGGTCTTACACGGTGATGAGGCTCATCTTCCTGGTACCTACTACCTGCGACTCTCGGGAGCGGTTAAATTCTCATCGTGGAGTATCAATTCCTCGATTCAACACTGATATCTCGTTCTCCGCAGTTTCAACTTGAGATATTGTTGAATGTGGACGGTGCACATTGCTCACGGGATCTACGAGTACAGTCTCACTGCTCCGGCCCCTTCTCACTTTAGTCTCTTTCAAGACTCGGGCTTTCTCCGGACAACTCGGTGTTTCGACCCAAAACTCAACCTCGCCCGAAAATGAGGTTTAAATCACCATCCAATTCGAGGCACTGTTTATACTCAACTGTCATTCATAATGAATTATATCTCGTTCGCTCATTGTTCATCTGGATTTCCACTTTCGACCAGTACACCGTAACCGCGATATTCAGTCAACACCTCCTCCAACCTTTTCTATCACTCTCACTGCCTACACTGAGTCCTCAGCGACGTGAATCCCGACCTCTGGGATGCAATTCCCATGGCCTTGATCTTTGCGTCTGCCGTTCAAGTATTTTATTTTGCCGTTATCTATGGTCCAACTTGCGGATGACCGAGGCTCTCTTCGAGTCTCTTGAGCTTCTTTGGACCTCCATGTGCGAGTATTCCCTTGGTTTACTCGGTTTCCCGAGCCCACGCTAATTTCCAGTTCTCCACAGTTTCAACTTCCAATATCGTTCAATGGGAATGCCGTGCATGGTCAGTCAGCTCTCCTCGGAGATTTTTGGAATCGGTAGTCTCTATTTTTCTTGGCTCGGAACCCACTCAATGTTGTTCCAGGTTTACATCCATACAATGTTCCCCGTATGTTGATTTACTGCCCTCAACCTCTCCTTCAACCACCGACGTTCAATTTCAAGCACCCCGCTATAAGGACAGTGTCGAACGCTCATCATGGAGATGCCCTTCCAGCCCAGTATGATTCAAATCCGTCTCGAAAACATTAACATCTGCCTGAATAATGTCCTTATAAGTTCAAGCTCAATACAAAGGAGTATTAATCGACCCTTGAAGACCTACATGCAGAAAATAAAAGCCTCACGCCTCCGGTGTCCCTTCTTCGTGCGCCGGCGGCGTGGACGACTGGCCCGTCGATGCGAACATGCTCGCACCGAACATTGAGTTGACCCCAGTCGGCATGCCTCCGCCTCCCATCATCCCGCCGAGCCCGCCCCCGGGCATCATATTACCCATGCCCATGCCACTCGGCCCGTTCCCCATATCCATGCCACCCATAGCTCCCATGCCACCGACACCGCCTCCCATTCCGCCGAAGCCGCCCCCGATCCCGCCATTGCCGCCTCCCGCCCCCTGCCCAAACGCGCCCATCATCGACGTGAAACCATTCATCATGCTGCCCTGAAACTTCTCCATCTCGACGCGTGCCGCCGCAATCTCCTCTGCAGACGGTTTCGGCGGCGGAGGGCCTCCAAATCCAGCTTGGGCGCCAGACAGACTGACGCCAAAGACACCACCAGCCGCCGCGGGCGGCGCCCCTTGTCGCTGCTGCACCTGGGCCCCTCCGCCGAAATAAATCTGGGCCTGGACGGCGCTCATCCCGAGGACGATCCCGACCGCGGTCTCGGGACTGCGGCCCTGCCACTCCTGCACCTTGTCCCCCGCGTGCATCGGGCCATCGTCGTTGTGCACATTCGCATTCCGGATGGGATCGTTGTTCCCTTCGAATTTAGACAGGGCGAGCGTGAGCTGGGCGCAGTTCAGCAGCTCGCCTTGGCGGGCGTTGGCGGAGATGCGCAGGCGCTGGCGGGAGACACGGCCCAGCGAGGGGTCGCCGTCCTGGAACGCCAGCGCCGAGTTGATGGGCTCGGAGTCTCGCGTGAAGAGACGGTAGTAGACTGTCGCGGCGCGGGTCAGTGGCAGGTTACGCGTCGTAGCATTCAAATTGAGACGCACAGTACGTGGCGTCGTGGCTCGCGTGAGGAACCATGTGGGGAATATGCGCGTGCGCATCGGTATCCGTGTGGGTGTGCGTAACTGTGGTCGAAACGGTCGTCGTCGTGGTGTCCTGGTCGAAGTGACCCATTGGGGGGAAGTTGTGGTTGAACATGGTACGAACAAGCGAAAAACTAGCGAGCACTCTGCAAAACACATTATATATATTGCAGGCCGCTACGAAAGGGGAATGGTTGAAGTCCCGGATCGCCAGAACAGCGCCGACTTTGATGAAGTGGATATTTACCTGCGACGCGAGGCATTCCGTGGGTTTTCGCCATTTCGCCCTGTAATTAGCGCCCGCGCATGATCGAGGTTTCTACCTGCGGGTGTAACAAGCCGACATTGGCGGTATTTATCTTTCGCGTCGCTGTATTAGATATCAATAGGGTGTTTCATATATAACTTTTTGACCCCAATTCGTGCCCCAACTTCTGCCCCAATTCTGCCTCAATTTACCTCGAGTTGGGGCAGAAGTTGGGAGCTCAATCGTGAAACACTTGACAGATAAATTTTGCCCCAACTCCGGAGTTGGGGCAGAATCGGGGACCGAAGCGACTTGATGGATGCCCCAAATCACTGATCAGCCGAAGTTGAGGTACCGAGTAGGGGCTGTCAGGGTTAGTCGTTTTTTCTCCTTGCTGGCGATCTCTTGTGTCCGCCTTGTCGTTGCCCCCCTCTGCCTTCTTTGGCCCCGTTGCTGACGCCCGCGTACATCGCGCCTCCTGATCTCATCATATGTCACCCTGTCCTGCAGGTCGCAACGGACCGACTTCGCATGCAGCGCGTTCCCCAAACTCGCTCCTTGATGCGATGACTGGTACGTATTGCATTCCTTCCCATCTTCGTTCTCCGCCCGGGTTTTATACCATACCGGCCCGAGGGCGCAATGCCTCCCCTTCGTCGCGCTCCCCGGACTCGGGGGCTTTTAAATTTCGTACCCACTCGCAGCACCCTTTCTTCTGAGTATCGACGAGAAGAATGGGAATGGGACTCGTCCATTCGTCGGCTAACCTCGCTTAGCTCGCTTAGACCCGTAGATGATGGGACTGGTCCCCGAGAATGGGACTCGGGCATCATTAACTTTAAGCCCCGCCTGCCGGCACCACGCAGTGGGCCCCGCGGCGAGCGGATGCTCCACGCAGTGGGCCTAGCGGCGAGCGCCCAGGGGGGTCCGCGGGGGTCTCCCCCGCGCTAGATTATTTTTTTACAGGGAGAAAATGCGAATAAGTGGCGAAAAATAAGAAATAACATGTGATAAATTACTCAGACATGCCGTCAGGCTAAAGGAGGGGGGTCTGGGGGGAACACCGTTCCCCCCAGCAGTAGATATGTGTTGAAATACACCTGTATACGCCGAAAACTGAGAATCGGATGTGTGATGCCGAGAATGATGAACTGATGCGAGTGATCACATTGCCATCAAGAATGGGACTCGCTTAAATTTGACCAGTCCCATCCCATTCTTCTCGTATAGACTCCTTTCTTCTTCTGGGGCGCTTTAAAAATTCCTTTTCGGGCTGACCCTCGTATCTACAGATCATCCACGTCGCCGCTGGCGCATTCTCTCCACGCGGACGACGAGAACGACAGGGCTGTTGATGTTCGTGGTCAGTACCACGTCGAAACGATGGGTGGAACGGTCGAAGGGTGAGGTGAGTCTTTTTATCTCCTTTTCCCATTCGGCGTGGGCGGGGCGACGATGGATACCGAGAGCGCTGGCGGCGGGGCTTTACAGATGGTGTAGACGAACGTCGTGCGTCCGCGTCCGCCTCCGATGCCACTCATGCGCGCCCGCCGGGATTGAGAGGTGGGCGACTGTGGGTGCGGCGGGTCTGCAGGTGGATGATTGTGGATCGTGGTATGCACGCAGCGGGTACGGGTGGTGGGGCCAGGCGATGATGTCCAATCCACGGTGCCGTTGGTGGTTCCTGTCGTACCACCCGTCTAGTGCGAGAGGCGCGTGCGCGATGCACGAGGATACTCCTCCTCCTCCTCGTGACAGGACGTCCGCGAGCGCTGTATGGGGCGGGGAGCTACATATAGTGTCCGCGCGTGGTGCTGCACGCGTTGGCGTTCGCATCCGCTACCATCCGTGCCCCATGCGCGCCGGGCGGGAGTGCGAGTGCGAGTACGCGTACTGGCTTTCGTCCGCGCGCTGTTCTCCCTCCTCCTCCTCCTCCATTCCCCATCCCTTTACAATTTCCCTCCCGGGCTGACGTTCGTACCGACAGCTCTGTGCCGCAGGTACAACGCCCTGTGTTCCTCCGACGAGCACGACTTCGACTTCGACCTCGCTGTGCATGGGCATGGGCAGGACCGCGCCTCGACAAGACCAAAATCGATGCCGCGGATGGTGCGTTCGCGTTCCTTGCTTGATTTTCCTTCTGCGTGAACGCCGGAGCGGGGCGTCGAGGGATGCGATGGGGAGAGTGCGTGTTCGCACCTTCGCGAATGCGAGCACGGGGATGTGCTGCGTACGGCTTCCGCCTTGACCTACTGAGAGTACGGGGATGGAGGACGATGAGGGCGGTCGAGCGTGGTGGATGCGCCCCTCGCGATGTCTCCGCCTTTGTTTTTTCCGTCGCCGATGGTGCGGACGCGAATGCATTCGCATTCGCCCTCATCCCCGTCCGCATCGGGCAATGGTACCTCGCTGCGTTCCGCGTTCGCCGCCATTTCAAACGTTTCCCGCTTGGCTTGTCCTCATCCATGCCCACGAGCACCGACCGCATCTTCTTGTTCTCGTTCCTGCTACATCGTGACCGGGCGGCCGTGGATGGCATTTTTGCTGTGGAGTCCACGTCGAGCAAGGGCGCACGATATTCGAAAACGGGCGCTACTCACCACTTGGACTTTGTACCTGTCGGTAGAAAACTGGAAGGACCGTGATTTGAGCAGCGAATCTGGCCGCTTGGTATTTGTCTGTATGTAGCTACCAAAAGCCAATACCATTGTACGCGATATCGGCTTCGCGATCCATACTACGAGTTTTTTCGAAAGAGTTATAGGAACGCCGCAAAAGGTAATGCGATGACCATAAAAGGGTGAACGCCAAACAAGTGCAATGTGCGCACCTTTTCCTGAACGCTCATCGCCGATCTTGAGCTTCCTGACTGGGTGCGGTCTGGCGCCGACACGTCTCCTTCCTTTCTTTCTTGGACATGTCTGCTTCAAGACTTCTGTGAGAAGTTCTGTCCGTAGCCGATACCTACTCAGGCTGCCACAGGCCGCCGCGCGCTCGCCATCCTCCCCTTCTGCTGGCTCTTTGATTCTCTCATCTTTAACGCTTGAAGGCTGCAATACTGTCGGGCCTTGCCTCTGCTATCTGCGACCTCCAACCTGAAAATGCAAGTACCCAGGGCTGGACCGCGTTGGAACCAAATTTCTCAGCAACCCCCGAAGATTTTCGCTCCTGCTGCTTGCACCACTCGAAGGACTAAGCGGCCGCACTAAATATGCTGGTAAATATGCTGGTCACCACTCAACCATATAATTGACCCATTTCCAAGCCGCTGCAACCTCGGATTTGTCCAGCGTTCCCATTGGGCGGCGAAGACGTGCCATTGAATTTACCGCTGGAAATTCGTCATCCTGACTTTCGGGCGTGCTCCCCAAGCCGGCACTACCATCGGCGTTACTTCGTAGAGCCGGGACGGCCCAATTCAAGCCAACAATGTCAACAACGGTCAAGAGGGATACTGGATGGCCGACAATTTTAATTGAAGAGCGCGCGAAGAGGCAAAATTCTGGGTCGAGCTCATATCTCCTTGACTCCCGTTCCTCATCCAACTTACCTCTTCTCGGGAGAGGAGACAAATTCAAACGGTGAACTCTCGCTGCAGCGCGACTCCTGACTCGTCCGACGCCGCAAATGCGAAATTCTACCTATAATGTCTCGGCTTCATCTCCGGCGAATGTGTAGTAATAAACAAACGAATGTGTTATTGCGGATCGCGTGAGACACCGTGACGAAACCGCGGACGTTGTCTCTCTGTCGATAACGCGAGTTCTTCCGACGGAAGAAGAACGTGCGCTTCGCGCTTCTGCGTTGGTAACAGCCAACAATTTTAATTCAACAGCGCACGAAGAGACAAAATTCTCGAGGCCATCGCATGAAACACCAAGGCGACACGAAGCCGTCAAACGCTGACTCCCCCGCTATTCCAATTCGATCCGTCTTGTCCTCTGCAATCTTCTCGCTCTTCTCAGGATGCAGTCCCGCCTGAAAGCGCTCCTGCGTTACTTCTTTGGCATCCGACCAGACGTGGAAGCTCTGAAGTTAACAGGAACGGGAACCTCGAATGCATTGGCACGCATGCGGACCAATCTGAAGCCCCAACGCCAATGAAACGTGCAGCTCTCGGAACACTCAGACGCGCCTAGCTCTCTCCACCGACGGACGAAACTGCATTCAATTGGAGATTAAATCGCGCGCGACTTGAGCTTGACGTTCGTGATTCCTCCAGCTCAAAAGTAAAGTTCTCCTCAGTTAGAACCCGAATTTGAGTGGGGATGAATTCTTGCTTCAGGACGTTACAGCACTCACGTCAATTAGCAATTTATCAAGCAATGTTCATGGTTGCAGCGGAAGTCATTTTGGCAAGCAACGAGGCGGTTCGACATCATGGGATGCTTTACAGATTCAAATACTCAAGCCTCATCGTGGTCCATAAACTCTGCGTCGTCAAATTCCAATACGGTGACCCAGTGCGGCTTTATTCCCACTGCAAGCGCTCGAACATACAAGCGCGGACATTTATTTATGAACCGAAGTGGTGGGGCGCTTCGCGCCGCACCGCGCTCTTGTTATCGCAGCAGTTCACGCGCTCGGTTAGGCAATGTCTATACCGGGCATTAGCGGTCTATACAGCACCTTCTGATTTTTCTGATGACTGCTCCAGCTCTACAGAAGTTGCAACCGAGTTGCTCGAAAGCGCGACGGTTCTCAGGACCTTAAGTGCAATCCAATCACTGAAGCGCCGCGGTCGTCAGCAAGCATCGAAGACGCATTGAAGTGAACTCACTCTAAAAACAGCTTCATAATCTGGAAAGCTCCAAAGGCAGGGTCACTGCGAATGGTCCAGAGACACCGCGATCAGAAAAATGCAAAGGAGTAGGAGTTTGACAACGCACCAGGTCACGCATAACCTGACTCGTAACGTAGCCTAAACGAATCAGCACAGCCCGTGAGTTCATCGTGCTTCGCTCCTCCGCACCCCCATGGCCGGCGCGGCTGCTGCCTATAAGCCGCTCACAGCACTTGTCCACCCACGCCATCACCTCCCTTACAGGCTCCGTGCTCTTTGTCAAGCTCTCCAACATCCCACAAACTCAACCTCCAACAGCTGTACAAGATCTTCGTTGCGGCAGTTGCACACGAGCGTAGACTGATTCCGCACGGACTCGAAATCGATCTTTGACCAAGAACGCCGCATCTCCGCGAGCTGCGCCTGGGCTAACTAAGTCGCTTCAACTGAAATAATTAATAAACTTTGGGAAGAGGAGACCGGGAACCAGGATGTGGTTTCGGGCTCTCTGTGAGTGATAATGCACTTTGAAATGGAGCTTCCCTATTCCCTGAGAAGGGACCCTTTTCAAAAACCTTTGTGTGCCTGATTCCCTGAGAAAGGACCTTTTTCAAACCCTTTGTGCGCCTGATTCCCTGGAAATTACCCTTTTCCAGGATTTTCACCTATAAGGCCCCAAATCGCCTTATAGATGGAATCAGGCGCACAAACCTTTTTGAAAACGGTCCCCTCTCAGGGAATCAGGTGCACAAAGGTTTTTGAAAGGGGGGCAGTTTCAAAAACCTTTGTGCACCTGATTCCCTGAGAAAGGACCTTTTTCAAACCCTTTGTGCTCCTGATTCCCTACCCTTCTCGTACTACGGGTGGCCCCCCCCCCACCCCAGCCGTGGCTGTGTCACCCGATTTGGACAAATTCTAAATATAGAGACAAAAAAAAAAAAAGGCCCTGTTTAGCACCGCCACATCCCGCGTACCAACGTGGGAAGGGAGAATATAGGTAGGGCAAACAGATGCTCCAGCAGCAGTTTATTACCAGCTTATATACCTACAAGTTTATCTAGAATATTCTGCTAGTAACTACTGCGTGAGTCTGTAAAAGGAAATAGAAAGTACGAGAAAGTTCGGGTAAAGCCGAGTTGCTACAGGCGTATTCCAACACCGGGCATCCCGAGGCCGTTTTCGCCGTACATGCAGATCACCCGTTCCTCGCCTCCGTGTACCAGAGCCAATCCATTGACTCTCGGACCCTTTCCGTTTTTCCGCTGCTACCGCCTTACTACTGTATACAACTATTTTCTTCCTTTTCTTCTATCTCCTTTTCTCTCTACTTCTCTACTCTTTTTCCGTCTCTCCTCGAGTTTACGACTATAAAAACACACACAAACCACCTGTGTACCCACCTTCCCTGTCTATACAGTCATACTTATGCCCATCTCCCCCGGATCCTGTGGTCTATGTTGTACCAGGCACCTCCCCTCATGTAGACCATCATCAGGGAAACCGTAGCCGAGATGTACCTATGAGGCACTATGAGCCCTATGCAGCATATGCAGTGCTGCATAGGGCTCATAGTGCCTCATAGGTACATCACAGCCACAGGCTGCTGTATAGTACTGCACAGTACTGCATAGTACTGCAGAGACATTTTGGTTTTCCTGATGATGGAACGCAAAGCACTTGAAGAATACTACAAGTTTCGAGTCCAAGTTTGAACAGTAATGGCTGCCGTGGAGCTTTCGCTCTCGCCTTGATTACCACGGTCTTCTCACACAGCTCGCACTCGTTACTCCCTGGCAGTATTGTGAAAAAATGGAACAAAGGACTGAAATCCTGGTCGAATGGACGGCGAACGCTAGCAATTGCCGATCAGAAAGTAACCGGAGATAACCAGATCTGTGTGATGTGGATCTCGATCACCGGCATCTAACGGTTGGGGCCTTATCGTTATCTTTAGGGTTTAAGCGGCTGCTCGACCGCTTCGCGGCCTCGCACCGCTTCCAAATTTCAAATTTCGAGATTGAAACTTTCAAAGAAGGGTTCACTTGCTGGCACTGGCGCCCCCACAAAAAACCATGCACTTTAACTAAGTCGGAGCAGCAGAACAGAAGTTCAAGTTGGCCGCGGCATGAGAATGAAACTAGAGATGGACAGAAGGGGAAGCTCGGACAGAAGCTGTTGGCGGAGGCTTCGGACAGACAGGCTTAATTTTATAAAGAGAGTGACATGATTTACAATTTAATTTAGTAAATTAAGCAAAATAAAGATACATATTTGTCTATGCATACTACCGCACCGATCCAATCGTATACCTTGGTCCGTTTTGCCTCACGGGTCCATCTGTGTCTGTGTCTGTGTCTATGTCTGAGTCTTCTTCTGTGCCCGAGCCGAGATGCCAGCGTTCTCATCCCCTTTCCCATCTACTTCTCACACCCTCTCGAATCCGCAGAGAAAAAAACGTGAATCGTTGTCGGAACCGAAGTGTGTTATCACGAACATGATCAGGCAAAGTGACCGCTAGACCAGGACGGCAGTTAGCATCCGTGGGGCGTTAGTGAGATAATTCGCCGCTGCAGTTCACAGGCGCCGGCGTTCGGAATACCTTGTGAAATTTTGTACTTTAATTCATTAGCCTCTCTGGGCACTCCGGGTACCGCGGGTTCCGCGGACCTATATCTGCGTAAACATGTCATTTAAATTCATGGTGTCAACTACTGCCTGCGGGGTCTGTTTAAACGGTGCGGCATGGCCTGTGTCCTAACGTATGAGATTGATATTCTCAAAGATTGGTAGGAGTGAAAATCCCAAACAGTCGGCTGGACACTGGAATTAAATATATTGAAATCATGTTGGGAGATGGACTGCGAAACAAGATATCTGAGATGACATTCGTCATGAATGAAGTTTTAACTTGACAGAAATTGCATTGACACAGACAGATATGAGCCGACACTTCGTACAGAGACGGATGTTGGCAGATAAATACGGTTATAGACGATTTACGGAACGGAGACCTGGAGCCTATTAAATAAATGACCCGGTCAGTACATACTTACAGACTGTCTTGCATTCTAATTCGACTGAAACTGTTGGACCTCCGGCCGTGTTTCTAACCAAACATGATTTCCCTGGTCTTAGCACCCGCTCGACTATTAAGAATCGAGAACCGATTTGTGCGGGGAATTTAGGCGGGAAAATTGATCGGAGTCCCATCGACTCAACACCGGACAGTTGGCATGATCTGGTGGCAATTTGGGGTAGTTGCCGGGCGACAAAACCAATTTAACTCGATGGGGCGGCATATTTGAACACTGTAAGCGTGACGGCACTTTCACTGCACCCGAGATCAGCGCACACTTACTTGGCAGGCTCCGCATAAAACTGCTCCCCGATTTCATGGGAGGCATTACCCCTCCCGCCCCAATTGCAGAGTCATGGCTTACATCACGTTCCCCACAGCGGCGCTGCAAGCCGTGATCGCGTCGCTACATTTCATGGGTATGTCCATCTATCCTCAGGAATAATAACCACGTGAAGCCCTTATCTACAGGAGTTTCGATCCTTACTTTCTTTATCTCCCGGCGCTTACCGGAAGATGGGCTGAGTTCGCGGGAGGCATGGGCCCGTTTGACCTGGGCCCGCATCTGCATCCTCCTGGTGTTCTTGGCCTCCTACCTCTTTTTGTTCTCATGTGAGCAATGATAATTACAAATCAGTGGCGATTCCGACAGCTCTACCCAGCGGGTATGTTAATATTCGGCGTGGGTCTGCAAGTGAATGCAACTGCGTGTGCCACGGGAATATACATATGCATTTTGTTCTACACATCCTCCAAAATCTTGATATACTCGTACTTGTGTGAGTAAACTTTCCAATATTCGCTGGCTTCCGACCTCATATTTCCATTATTTATGCTCCAGCCGAAAAGGTGTATATCGTATGGGATACCGGGCGGAGCCGCTTGCGGTCTCTCGTCTATCTCGTTTGCCTGGCGACGGTGTGCCTGTACGCCGCCGTCATTATTATCATGGTGATCGGTGCGAGACGTATTCCCCCATATTAATATTATATCCTCGAGTCTAACGCCGCCGTAGGGCGCATTAACGAGTTTCGCGAAGGGGACGGGGCTTGTATGTCTGTCTGCGGTGCACATAGGCCTCATAAATTTACTCCGTGTCAGGTGTCATTGGCCTGAAGCTAACCGCCTCGCTGCCGTTACTTTCTTATGATTTGTGCGAACTGCCGTGTTCCTCAGTCCCACTCGCTTTAACCATAGAGTAAGGTACATCAACGTCTTGCTGACGGCGCTGTTTTTGTGGCCCCTCCTACGCTCAAAGCTTTCAAACAACCGGCTGCGTCGCCTGGCCGCGCGGACCTTCGTGTACGTAGTCTTTGCTTTGATTCGTTTATGGCCTTGCGCTGATACTGAATGGATGGTACTTCGTCAGTGCATCAACAATGGCACTGACCACATCTACGGTATGTTCTCGCGCAAAGGCAATTTGGAACAGGTCAATTCACACCAGCTGGCAGGGCAACATCACCTTGCTCGCGGTCATGGAAGGGCGTCAGCTGGGCTGGTTATGCCTCGCGAGCTGTGGGATGGATGTGCGTACCATTTTCTCTCGTATATTGTAGTGTGCTCAACCCCAGATCATGATGCGTAGGTGATATTCAACGCCGCCGCGCTCTTCTGGCTCACCGCTCCCACGGGACCGGCCTCATCCGTCAACGAATCATTCTCTTTGAGGCTCACAACACAGACCGATGCCAGCATGATTCCACCGCGAAAGTCAAACCCAAGTCTACCTCGAAAAAGCATTTGTCTGCCTGGGAGCGAATTCCCTGAACAACTAAACTAAACGAGATGTGCCATCGCTTCGCTCCGGCAGGCCTGAAGATTAAAATAATTAGAATGACACAAAGTGTGGAACGGAGTCCGAGGAACAGCATGAATCAAATCCATGCATTTAAATATGTACATGGATCCCGATAGACCCAATGAACCATACAAAACATCACCAGCAAGCAAAGAAAATCCCGAAAGATTTGCGGAGTAAAATAACTTCTGAGTGCGGGAATGGTTTACTGGCTGCGATGTACTCAGCCTCCATGGTCGATTGCGCAGTGACACTTTGCAGGCGGCTGATCCAGGAAACAGCCCCCCAAGCAAGGAGAACCAGTGTGCCCGATGTCGATCGCATCTTGTCCCTGTCACCAGCCCAGTCCGCATCCGTGTAGCAGAGTAAGGTCTGGGATATGGGAGTTGCTAAACGACCCGATCCTCGATACGTGATCCCCAAATCGAGTGTACCTTTGATCTATTGCAGCAGATGCATCAGAGCGTTCCAATGCTGGATTCCCGGGCTTCGAACTGAACCGACTGCCAACCCGCACTGCAAATGCCAAGTCAGGCCGGGTTCCCAACATCCCATACATCAAACATCCCAGCAACCCTAGGTAATCCTTACTCGCCATGATCTGTCGCGCCTCTGCAGTTTTCGGCCCCATCTCACTGGTCAATTTCATTCCCACCGGGAACGGAGTAGATGCAGCCTTGCAATCCGCCATCCCGAATCGTTCAACCACACCTTGGAAGTACTTCTTCTGTGAAATGCGCACAGTCTGAGCTTTGAGGTTCTGAGGAATCTCGAGGCCCAAACAGTATCGGGCGACACCAAGATCTTTCATTTTCAGGCGTTCCGACAGCTGCGATTTCACGGTGTTCCAAGTGGGTTCATCATTTGTTGCCCCTTGTAGATCGTCGACGTATAATGCGATGACAACGATGATGTCCCCGCATCACCAAATTCCCGGAGATCTTGTGATTGATTGCTGATGTTGCAATCAAGGCGGACTCTTGGAACCCGCACAACCGCTCGCAATCTCATCGCAATCCGCTCACGACACTGTTACAAAATAGAAGATCGATTGTATATATTACAATCAGGTTGCAGCCTGCTCACCACCGAATTGCAAGGACCTAGTTACATTACATATATTACATCCTCACCTGTAGTAACTTGCTTATACCTTGGCCATACCTTGCTCAATTGCCTAGGTCTCTTCAGATTTGGAATTTCAAAACTTTGTATTTTCTACTAGTCCAAGGATTGTGGAAATCAGCCAAGATTTGAGCAAGATCCAAAAGCATCTCATGTCGTTGTAGAATATTGAATGCAATAAATGAAAACCAAGGATGCTCTTGAAATCTCCGATCAGAGAAGTTCAAAAGGTGCTTGACGTGCCGTTTGAGGGACACAGGTACACTTCGTCTGGAGTCGTTTAGCCCACCAATGCCATAAGGAAACTGAGTGGGGCAAGGCATTCTTTTGAGGGGATCAAGTTGGAGGTACTGGGTGTGTCAGACTGCCACCTGTTTGAAAATCCCCCCCAGAGCGTCGCTTTTCCTGAGGTTTGTGCACGGAATTTGGTGGGTGACCCTCGATGAAAAATGTGTATCAGAGGGGGTAGAACCCACCCCCAAAATTTTGGGGTTGATTGAATAACATCTGGGTTCACACCAAATATTCAGGATGCCCTCCCTTTTGAGGCTGTTCATATGACTAGTTCACGACGACCCACAGCGACGGCACGAAGACTGTGACCATTGGCAATTATCATGCTACGACCTAGTGAGCGCTCATACTCGTGTCTATCACACCTGTTGTTCGACATTTTAATTCCTGTGATAGTTTGTGCCCGCTGTTCCACAACCGAGCCTCACTAGCATCACTATGTACTGGTTCTTCGGGGGGTCGCGCCGACTCCCTCGTTCACGAGATGTCGCATGCCTTCGCCCACACCAAGGACTGTAAGTCTCGCGTTCCGTACGACCCATTGCTCGAGAAACCTGACGCGTGTCCGATCGAGTAGACGTCTACGGTTGCGCCAACACGCGCGCGCTCGCCATCTCGAACCCAGCTGAGGCTGCCAATAACGCCGAGACCTGTGGGGTGCGATCGAGCCATTCTGCTCAAATGATCTCAACGCTGACACCTCGCATGGTGCTTCAGTATTGCTGCGTACCAGGCTACACAGTGCTCTTAAGCTGTCCCTCCCTAGGCACACTATATAAGCGTAGCTACTACTCCCTGTTAGCTACAGGACTCCCCTTGAACGAGACTACTTACAACTGCCTGTTTATTCCTCGTTCCCGGAATCCCGGCACTCGAAGGAAGACTGCTCTGAATCGTTAAGACTCCACCACAACACCGACAAACTCCTACACCATCCGTAGCTTTGCTCTGGAACTGCTCTGTGTTCTCCCATGGCAGGAAAAATTTCAGATTATAGTAGCAATTATCTCTTCTTTCGGTTGAGTCTGACTGAGACTCCTGTACACCCATCTTGTCAGTCGCAGCAAGGAATTCACAGGTCGTTTTCTCAGAGTCTAACCCTAGCGGACTTATATCGAAGAAAAAAGGACAGAGTCGCAGTCAAGTCGACCTGTGCCAAAAAAGCAAGAACATACGACGAGCGGCAAGCCCCGCCGCCCTGTTGTCTCTTCCTCGTATTCCAAATCCTACCCCATTCCGGCCTCCGTTCATCCAACTGCGTGGAATGATTCAACAACCCATGCTTCGCGCTGTCTGTTCTCGGATTCCATTCTATTCCGACCCCTGCTCCGTCCCGACATCCGACATCCGCGTTCCGTCAAATTCTTTGCTTGCTTCCTGCTGTCTTTTCTTAGATTCTATTCCAGGATCCCGGCGATTGTCTCGGGCGTTTTTCATTTCGACATTCCCAACTGCGGCTGCCGAGTGTCTGAGAGCTACTCGGAGACGAAACGCTCGGCGCGGTTTACTGTACTATGTCTCTAATCCTAGAATGTGGTGCCACATTCCGGCGAATTAGGGCCCCCAAACCCTGGAATCTTGCGGTGAGTCCTGAAATCTAGCGGGGTTATTTTTTTTGGAAAATCTGGCCTTTTCGGACGAGAATCTGGTGGTGAGCTGTGGAATCTGGCAGTTTATGAAAAAAAGATGTAACCACGGAGGAGTCAAGGAGCGCTCGTGTTTTGACGGTTTCTGAATGGTGTCGGGATGATGTACTCGAAGATAAAATCAAAATAAACTTGTAACAAGTTTGTGTATGACTCGGCCCGAATCGAACAAGCTGCGTCTGCAGAACGCATGGGGGTCCCCTGAGAACTGTAGATGCAGACCATCCGCCGCAGAGGCGGCATTAGAATCCGAGGTGGGTAAGGACGATACCATTCAAGACAGTACTGTAAAGCCCATTATAGCCGCACGGCGGAGTTGTTGAATCTCTTCATCACAATGTACACTGTAAATAAAGCCTTGGTTTAAACCTTGAAATAGCCGAAGCGGTAACACCATCTCGCACCCTTAAATTATTTATTATTGCCCAGCCTTGATCAAATCCGCCGCCTTACAAACTCGCGCTCAAATGCGCGCTAGGCTGCATAGGCAAAGACCGACGTGTCGATCATGCGCACGTTCGCCGCGTCGCACACCCTCAGCTGCGCGTCGACCACACCTACATTACCAATACCAAAATGAGCGAGTCAGAATTGTTTATGTAGGGATTTTGCAGTATGGATATAGGGATGGAGCATGGGGCAAAGGAAGCATCAAGGATCAAGGAAGACGGAAGACGGAAGACGGCCGTACCGATGGGATGCGCGACGACCCGAAACTCTGGAGGATGTATGGTTGCCAATGGACTGCCGTGCGCCCTCGCCGTCGTCGAGAACCGCGGCGCCTGGGACGGTTTTTCCGATGAAGATTTCTGCGGGAGAAAAGCAATCAGTACGTGGATAAATGTGTGTGGTCGACAGTGGATGCTCTACATACCTGAGCGGTGGCATCTTGAAAATCTTCCGCACGAGCTGCAAGTCCGCAACCATAACGGTTGAACGATACGTCGAAGTAGTTGACGTAGATGTTGGGATAGTTGAAAGGGTCGGCAGACTGGTCAGAGACTGAATGAACACCAAAGATACCAAATCAAACGCATATGGACTGGACTCACCACTCTCTCCACCCGCCCCCGGCTGAACGGGAGTAGTTGCCAAAAATTTGTAACGATTTGGTTGGAATCAGAGGTAGTTGCGGTGAGGGTCTCCTGAAGCAGGACGAACAAACAAGGCATACTCGAATGCGACATCCAGTCCAGTGATATAAGCATCTCCACCATCGGCGCTAGTCAAAGTAAATCAGTAAATTCCAGTTCCGTCGTGGGACGTAAATCACTCTTCCCTCATACCTTAGGCTTTATCCTCCAACATCCCCGCCTGCTTCCTAAAGATTGTCTCCACCGTCTCAGCCGAATACCAATTCTCCGCCTAACTCGCACCCCACACCTCAATCGAACGCTCCACCTCCGCAGCTTTCGCATCTGACACGTTCCCGAAGATCTGAAAGAAATTCGGGTACGCGACTGCGTTGTTGGGGCCGGTGCCGTTGACGGGGAAGCCGCTGCCGCCTGCGGCTATGATTGTGTTGTCTTTCAGAGAAGAGGGAGTAAGGGCTCAATTCAGTCGCATATGAAATTGGTGATAAGTAAACTTGAAGCCTACCTGCTCCTAGAGGTTTTGCCTGACAGTCTTCAAGTCGAGGAGAGTGGTGGTGTTCAGCGGACCCAGGACATCTGCGTGGCCGATGCCAGAGAGTTGTAGGACGGCTGCTGTCTGGTATAGAAAAGGGTTCAGTTAATTCCATTGATATTGGACGATGCGTACGAGCGACTGGATGGGGAGAATACGCACACGGAGAGCCCCAGCAGCGACGATGTCCTCTTTTCGCGCATGCGCAGTGAGGCGTGTAGTGTCGTTCGTGGTGTTGTGTACGTGTCGAACCCAATACCGGTGGCGACGAGCGGTAGCTTTGTGTCCGCCCACGCTATTTTGGTTACGTGGAATATTTTGTTCGTAAAAGGCGAGGGAAGGTGCGTGCGAAGCAAATATGCTCACAAGGTGCTGCGTCAGCGTAACCCAGTTGTTCGGGCGGTTTCAAGAGGGGTGAGATATGCCTCCGCAGAGATAGAGCGTCGGTCATCGTTATTGTAGTCGGTAAACTTCAAATAATGCGTTAGACAATAAATAGAGTGAAGAAGGAGTGGGCTCATACGACGGGATCCATGGAAACGCAGTTCGGATCTCCCGCACTGAGGTCTGGGCAGTGTACGGTGCCAGAAGTGTTCGTCGCTGAGGCTGTGAAGGCTGGCTGTTGCGGGCCACCGTACATGCCATGCGAGAACGCTGCATGGACCGGGCCAGCCGAACCGTGAACCGCAGGGAAGGTCGCGAGTTGGGGGCATGAAGTTCTCGGACTTATATGAAAAGATGGGCGTTAGCGATGCGGAAGTATGGCTTATGCTAAATTCGACACACTTTTCGCATATAATGCAGCATTGCGGCCCAACTCCATCCTACATAAGCCTCGGAATCCTCGGGAAGAGTCGACCAGAGGTCGTGCTGCGCCGCCGAACCCAGTTCGCCATTCCTATGTAAAGATACCAAGCAACTCCAGCTGGGTACACACGGATGGCCTTGATGAGTCTTCTTGTGAGTCCATCCGGCATAAAGTGAAAGGCAAGCGTGTCCAAGACTACGCGTCAGCGAGACCTAGGGGCGAAACAACGGCAAGTAAGAGAATTACCAATGACAGCAGAGCACGTTAGGCTCGTTACCAGCCTGCCTACGACGAGTAAACATGTGGCGAGCACTTTACCGTAAGCATTAAAAGAAATCGGCTTTGAAAAACTGGGGGGTGCACTCAGGTGGTGTTGGTGTGCTCGACGGAGAAGTGGCAACAGGTCGATGATATGCGTTCACGGGGCGAGATCCCCGTCCGCGCCCTGGAATCACCAAAGTCACTCGGTGCGAACTTACACCGGTTGATCGGCCCCGCGCTGCAATAGAGGTGGGCGGAGGTTGGCTCGACGGATTGGATCGCGACGATTTGCCAGTGGCGCCACCGGGCAGGGCCGCAAGTGGAACATGCTGCACTGTATGCCCATCTGTGTCGTTCAGCCCAGCGGATCGTATTTCAGCCATGGATTCGGGAAATGGTGAGAGCAAGAGCTATTACGACGATGAGAGCCTGAGCGCCAAGGAGAAACGCAAATGGCACAGCCACTCAGTGGCAGATATCATCAAATACTCTCGGCTGATTCCGCATGACACGAGCACTGAAAAAATACAGCAATACGCCATGAGGGGGTATATACCATTGGTGGCACATACATACATTCAGAGACTTCGGCGCGCTCCAGAGTGCCAACGGCACGTAAGCGCAATGCAGAGGAGACCATTGGAGTGTGCAATGCCGCAAAGAAATCTAAAAAGGTGGGCCCGAATCATTCTGCAGATGTCGTCAATGCTAATGTCAATTCCCCAGTGACCGGTATTTATATAGATTCTTATACACCCATATGTTGTTACAATCCTATGACTTTTATGTGCCGTCTGTCTGCCTTAGTACATTTATTGCACATCTAGCTGCGTCGTGAGCATGGAGTGGCAGTGCAAAAGGGATCAATTCTGAATTGATGGCACCATCGTTCAACGGATGCGGCGGAGGACTGAATGTGCCGGCCATGCGCTGAGGGGTGGAACATTCGGGGGAATGTACCGGCTGCAGGTGCGAATGTGCCGCTGGTAGGCTGAATGTGCCGGGCACTTGAATGTATGTAAGTGCCGGGTTTGGTCTATCCCGGTGAGAGTCGAGGTGAGAGTTGTAGACAAAGCACGTTGTCACAAGGGTCACATTGATGACCAGGGCGATCATGATCGGTGCTGAATTGATTTAGTCCGTTGATGGGTAGTATATCGACTGAAATCCCTCTCGTACGAAAAGCAAATCAATCAAGTACGTCTGTCATTGAATACACTGAACCTGAACGAAGCCACTCGTGCATATTAAGCAAAATCACTGGCCACGAGGACCTTCCTCCCACCCGCTCTCACTTGGAAGTTGATCGTCTTCGCAGAGCCAGCAAGTCGCGCTGTAACCGTGGCACTCACGGAGAGCGTCGAAGTAATGTTAGCCGATGTTAGAATTCCGTTAGACCAGACTGCGTCAACCAACATCCCACCCCTCGCGCGTAGGCCGGTGAATGAACCAGATGCCAGCTCTGTTGGAACCGCTGGGAGGAGGTGAATTTCGCCTCCCTGAGACTGGAGAAGGGTCTCGAGAATTGTACCCAGCGCACCGAGGTTCCTAAGGAGGAAGTAGAAAGTGAGATGGTTGGTACCATTTTCCATGTGCCGATACTCACGAATCGATTTGGAACTAAAATGCGATTAAATACGGAGTTATATCTGACGATATGACACTCACAATCAAGTTCTTTCCCATAAGATTCGGCCAAATTGCGTTGTTAGAGGATAACAATATCCTGATTAGATTCGCATTAATAATGCGAATAAGGTTTCAACTCTCGTCACGCACTTGATATCATTCTGAACATGAGTAGCATTTAGCAATCGGGCCCATGTAGCAATACGCCACGCCGTCGGCCTTGTGCACGAGTCAGCTTCTTCAGGGCTTAACCAAGTATGTGAATGCATACCACCCCGCCGTGTTAAACTCTCCACGAATACGAGAAGCGTCTCGGCCGCCTTGGATAGTGTCTGATTCAAAAATGGGCCAATTTGATGGCTTGGGTATACGCCGTAGAGCGGTGAGAGGTGACTGAAGGTCGAGGGCTAGAAAATTAGAATGTAGATAACCAGAACTGTACTCAGATTGAGGAAAATTACTTTGGAATCCCAATCTAGAATATAGTCCTAAATGTTAAAACACCTAAGCGCTAGGTCATCTAGATTCACCTGTCAACCATTCCTGAAGCTGCCCGCCGGATCCAATTAGGAACGGCGGAAGCCTTGCGGCTGCCGCGTTCAACTGCGCGCTCAAAACCTCGTCAACGCCGAGAATTCTTGCGAAAGTCACGGTTTGGCTGAATAAATCTCGGAGCATCTGGCAATAAGTGTTCAGAGTGATAAGGAGCATCCAGCCAAATAAAAGAGCCATACAGAATTATCCATCGTCGTGCCCAGGTTCGTCGAAATGTCCTCCCCACCAACGGTCTCAAAGGCTTTCTCGGGCGACATAGAAGGATTCACGACCAGCCAGCTGGGATGCCGGTTAATAAGACAACTCATATGATTTCTTACGTACTCGGTGTTGTTTGGATGAACTTGTAAGGTCTCTAGGAAGAACTGAGAGGCTCCACGGAAAAGGGGGTACACTCGCTTGACAAATGTGGTATTGGTTGGGTCGAATCTGCGAGTTGTTATATTACCATTTGAAGATACGAGAATTCATACAGATAGTGTTCCCATATCGTCTGGAGCTCGAAGACCCCGCCCGTCGGCCAAAACCCGTAGAACGACGCGTCAACTTCAAAATTTGCATCAGTCGATTTCTTCGGGTAGTATCATTCTGAAAACGCACTAGGAGCAGTCGCTCGCCACTGGTCCGTGCTGCAACCAACAATTATGAAGTCATTCTTATCTTATCCTCAAAGACACACTTATGATGCACCATCCACGGGCTGCCGTTTCCCGGTCCAGCCCCAGTCCCCACGGCCGTAGAAGTTGCGTTGTACATGACCTGCGCCATGTGTGCACCTGTGATGGAGACATCTTCTATCAGGCGGACCACCGGCTCAACAAGGTCCGCCAGATTCGCCACTTCTGCGCCCCAGCTGAGAATTGTTCCAGAGAAGTATAAAAGCAAGGTGAACGGCAGCACGAACTAATTCATTTCAAGGTTAATGTTGATCGTGAATTTACTGGATTTGGTCCCGGGAAGTCAGATGAAATAAATATACTCGAGTTTAAGCCGCACCTGTTCCACGTCGGAAGAAGGTCCTCGTTCCAAATACCCTGAATAAAGACTACGATCAGCCGAACGATGGCTCAACACTTATCCCACACGTACCTGAAGATTTGGAGGCTGCGCTCCACCCCAGCTCGAACCAATTAACAAATATCTGCCCCAGTTCAAATTGAGCGCGACGAAGCCTGGGTCAAACGTCTTCTGGAAATTCGCGGCTCGCACATCCGTAGGCAAGGCCGCCGCAGATTCGTTCTGCCCAAAATCAAACGCCACGCGGTTGAACAGCTGCTGGTATGCCGCGACGTGCGCTGCCTTGAGCACGTTGTAGTCCGGTTCATTTCCAAGAGAGGCGAGAGTTCCGACAGTCTTGGTCGTTGGGTTCCCGGATATATCATCATACTTGACGAAAGAGGACGCGATGGCGATGAAGAGTGTCGCGCTAGTGGCGTTGATGACAGTGAAATGCTTCTCCAGGCTGCCAGATTGGACGTTCTTCACGGATCCACCGGACGCTACGAGCTGGAGTCTCGCCTCGTACGTGAGGCCAGCAGGAACGGGTGCGTAGGCAGGATAACTGCCTGCGTTGAGGACGAGCGTTGTCCCATCAAAGGACGTCGAGGGATTCATCATCGGCGTAGAGAACGATGCGTTGAATGAGAGATGCCCAGATTTCGAGGCGGTGAGGTGAACGACGATGACTTGCGCTGGGTTGCTCACGAAGACCTCACGACTGAAGGTTACATTGTCCTAGAACATGAACGTTAGATATGTATCCTTCAGCGCAAAGTTGTTCGTACTTGCGTGTAGGTCACAGTGGCAACAGAGCTGCTGAGATCCAACTGCCTCTTGTAGTTCTCGATTTCGCCAGTTCCTGACGTAAAATCAAGGAGCAAAGACCCCGCAGGCTGATACGTGCCTTCAGGTTAACCTTTTCAGAAAAAATGATTTGAGAAGCTATTACAGGGAAGCTTACCCATCTCCGCTGGTGTCCCCATACAAATGGTGTTCAAAAAATCCTGCGCCGCCTTATAATTCCCTTGATTCACGAATTCTCGGGCCATAGGTAGATTCTTGCTACAGTTCACCGGAGCTGGATCATACGGCGAACCCGACCATATCTAAGCAAGAAATGAATTAAGATCGATTTCTCTGGAATTATGATGGGGAAGCGCACGGAATCCTCATTCAACCCAAGCCTCTCGTTCACGAGTCCGCCATAAAGATTTGCACCTAGTCTGCCATTCCCGAGAAGTATACTGGTCCTGTAGATGCATCGTCAGTTTTGGTGAATGGTTCTCAGCGTACTAATCCGGGCTGAAAACGAAATACAGGCGCACGTAAAATTGACAGCCGGCTTTGTGAACCAGAGCGTGGTGTCTGACGCAGCGGGAGCCCCGGAGACGTGCTCTGCCAGCGCAAATGCAAGAGCTAAAGTAAGAACGAGCATGGTAGAGCGAAGGAACGCTCAGAGCCCCACTCTTGTAGCATCCCCAGAGCCTGAACGGGCCCCAGGATAGCCGTCAGGTGCTCATGCCGCACTGCGAGCCGAACGTTGGCAGCCACACCAAGACCGTCAAGCGGGGAAATTAGGGGAGCTCAACGTAAACCTTCGCTGGGCGCTTTTTCGCTTGCAGGTGCTGCTACGTGAGTTTCGGCAACACGGCAACATTCCGCAAACGGCCACTGTGACTGTTACCTTTTTTGGGATACCCATATGATCAACTGTATCCTGCCATAGGTCATTGATAATACATAGATTAATAGAAGATCGCTTCAGTACATCCTATATTCCGTCCCCTCTTGCTTAGGTCTCCCCCAAACCCAAATACTGTTCATGACACAACTACTCAGAGCTATCTAACTCATATGGTTATGCGCGACTTTATTGTGCTCATTGGATAAAAGGATGATAGGAATAAAGAGCGAGGAGTGGATAAAAGATAAAAGAGCGTGGTATTGCGAGTGGTACTTGACGAAAGAAATTTTTGGCATGACTCACAGTCACATCGGCTGTTTGCCGAATGTTGCTGAGTTGCCGAAACTCACGTAACAGCAACTGCTCCGGCGAAAAAGCAAAAGAGCGTCAAGCGAAGGCTTACTTTGAGCTCCCCTAATTTCCCCGCTTGACGGTCTTGGTGTGGCTTCTCCTTCCAATTCGCGGCTTTTCTTCGGATAAATATTGGGAGCAACTTGAAGTCGCCTATTATCTGCGACCCCTTAGTGGGCCAAACTAGTTAGTGGGCCACTTGGGTCCTATAAGCTTACCAGGATGACTTATCCCCAAAGTTTTACTTGGATATTGGAATGGATGTATAGACGACCCCTGAGACCGAATTTGGGGCAGTTTGATCAAGTTGCCGAGATGCTGTGCCGGCTTTCCCACCGGTGGGAGATGCCGAACACGTGTTTCCTTATTTCTGGCGTGGCATCAGTTGTGAGAAATCGCGTGTATCTCAATGACTTCTTCATCTTTTCACGACCTCCGGTGCTCGATCTGCTCGTAGGATGTCTGGCTACACGTCAGGGCTTTTACGGACCTCAGCTCTGTCCCTACATGCTGCTATTCCCCTCAAGATTGACGCTAGAATGCCGAAATTCACTCTTGAGGCCGTGCACTTCTCACCCGTTTATCGGACGCTATCGTGGTACTGCGATTCCCAAACTCGGTATGGGCATTCCTAACGGTTAATGCATTCCCTTGATGGTACTGATATCATTTTATCGATTTTATTCACCCGTCATCATTGCCCGCTGAGTCGAATGACCATTTCCCGCATGCCCAACACTTGGAGGTTTTTGGGGGAGGTGGACAACCCTGGTGGTGGAACTAGTGGTTCATGTGCGTTCATATCACTCTTTTGGCGCTGATAACAACTCATCTTGGATATGCACCTCATTTTGGCGTTGTACGGCGGCTCGCTTTCGGAGGCTATCCGGCAATTTTCGACACATCACCGGCTGCAAATCCCTGCCTATCACCCCATCTCGCCATGTCTATTTCCTATTCAATGTCGTGTTTTTCATCCTCCAATGATATTCTGTCGCCTCAGCCGCTGTGTGGGCGCATATAGCTGGAGCGGCCACTCAACTTTCTAGCGCTTTTCTTCCCAACTTTCTTCGTTATCTGCATACCTTCTCCATGACGACTTGCGCTAGACTTCATCTAGAATCACCTGAGATACCAGACCACCATCCAATTGTCACTACCGGGCCCAACGAGCCACCCGCCTCCCTCGTCGACGCTCAACTTTGTGCCGACAACGACGTCGAGCGTATGTCCAAGGTGAAACATACTGTCTGTCAACGGTACCCACACAAAGCTGATGTCGGAGCAAAAGGTTGCCGTCTACGATCCAGTCCTCCGAACCACCATGGAGGGTGGCCCGCAGCTGGAAGTACAGGTGCGATATCATTGGAGAGTCTATTGAAGAAGCTAACTCCCACAATAGATGAGCGCGCTGGAGGGATCTCGCGACCACCCCTTGAACTCACACCCCGCCCATGACTATCTCATTCTCCTCGGCGACACCATCGACTGCCGCGGCATTAAGCTGAAAAAGGTGGGATACGCGATGAGCAGGTGGTCCCTCTAACTGCCATTCTGACTTGTTCCTTAGCCGGCGCTTGTGGATGCGAGCAGCAATCAGACCATCATCGACGATTCTGGGTCAGTCGCCGTCATCTGAGGCTCATCTTGTTTCCGCATTCATGTACGGCTCACATTCATACACAGTAAATCAATCTCCCCGGACGGTTGGACAACTCATTCTTTGGGTGCGTCGTGGCTAGAGAAAGACTTCGCGCCGTTGTCTGCAGAGTGTCTCGACGACTCCGACGGCCGCCGCGTTCTTGTTGTCGACGGTCACTACCGCTCGCTTCCTCGACTCCGCACTGGTAGATCTCACTTCACAGGTATAGAATGGTGTGTGATGTCTTCGACTTCAGAAACACCAAATTGATGTCTTATATTTTCCTTAGCACACAACACACTCTTCAACTTGAAGCTTCGACCTTGTGATGTCTTGAGCAAAGGTATGGAAGTTTCGCTCCGAGTGTTGAACAAATAAATATTCGAACTGGGCGATAGTTTTCGCTAAGTAAATTGTTGTGCATGTACGGAGATAGATAATTATACTCAGCTTTTTCAATCATTCTGTGTGACGTCCAATTGAGTCCGTCCGACGATGTTAGGACGCCTTCGGTGAAATAAAAGACAGACGGTTTGATGAAGCGAATCCGAACACGTGTTTTCGCGATATCGCTTGTCTTGTCTTGCTCAGTTTGACGTGCCTTGATGCTTCGTCCACAACGTCTGGTGCTCATTCCGTCCATGGGTCCCCGGGTCGTCCCCATCCGTACATATGAATTACGGCTGAAATTCACTCCAGAGGCCCGAGTTTATTGGAGGTCAGTGTAGTGCTCTAACTCGGAAACTCGGTATGCGCCTGCAGAGACCATGGTCAATGAATTTCCCAGATGGTATTGATATGATATTATCGCCATTCCAGCCCCGCCATTGCAGTCCGGTTCGTCGACCGACCACCTTAGGCACGCCAACAGTTTGATATCTACAATTCTTTTGGAAAATGACCGACTCCGGTGGCGGAAGTGGTGATCAACATATGTTGTATATCTCCTTTTACGGTTATCCTGGCTCATCTTGGATGTTCACCATCTTTCGGCACTGAGCGGGAGCTCAATATCGGATGCCATCGCACAGTTTTTGCGATATCGCCAACCACGATCCATATCTAGTCACCTATCTCGACATGCCTATTTCCTTTTCAATGTGATGTTTTTCATCTCCCAATGATGTTCTACGACACCCTGTGGTCGCATCACTGGAATGCGGGCTATAATTTCTGTCGCACTTCTGTCTGACTTTTGTCCCTCCTCACCTCCCTTTCAACGTATTTTCCATGCCTCCTCGCGCAACCCGACGACCGAACGACCATGCCAGTGCCGCCAGCTCCGTTCAGCGCCCTGAATTGCCTATGAACACTGACGACGACAGCTTCGAGGATATGCCGAAAGAAAAACGCATCCAATTGGCTATCATCGCGGTTGAAAGCAAAACTATGTCGGAGCGCAAGGCTGCTATATACTATGATGTCCCCCGTACCACTGTGCAAAACCGCGCCAAAGGGATGTTGATCCGCGTGGAGGCTCACGCCTACAGGCGTAACCTCAGCCAACCACAGGAAAATATGCTCGCAGAATGGGTCAAGGTTAGGACGTGTTCGCGCTTGCCGTAAATATCTAACTATCGAAAAGGGCCTCGGGAGGCGTGGCATACCTTTGAGTCTGATGACGATAGGTGCCTATGCAGCCGAAATATACGGTGCGCCGCTTGGGGTAACCTGGCCGACACGTTTCAAGAAGCGTCGCCCGGATCTCAAAGTAAAGGTACGTGTATAAATCATCTCTGAACCAGCGGCTAACCTGAAAGGAAAGTGGACCAGTGGCCTGGAGGAATGCCGCGCCCGCGCTTTGAACCGAACCATTGTTCACGACTACTTCAACCTCCTTACCGAGACCATTGAGAAGTACGACGTCAGACCCCAAAACATTTGGAACATGGATGAAAAGGTAATCTTTTCGCGACTTCAAAACTACTCTCTGACTTTTTACAAGGGGATCCAACTCGGGGTCGGGGACAGGATCCGCGCGCTTGTCGACCGGGATCAGAAAGTAGTGTCAAAAATCGAAAGCGGCAATCGGGATCTTGTGACGATTCTTGAATGCATTTCTGCCACCGGTGTAGCCCTTCATCCGTCGGTCGTCTTCCAGGGTCAGCGTCGTGATTTGAATTGGGGGAGAAATAATCCTTGTGAAGCGAGGCTAGCGATTAATTTTCTGCATTGCATTATTATCTGGCTCGCTGCTCACGTTACACAGTATCTCGATCTCACCAAACGGCTGGACAGATCAAGAGTTAGGGGCGCTGTGGCTGGAGAAAGACTTCGCTCCAGCATCTTTCAAATATCTGGACGACCCCAGCGATTACCGTCTTTTGATCTTGGATGGCCACAACAGTCACTGCACCTATCGTTTCATCAGTTTTGCGCAGGTAAGCGGCATACCTTTGACCACGTTTTGAAATTGCAACTCCTTCGGCTTTTAGAAACATCGGATTCTCATTTTATGTCTTCCCTCACACACGACACACGCTCTTCAACCTTGCGATGTCGGTGTCTTCAGTCCCCTCGCGGCCAAATGGAAGGCGAGAGTTTCTGAGGTAAATTTCCAGTGACACTCAGAGTAACAAAGATCTTACGCTTGGTAATTTTAGCAACACGCGCAACATATTTTGATTGATAAATACAACCTCCTCTCAAATTATGCAGTCGCGAGAGATCTGGCATTCAAAAAATCGACCATTCTTTCTGCCTTTCGAAGATGCGGCATATGGCCTCTTGACGAGAGCGCCGTCGCGAAGGAACTTTTCGAACCAGCCCAGACTTACACAACCCAGGCAGCCATGCCGCTAGCGGCTCATCTACCTTCTCTACTTGTACCCGTCCCAACAGCCGAGACTCAGCTCGCTACCATTCGCGCAACCGAGGCAGCTACACCGCTACCTGCCTCCGTCTCAACAAACGTGACCCGGCCCGCTCCTTCTGCAACCATTCGCGCGCGGGCCCTCGCAGCGCGCATGGGTTCCTCAGACGCTGTCCAGCCTGCTCCGTCAAACACGGCATCTACACCAACTTCTGCGAACCAATCTTGTGCGTTTGATACGTCTATTGGTATTATTTGTGCTAACATGACCTCAGCTTCATCTCGTACTTCAACCAGTCTTTCCGCCGCGTCCTCATCAGCAAACCAGTCCCGTCCAGCAACGCCAACGAACAAGTTACCGGCGTCAGCGGACCAGCACCCTCCGTCTACTCCCACCCGCTCGGCGCGTGACTCATTGCAAGCACGCGACGCATTACATGCCGCCTACGCCATTGCCATGCCTTCACCCGTTCGCAAGACGGCCTCTCGGATGGCGTTGGCAGCCGAGAACGATCAGCTGCGCACCCTTCTCAAGGCAGCGGGGATTGAGCTTGACGCAAACTACGCGCAAATGGTTTTGATGGAGCGGGAGAACGGAGACATGCGTCAGCAGCTGCATGCGAGGAAGAATAAGCCTAAGCGGACGTACACGACAGGGAAGGCTCGTCTTATGACCAGTGATGAGATGGCGCAGGCGCTACTGGAGGAGCTACAGAAAAAACAGATGGCCGACCTTCATTCCGAATTAAAGAAGACGTTCTTCCCTGATATCAAAAAGGCGATCAGCGACGCGGAGAAGGCGGAGCAGGCGAAGGAAAAGGCAGCGAAGAAGGCGACAAAGAAGGCGGAACAGGAGGCGAGGGCGGCCGAGAAGGCAGTAGAGAAGGCGAGGAAAGCGGTCGAGAAGGAGGCGGCGAGGGCTGCGAAAGCCGCAGCAAAGGCACGCGGGCGGGGACGGGGTAGGCCCCGTGGTACTCGGCGGGCCGGAGCGGTCGGGGGTGGAGGGAGAGGTCGAGGAAAAGCGCGGGACAGCAGCGAGGAGGAAATATCGGACCCGGAATCCTCTTCTGACGAGGAAACTGATCTCGACCGTGACGATCCAGCTGACGGCGCAAACCCTAGCCCCAGCACCACGGACGTCGAATCTTCGGAGGAAGAAAACGATCTTGATGGTCCAGTTATCAGCTCAAACCCTTCCCCAAGCGCAGCAAACGCACCTCTTGCGACGCAAGATGAATCCGATGACGACGACGATTCGGACCAAGAAGAAACGGAAATCAGGTCTTTCAACGGGCACCGATGGGAGAAGCGGCGCAATCTGGAGTTCCAGGTGGTGTGGACAGACGGAGATGTGACCTGGGAACCACTTTCCAACGTTAATGACTGCCTGGCGATGGAGCAATATCTGGCGCACCATGATCTCGATGACCCATTGCTTTTGTCCAAGCGTAAATATCTCATAGATACTGCCCACCAGGCGAGTAATGAGTAGTTCTAGACGTTGTAGAGGTCCATTGTATCCCGGGAACAAGTTTGCTACATTTGCGGTTGCGTGAGGGAAGCAGAGCGAGCGCAAAGTCACGAAAGATCGCGGCCAAATGAAAGGTTCCCACGCCCGGCCCACTAAGCCGTTTTCGCCGTTTTCGGACTTGCCGCGGCAAAATATTCGCCGATCCATCAAAACGTCGCCAAATCGGGCTCGTCTGACCACAATCCATTCGTACGATCCTAGACTACATCCCGAAACCCCACAACCCCGGATGCTTCAATTCACTGCTTCATAGGATACCAAAAACCCGTTAGGTGGCCCACTAACCAGTCGCAGATAATAAGCGTCAGTTATTATGATGCTATGGATTCATTCTTATGTTAGCATCGAGCGCGAGCGCATATGGAGCTGCAGGCAAATCGGCCTCCCCGGGGGTTCAAAATCAACAATGAAAAGTGTGGCATGAGTATGGTAGGTATGTCGTGGTGCGTGAACGCGTGAAGACTGCGAGAATAATTTAGTATCCGTGTAGTAGAATAAAGCATATGAGGGAACCCACCGACAATGCATCCCGTTCGTCATTGCAGTGCATGCTGGATGGTGAGAGTTGAATTAATCCTCGAGGTCAATGCCGACCTGTTAAGCCTTGCAAGGCTTGGTTAGTGGTGCTGCATGAAAACACATCTTTGATAAGGAAAACCGCCACCGCCCAGTACCTCGGTCGCGGTGGCGTGGATACTAATCTCAAAGTAAGAATCTCACTTTTCGGGCGAATTCATTGGGAATGCCAGAACTCGAGAAGCGACACTCGAATATCGCTGAGAAGTCGGTGTGAAAGTAGGGTAGGATAGCAAGAGTATAGACCTCCCTTCAGTAGGATCTAGCGAATGAAGACTTGAGGAAACGACGTCCCCTAGCATTATTCCGGGCACCGATCAATGATCATGAGCTCGCTGCAAATCATCCCAGGTAATATCGGCCCGCTTTCATGCGAGCTCATTGCAACAATTGGTTTCTCCACCCATACTTGGCGAAAACTTTTGGTTTTGACCTCAAATCATAGGTTACAATCCCCCCTCCCAACTTCCATTGGACACCCTGAGCACTTTTACTTTTACCTGCCATCGCGCAAAGTCCCGGTGGTTTTTTTCGAGGCGGCCTGAAATCAACCAATGATTTCTACATCATCTCGTGAGAAAAACTGTTTGCCCGTCGGTCCTACCTGGTGCATATCGACTCATATCATAAATATGATCCAGAACCGACCTCCTCCCAAATTTCTAGGTCAAGCACCTTATTATTGACTGAGATACAGGGTGAAATTCACTCGGGGCCTAAAAACCATGTTTTCCACGGCCCGTCACTCCACCGCGACCTCTTGTAGGCCTAAATATATATACTGTATACAGTAACTATCTTACCCGAGAACTCACAATGTACACTTTTCACGTCCCATGTCATCAGTGTTGACCCTAAGGGTCAAGGCCTTAACATAAGCCTTAACCGTCAGGCCGCCAGCACCTTAACGCTTAAGAGTACGGGCCGGTAGTCATTCTGTCCCTCCTCCAAAGAAACTTGTGATTGACAGTGCTTTTCCCAGTTTTAAATCTGGCCACTCCTAACTACTGTCAGTTCCAATCGGTTCTACCATTTCAGAAGCCCAACCCATGGCCAGTATCTAGGTAGCGTAACCAATGGGAGCAACAACAAGAATCCCAGCATCCCAGTGTCAGGCCGCCTTGAAAAAAAACCACCCTCCAAGGCGGGACTTTGCGCGATGGAAAGTAAAAGTGCTCAGGGCATCCAATGGAAGTCGGGAGGGGGATCCTAATCTATGATGAAACTTCGAGCGTCCGAGCTCAGAGCTTCGAGAATCCGACGGAGAAGGACGAAGCACTGGTGCCCGAGAATATGGAGCCTCTTCGAACGTCACGCAACGACTCCGAACTCCAAACTTCGATTGTCCGCGCCTAAAGCTGACAACGCACGTATTCGTATCCTGCCTCCCCAAACTCTTAAGTCCCCAGTTCGCCTGCACGGTGCTCAGCGTCGAGTAGTGCGTGTACATCGTGTCGTCCGTCGTCCCGCGCAACTTGAGTGGAATCGCGCCGCCTAGGTGTGTGGCTCCGCGTTAGCATCGTCCCGTGATGGGGAGAGCGGGAGGGAGGGAATGGGAGCGAGAATGAAGGAGGGAAATAGGAAACGGAGAAGCGGGAACGCACCCAACGCAACAGCAAAGACATTATTCTGGATCGTGTACGTCTCCGTCTCATCGAAGGTCAGTAGGATGAGCGTCTCGTCATCGTTCACGCGCGGGTCGGTGAACAGGGGGAGGAGCCAGTATTCCAGGAAGGAGGCGGCGAAGTCGATGGTGGTGTCGTGGGCGTCGTTGACCTGTGGGCACAGCGTTGGCATTTAACGATTACATAAGACGAATGCCGTATAACAAAACGGAGGAGGGAATATGAAGAGGAGCAGGAAAGGAAGCAGGGAAGGAGGGAGGAAAGAGGAAGGGAAAGAGACACAGATGCACCATGTTCGGCGTAACGAACACCCACTGCGGCAGCGTCCCATTGACGACATCGTTCGCAAAGTCGTTGAAGCTGCGGATGCGTTTCACGCGCTGCGGGTCCTGCGAGATTGCGTCGTAGATGACCAGCGGATTGTGCTTGCGGACGTAGTACGGGTAGGGCTTTGAGGTGGGGGAGATGTAGTTGGGTGCCAGATAACTATATGCGCGCGTCAACGATGACGAAAGAGGAGGAAGGAGGAAGAATGGCAGGGAGAGATAAGCTCATTGGCTGCGTCAATTGATCGCCGCCGGCAGCACAGCCTCTGCATGCTTTCTGCTCACAACCTCCTCGGCAGAACATCGCGCTACGGACGATGAACAGACGCCCATTACGAGTACCACGCTGGCAGTCCTGTACTCCCCTTTGTATTTCTCTGGATGGCCTGGTGGACTGTTACGACCACAGTTCTCGGTTCAAGTCCTCAAGATCCTGCGTGCATCTGGCTTGGTGCACGAAAACGACGTGGTGCAGCCGAGTTTCCGTTTTCCTACTTCCTGAATCATCCACATCCTATTTCTCTTTGGGTTGGCTCCCCGTGCTCAGTGTTTTCTGAATCTGTGACACTGTCGTTTCCGAGGGCTTAAGAAACGAGAGCGGAGTTATTTTTTATCTAGTCTCTCGTACACGTACGCCTCAGGAATACAACCTTTTAATTCGTGCGATTTCTCGGCGCCGTCTTTCTTACTGTGCAGCATCCATGCTTCTTGCCCACCGTTGCGTCTAACGCCATGATCCCCGCGCTAATTGCCAGTATCCCTATTCACATCCGGCTGATTCTACCTTTTCTTTTCCATCTCGCTGATTCTTTGTTCTTTCTTTCCCAGTTTTCCCTTTGTTCGTCGCGGATACAGCATGGCACGACTGGATAAAAATACGCCCGTGGGCGGGGGGGAAATGCGTAAGTTTTGTAGGCCCTCCGTTGTTCGAGTGCGGGCGGAGCAGCGATGCGGCGGTGCGGGTGTAGCCCCGATAAGAGGGTATTTTATGATCGATTCTTTCCTTCAAGTGACGCGTCTCTATTTGACACGATATATTGTTCACTCTCTACGACCACTTTGAATTCCTGGTGTAACGGGGTATTTTATATTTCATTCTTTCCTTTGGCACGCAAGCTGGCGTCGATGCTTGGCACGTTGTTCACTTTTTCTGCGACTGTTTCCTGGTCCGCTTAATTTAATACCTTGCTTTCTACTGAATTCTATCCCTGCAGTGACCCTCCACACCTCAACTGCCGTGCATCGTCGCACCTCACCACACAGTGCCGCATATTGGTCGTAACTCCCGAGAATCCACTCCCGTAGTCGACATTCCCGCAG
This sequence comes from Mycena leptocephala, assembly GCA_029378395.1. Classification (NCBI taxonomy): domain Eukaryota; kingdom Fungi; phylum Basidiomycota; class Agaricomycetes; order Agaricales; family Mycenaceae; genus Mycena; species Mycena leptocephala. The sequence continues at coordinate 407,293 of JARJLF010000034.1, forward strand.
GGAAGGCCCAGGCATGTGCTTGGGCGGAGCCTCTAATTGTTGAAAGCCAGAGGCCCAGAGCCCCAGCTTTAGGGTCAACTGAAGATCAAATAACTATTCGCGGTCATTTAACCCTTCGATTGAGATATAATTTTGTGGAAACGCAGACTCGGAGGTCTATCCGGTGTCTGGGCGGCAAAAAAAAATTAGGTTGCTGGTGACCTTATTTTGTATGATGGTCCAGACGTTGCATAATTGATTTCGGAAAAAAACTTTTTTCTTCAGATCTTACAATGCCTTGATATGTAATACCTACATACTATACCATCATAACAGGCTGATCCTCGAGGGAATAGGGCCATCTATGAGCAGAAGATGCCCAGAACGTAACTTCGGACCCGCGGTTCGGCGTTGCACAGCCACCATGTCAATTCGGCAACCTTCTTCGGAACCTTCCACCATGTCCCCTCCCTCCGGAAATAGAGTGGTTTCGGGGCGTCCAAAAACATTTCTGAAATCACTAGCATCAGTAAGGGAATCAGTGCGCCTGAGACCATTAGTTTCAGGAGCAGTTTTGTCTGCCCAGAAACAATGAGTTTCGGCTTGATCCCAAAACTACAAGTTTCGGCCAGCCTGAAACTCATTGGTCCGCCCGGAATGGTCCGGCCCGGGAACCTGAAAGCAATAGTTTTGGGCACGCTCCCGAAACTGATTGTCTCGGTACACAATAAACTGCTCCTGAAACCATTGGTTTCAGGCGCACTGATTCCTTCACTGATACTAATAATTTCAGACACATTTTTGGATGCCCCGACACAACTCTATTTCCGGGGTGCCTGTGGTTTCTATTATGCCGCACTCTATGGTGTTCACTTGGTACATTATTATTTTGTGCACAGTTTGTGATTCACACAACTTTTTTGATTTTCGTGCAAAATTCAGCTTTATTTGGTCGTATGTACGCGCTGTACTGACGCGATGTCTTACACGTGCTGGATGCCGACTGCTCGGAAGCTCATTACCGGCATTGTGCGGCATCATGGCATGCCGCACCATAACACCATATCTCCGAAACTGTGGGGCCAAATTAAAACCGTGCTTGTAAATCACAAACTGTGCACAAAATAATAATGTACCAAGTGAACACCATAGAGTGCGGCATAATAGAAACCACGGGGGACATGGTGGAAGGTTCCGAAGAAGGTTGCCGAATTGACACGGTGGCTGTGCAACGCCAGACCGCGGGTCCGAAGTTACGTTCTGGGCATCTTCCGCTCATAGATGGCCCTATTCCTTCGAGGATCGGCCTGTTATGATGGTATAGTATGTAGGTATTGCATTGTAAGATCTGAAGAATTTTTTTTTTCCAGACTCAAAACTTTTTTTTCCGAAATCAATTATGCAACGTCTGGACCATCATAATTTTGTGAGCCATTCCAGCAGTTTTCTGCATTCAGAAACCAATGACATTTATCTAGATGTAGCAAAGTATCTCCAACGTCATGAACATATCATAATTGTCGCGCAGGGTTGTTACTCTTCAAAGGTGCGCCTGAGACATGAGCGCCGTGTATACAACTGCAGCTATCACCCTCTTTATAAAATTAAGCATTCTGTCTGTCTGAAGCCTTTTTAAACTCCGCTGCTTATCCTGAACTAATTTAAAATGATGTTACGGAACAGAATTTTTAAAATCAACTTCGTTTAGTTGTTGTCCAATTCTTTGTCGCGCGAACACTTATTCATCAATGGCTGTGCCACTTGGAGTCGCGAAACTCAGGATTCCGCGGGAAGTTGATCATTTCATGGGCAAGCGGTGTGGTACCTACATGTGGGCGGACAGCATCGAAGTGCATGGGATTTAGCTCTTGTTCCATCTCTTGCCATCATGATGTGTGAACACTGGAGTCGCGAAGCTCCTGATGCCTCGTCATAGTGTCCTCCGACGATCCAGGGAATCTCGGGGTATATTCTGGGACCATCATTCAGCTCAATAGATCTGCGGGAATGGACAGAAATGGATGGAGGAAAGGATGAGCCGGGTGCTTCCTGTGAACGGGATCTAGGCATCACGTCATGTCTTCGTCACCAAGACTAACCCGCACCTCGCGGAATGTAGGCGTATATCCGTATAAATGGGTTGAGGAACAATGGCCCCAGTTTCCATTAAGAGTGATGCCTTCTCTCACCGCCCTTGTCGCAATCCTCGGGTTGAGCTTGTTACCGAGTGAGTGTGCCTGATGATTATGGAGCAATCAGACTCACCTCGACTTAGAAGTATCTGCTCAGACCCTTTATTTCGTTTCCGAGGATGACCCTTCTAAAAGCATCGTTCGCGCCGAGAGCCTAGCCATCTCCGATGTCGGCGCAAACTTGAACGACGCGACGACATACATCATCGTCGATGCCGTGTCTTCTGTGGTAGATGTCGAACCGAGCACGACCATCGTTGAGGTCAGCGATCCGACCACCTACACCGGTATGTCCGCTAGCGTGTTCTATCGTGTATTGTGCTGCAAGCTAACCATCTCCCCGTCTGTGTACAGCTACATACGTTGGCGATGCCTCCGGCGCAACCATCCAGTGGGGCAGCAGCGGAAGTGCCCCGGCGTTGTGGAGACCTGCGGCTTCGGGGCTAATGGGCTGGGCACATGCGCGGAGACCCTCCCCATCGATGCCTTCCCAAAGGAAACTCTTGTTGCTGCGTTCACGGGGAGTGTCGTGCCCTATACGCTCAAGTCAACACCCTCGGCTGCCCGCCACATGACGGCGTGTATTGGGCCCTGGCTAGTGTTGGCGGTCATCGTCGCCTTGTTCCATATTATGTAGGCTGCTTTGATCTGTAGATTCCGCATCTCTCCCGGGGGGTATATCGGAATCTGTAATGTCCGGATGATTTGCAAAATTCAGGGACAATGAGTATCGGTTTAGCAAGGCCAATTCAACTGCGATGTGCACATGTTCGCGCAATTCGAGATTGCCTGCGCGGGTGCAACAAGAATGATGTCGTGGGTGAAGATGAGCTGCCGGTCGAGGGATATCAGGTTGAAGGATTAGGACCGGCCTTGAAGCTTGGTATCAGTCCCTGCCACGCACCAGGCAGCTTCATAGTGGTGGAAGGTTTGATTGACGTGGTCGTAGCTCGGATTACGGATGTAGTCAGGCTGTACCTACGTCTGATTTCAGTCGGCCTACCTTGTCCTACCTCTTCCTACCCCGCAATAGGCTCCTCCAACCTTTCCTCATCTTTTTCCAGCCATTTCTTCGTAAACCCACCGCTCAAACCTCTTCACCATCTGCAGTCCTTGTGTACGACCCTGGTCCCTAATTTATATGAATGACATCTTGATGCGGACCATTGCTCCGATGCCAAGTCCCACTGACACCAATGTTATTAGTGACTTGCAATCACTCAACAACTATTATTTGCATAAAATTTAAGCACAATAACGCCAACTAGTCGAAGCCAACCTGTGACTACGGACGTAGTCACAGGTAGTCAGACGTAGTCGTAAGTAGGCCAACGTAGTCGCATGTAGGCCAATGTCCATGTGACTACCTCTGTAGTCACATCCTCTGACTACGGAAGGCCTCAACGCAGTGATGGGGGGATGGTTCCGAGGAATTGATATTGGGGCTAATTAGAGAAGACCCTTCTCATTTTTTACTTTTTATCGCTGCTCCGAAGATTTTATATTCAGATACTGCTGGAGATAGGGGCAAACTAGGCCGCCGGCATGTCTCGGCCCGAGATCAAAACGTGATCGGGACTTGGGACTTCGGACTAAGAACTTGACACAAAACGTGTGAATAAAGAACGATAAATAATGCCATATGTTGGACCCGGTATAATCACTAATCACCTCATTCAAACCGAAAACGCATAGCATCGAGCCCTGTTTTTTTTTTCGGTTGTCCCAGCTCACATGGTTTTCTGTATGGGCTCACAGGCCTCCCATGGTTTGGATGGATTACACACTATGGGTTGAGCCATGGGCTCCTATATGATGTGATGTGTGGTTGGAACCTGGGGCTAAGGACTATTAGTCTGTAGTTAACCGAGCCACGTGTATCGGTGGCCTGCTTATTACAAATCATCGGAGTTTGAAAATTTGCCATGCCTGTTTAGCACTTCCAGGACTCCCACCTTCAAACTTCCAGAGAGAAAGAGTATTTAAATGCATGTCTGACCCCAAATATCTCCTCACATTTTATGCTTCCACTTCCATGCTCGCGGAATAAAAAAGCAGATTATGTCAGGATTTGTCATCCGTGAGCCATCAAAGTTCGAATCCCTAGTTCTTCAACTCTGCTGCCGCGAGTTGGGGGGAGATATTGTTTATTTTATGCTGGTAAATACCTCACATTTGTGAAAAACACATTCTGGAATGCATACCAACATCCAACTTATTTTTGTGATTTGTAATAAGCAGGCCAGCGATCGTTTGATCGACCTTATCAACAGACTACAACATGCGAGGTACGAGCACTAATATTGTTGTAGCGTCTGTCTAAGAGAGACTAAAGGACTATGCACTACGACTCGGACTTACCGTCTTGGGATAACAACATGTGACTGCATCAGGCTTTTGACAAATATCTTTTCTTTTTATTGGAGCGTTTGGTGTAGTGATCCTTAGTCTGCAGAAGCATTCCACAATTAGCCAGGTTTTTCTTCAACACTCTTCAGTTGCGCTTGAGCTTAGACTTGGACTGAACATTTTCCTGTGGAAAAAAAAATTATGAAGTGCACAAATACTATCAAGAAAGCACATTACCCTGGGTGTAACATGGAATTGGCAATCACAGCGTTGCTGCAAATACTTCCACTGGTGGCCCGTTCAAACTTGAAGATCAAATGGTAGTTGAAACAGAGTTTTTCGCTCCAACTGGGCTACTCCAACCCAGAGGTTCGAATGGGTTCAAACTGGTTCAGCAAGGTTCACAGAATTCTGAAAATCTTTGTACTTTGAACTGAACCTTGGGTTCTTTTGGTCCGGGGCAGGTCCGGTTCAGGTTTGCCAGTGGTTCAGAACCTGACCGCGGCAACACTAATGATTCACGCTTCACCCTGATGAGCCGCCGATGTCGTTGTTCAGCCTGTGGACCACACGAGTATAATAACCCCCCCCTCCTCACAGGTGCGAATTAGTGGCTAGTGCAACGTCACAGCCCATGCGCGATACGCGTTACTCAGTGTTATGCACACAACCATGGTAAATGTGCGGTGTTTGCGGGCATCTTCATTCAAAGTCGAGTGTTTTTTCATGTTTTCTTTTTCTTTTCTTGCAGACTATGAAGATCCGCCGGACCCAACGACGCCGCTCTTCTCCGAGAGTATTTCAAACATCTTGACAGTGTCATGCAATTATTCTAGATCGCAGGATGAGTCTGCGCTTGATGTTTTCTGTAGATAATTCAACTAATCAGACTAGAAGCGGATATACAAAATGCGGGTTACGTCCAGTGGTCGCTCTTGGCCTTTGCCCACGTCCGCATCGCGTTCAGGACCCCCAAGTCAGTGGGTTCTCCTTTATGTCTTCCGTTCTTTTCTCTCCCTCCGTTCATTTTTTGTCTCTATCCCATTCTGTTTTTACAACGCTCTCAACACCGATTAGCTTACGACAGGGCATCTCCATAATCAATCAAGCGAGGACGCACACAGACCTTCCCGTCGACCAGGTGCCACCACGCCTCGTGAACGTGGAATAGCAGCGACCGCAACGCTGTATTTCCGCCCAGGCGCTTAAGCCGCCGCTAGTAACTTGGCCTCAGATTCGCGGCTCGCTTTACGCCGGCGGCTTGAGTATCGTGAGTGTTCTTTAATACCATCAGCAAGCCCGCGAAGCAATTCAAGGCCTTTCTTTCCTTGCCTTGTTCTTCGCTTCAGATTTGTAAATGGCCGACTTCCTTACTTAGTTCCAGCTCAAAGAGCGGCAGCAAATTGTGCCGTACCTAGAACCGACACGCGGAAAGACATTCGTCTTATTTCCCCCCTTTTGGTATGATGGTGACGGGCCAATCGGTGAAGTAGAGGTATCCAGAACTTAGAAGAGAATCCAGGGTTGGCCGGCGTAACAAGCTCTTTACCCAGAGATGACGGGTATTGCGGGAATCTGTTCAGCAGCACTAGGAATTTGTTAAAAATTTAAGTTGACGTTATCCAACCATGTCCCAGAACGGCAGCCGAATGTCATCAATTTCAGTTCATAGGGTTTTTTGATATCACGTCAAAGCCTAAAAAACATCATAGCCAGGGTGGCCAACTACCTCGCCGGCTACAGTAGGGAAACAGGCTCCAACTTGGGACACGGGTATGCAAAACTGGAGTGTAATTCTACGCATGTTTATTAGTTCACGGAAAATGCCAGTTTCATTTGAGCACTTGAATCACAGGTCACAACTCTTGAACACTTGGCTGAAATAATACAGGAATGGAAAACCATGGTAGAGTCCAACCCCTAATCACCACACCCCTTACTTCATTGTGTGTTAGAAAATCTTCACTTGATAAGCTCTGGTTTGGGGACACCAGCACCCTGTGTGGCGGGCGCAAGCACAGCGAGAGTGATAAAGAAGACAAGGAGTTGCATTGTTAGAAAATCGTGACCGACTTGAAAAGGGTGACATTGGAACGCACCGCGCAAGATGCATCTTCAATGTCTGAAGCACAGCGGCGATAGCTTGCGAACCAGTCATCAACTGCTTTGGGGGCACTTGTGTCCTGTGCGGCGAGCGCAAGCACGGCGAGAATGGTGAAAAAGCAGAGACCTGCATGTTAGAAAATTGTGACCGACTTGGACATTGGAACGCACCGCGCAAGAAGCATCTTCACTGTCTGAAGCACAGCGGCGATAGCTTGAGAACCAGTCATCAACTGCTTTGGGGGCACTTGTGTCCTGTGCGGCGAGCGCAAGCACGGCGAGAATGGTAAAAAAGCAGAGACCTGCATGCTAGAAAATTGTGACCGACTTGGACATTGGAACGCACCGCGCAAGAAGCATCTTCACTGTCTGAAGCACAGCGGCGATAGCTTGAGAACCAGTCATCAACTGCTTTGGGAGCACTTGTGTCCTGTGCGGCGCAAGCACAGCGAGAATGATAAAGAAGGCAAAGAGCTGCATGTTAGAAAATCATGGCTGACTTGCAGGAGTAATATCACAACGCACCGCACAAGAAACATCTTGACTGTCTGAAGCACAGCGACCATGGGTAGTTGGTGCGGGGATACTTGCACCCTGCGCGCCGAGCGCAAGCACAACGAGGATGGTCGAGAAGACAAAGACCTGCATACTAATATTTTAGCTCGAGTGAGGAGGTGCAGGCAGTGATTGATTGGACCTACTTTTAAACCTTCATACCAGAGGATGGAACGGGGAAGAGGGAGGTACGGGGAACACACGGCGTTCTTGGGATATTTGGTTTGTCATGATCAGCTTCCGACAGCAGATCATGCCGGGTGTAAGTTAAACCGCGGTTGGTTTTTTGATGGTGGGAAAGAATAGTGGGTTCATTGACCACGATCGTCCCTGTTTTTCACTGATATTCACACAGTCGTATCCCGTGGCATAGGCGTCCCTCAACACTTAGGTACGAACATTCGTTCCTGCGAAATCTGCGTTCTAAAAACGTAATTACGATGATTACTAGGGATGTTCCGCCCATGAAAGGCACTTGTACGCATAGAAGAACGGCCACGAGTACATAATGAACTGGGCGCAGGAGATAACGCAGAAAATTAAGATTCCCGGTGGCGTTGTAAATTCGGAACATCATTGCTGCAAGGACTATTTTGGGTAAAGCGCAGTCAAAATCTTGCGATATCAAGATATCTTGCCGCAGGTCGCTGAACGCCCCTCCCATTTCCGCGTCCACTGCTCTGTAATGCCCACCACTACATTTGAGTATGCGATTCTCCCGAACGAGGCTCAAGACGACCAGAAGGAGCCCCCACTGGGACGGGCCTCTGAGGCTCGGCCCCAGTCACTATTTCGAAGATACCTCATCTCAATCCTACTCTCCTTAATATGCGTCCAAGGTATTGGTTTGGTCGCTACGCTAGGCGGCAGATCGTGTCGGACGCCTCAATGGCGATTATACTGTACGTATTTGTACGTATGTCGTGTCTTTTCCAGGGCGAAACTTACTCTCGTGAAGCACCCGTACAACATCTGGAGGAGCAAGAAATTGTCGTGTATGATACTACTTTCGAGGAGGATTTATCACCATTCCAAATACCATCTTCGCCCGAGCTGGATAAGAAATGGGATGATTTGTACAACTGTGAGTAGGCTGTTACATTCGATTTCAGCTTTGGCTTTGGTGGGGAGCAAAAATTGTGAACTAAACAGTGTCATATATAGTCGGAATTTCTCGGATCCCAAAACACGAGGCAGAACGATTGCCTAATAAAACGAGCCCTATTCCTGGGGATCCTGGGTTCTACATCGCGGGATTGAATGTGTTTCATGAGCTACATTGTTTGGTCCGTCCTAGGTGCTTAACGGTTGCTTCCTCGATAACTTATGCACAATTCTTTCTGTCCAGAATATGATTCGTAAGGTAAGGATTCCCTGCGGTTATAAATCCCACACCTATACTCATAGCCTTTGTATGTTATTTCCAACAAAGGCCCTCGACCCTGACTACTACCCAGATTCGAACATAAAGACGAGTGAGCCATCTCGCAAACATATTAGCCACTGCGTCGACTGGCTACGAAATTCCATCATGTGCCACAGCGATACGAGCGTCATCGTGTAGGTCTTTGTCTCCTCGCTGTTTTAGAGACAAAAGCCAAAAGTAAAAGAACAAAACTCAACCTCTTCTTGCAGATGGCAGTGGAACGCGCACCTCAACCAGAGCACACCAAAGGCCCGCGTCCCGCATTCATGTAAGACATTTAAGCCGATACAGGACTGGGGAAAAAAGAACAAGATTTTGGAGGATTATGATCATACGATCCATATGGAGGACGCACCGATTTGTTGCGCGTGAAGAGTCTTTTCTTTTATATTCAGAAAGCTATCTTTATTACATACAAGATGCCGGAGCTCCGCTCCAGCGATTGTTTTGCTGTCGCATTAAGTGCCTGAGCGCAAGTGGTTTCTAAATGAATATGTAGGATGTACATTGGTAATTACAGTCCGTAGGCGTGTAAATTTTCATTGTAAAGGAACCCTTCGGAGCTCATCCTAGGATATACTTCGACATCCCGTGCATCCAGCGTGTAGGCACGCGAAAGCTCGGCAAAGACAGGAGAGAGTCGGAAAGAGCCGAAGACATAATCTCTCTAGAATGCATAAGGACCGCTCGACACCAGTTGTTGAGACTGTTAAAGTATTCTTCAGTGGCTATCCATTTGTGAGGTGCTCGAGTAGCACGTAATTTGCGATATTGAACTGAAGCCAGGAAAAACCGCATGAAATTTGCAGGGACTTATACTTGGAAATACTTAATTCGGACAGGAATCTAGATCTACAGAACGTCAAAGAAGTCCTGAATGTTAACAGAGAACAAAGGATTACACATAAGTAGGAAAAGAGTCAACAACTGGTGGCTCAGTTCAATAATTGTGCGACCGCTCCTCCAAACCCGCAGTCCGGGCTGTGGAACATCATCGCAGGTTCAGCCAACAATGGGGATGGGATGGATGGAAGCACTTACCTGTATGTGTAAGAGAACCATTTAAGAGACTCTAGCTGGACCTCACACGCGCCTTGGCTCACTGTCCAGCAGCCCCAACCGTGAAAGTTAACTCCGTCAATCTCGGGTTTTCAGTTGTTGGTGGCATCCGGTTGGGCCCTAGCTCCCTAATCCCAGAATGTGGTTCCAGATTCCAGGGGTTTGGTGCCTTAATCCACCGGACTGTGCCACCACATTCTGGGATCAGAGAGCTACTTAATGTAAATCATCCTGAAATTCCGCGCCAAACGTACCCGATAATCAAGGTCGGGCGCAGCACCGAGTCTTTTTGCATCTCGCAATGCTATTCCTCGTAAATAGACTTGGCACAAACACCCCAATGTGTCGTGGAGTCCTTTCAAATTGAAGGGCGCGGTATGGTACGTATTCATTCGTGCTCACCGCTCCCCTTACATCTCCGACGTCGCCAAATCTGAGCATCTCAACTCCTTGACCCAAGGCCTCCTCAAGTGTAGTATCGCTGGCAAGAGATGCCAATTCGGAGCAACGATTTTGCCCCCCCTTTTCTCTCCGCTGGACATTTCTAGATTATGCATTTGTTTGTGTTCTTCTCCCTAGTGTGTCCGATTACCTTATTTGAATAGGCCTGGCCCGAGAACCCAACTCCTCATGCCCCGAAATTGGGATTTTTCGCAAAGCTGAAGGCATAGCCTGACGCGCCTAAATGTTTTTGTATGTGACCCAAGTTTAATGTGTGGTCGGCTGCTTGGGGACTACTGAATGGTGAAAGAGACGCGCCCGGAGCAACTGCAAGACAATAATGAACGGAAACAGTAATGATTGGGGGTTGATCTCGTTCCATTGTTTTTGTTCGTCGCATGGATTGGATGTAGAGCGCGGTGCCGAGCCACAGTGTGGAAGAGAAGGCTTGTCCAAAGGTGGACAAAGGGAGTGTCCAGTCGTGCTGATGATGGCGCCGAGTCGTGCAGTAAGAAATATAATAGCTGCTGGATAAAAATCAAACTAGGTGTAGAACACGTAGAAGTGTGAATAAACAGCTCAAGTATGCTCAAACTAGGGTGGATTCGTGCACAGGTGCTCAGAAACGAGGTGTATACGTGGCAGTATGAGACAAAGAGGGAAGATGCCGTTAGAGGTCCGGTGCAAACAAGTAGATATGATGAGTCAAAATCATGTATGTAATAGAGTCCGTGGATGAAAAGCCGCTGCTAAAGTCAACCCAATCCCAGGGAACTACGCAAAGACGTGATAGGGAGATATACGCTGCCCCGCTCAGCGCCGAATGTGGGTGCCCAATCCACTTCGAATCGATCCCCAGCGTAGTCCGAGATGCCCGAGAACTTGGATTCACTTGTCGCGTTGGCGGTACGTAGAGAATAAAAACGAAATGTCTGTGTAGAATCAAAGTAGCTAAGTGCAAGAATGTGTAGGAATGTAGAAAAGCTCAATAGAGGGTATCCTGTGCGTGATCTGGAAATATATCTTGCAATATTTGTGAATTTGGTTCCGAGGTGGAAGGAGCGAATCTTGGGATGTGCAGCTAAGGAATAAATCTGGGAGAAGGGGAGAGTGGGTAATCAGTTTAGTAATAAAATGTTCTCAAAGGATGAAATGTAATAATAAAACAAAACCTCCATGTGTCATATTCTTGTGTTTGGTTGGTGCACGCAACTGGTCTGAAGCCCGAAGGCGATGAGCGCATCGAGTCGCACTTCCACAACGGAATCGAGCGAAGTTCGAAACAAGAACAAAAAACGGCCGGCCACTAGTGTATTTAGCTGACGAGCAGGGAGAGCTGCGCGGGAATGTACAGGAGAGAATGTTCATCGACGGAGAGTGTAGTATAGAAATATTAAAGTGATACAAGGGATTGGTCGGCCGCTTCGCGGCCTCCCATCCCCTTACGTGCATTTGAAGATTGGGAACAATATATCATTTGGTTGAACTGAAAACTGAGTTGAGTTCAATATACACTTTGGCACTGACAGTGAAGGAGCGAGCTTGAGATGCATTATAAGACAACAACCCAAGTTGATTGCCCTTCATCCCAGCTGTATTTTAAATTCATCTTTTGAGCTTCTCATTCTCATTAGAAGACAATTTGCTGGTTTCTTCAAATTGTTTCAACTGCAGCTCAACTCTTCTCGCATCAGAGTTACTTTACATGTGCTACTACTTCATGCCCCGATAGCAAGATACATGTATAGCTCCTATTTTGCATTCAGTTATGTAGTTGGTATATTTTATACAGCTCAAACTTTCTAGGCACCTCAGACTTCAACTCCACTTCAATTGACTTCTCAAGCCTGAGATGTTGATTTTTTTTTTGGCGTCAACTTAGAGCATACACCTGCCTGAATGTTCCCCGGAGCCACCTTCGTTTCAATCCAGTGGGAGCAATCAGTCAAAGTCGGCGTCAGGGCAGTTTCAAAGTTTTTTAGCAACTTGACGGCAGGTGCCGAGAATGCCGAATAATGACGCTGTCGGCCAGTGGGAAATACAATAGTTGGTCAAGTACGGAGAGCTACCGTGGGTATGGCATTAGCGGAAACTCAACGGAGTTTGCCCTGCCGCGACCGGGAAATTTTTAACGGTGAGAAAAGCGAAGTTTGGCCTTGTGTACATTTTTATAGGCGCGCATGCGCTTAAAGTTGATCATGGGGCCAAAAGCCCCGAGGAAGCGCCGTTTATTGAGCACTTCCAAAGCCTCGGGCCTGATCTCTCAAAAGCGGAGTTTAAAAGGCTTCGGATGGAGTTGCGTAATTTTATAAAGAGGTAAAGAAGGATGGACGTCTGAGATTCCGCCTCCGTGGTTCAAACAAAGTATGCTGGAATCAACGAGGAAATCCGGAACAGCTTGTGAGACAAGTGGTCGACTGCACTGTATGTCCTGTAGAAACTGGCAAACAGTGGACAGAGATGGGTGGAAGCAATTGCATGCCCGGCAGGGGGAATGGAATCAGAGAACCAGTCCAAGTGGCCCATCGATTCCAATATAAAATGAGACGGAGATGGGTTGCTTTGTTTGGCTTTTCGTCACGGTATGAATTACTTATATTCTGTAGGTCTCTGTTTAACTCTCGGATTAGACGTAGTAGGATATATACGCGGCGCCGCTTCCTCTGCTGCGCTGTATGGCGGTTCGTTTGTGCAAATATTAATTTGAGCATCCGCGCGGTGTTTTAGAGCGTGCACGAGGTCGTTGCATTAAATATGGCCTCATACAAGTAGGGTGAAAAGCGCTAAACTGAATCGCGTGTTCGTCCATTTGATATTTTTCTTGCATCAGTTAAGGTCGACTTGGACTTGGGGGGGGTTCTCTCCTCTGGTCGATAAAGTTGCCCTGGCTTCTGAATGATTCCACAATCTACCAACGAAAGTGAGAGAGAGCGCATATATTCAGGAGGGGACATCAAACGAAAGTAGGTGAGTCTGCATATATATTCAGGAGAGGGCGCTGCGAACGCAAGACAGCCGCATTGTTCAGTAAGAAGTGCGATTCGGGGGAGCCTTCTGTAGTTGCAACCCACTGAAGTTGCTATCTACTCAAGTTTCTGCTCCCAAAGCCTGGTGAAACTGAAGTTGTGTGTTGCAATTCCTGAACATGTTGCGCAAGCAGAAGTTGATTTTGTGAAGTTGCCATGCCAGAAAGTTGCGCATCTCCGAAGTTGAGCCTGGGTGAAGTTGTCTCGCAACTTCAACCTCCCTGCAAACTTGTTTCCGAGGGTTTAAGTTGTAGTTTTTTAGTAGCAAATGCTGAAGATGTGAAAAAAACTTTTTGCACAGTATGTGTGCCATATCCATACCCTGGGGTCAGTGGCAGGGCCAACTGTTAAATAAGCCCCAGAGGTACGAGCACCACAAGAGGAGGAGGCCAATGATTGGGGAACTTCGTTGTAATCCGGTAGCGTACATCCTTGTAAGTACACTACTTTATACTACTATGCAACATTATCTGGGCTGTGTCTACCCAGAATAAAGCTATGTCATATTACAGTAGTAGTTACTCCAAGAATGTCGAGCTTGCAACAGCTTGAACAGTTCGCACAGCTGTACACAGCCACTCCACATCCAACACCAACACCAGATGATAAGTAGGAAAGATGTGGATAATTAAGAGGGAGAGATGTGACGAAGAGTTGGTAGCGGCGGATGTGGGTGGAGAGGGGAAGAAAGAGCATTGTGGGCGACCAACTTGACAGTTGTTTGGTTTGATGCGCACGGACCCAAAGTCACGAGCTTTCTTTCCATTCTTTTGCAGTTTGCTCTTGCCCTACTGTATCGATATGTAGGGGAGCAACCAACCAAGGACCATGACATGCCCGTTGCCTCTTTTTCAGGCAACGGAGGCCACCGTGAGCGTGACCGTTGCCTCAGAAGGCAACGAGATAAATATTTTTTCCCTCAGAAACAGACCAAATACGGGATTTCTATCACTTATCTAGTGCTTCCTTGGGGAGAAATACTGGTTTCGTGACTTTCCCGGCCTATTTCCAAGGCCAGGAATTTTTTTCGGATTTCTTTCGTCAATGTCACGATTTTTCCAAGCAACCGAGCTCACCGTGACCGTGACAAAGGCAACGCAACAGACGGGCCGTTACCGTGACCGTTGCTCCCCTACACATAGAAACAGTATTCACTTCGTTCTCAAAGTTATAAATCATACATGAGCTTGTTCAAAATCTCTCTGGCATGGATGGGGTATATACCAAGCCCGGCACGTACATACATTCGAATGCCCGGCACATTCAACTGAGAGGCGGCACATTGAGTGAATGTGCCGGGCGTGAACAGAAGGGCGGCACATTCCATTTCGGGAATGTGCAGGGCTTGGCACTGACTATTCTGGGAATAGACACGTCCGTTTTTCGACCTCTTTTCCTCCTCCCACTACCACTCCTGGCCCAACAAGCCCACCAATGCGTCGAAAGCGCGTCAAAAGGAGAAGTGCTGTGAGTCGAATGCATTTTCGAGAGATTTGAAGGAACGGCTTCAGGCCGTGAAGGGCGAGGGTAGCTCTTCGGGCAGGGGTACTTCCACACTCCTTCTTTCTGCGAGCTCGAGCGGACGTGTCAAGTCTGCGCCGATTAAAGGCCAGTCTATCTGTCAACACGGGATTTTACCTTGCTCACCAATCCATAGCTACATGCGCAGGCGTTCGGAGCGGTCAAATGCCATTCCGCCACCAAATACCGCAGGTAATTCATTTTACTCGATTAAAGAAATCGAGCTGATCATGGTTTTGCAGATGCTCAATCTCCCCCGCTTCCGATGTTGTCCACCAACTTGCCTGGTGTTAGTACTGCCTTGGTAGATCAGCCTGACGCCGCCATTGTACCCGAATTCTACTTGCCTCACCAGGTGACCCAGCCCATGGTGGACTCATCCGCCAATACCGCGTTCGATTTCGGCAGACCCGATCTGAACTCTGCACGCAATAACGCAGATGTTTCTGGTTTCGACGACCAGCAATTGCCTCGGACTTTGGCGTTCAACCATCTTTCGATGCCCAATATGACATCGATGTGTTCGGCATTACTCTACTCCCTTCGATGACTCTTTGTGGCTCTCATCGACGCCAAGCGGCGAGGATTCCTCTTCATCCCCATTCTCACTTCCAACTGCTCATCCTGGTAAAGAAGAGCAACCATCATTTTCGATTGTAACGGCCGTTGGCGTTGACTCTTGGCCCATTCTTCCCCCACCCCAGCCAGATTCCCCGCCATCACCGCCAATGACCGATGTTTCTTCCGCGGCGACTGCCGCTAAGGCTCGGAGTCACCAAGAGCCCGAAGTTGATGTGAGAAACATTCTCGCTGAGACTTCGGCGCGCTCCAGAGCGCCAACGGATAAACGCAATGCCGAGGAGGCGATTGAAGTGCGCAAGCCGAAGAAAGTTAAAAAGGCAAGCGAAATTATGCTGCAGATGCCGCCGACACTAATTCTAATTTCCACAGTAGTGATCAGTAGTAACTCTAGATGTTTTACCAGTCCATACTGCAATGAATCGTGTTTCTGCCTTAGTACATTTATTGCACATTTATTTGCCTTGACGCCTGGTAAAGTGGCAGTGCGAGGGGGATCAATTCTAAATTGATGGCATAAATGTGCCGTGGTTGAACTGAAACGGCGGCGAACTGAATGTGCCAGCTACAGCCCCGAATGTGCCGCCTGTCAGGTGAATGTGCCGGGGGTCCGAATGTATGTAGGTGCCGGGCTTGGTCTATCCCGGCATGGATGCCGGGTCATTTATGGGATTTTTCCAGGCACAAATCTGACTCATGAGTCAGATTCACACGGGATTCAATTTAGAAGCAAGTTCAAGCAACGACTGAACTTGAACCCTGCGCAATTTATAGTTAAGTGAACTGCAACAATTGTGATAAGATTTTATTACGACTTTCACGTGGCTCACAGATGGAGGAGGAACTGGAGAAGGTTATAAGAACATTACTCGCGGTATTTATTCAATGTTTCAGTAATTTTTTTATAACGTTCACTTCGTTCCGGCCCCTAATAGACAGAGGGTCTGGCTACTGGGGTAGACAGAGGAGTAGACAAACCAATCTGGCTACGCATGTCTACACCTCGTAGACTTACTATGTCTACGTTTGTCCTGTCCGTCTACCTGAGTCCACCAACGTAGATAGATGGTAGACTGAAGTAGCCAGAGGTAGACCGAGGCAGACTCACGTAGACCAACTGCTTTTCTTTTCATTCACAATGGTGCCTCTCTGCGGATTAGCACGAGCAGGATGTGTCTACGGGCGTAGACAGATGTAGACAGACGTAGACATAAGTAGCCGGTGTGGAAGAGAAGGCTTATCCCGAGGTGGACAAAGGGAGTGTCCGGTCGTGCAGGCGACAGCGCCGGAGCAGAATGCGTGTCTTCGCAAAGTTCGATGGACCCGACCTCATCGCTGTCGCGCTGGGCCTCAGAATCCGAATTTTTGCCGATGTATCGTTGGAACTGATGTGCAAGGAACAGAAGCCGAGGACTCAACAATTTTGTGTTGGGAATCGTGAGACTTCTTACTTGAGTTGACTTCTACGCCCGCGCAAACTAGCTCA
This sequence comes from Mycena leptocephala, assembly GCA_029378395.1. Lineage (NCBI taxonomy): Eukaryota > Fungi > Basidiomycota > Agaricomycetes > Agaricales > Mycenaceae > Mycena > Mycena leptocephala. The sequence goes on from JARJLF010000034.1 coordinate 424,009, forward strand.
GTGGACATGGATGTAGGGAGCTCTGGAACGAGATCAAACAACTCTGCGACGAAATAATCGACGTAGGAGGCGCCAGAAAAGAAAGACTTCGACTCAGCTGATGTATCGAGCTCAGGTTCGGTGGTATGCTCAGTAGAAAATTTGACGGAATCGCACATTTCATGTCCGAAACCCTGAGAATCTTGAATCGAGTCAGCTTCACTGATCGAGCCAGAAGCGGTCGCGAGTTCGGTGGGTTCAGCTTCGTGGGGAAAAGAGCGCTCCGTTTAAACCCTAGCCAAATACGAAAGAAGATCTGAATTGTTCGCGAAAAACATAGGACTTAGCTTCGTGAGCTCAGAATTATGGAGAGGCGCGGTCTGTGGATCAGTTTCTACCTCGGATTCGCAGTCAGAATCTCCACGGAACGCAACAGAACTCAGCTCGTTGACGTCTCCTACTTCCGTATCCATCGAACTTGCCTAGGCGCAATCGGAGTAGTCTCCAGCAAGATATCGATCCAACTCGTTGTTAACTTCCCCAGACAAGGTTAGAGACTCATCAGTGAAATCAGGTTCATGAAGCGCCGAGCAGGAACTCAGCTCTGTCTCCTGGAACGAATGAACTCTTACTTTGCCTGAACTGCCGTTCACTATATCGGTCTCCGGGCTCGGAATCGCATCGCATAAACCGTCGACACCTGTCTCTACAGTTGCACCAGAATCATGATCAATGGAAGTTGGAATAGAACTCATCTGTGACTTGTAATACTCCAAAAACCTGGCGGCTCGGAACCGCTGAATGTCATCGTTAACCTGTCTAGCAAGATCCTCTGACCATGTAAAGCGTTCGCGGGACTCGTCAGTGGGAGCGCAGTCGGATTTATGAAAATCTGAGTCTGGATTTAGCTCTGGTTCATCGCGTACCGAAGGTCGGGAGGCCGCCACTTGCTCAGAAAAACGATGGAACTCCGAGGAATGGTCAGTGGTCTCAATGTTGCGGCAGAAATAAACAGAACTCTCCTCGCACCCACAATCTCCTATCCAATGTCCGCTGCTAGTACAGGAGTCGACACGATAAATACCTGCAAGTTCGTCCGAGGGGGGTACTTTGGGATCTTCCTCCACACTCGAATCGTCGCGTAGATGGTCACGGCGATCAGGGTCGGAATAGATCTCTTGAATTCGAGGTGATTCGGGGGTGTCGAACGCGAAGAGGGCAGTCATCGATGGGGCGGGACCTGGAACCGATTCGGATCTTGCAGGGTGAATTGCGTGGTGGAGCGGCGCCAAGGTTGGGAGTACGAGACTAGAAGTTGCAGGCGGCGTAGGAGGCGAAGATGGTGTCATAATCGAGGCAGCAGGCTCGGGAGAATCGCTGAAATCGTTCCAAAGGTCGGGGAACAGCGCGTCTGGATCGAAATAGCCATACAAAATACCTAGCGAGTCAGTGGGGGCAAGGGGGTTGGAACGCGTACGGTGGGGCTCGGGGACACGGGAAATAAACCACTGCTTAATAGACGCCGGGATGCCGTTCATGAAATAAAAGTCGCGCTGCTTGATCATGATGTCTTGCTGCTTGAGGAGAGGCGCTGCGATCCACTGAAAATCCCGTAAGTCTGGTTCAATCTCGCGCTTAGTACGATGGGGGGACGTACAAATCCCACACTTTGACAAGTGAGAGAGAAATTGGGTGCCACATGCCTGACCGATGCCCCTTGGATGCCACAGCAAGTGTGTTTTGGATGCCGCACAGTTGCCATTATGGCAAGTGCCCTAAGGTTTGTCCCCTGTGTGATCTCGCGGACACAGTCGGAGGAATAGCGAACTATGAAGGAAACAAGCTGGTCAGCGTCGTTGATACCCGCGTTTGAACCATGCTGAAGAATGAGATTCAGAAAACTGCTAACTCCGCGTTCGTCGAAGTACGGGGCACCGGGCGTGCACGGAATCGGCATGGGAATGAGGCGCATCGTGGAGGGAGTAATGGATGAAGGATAGGGAATGAGTGCATAGCTCGACGTCATGGTCAAAGAAATTGGTTCATTTGGAGGTCGCGAACTCGGGGGAGGGGAAATAGAAGAATGGAAGACTCAGCTGGATGCCAGGACGGAAACCGACACCCCTCGCAGTGGGCTCCACTGTGGAAGAGAAGGCTTGTCCCGAGGTGGAGGTGGACAAAGGGAGTGTCTGGCTGTGCAGGTGACAACACCGAGTCGTACAGCAAGAAATGTAATAACTGCTGGAGAATAATCAAACTAGCGGTAGACTGTAATGGGGAGTGAATAAAATAGGACACTTAGCTCAAACAGACTCTAATGTGGGTGGATTCGGTCGAAGATGCGCAGAAAAGTCTTGTATACGTGGTGGTACGAGACAAAGGAGAGATGATCCGTGATCCATAAACAAACAAATATCAAAATGATGTAAGTACGAGAGCCCGTGGGTGGAAAGCCGCAGCTAAAGTCGACCCAACTCCAGCAGTCCGGGAACAACGCAAAGATGAGATAGGGAGACTCGCTGCCCTGCAACACCTGCAACAGCGTCGAGGATGGGTGTAGACTCGTCACCAGTCTGCCATGGACAGCAGATCTTCGTGCAAGCATGTTGCCGTAGGCAGACTGGTGGTTCTCGGATGCTGTGCAAGGGCTGCGCGCGGAGTTTGAAAATTTTCCTTCTCTGCTGTTCCGAGCTCAATTGTCATTAGTTTTCAAAATTTGAAAGGTACAGGGTGTGTTTATTCCACATATATTGAAATCTGCCTCTTCAGAATATCCAGAAAGTGTGCCAGAGTGCTGTCGGAAACAGACACATTTTAGCAGGAGCTGCACAGCCCCCGTGATGCCGACCATCGGCACCACTCAAAAATTTCAAACTCCACGTGCACAGCATTGACAATTTCCGAGAACTACCAGTCTGCCTACGGCAACATGCTTGCACGAAGATCTGCTGTCCATGGCAGACTGGTAATGAGTTTACACCCATCCTCGACGCTGTTGCAGGTGTTGCAGGGCAGCGAGTCTCCCTATCTCATCTTTGCGTTGTTCCCGGACTGCTGGAGTTGGGTCGACTTTAGCTGCGGCTTTCCACCCACGGGCACAAGCGGCACAAGGACGGCAGCTTGTCACAGGGCAAAGTAAGTATGTGGTAGAAAGGAAAACAGTTAGTGTACTCATTAAAAGTCTTTCCAGAGACTGCCACTCGCAACTAAGTGGTTAATAACTTACAGGCAATACAATATTCATGGAAATTGAAACAATTGACATCGGCATATCTCCAGAGTACAGTACAGAATCAAAAATGGGTGGCAAAGGGTCTTTGCCACGCGATGACTAAGCGCGCAGGGGATACAAATAGAGGGCGGGATGGGAGGGGAGAAAGGGATGCAATGTGAACAGTTCAAGCGGCGCGCACGCCATATCACAAACACTAAACGCGCTCGGCGTTGATGCCACCATCTGTCAGCCCAACGCGTCAAGGTACAACGCAGAGCATGTCACGACACGCGGAAGGCTGTTGGGAGCTAAACAGCAATAGATGAGCCCAAGTGTCGGGTGCAGACACTCGGGCCATAAGCCACTGCAGTGGCACGCGCATGGGGAGGGAATTGAGTCGTGAATCGGAACAAATAATGCCGAGGCACGAAGTCGCATGCGGAGTGCAGGTGGGGTAAGGGGGAGAGGGTGGAGTCGCTGAGGATGTTTGATGTGGAGAGGATGGGCAGGGCGAAGCATAGTGGCATGGTGGAGGAAAGAGAGGTGTAACGCGTAACGGGGCGGAGAATAAAAAGTCTTTGCAAGCCGAAGCCTGCCCGAAAAGCACCTTCTAAATAAGGAGAAGCTTAGTCACGAACCAAGGGCGAAAAGTCAAAGACTGTCCTGCTAAGCCTGGCAAATAAAGCCAAACAAATTATTTATTTCAAAGTCCAGGCAATGTAGTTACTGAGCCCCCATCCCGCGGGCCCAGTAATTATTGAAATGTTTCAGGGTTTCAACTCATGAAAGTATTTTGGAGGTATGATGAAGAACATGGGAACCCCGCACCCTTATGTAAGCCCGAATTGATGACGCTGATGGGCAGGGCTGGCAGGGTCAGATAAAAAAGTTAGTTCATAGAAAATGGTCCTAACACCATTCTGAACAGGTTCTATTGAAGATCTGAGCAAAAATACAGACTTAGAGACATCAGAGAGTTTGTGGTGGAGCCACTAGATCAACTGGTGGCTAATTGTTCTCAGGAACTCCCTGTCCTTGGAGGCTAATGTAGCCACCATTTATAGCCCCCATAGAGAGGATGAAATAGTGGCTAGCATGCAATGGATGATCCTGACACTAACCTAAAACACGAGCCACCAGTTGAACTGGTGGCTCCACCGCAAACTCTCTATTTCTAATTTTTTTTTTTTTTTTTGGAGAAAAGTGTGTCTAAGTGCTTTTCACTTCAAACAGCGCACTTTTGCGAAAGTGGCACTGAAGATTTGGAATGCACAGCCACAGCACAGCCACTTCGGTCCCCCCTGGTATGAGCTGGTACAGTCCTTTGGTCATGTTGTGACGATCGTGGTAACTGCGGGGATGCTTTGTGATGGGGTTCTCATGTTTTACTGTGTCTACCAAGTCTAACCAAGAAATCATAACCCTTCATTCCCAGTGAGAATTCCCTATGCCAGGGTATGCCTGAATCTGCCCGACCTAGGCTCATTTGTGCCCTAATCTGCCCAAACCAGCCCCAACTAATATTAATAGAAATGACGTCAGACTTTGGTCGGATTTAGCGGAGCCAAGATCAAAATTTGCCCTTCCCTTAAGCGCAAATCTGCAAAGTCTCGCTTTTTGCGATTCTGAGTTTAAGCTACTTTGCCGCCAGTAAATTTAGACCACCCTTCCATACTCTCGAACTCTAACCCAACCACCCAAGATCTGGCAGCCACGCGCGCTTGCCTCCCCATTGCTGCTTCCTGATGCCGCCAAAACCGAAGCCGCCCAAAAGACAATACAAATGTAATTGTGAAGTACGCTGCGCTGGAGGGAAACCCATCTCGCGTGCAACATACCACCATCACGCAGGATACAGGCATCAACTTCACTTGCCGTTACCCACCGACAATACCAATTCGGATTCAGAGATTGGCGACGACTCTAATGCATCCGAGGACGAATACTACCCTTAACTGAACATTAACTGGATCGTGACAGATTCCCGTGACCTACGTCACCCGCTCGTTCGCATTGAATAGTCCGTACGCCACATTGTGCTGATAATCCCCTTCCCTCGGCCACCTGTGTTGCTGGTAAGTTCTCACTATGTGTCTCAACAGACGTCATTGACTCAGATATGGGACAGAATAGCTATGTATATCAACCCCGGTGACACTCGAGGACTTCTGTGAGTCTTCGTGCTGAAACTCTTGCTCAATAATATTAACCATGCTACAGGGGTTATCTAGGAATTCACGGCAGAGGTATGTTAACAGCAATAGCTCACTCGATATGTTACTAACCCGTCTATTGAAGGTTCCGCCAATCCCTTTTGCTCCTCCATCTACACCGCACTCGTTGACGCCGGCATGGTGAGTTCTCCTTTGAATGAAGATGCACGTATATACTGAGCATTTGCCAGAGCCGCACGTCCCTCGCTCGAAGCTCCTCGATACGCGTAACGCAATAGGGTACAGGGATGCTGGATGCGACTTGTAGTTAGATATGTTGTATGTACTTAGCTGAATAATATATACCCCATGTTTCACTTGGGAGGAAAGGCAATACAGCAGGAACAGAAGGCTCGCTACCTGGGACTCTGGTTTGAAACCGGGTGCAAGTTTATGTGGAGGGAACAATACCGAGTCAAGTCGCGAAAGGCCTCGAAGGTAGCCAATGTAATCCTGGGACTAGATCGCTTCGTTGGCAGTCTGCTGGCATGGGACTTGCAGACTCTTTATATGGCTCGCGTAGATCCGTACTTGACCGCCGGATGCGAGGTTTGTCTGGACATTGAAGACAAGAGCCTCAAACTCCTTGAAAAGGTACAAATGAAATTTCTCCGCCGGATGCTTGGAATGGGTTCTCGCTCCATGAAAGCTGTTTTGTTCTCTGAAACTGGGATCTGGCCTATCAGATATCGACGGGTTTATCTGGCACTCAAAAATCTGTGCTATTGGATTGGCCTGGACCACGATAGGCCAGCTTGGAATGCTCTCCAGGAATCACTTACCCTGGCACGTGCTAAAAAGATCTCCTGGGTGAATGATCTACGGATTATCCTCTCTCGCCTCTATGTGCCGGTGGAACTTGACATTTCGGGACCGCTGGAAATTTCGCTGATTGAGGAGACAATGAAACGGGTTAAACTGTCGATGGAGGCGTGGATCGATAACGAGATAGAGACATCATCGCGCACCAAAGACTTGCTAACGAGCCGGCTCGAACTCGACAGTGACACTGGAAAATTGGTCAAGAAATCACTTGATTTCCGGCACTATCTACGCCTCAAGACTACGGACCATCGTCGTGCATTGACACGTATAGTGCTATCGGGCCATAGTCTGGCCGTGGAACGTCGGAGATGGAAGGAGAGAGGCAAACCCGTGGTTCCAAGAGAATGGCGCAAATGCAGGTTCTGCGAAGAGTCCATCGAGGATCCGGCCCATGCCATGTTTATCTGTGACCACCCAGAGCTGAACAAAGTACGAGAAGTCTTTCTCAAAGACCTATATCAAAAAATTCCGGAACTTAAGGATGCATTTACCGATCCCATGACCTTCTTCAAGGGCGTACTTTCTAAAAGGGAGGCCACTCCGTTCCTGGGGAAACTGGCCTTCAATGTGCTCAAAATTTATGATGGCACACCCATGCTGTTGCTGGAACCACCGGCAGCCTAGGCAAGACACAACGAGCTGGACCCTATATACCCGCGCTGGCGCTCTGTGACTTTTGGTTCCCCTTTATATCTGGCTATTTTTCAGCTTGGTTTCGCCTCTTTGGAGGCAAACCTGAGCCTGTGGCTCTCCCCAAAAGTCCTTGGGTCTACTCCTTTGGAGGCATATGGTATGCATGCTCTTGCAAAGGGAAAGCCGTACGACAGCTTTCGGTGGACTGGTGGACACCGGGGATTTTTACCTGGGAGGAGAGAACTCCTCCCGTACACTTGCGTACTCCGCTTGTGGTCAGGTCCCACGAGGTTTTAACCGGAGGTCCAGCCATTCAAATGGCCGGCCAGTCCCCCGATTGCCAGCGTCTTGTGCGTTCGACCCCCTGGAATGGAGTTGTGCTCAGTTGGCATCTTGTAGGATTCTGTAAGGGTAACCACCCATACAGTACTACATGTTTGTCTTCCGTAAACTCGCTGTTCAGCTTGTGGACCGCGCGAGTATAATATACCCCCCGGTCGCCGACACCTAAGGAGTCTACTAAAGCATTACGTAGGGTACCTTCAAGGTGGGTTTTCGTGTATGAGTAAAACCCACCTAGAAGGTCCCGAGGAGGTGTAGCCTCCGCCTTCTATTAGTAATGTTCCCATTTGGGAAGCCCTGCCATCTGCACTCATTGGGCGGGCCCCCCGCCTACGCCATCATTTTTAACCAAATGCGGTAATTGCGGTTCTAAATTGCCGCCGTTCGGTAGCCTCCGCGGCGCCTGTAGGCTAGCTGGGAATTTGCGTACATGGTACTAGTTTTGGCCCAGATATCTCTAGCAATATTATCATTCTGAATAAATGGTTGTATCTAATGTGGCTTCGAGTTTTTTCATTGGTGTAGCCTCCGCAATGCTCTGCAAAAGGATCACAGCTGCTCCTCAGGGTTGTATCTGCATCTCTGGGCTACCGCCGTGGCTTTGCAAATATTTTCATCCTAAACAAATGGCCGTATGTATTGTGGCTTCCAGTTTGTTTATTGGTGTAGCCTCCGCAATGCTCTGCACACGGATTACACCTGCTCCTTGGGTTGTGTCTGCATCTCCGATGGCTTTGCAAATATTTTCATCCTGAATAAATATTCGTATCTAATGTGGCTTCGAGTTTTGTTATTTGTGTAGCCTCTGCAGTGCTCCACACACAGCTCACAGCTACTCCTGAGGGTTAAATTGATATCTGGTGCTACACTGTTGTTCAAAAATGAACTGGCTGTCATTTAAATACAGAACAGATACCATAATATGTGCTGCCACTTGGGTGGAGATCCACACCTACCTGCAGCTCCATGAATCAGCGCTGGCTCTGCACTCTGTCCTTGGGATTTGAGCTTGGCTCCTTTTTCAATGAACTAGCTATCAGTCTTAGCAGCTTTTCGATGAAGTGACTATCAGTCTGATAGAATTGATATTCCAGCTTGTGGTTTTGCCAGCGCGCAGCCTCTGCAGTAGCCTTTTTAGGCAGCCTTGGTTGTGCCTCTTCCCCATGCAACAGTATATTCTGTTGTAAGTTATAATACAGGGACAGAAATTGTTTATTCTATTACCGATTGACCTCGAAACCTCCGCAAACTCGACCTCCTCAATATCTCTAAACCTAAAGCATTTTGAGAATTTGAGAGCAAAGGTAATGCCGGCGAGAAAAACAGACCTGACAAATTGTTGAACTTGTTGGCAAGTAGGATCTTTCTTAACCACTGCAGCTCCGCAACCTCTACCTGCAAGCTGCACAAAATTCCTCGGACCTCTGAATCTGCAGCACTTTGAGAATTTGAGTGGAGGTAATGCCAGTGAGAAAAAACCCACTGACAACTTGTTGAACTTGTCAGCAACTCGGGGAACTTGTAACTTCTGCACCTCTGCAACCTCCGCAACCTCTACCTCTGCAAGGTGCACAAAATTTCTTGCTTGGTACCTCGGAGTCTGCAGCAGTTCGAGAGTTCAATAGCCTTCTCAAATTTTGAAAAGAGTCAACTTGATGACCCAAATCTCTAGCGTGGAGAGTGATTTTGATCGCGGCCCAGGGTTTTGATCATCAGTTGATCAGCCAATTACAAGCCGAATAATGGTTAACCGCACAAAAGTCTTGTCTAGTATGTTCAATACCCAACCTGAAAATCCCTAAAAATCGTCGAACCCTTCTGGATATGCCCCATGGGGAATTTGACAAAACCTTGGGGGTTTCCAAGACTTTCTGGGACAGTGCTCGAAAAGTGTTCAAGTTGAACTAAGTTTCGCAATTGAAACACAGGTATATAGTTGAAATATCAAGTTCTTGACATTGTTAAATATTTTACCCACCCCAAACTGTTATGATTGCCTCTAGAAGCCTTCATCCATGTATTTCGATGTCCCTTTATTGTGTTTGACTTGGTAGCAGGCCGAACAGTTGGGAGAAAACTGTGAAAATCAGTGTTCTGCTGTGCTGGAGGGTGATATTTGTTACTTACCCTGCTCATGTTATTGAGCAGTATTGATCCAACATTTTTCAAGCTTACCAAGTAAAAACAAGAGATTACCCAGTGGAAAATACGGAAAAATGCTTGCTGCAGAGGTCTTGGTAGAGTCTCCGCCAAATCTTTATAAATGCAACCACTTATGCCATTTTGACCTATAAAGTCAGCCCCAACATCCTTGATACTCATGTAGTGTAGAACCTCTATGGCAGATGTCCATATAGTCCATATCTTGCGCAAAGGACTGTGCAATTTCCCCATTTTGTATTGAAAATTGCAGAGGCTTCAACGAAATGACAGATCACTAATGCTCCGGTCAAGAAACAGTGCACACTATGAATACCTGCTCCGTCAGATGAATAGCTAGTGCATTGTTCAACAGAAAATTAGCAGTGCAATCAAGTAAAGCTAGTCCATTATGCAACAGAAAAACAGCAGTGCAAGTCAATTTAACCGTGGCAGCAGTGAGTGTTGCTGAGAGTCACAGAGAGTCCAACTAAGTTGCAGTACATATCACCCGTGCCTGTTCTGGGGCAGAGCAATATTTTTTTGGACAGAAAATGGCAGTGCTGACTGATAGGCAGCTGCTAGCCAGTGCCACAGAGGCTCATGAAAGCTCCAGTCAACTAATAAGTAGGAGGAGATGCTACGAGTACCAATTCTGGATCAAAAGAATATAAAGTATTGCTAATGACAACAATTGATGTGGTTGCGAGTAGGAGGGGAAGCGGGTTTGAGTAATGCATACCACAAGTGCCCGTTCTGGGTCGGAATGATAACAACTACACTTTTTGAACAGAAAATGCTGCACGCAAGTGCTGTGGAGGGTTGCAGAGGCTTCAACCAAGAAATATGATGTATAAGTACCTTTCTCGGGCCAGAGTGATTATCAGAACATTTGTAACACCATGGTGGTAGCCCAGGGTTGTGGATGCAACCCTAAGGAGCAGCTGTAAACCAGATGCGGAGGCTAGTATTATGAACAACCTCAAAAGGGAGGGTGTCCTGAATATTTGGTGTGAACCCAGATGTTATCCAATCAACCCCAAAATTTTGGGGGTGGGTTCTACCCCCTCTGATACACATTTTCCATTGAGGGCCACCCACCCAATTCCTTGCACAGACCTCAGGAAAAACAACGCCCTGGGGGGGGGGGGGATTTCAAACCGGTGGCGGTCCGACATACCCAGTACCTCCGACTTGATTCCCTCAAAAGTATGCCTTGCCCTGCTCTGTTTCCTTATGGGATTGGTGGGCTAAACGACTCCAGACGAAGTGTACCTGTGTCCCTCAAACGCCGCCGAACGGCATGTCAAGCACCTTTTGAACTTCTCTGATCAGAGATTTCAAGAGCATTCTTCGTTTTCATTTATTGCATTCAATGTTCTACAACGACATGAGATGCTTTTGCATACCAGTTTGAAAGTTAAACTAGTAACATTCCTGCTACGGCAACCCCCCTTGCTGTAGTTGGCCTCGTATCTTGCTCAAATCTTGGCTGATTTCCACAATCCTTGGACTAGTAGAAAATACAAAGTTTTGAAATTAAACGAAGAATATAGTTTGATACAAGGATGGGGACTACAACAGGACGTAGAGTCTATTAGAATATCCACGAGGAACGCGGGATTGAAACCACGGCATGATGCTGGGTGCAAAAATAACCCGAGACGACTGCCCACAGCGTCCACAACGGCGTCAGACTCCTGGCGGGGTATCCCACGGCAATCTTTTACTGTAGACGGGTGCGGAGAAAAGTACGCCCGAAATACAGGCAAGCGATGAATCGGAAATATGACGTACCAACTCATAATTCTTTTTCTTCCCCAATAATTCCGCTGAGGTTATGTCCGTGAGGATTGATCCAACCTGCGTACAAATAAAAATGGTTAGTATGCGGAAAAGATAAGGAGGCCCGATTTAGCGGGGCGCCAGCCGGCACAGCCGGTACTGTCTAATCGCCGCGCGAGCACTCAGTAGGGCGCGGATGCGTGCACGTAGGGAAGGGAGAACGGATGGCGCAAGCATGTACACAGCAGGGCTTGGATGCGGTACATGCAGTACGCAAAGGAATCGTGCACGCAGGTACGGGCCTGATCCATACGCGTACCTGAAAAAGAGGGATACAATTTAGCGTGAGGGTCGCCGTCAAATGAAAGGAATTCCCACCGATCCGAGCGTGTACAAATCCCGTACGTCGTTCCTTAGTCTCCTCTCGCACCCAGTCATCGTCTCCGCGTCGCATCGGCAGAGGGGCTGCCGCTGGTTATTTATCTGCTAAGAAGTGGGAGATTGAACCATATTGCGCCAGTGCTAAGTGTTGAGTTGAGTATTGCGGTCGATTGCAGCTGCCGGAATCGTGTTGACTGATGTTGAAATCGCCAAACCAACAGGATATAATGCAATCGGTCTCTTAAGAATTTGACCGGATTTTCCGCTTGAGAGATGTCGGTGGCACATACTGAGATAGCCATGACGCGATGACAAGCCGTGGAGTCCCGGTTTCCAACATACCGAGAGACTTGTATCGAATCGGAGGATCGAATAGCAAGCGGTGAAAGGCGGTGAAACTCGAGGAATCCGATGATTATACATCTTAAGCGCTTTGAGTCTGAAGTTCCAACGTCCCCTGCCATGCATCACGATCTGGCCTCGCCCTGGGGCACAGTCATCCCGTGCAAGCCCCTATATGGCGCCGGCTCTGGCATCTTCCAACCCCATTTCCGCAGCAGCAACTCGTCTTCAAGCCTGAATACCTTGACGTTCAGTGGGCGGCAGCACTGGACCATCTCCTTCTCGCTGCCGGCACCGAAGCCCCAGAGGGACAAGTCACCGCCGGGACACGTGCCTGCGACACAACAAACAGTCAGCGACGGACCACCAGCCCATCACAACCATAGAAAACTCACTCAGCGCCAGCAAGAGATCCACCTCGGCCAGTATCTCGATGTAGTCCCCCTTCCGCGCCGGACACCGGCTCATGCAGTACCTTCCCTCGTCATTCAGCCCCGTGACCTGAAACAGGTTGAGCACGTCGTGGACGTCCGCCTCGGCGAGCCCGAACGGCAACACGGCGCGCACGAGGTTCGAGTGGCAGTGGAAATCGTACGCCTCGCCGCTCAGCAAAGTATTGACGTACGGGTCGCACCGCGTGCCCAGCAGGTCGTGCACGCGGCCGCCGTGCGCGTCGGCGCCGTACCACGCTAGCGAATCGGCGAGGATGGTCGCCAGCGGCCGCAGGTGTGGGAGGGTCGACCAGAGGCGGTCATAGGTTGACACGTGCGTGGCGTGCAGCTGGCGCGTGCGGGCGGCCCAGAAGCGCTCCGAGGGGTTGTGCGCGTTCCAAAGGTTGAGGTCGCCTGGAGGCTTGGTGAGCAATGTGTGGGACGGCTAGACAGATAGGTAGAAGGGGGTCTGTTTGGGAGGAGATACACACCGACTTGCGGCCCTTCGGGCGTGCTGATCTGGACGATGGATCCGGCCGGCGCCGTCCACGCCCTGCCGGAGCGGATTTCAAGACGGAACTCTTCGACGAGGACGCGCGGCGCGGACCTGATCTTGGTGTAGAGCTCCTTGTCCACGGTGAGGGGAGAGCCGGTCGTCGGAAGATAAGCGGGGACCGGCTTGGGAAGGGGACCCCCCCTCGGTTGCTCAACGTTGCTTTCGGACATGGCGGGTTTTGACGGGGTGCAGGGAGCCGCGTCTTACAAGCACGCGCGATAGTCCTGGTGCCAGAGGGGAAAGGGGAAAAGAAAACGAGCCGATGTGACGTGCCTATCTTCGAGGAGAATACCCACATGGTCCACATGGTCAGGGGGCCGCCTGGTCTTCTCCACGCCACGTGGGATTCTGCCACGAATTATAGCAAACACTCTATCCGCACAAACCCCGAGCCCGGCATTTTCAAGCTCGATCCTCACGTCATTGAGTGCATCGCCTGTGGACCCACGTAGTATGCTGTAGTGGTTGTACGCAGAAATACCGGAATCCGTGACAAGGCTCCACAGGCCCCGGGTTTTAGCAAAGAGAATTCACGCCAATTCTCACCAAACTGACATTCAACGTTCTGAAAATTTACGACGCGGCACCATTGTTCTTGATTGAACCACCAGAATACTAAGATATTGGCGGGCAAAGGGATTTTGCCGCTACAGTGCTTTTGCGGCATGCAGCGGCAGTTCCAGCGGCACTACAGCGGCAGTCTGCGGCAGTTTGCCTGGCAGGTACATGTTGAACTGCTTGGCGGCATCGTAATTGGTGGTTTAAAATGTGTCAGTGCACTCGACTGTATTCAATATATTGCTACATTGTCGCCTAGGGTTGAATCTTGTGTCGTCCGCGACGTTAAGACATGAATAACTTTCGATGCAGCTGCACTATACGGCGGTCTGGCGGCACCAAAATACATGCAAACACTCTGCCGCAGCAGTCGGCAGCACTCCGCAGCAGCAAATTCAGCACTTTGCAGCGGCATTCGGGCTGTTTAAAGCGGCAGTCTGCCGTATGCTGCGGCACTCCTGCAGCACTCACAAATGCAGCGGCAGTTGGGCGGCAATCATGTTCAAGTCATATTTGGGTCTATGGTCCTCTCTCACGGTATTTCCGCTCCTCAATGAGTTTGAATCTCGCCACTGCCACGACTAGCCCACTTCTGCTTTTTCTTTCAATTCAATTCAAGTGTCAACATAAGTAATGCTCCGGCTCGTTCGAACACCATTCAACGTTCTGATTACATACTGCGCACTTTGAACACCGCCTGGCTGGTAAATAGAATCTAACCCCGATTAACATCTATCATTATTACCAGTATCCAGCGCACACTTGGTTCCTCCAAGTTCAGCCTCATTGACTAACATCCAGCCATCCATCTTGTTCGACATTTTTGTGCATGAGACGAGGGCGGTCGGAACAACCTGTTTTTCGCTAGAATTTCCTGCAGACCGTAGACCTGGAGACAAATCTCCGTTGACGATGAACTGAGCGCGCAAAGAGTCCCGCAGACTTCGTTACGGTGGGAAAAATAAATTTCAACCACCATCGATTCAACAATCGATGCTTCGGATGTTGCTCACGAACAAAATGCCCTGCGTTTCCGGCCATCTTGATATTCAATTCTTTTCAATATCTGAGTGGCCAACAGACCAGCAATTTCGACTTTCTGACGGGTACTGCAGCGAGGATGCCAAATTGATGTTAGACCACTCAAGGACTATTTCGCTCGCATTCCAATTTAAAGGTTAATTGATGCAGATTCTTCTTCGGGACCGTAGACTATGCAGATGGAGCTATGTGCTAATGGTCGCATCTCAAGAGAAAATTCTTTGACATTGCTGCGGCAGCGCAACGGCTGTCAGACCATGCAGCGGCTGTAACAAAAGCTGTGCTGCGGCAATCCCACGGTAACAGCAGCAATTTGCAGCAGCGGCAACGGCAAAGCGGCACTTTCACCGTGCCCGATATTGGCTGAGTTGGTTTCGCATGCAACACCTACGCCGCAAAATATACCTCGATTCCCGCCTATGGTAGAATTGAGTCTGGATCCTGACTCGGATGCTCACAGCTCGAAAGAGGATACTGCGGCCCAGTAGCCGCTTGATACCCAAGCATCGGACAGCGCCCTGATGGCCAGAACCCAACCATTCTCTACCTCATTAACAACCTGGGATCCAAGAGGTGTGCCGTACTTAATGCGACTGACTACCGCCGGTTGAACTGTTGTGAAAGCTGGGAATTATTTAACTGAATCGAATGGTTACAAACAGGTGTTGCACCGTGCTCAGCTGGAATTCATCTTCATCTGCAGCCTGAACAGTTCATCAAAGAAATGGCCCCTTAGCTCGTTCCAATCTTGTTATGTTTTTCTCTCCCCCCCAATATCAACCTATTTATCTTGGGCTCAGTTCTGTGGGCAGGCTGGTGGCTGTACACTCCGGAGTGTAGAAAAAGAAAAATCCAAACAAATTCGAAAAGATTCCGGAAGGTAGATCTGACCCTTCCGATCGCCTTGTGTATATAAAATATTTTGATCCCATCGGTCCCTGGCATGCAAAACACGAAATACCACTGGGGGCAATCCCCAGAGGCAGGTAACTTTTACCTGCCTCTGCTGCAGGTGCACAGTAGGTGTTGGGCAGGTGTCAAGCCAGGTGTATGAAGGTCCATACTGGACAAAAGTATTCAAGGTAGTGGAAATGCACCAGATCTCTGAAGATCTCCAGAGAGTCCTCGAGATCCCTCGAGATTTCAATTTTTTTGCTCAAGATCTTCAGAGATCCCGAATCAGGGTCGAGATTTCTAGCATTTTCGAGGTCTTTGGAGATCTTGACTCTGTTCGAGATCTCGACAAATCTCCAATTGTCAGCTTTGCAAATTATGCCTCGAGATCTCCAGGGATCTCATCTTTCGGAATTTCAAACAGTGGCCTCCTGCACATGGAGAAGGAGGAGGAGGATATATTATACTGACGTGGTCCCACAATTGGAACTGCCAGTTTACTACGTATGACATCATAGGCTAAAAGTCACGTATCACTACATAGAACACATGTACTACCAAGAGGGGGGCAGAATGTCTAGGTGTGTTAAGGCTCCCATGTGCACGCATTATCCCTGATGCGCACACAAATCATCGACGCCTTGCTGTATAATACTATTATGAACTTAACAAATTCAATCTCAACCTCTTCTGTCTCCTACTGTCACCATGTCTGTTCCTCTAACTGTGTGCACACAATATACTCGCTGTGCTGCTTTTGTTGGTTGCATTCAGGGA
Source organism: Mycena leptocephala (assembly GCA_029378395.1). Taxonomy (NCBI): domain Eukaryota; kingdom Fungi; phylum Basidiomycota; class Agaricomycetes; order Agaricales; family Mycenaceae; genus Mycena; species Mycena leptocephala. The sequence continues at coordinate 440,119 of JARJLF010000034.1, forward strand.
GGTTTGCCTGTTTGCACAGTACGTATCATCAGCAACGGAAGTGTTTGATGCCTAAACATTTAGCTAGAAAGAAGATGCAGTGATCCAACATGGGGATCCACAAGGAAGCAGCGTTAAGCTAGGAACTGTGGGAAACAGTGGATAGTAGAACTCTCAAGATGACCAAAACCCGGATGAGTTATTAGTAGATAGTTGATCTCTAGAGATCTCGAGACTTGGCCCTGGATAAATTATCGGGATGATACAAGTAGTTGGACGAGATCTCTGAAGATCTCCAAATGAGATTTTTTGTCAGGTCGGAAGGAAATTTGAGGTTCACGTCGAGATCTCAAGAGATCTCAAGAGAATACTAGAGATTTGTCGAGATCTCGAGGCTTCTCTGGCGTTCTCTCGAGATCTCTAGAGATCTCGACCACCTACCGGCATAACTGAGAGTTTTGTCCAGTAAGGTCCCTCAAACAGGTGGCCAGACACAAGGGTAAGATCTACCTTCCAGAATCTTTTCGGATTTGTTTGGATTTTTTCATTTCTACACTCAAAAGTGTACAGCCACCAGCCTGCCCACAGAACTGAGCCCAAGATAAATAGTGTGATTGAATGGGGAATGCCCTACCTTGAAGTATACAAGCATAGTAATGGCCTTGGCGAGTTGTAACAATATCTGGGCAAGTAAGGTCGATGAAAAAAATGAAGGGAGGAAGCAAAAAGAATATAAAAGCCGCGACTTAAGGGGGGACAAATCGGTAATTATGGCTCTATGACATTCTGTATAATACTTATGCGATGCACTGTGTTGTTTCAAATTAAAATTTGGTTGTGAATTCGAAAAGTTGGTGAGTTTAACAATTCTGATGGACAGATTACGTCCGGTGGAATCGCGACTCAAGGGGGGACAAATCCACAATTATGGCTCTATGACATTCTATGACATTCTGTATAATACTTATGAGAGCACCCTCCCAGAAATTTAGCTTGTTTGGACCACTACTCATCCTCCTAGGAAGGGCTGACCAAAAACAAGGTCTTCGGTGTCAAACAAGAAACAAATATATATTTTCGCGGTTTTCTTTCTATCACTAATTGCGCTGGAATTATTCCGGAAGATCTAGCTACTTGCCAAGATAATCTGATCACAATTGAGCACGATATGAGGGAATCAGTCGACGAATTCAAAAACCGTCCAAAACCGGAAATTTTTGTTCGCGCCTTCGGTTCCGTGATTAGCTGTAACAATTGTGCTCCTAGTGCACGCTGGCTGCCCTGTCAAAGGTCGGCTGGGGACTCTCCATTCGATATCCCTAGCCTCCTCCCTATCCACGCCGACTTGGGCGCCTCTTTCTGCGGGGCCAGGTCCGGGTCGCGGTGGAACTGTCCTCGCTCCGATCACCATTCCAGGCTCAACGCCCCTCCTTGTACACTACGGCGGTTTTGCCAGCTACGAGCTTGGCGGGAGTCTAGATTACTTCAGCCCCGCAAGCGGAACGTGGGGATCGGTAGCGATGCCTGGGAAAGAAGGGGACACCGGTCACCCCAAGGCCCGGAGTGTGCACATGCTCGTGCCCATCAGCCCCCCAATTGCCCTCCCCGACTCTAGTCATTTGGTCGGGGTTATCCTCTTTGGCGAACGTGGGCCCGCTCCGGCTCACCTTGGGCATCTCGGCGTGGGACAGTTCCACAACGACGCGTGGGCACTGATCTGCAAGCCGTCTGCGGTCTCGGACACGAATGAGCATGGGTTCGTTTTCACTGAGCTTACAGCCGATGTCAGTACCGAAGGCGCGAATCAGAAAATGACTGTTTTGGGCATTTTCTAATGTCCGCGACCGATTTGCCTATATCTTGGTGGGTTCTGCACGTATTGCCTTGGAAATTAGCTAGATAATTCGGGCTAATTCAGCCACTATTAGTGATAGAGAGAAAGTTGCAAAAATATCCTATCCTCAGTGAAATGGGTCTTGGGGTCATTTTGGAAGTCAATTCGGCCTACCAGCATCTAGGCATGTTGAAATGACCTAGATTTTTGGGAGGGAGGATTTCTATGCATTATAAAGGGGGTGATAGATTCAGAATCTTCAAGATATTAGTTTATTGTGCTTGTAATGGCATCCAATACCCTGAAATCAGAAAATATAGTAGTATTTGAATCTATCCCCAAGCTCTTGGCAAATGTGACTCTATCACAACATTTATAACACATAGAAATCCTCCCTCCCAAAAATATAGGTCATTTCAAAATGCCTAGATGCCGGTAGACTGAATTGACTCCCAAAATGACCCCAAGACCCATTTCACTGAGTATAGGATATTTTTGCAACTAATGTTGCCCGCGACTCAAGTCGATCAAATCAAACTTCGCATATAGCCACATTGTTTACCCCCGAAAGGTAGATATCTCATAGCCAATCAAGAGGGCTCATATAGGTCCATAATATATCCAAACCCCTTGGCGATTGGATGTTTGGTTGTGGAGAAATTCCCAAATCATTGTTTACCTCGACTCAACTCAACTCAACTCGAGTCAATCAATAAATCGAATATATATCACGAACGGTGCGGTATCAGCGGGAACCCTTGGTATATGTTATACACCCATTATGACCCTACATACTTCATATATAATCATTGGAGTTATACTCTTCAGTCAGATGTTATTTGCGATAAATTGCATTGGCCGACTTGAGTCGTGGGCAACATTATTTGCAACTTTCTCTCTATCACTAATAGCGGCTGAATTAGCCCGAATTATCTAGCTAATTTCCAACGCAATACGTGCAGAACCCACTGAGATATAGGCAAATTGGTCGTGAATATCAGAAAATGCCCAAAACGGTAATTTTCTGATTCACGCCTTCGGTACTGACATCGGCTGTAAACAGGAAGGGAAAGATGGTGATGTTCCGGAGGCACGCGGTTGGTTTGCCGCCGACTGGGAGCAGGGAGACCAAGGTGGGCGTGTTGTCGTTCAAGGAGGCCTGAACGACGGGAATACCCACTTGGGAGACGTTTGGCTCAGGAAACTCGGGATTTGATCTTGCTATGGTATGAAAAATGAAGAATATTTATCTGGAGTGTAACTAGTTTCTCTGATTTCAATCGATCTGCAAGTTCATGTTACAAAATGGGATGCTGATCTCGGACATTGCTTTATTTGGGCTCAATTTCAGACTCGATCCTCGTGGTTGCATACGCTGCCATGCTTTAGATGGCCCTTATCGTTATTCAGGCTTTTTGTCATCTCGCCGACACATCTTGCCCACCCTTGATCCGACAATGGAGAAACTGAAAAAGATCATCTCTTTTCCTAAGGGAAATATAGGCTGGTCTGGGAGTCTGTTACTTGTGCCAAAAGGGTCGCACAGAGGGACCCATTCACAAAAACAGAACCACCAGACCCCGAGTTGAACGGGAACTTCTGCTCTGCCTGCACAGTGTAAAAATAAAGATGGCTAGACACGGCCTTCCCCCGTCGGGTCTGTGCAAGGCTACACTGCGCATGAGTGCGATGGCATCCAATGTGTAATGAAAATAAAGCGGGCTGGTAAGCTGTGAATACAGTGGCGACGAAATGTTCTGCACGCGGTCGTTTTGGCCCGTGATGGCATCGAATCACTTCAAATAAAATCGTACAACGAAATACGAGTGATTTCGAGTGTTTATGCACCATTTTATCCATACCTACTCTGTACCGTTGTCTCGTAATAAAATTAACAGTGGTTTTCTGAAAAATTGAGTCTGTGGACTTGAGAGATATCAAAAAATGGCATAAGCTATCTGAAACCGCTTGTAAATGCGACCCTATCCATATGTTGGTTGACCCAAATTGATAGGGTTTTGGGCTCAGGATCTCTGTTGCAAGTTGGCCATTTTCACTGAAATTTGCTCAAAATGGTACAAAAACACGGATATTCTGAGCCCAAAACCCTATCAATTTGGCTCAACCAACATATGGATAGGGTCGCGTTTACAAGCGGTTTCAGATAGCTTATACCATTTTTTGATATCTCTCAAGTCCACAGACTCGATTTTTCAGAAAACCACTGTTTATTTTATTACGAGACAACGGTACAGAGTAGGTATGGATAAAATGGTGCATAAACACTCGAAATCACTCATATTTCGTTGTACGATTTTATTTGAAGTGATTCGATGCCATCACGGGCCAAAACGACCGCGTGCAGAACATTTCGTCGCCACTGTATACGGAGGGCACAGATCTCCCGCCTGTATATTCTTGGACGTGCTAAGGTGCTATGGCGGTGTAATCTGGTGAGATACATTCAGCACGAGGTATCTAGTTGTTGGGGACTTTTGAACGGTGGAATGGGACCCGGGACCGATTGATGACAGGACGTATGGTGAATAAAGTTGGGAAGGTGACTATTTTTGCGACAGGAATCTGAATCGAGTTTCTGTTTATACTATCCAGCGATGTAATATATGTAGTAGACCCATTCTGAACTTTTAGAAAAAAAATCAAAGTTGGCGACACCCTTCGCGCGTAGTGGATTAATTTATCATTTTTATTCATCGCGATAGGCGTGGTCATCTGCGAGAGCGACGAGACATCAAACAATCGAAAAATCTGATGCTATAACCCGAGTCAGTCCATGAAATTGACGAAAATGATACCTTTCACACACCTCGCTTCGATATGGTGTTCGCTGGTTCAGTAGAAGGCGGGGATGTCGAATGTGCAGTGCCTGCCTTCGCCACGGATGATCCAGGTGTCGAGGGTGGGGTCTTAGGCAAAAGCAGAGGCGTCAAAGGCATGGCCGGCGTGAATATGTTCCAATAATATGTGTCGCGTGACCACGTAAGTCGGCCGATGGGCAGAAACAGGTAGAGGGTTGCTTGGATTGCTAGTATAATGGTGATCACAATCTTTGCACTCCGGGTACGGTCGTTCCACACAAAAGCCAGAAGTGAAGATTGTAAAGTTATGATCGCCCACCGTAACCAGCCTCTAGGAGCCGATAATGCGAGCACGAAAAGGGCTCCTCCGTGGACCCAGGCCAAACGTATACTGTTTACACCCACAAAAGCCGCCAGCAGAATGGTACTTGAGATAGCACCACCGAGGCTGCAGCCCATGCTTATGATGGAGAGGAGTCGTGGGGCAACATTAACTTCGTTGTCATCCATGAAGGTTAGACAAGCGGCTGCCGCAGCAGTCAGAAGGGAAGCCTAACCAAAGTATCAGTTTCACGACCTGAGGCAGAAAACATTTAAACTAATGAGTACCATAATACCTATGGCTTTCCATTCCTCCTTCTTGAGGTTGAAATATTCTTCCCAATCATTACGATAACGATCTGTATTTTTTGGGTAGCGGACAGTCATAGTGGTTTTGCCTTGAGCCTGCCATAGGTTATACAGTGATGAGGAAACAGCCCCCAGAGTGATTATATTGAGGACGTGAAATATGATCTTTGTGCGCGTGTGAGTCGTGCTGTGCCCCCTCAGGCTGCGTTGAGCTTGATCAGTGAGCTATCATTATCAATGGTGAGTTACGAGTAAGGACTAAACAGTGCTGGGGTATACCTTGTTCAGGATGGTTAGTATTTCGTCATCGTCTGGCTTCATACTCTTTGGCAATACACGAGAGTCTCCGATGAGAACACGGCTTTTGTAAAAGAGAACAACTGGTAGGCGATCAATCCCAGCGTAGGACATTATCTCCTGGAGAAACCAGACTTAAGCACATGACTCGTATAACTGGACGAACACATACTGAAATTTTGTCGGAACAAATATCATCTTCTTGGACACAATCGTCCGCAACAGAGTATAAATTGATCATCTTCTGTTTGTTCCACCTTGCCGCAGTCAGGTTCAGTATACAATTTACGAACGGAATTAAAGATAGGGTACTTGTTATCCTCCTTTAGCTCCTTGTTTGTCGAGCGAATCCGCCTGTTTCGCAGTTAAGGTCAGTATATGATTAACGAGCAAAGAGAAAGACGATGTACCCGCCGTCTGCGAACACAATAATGGTCTGTTGTTTTTCCTTGATCTGTCATCCAGGCTGCGATGAACTCTAACATTAGGCATACTCATGAAGACATACCATAGCCAAGTAGTGGTGAAGCGACTTAATTTGATTCTTCTCAATGTCATTTGGGTCTTCGGGTGGCAGATACTTGATTGGCAATGAGCACGTGTAAGGAGGCGCGGGGTCTGCCACAGAGGGTGCGTCCGCCACGGGTGGAGTTGGCGCGATGCGGTCCAATATCTTTATCAGAGTCTACAAAGGATATTAACAGTGGATCCAACATCTAAAGGCAGAACATACGTCAAGCTGAAGAACCAGTGCATTGTTTTCCGGGTCGGAATTGATCTCGCCCTTGGAAAGTGCTGCCTGAGCGAGGGCAGCCGTCGTGGTGTGGTCCTTGATGCGTGCCTGCAGAGGATGTCAACGGTTTATCCAATATCGAAAGGCAGAACACACGTCAAGCTCAAGATCCACTGCATTTGCCTCAGCAGGGGCAGATGTCATGGATGCTGCGGTCGTGGTATGGTTCTTGATGAGAGTCTGCAGAGGATTTCAACGGTGGATCCAACATCAAAAGGCAGAACACACGTCAAGCTCCCCTGCCTTGTTTGTCGAGGTGACCTGTTCCCCGCTCCGGAAGAGCAAGAACGATGGAATCTGGCGAACATCAGACCATGAATACGGCAACTGGCGGCCACGTACCTTCTGGATTTCCGCATTGTTCGTGGCCTTCTTGCTCTCCACCAGGTCCGTGTTGATTTCGTAGAACTTGTGCTTGCCATCGTATTCTGGCTTTTTCGAAAGCTCCTCGAAAACGGGGCTCGCGACCGTGCAATGGCGACACCTGGCGGCCCCAAAGTAGATTATAACCAGTGTTTCGCTGCTGATCACTTCCTTGAACTCGTCATAGTTCTCAATGGACTTGACAGTCATATTTGGTGAACAACGTGGATTTCGACAAGGAGATGGTCAGAGTAGAGATGTGGGCGATTGTCTGAAGTGGGTGGATTGAAGAGGATGGTCGATAAGTTTAAATGTATACCTCTTCAATTGTTCCTAATGCGTCTTCGTTTGTTCCTCCGGCGGGCGGCGGCACCGATGAGGTGATGAACTGGGCGCTTACGCTGCAAATGCAACGTTTGGAGGGTAGTGCCACGGAAACTGACTAATGACACCCACGCTACCAGAAATAAATAAAGTGTATGAGCCGCATCAGGCTCCTGAAATTTTGATTGTGGCGTTGTACAACCAGGTAGACACCCTGCCGGAGCGCGCGCCAAATCGCCTCAATGTCGGTGTTTCGGAAGATCCGCCAAGATTTTATTTTCTGTTGCACTGGGGTTTTATAGTACATTTGATGGAGGGCTTGATTTTTCGTTTTGGCTAGGAAATTTTGACCTTGATGTTGGCTCAATCTTGTGTACATTCTTTATCGCAGCCCGTGTAACTAAAGGTATTTGCCCAAACGGAATCTTGATCGGACACTCAAAATTCAGTCGTGGCGTACGTGCCTTGATCTTTCACGCCTCAGCCGAGCTCTAATCTTCTAGTAAGCCCAGGCGGGAGGTTTCGAACGTGAAGGGCGCTTATTGGGCGCTTATGTCATATTTTCACCATGGAGCATCTCTCCAAATAAAGCGACACCCCTGGTATAAATCAGCCGAACCCGACGGTCGGATTTCAGTAAGTTTCGTACCGGGCATGATGTGAATCAGAAGCGAAAATCAGAAGCGAAGCAGGGGGTGGGAACACAGTGCCATTGCAGAGTCGGGAGTCCGATTCATACGATGTTTTTATCAATACCATCTACACCCGGATCTCGACTTCCTGCACGCTGCAGCCTCAGCGAACTTGAGGACATCTTCCAGAAGTTGCTAAGTGCTGCATCTGGATTAGTCAACTCAACGAGATACTCTTCCCGGTTGCAAAAGCCGTCTGAAAGGATGAGATTGATTTAGCTGGGCGACGGAGATTGCACCCCAAAACAAGTCGAACCCCAAAACAAAGTCACCGCCGATCGCAGTGGCCCATTCGGACGGTGGCGTGTTCCATTCCGCAGTTTGGCATCGGAGTTAAGTAGACGATGGTGTATCATTCTGGCGCCAAGGGGTAACAGGCGAATGACCATGGCATGAGATAGGATGAGCCTGTCCTCCTTTCGTCAAGGTGGGAAGGGACGGACGTAGGTTGTGGATTATGGATCCAAGGACGCGGCGTGGGAGTGTTTGGGTGACCCAAAAGCTGATAGACAGCAGGCGACTACATTAGGGAAAAGCAGGCGACAAAAGCGATGAAAGGAAGCGGGGTTGTTGACAGTTTGATGCAGAATGCGACAGGGATTTGGAGTTGGGATTGATACTGCTTGTATACCGCGGGAGAGTCCTTCCGAATGCTAAGAATAAGAAGAGGAGAGAAGAGTCGGGGAGCACTAGGCTGGCTGTTGGCGGAGGTTGATGGGCGAGGAGGCCAGAGGCGGGCGGGCAAAATTAAGCCGGGATGGGGGCGGTAAAAGTCACACGTAGCATCAGGTGGTAAACGTGAATAGAGAGGACGATGCGGAGTGGGAGCAATACTGAGTTGCATTACAGGATCCAAGTGTAACGTATCAACATTGATGATGAGCTGATTGGAAGGGTAAGGAGCAATTGGAAAGCGGAATGCAAGGAACTTAATCAACGATTGAGCAGGAGAGGAACAGGTTGCCACGGGGTAATGCACAGGATCCGGAGCTTCCGTGGATAGAGTTCGCGTGGACCCAACTGCGTAAATAGACCAGACGCAATGCGGCAAGAAGCGCCGGAACCGGACACAAGCGCTTCAACCTTGTTTCTAGCATCTGTTTCACAAGCACTTAAATTGAACCAGTCGGCCACCAGAAAGAATGGAGGAAATCGTTTTATAGATTCCCACCATAAGTATAAATTCCGACCCCGAATTGACCGGGTATCCAGGTGCGCCGCACGTCGCCCTCCCTACGAGCATGAGCACGCGAAAATACAAGCGCACGAAGGACAGACGCGTACACGGGCGTCCGGGGTTCTTGGGAAGGCACATGCTAATCTCGCACGAGCAGCGTGCAAGGCCGCTGACGGGAGACACTGGCGCTGGCAGAGTTAATTTCATCTCCCTCGACGTGCATAGCTGCCCCTGCGAATCGTGCGGCGCCAATGCCAATGCGCGCCCCTTCCCCGTCCAGAGACGCAGAAACTGCCCGTCTCCGCCATTCTGGCGCGCGGCCTGGCTCACGCATCTTATGCGCTACTCCTCGATTCTGCCCTCTCCCGCTGGCACCGCGCATCATCTTCCCAGTGCGGAGAGTATCCGCTTTCCCGAGCATGCCAACGACAACGCTAGCACCGATACGGATGTACACTCCCCACTCTGCACCGGCGCCATCACGCAGCGCCTCTGAGCATGCAGGCAGGCGCCGCCTTCCCCCGCCATATCCTCCGCTCACACCACAGCCCAACCTCGCTGTATACACCTCCCACCCAAAATATCGGATGCACCATCCCAACCCACACGATCCTCGACGCGTACGGACAGCGCATCGTCACCTCAAAAATATGGTCCTCCTGGACGCAAAAGCCGTCCGTAAGGATGAGATTAATTCAGCTGGGCGAACCAGATTGCACCCCAAAACGAGTCTGCCGATTGCAGCGGCCCATTCCGACGGTAGTTTGGCATCGGAGCTGAGTAGACAATGGTGTATCATTCTGGCGCCGAGGGTTAATAATAATAGGCGAATAATTATGACGTGAGATGGGGTGAGTCTGTCCTTCTTTTCCTCAAGATGGGAGGGGACGTGGATTGTGGATTGTGGATCCGAGGACGCGGCGTGGGAGTGTATGAGTGATCCAAAAGCCGATAGACAGTGGGTGACTACAGAGAGGAAAAGCAGACGACGTAGATAAACCAGATGCAAGAAGCGCCGGAGCCAGACGCAAGCACTTCAGACGTGAAAAAAGTGAAAGAAGGGTGAAGGAACGGGGCTGACAAACCTCTAACATCTGTTTCACAGGGACTGTAATTGAATCAGTCGGCCACCAAAAAGAGTGGAGGAAACCGACTTGTAGATTCCCACTCTGATGGCAAATTGACCGGATATCCAGATCCGCCGCACATCACCCTCCCCGGATACGGGCACTGCGAATATACAAGCGCGAACGACGGACACGGACACGGGCGTCAGGGTTCCTCGGATGCCACATGCTAATCTCGGACGAGCGGAGTGCAAGGCCGCTGACGGGAGACGCTGGCGCGGGCGTAGTTAATCTCATCTCCCTCGACGTGCATAGCAGCCCCTGCGCGCGGATGTCCTGCGCGCGCCGACGCGTAGCCCTTCCCCCTCCAGATACGCAGACACTTTCCGTCTACGCCATCCCGGCGCACAGCATGGCTCGCACATCTTATATGCTTGCATCTTCTTCCATGTGCTCAGCATCCGCTTCCCCGAGCACGCTAACACCAATGCCAACGCCTATGCTGCCCGCACCACGTCTTCGACTCCCCTGCACTCCGAGCCTCGACTCGGCGCCTCGACCTACAGCATCTCCCGTACCCCCCACGACACACATCGCGACACTCTTTCTTCTTCCCGACGGGCAGCATCGCCTCGCGCACTCCACACTGCACACCCAGAAGTAATCATCTTCCTGAGAGTTCACTTTTCGGCTTGCAAAACGGGCTTTTTCGGGCTTGGGCTTGGATTTTAGTGTAGAGCCAAGCCCCAGCCCGGCAGATCGGCTTGCAAGCCCGTTTGATGGCTTGGCAAGCCCGTTTGCTCGCTTAGTAGCCGAGAGACGGGCTTGCGCATATTCCTCGTCCCCCATCTATATATCTATATAAGAATCGAACACCTTTGACTTTCGATAAACCTGATTGGCTGCCCGAGCACCGCATGTCGTCAGTTACTCCAATGCTCCACTGAAAACCGTCGAGATGTTCAAATCTCCACTCAACTGTTGACTTGCTATTTTTGAACTGTTCAGATGTTGAAAACTTGGTTCTTGAAGTGCGATTACTTCTAAAGATCATATATAAACACATTTTGAATACTGCGGCAACTGTAAATAACGTCGGGCTTAAGCTAATCACCTCATTCGAGATTAAGGCTGGGGAGCACCCACGAATGGAATGAAAACTTCCAAAAACAGCTGGACTGTAGAACCGGCACAATTTCCAAGGACCATGCCGGTGCCGGGTCCAAAGCAGACTAACTAAATATAAGCAGGATATCCTACATGGCTACAACAAATTGGATGCAAAAAAGACCACATAGTGTTCATGAATACCCAATACCAACAATCTCAGTCACCGGACAATGGATTAATACTTTTTATATTAAAGATTTTGAACTGAATCTGCAAATGCCCATGGATTGTCATATAGGCAGCACATCATGGCAAAATAATCACCTAGCAGTCCAGACACAGACCAGATATGAAAAGACAATACCAATAATGTAATGTACCGAGCCACTGAATATTCCTGGTGTGTTCTGGGCTCACCTATGAATTAAAAGGCAATCAGAATGGTCGTTACAGGCCACTAGGCCACGACGAGTCAACCGGAGGTTGACGAGGAGTGGCAATTTCAAGCCTTTTCAAGCAGGAAAAATGAAAATGTTAGACTTTAATATTCCCACCGTAGCGAAGCACGGGTTACTGCTAGTGGTCTATTTAATCAATCTCAGTGAACATACTGTACATTGTAAGTGCATACTTACCGGGCTTGCAATTTTTTCCCGTGCTTTCCCAGGCGTATCTGGGGTTTTGATATATCGCGAGCCTCTAATTAGAAGGAAAATGCGATGTATCAAACACTCTAATAAGAAGGCTCGCGATATATCGTGTTAGAGGCCTACCTCTTTTTAGTAGGCCTAGTGCACGCCCGCTTTCCCATCACATGGCGGCGTTGGACCGACCATTGGACGTCGGAGCGCTGTCGGGTGCCTGCCTTGCCATTTTAGGTATTTTCCACCTGTACCTCCCCCGGGATGGTGATTGTCACTGTATGTAGTATAGATGTAATGCAGGTGCTACTTAGCTCCGTAGGACGTTTAGAGCCCAGATTAGTGCATAATGAACAACGCAATGTTGCACTAATTAGCAAATGATGCGTGTTGTTTGCTCCTGTTGTTCACTCCCTTCCGTCCTCCTCTGCCAGCACCCTCGCCTCCACCGCCGGGCTCTCTTTGGCCCATAGCCCTTGAGACTGCGCTGGGTCTCCATACTATGTAATACCATTACTAATATGCTTGCGTGGCATCCCAATATGCCCACAACGCACTGCATTTTGTTTGCACTCCCAGCCCCTTCCCAGCCTCCACGTGCACTCCTGGTCCCCGTACCCGCCCATCGGTGCCTCCCTGTGCTTGAATCAATGTGCCCGGATGTCCACCCCGTTTCTCCGCTCCCTGGCTGTCCTGGGGCACATGCTGTGCCGTTTTTCGCTCCCTGGCCCTCCCCTGCTTCCACGCGCGGTCCCGCCGCTCATACCCGCTCATCAGCACCTCCCAGCGCTCGGCCCTATTTACCCACACATCCACTCCGTTTTTCAGCGTCCCGACTGCCCGGGAGCGGGCCCGCTGCGCCGTTTTTGGCCTTCTTGTCCCCCCCTGCTTCTACCCGCGCTCCCGCTGCCCGTAGCCGCCCAGCTGCACCTCCACACGGTCAGCCCAATGCGCCCGCACGTCCACCCCACTTTTTCAGCCTCCTGGCTATCATGGTGCACACGGTGTGCCAGTTTTGGTTTTCCCACACCTCCCCCATTTCCACGCGCGCTCCCGCTGCCCGTAGCCACCCATCGGCAGCTCCCCACGTTTAACCCAATGCACCCGCACGTCCACACCATTTTTAAGCCTCCTCGCTATCCTGGTGCGCACGCTGCACTTGTTTTGGTTTGCCCACACCTCCCCCGCTTCCACGCCCCCTCCTGCTGCCCGTAGCTGCCCATCGACACCTCCCCGCGCTCGACCCAATGCGCCCGCATGTCTCCCCCGATTTGACGGTCCCCGGCCATCCCGGTGCGCATGCTGCACTGGTTTTGGCTTGCCTGCACCTCCCCTGCTTCCACACGTGCTCCTGCCACCCGTACCTGCCCACCGGCACCTCCCCGCGCTCGACCCAATGCGCCCACACATCCACCCCACTTTTAAGCCTCCTGGCTGTCCTGCTGCACCCGCTGTGTCGGCTTTTGTTTTCTACCCCTCACCCCTTCCACGCCCACTTCTGCTGCTGGTACCCACCCATTGGCACCTCCCAGCGCTCGACCCTATAGGCCCGCACATCCACCTTGTTTTTCAGCCTTCTGGCTGCCCGGGAGCGTCCGCTGCACTGTTTTCGCCCTTCCTGTCCCCCACTGCTTCTACTCGCGCTCTGGCCGCCGTTACTTACCCATTGGCACCTCCCCACGCTAGCATCTATGCATCTACACCTCTGCCCCCATTTTCAGTGTCATAGCTGCACCGGGGCGCGTGCTTCGTCGGTTTTGGGCACGGTACTTTTATGCCTGTCATACAGCTCAGTCTTGTAGCTTGAGCACAGAGTAGTCAAGTAGAATTTATATACCTACAGTGTCTTGCAACCCAATACAATTGATCCATATGTGTTTTGCATTTTCTGACTTGATGCAGTGAGCGCAATCCGACTGCCGACCAATTTCTCGGTTTTCAATGTTTTAGGCAAGGGTCACTCAATGAGATGCCGCATTGCCCTCATAGCAGAATAAATGAACTTGGATCTACTTTCTGAAGCATTTTCACGCGTGTGTTAAATTTTTAACATTTCAAGGTTCGTCCATGCAACCGAGTCCAATCATGGTCATTACCATACTGAGCTCAGTCCTGTGAACGGACACTTCTTCATTAAATTTTCGAATGCCAACCTTATGTCCACAAAATTATACATTTTCAGAACAGGTCAGACTCTCTGACCCTTCCTACGACGTCCAACCAAGGGAAAAAGTATTTTTTGGGTCCAAGTGGAGCAGATTTAGGTTGTAACTGAAATTTTGGTACCCTCTTTTCACAAGTTTCTTTGCGTCAAACTGTTCCATTGGGTTCCCTGACCTCTTATATGGTGTTTAAACATGCAGGAAACCTAGGACTATTCCGCACGCCAGCTTGACTTTCATTATCAGAAATGCATGTTTTGCAACACAGGTGTTACCGCAACGCTGCGGTAACGATTTATAATCGAAAAAAAAATCTCCTCAAAAAAATCTTACCCGAAATCGCTCCTGCCGCGCTGCGGGAACGGAATTCATTTCCAACAAAATTCACCTCGCAAAATTCCCAAAGAACCGTTCCCGCAGCGCAGCGGGAACACTCCTATATATTTGTCTGGCCATTCTGGCCTCAAAATGGTGGCCATGGCATGAACACAGCTACCGGTGGCTGAGCACATGACACAGCCACTGTTTGGCGGGTCAGAAGAGCCAGGCAAATACTGTACTATTAAAATCAATCCGTCAGTCACGCGTCACGGGGGTGAGTGACGTGACGAATTTTGCACCCTTGTCACGCGTCACCCAGGCTCTTGACGAATATATGTTTTGTCACGGTAGGTTCAAAATTTCCGTTCAGGGGTGCTGGGAGCAACTTTCCTCAGCTGTGGGCACTTCCCACTCAATTTATGGCCCTTTTTGGCTTCAAATCTCACAAATATCGTGGTTCAGAGCAAGTTCAACAGCAGAAAATGCATTTTTCTGCATCTTTCTGCTGCCACTCAAAGATATGTTGAAATAAATTGCTCAGGTTATTCTTGCATTATTCAGTTGAGTCACTTTTCATTCATCACAACTCCTGGAATATTTTTACGGCTTGACGAAATTTTGGGGGATGTCACGCATCTCGAGCTCCCTTGACAAATTGACGGATTGGAACTTTCGGTCACGCGTCACACCCCTTGACGAATTGATTTTAATAGTACAGTATATAGGCTCAAGATGAAAAGGCCAGACAGATTACGACCGCCTCCGCCCGCTGTCATACCCGGGGGCAGATGTCTTTGTCACGTGTTTCAGCGTAGGATCGCCCAAATCATTTCAGAACATCAGGGACAAATGGTTCCCAGAGATGCACCACCACTGCCCAGGCGTTCTGTGTGTTATGGTCGCAACGCAAATCGATCTGAGATCCGACCAGAAAGCGCTAGACAAGATGGCAGCACTTGGGCAGCTGCCGGTCTCGACCGACCAGAGCTTGAGGATGGCACGGGAGTTGGGAGCTGCCAAATATCTGGAGTGTTCGGCCAAGACTCAGCAAGGAGTCAAGGACGTTTTTGGTCAAGTATCCACAAGGTATCGCCGCTGCAGTGGTGGCCATAAGGGACGAGCGACAGAGTAGAAGGAGGTGTATTGTTCTCTAGAAACATGAGGAGCAGTCCCATGCATTATTTCGTCCTTGGTCTTTGTGCCTGAATCTAGCCAGATTTTGACCTTCCGTGTTACAGTGGGTCGGTCTTTCATGCTCAGTTCTCGATTTTATATAGATTTTTACTTCCGATCTTCACCATTCCACCGTTCTAGGCTCCAAGGATCGAAACTTGCCTCCATCGTTGTGTTGGGACGCGAGTAAGAGGCTGTTCAGGCCATGACATATTTCGTTTCATCACCGGTTCTCCTGAGTGACCTCATCTCCGACTGCTCGCGACTGCTCGCCGTTGTGGACATTAGAAGTGCAACAAATGAGTCGCGATCCTGTTATCAATCAGCTTGCGCTCGGGTTGCGGAACGGTGCCCCGGAGCTGACCATGCCAACTTAGAAAAACCTCTGCAGAGCTGGCTGTAATGACGCGCATGAATGGCAACAGGAGTCGGGTAAATGGAAGCGTGTCTAGACTTGAGGAACGGTGAGCCCATTTTTCCGTTCACCAACTTTCTGTTCTTGAATGGTTTCACTTATAAAAGCTCATGCAAGGTTCTTTGATGTTCCTGTACTCAAATAGGAAATATTGGTACATGCGCAACCCATTCTCAGAAGTATCTTCGAGGACCGAGGTAGACGATTTTCCACGCTGATTACAAATCTTCCCCGGACATGGCAGTTCTAATACTTGGCTTAATCATCCAGCTACTTACCAAGCAAGATGCCTCTAAATTTGGCTTGCCGTGCTTGCTCACCCCCTGGCGGAACACGATCTCTGTGTCCTCCCTAAACCTGCCGAGCCGCTCAAGAGCCACGTAGCCGATTCCTCGGACTTCCGTTGACGCAAGGATCCTTGCCAGACGGAAACCTGGGCGATGAATCAGCGCATGCAACAGCCTGAAGGAGTTTCCTTCTTCTCACCGCAGCACATATATAAACAGGAATGCAGAAGACGAAAACCAAACGAAAATGACCTTCCCCTCCGCATTCGACGCTTACGTTCCCAGCAACGGTCCGGATTTCCTGGCCATATCCAATTTCACACCAGCCTATGTCCCCTTCACAACTCTGCAGGCCGTTAGGGTCAGCCCCGCCGCGGATTCCTTCGCATATGCCAAGAGGCTCGTATCTCCTGCCATATTCGCACACGTCGTACGGTGCTTCTACTTTGCGCTCGCGCTCTTGTACACTGGCTTCCCTTCTGGAACGCCTGGAGTAGCCCAAATTGGGTTCGAAGAGCTGTCCTTGCGGCTCTACCATACCGCCCTTCTCCATGACTTGAGCTGGTCGAACAACACAGAGGTCGTCACTCACCCGGCACACGCGATGACCTTCGAGCTGCACGGTGCCATCATGGCATATGAGCACCTGCATATCGCCGCCCCTTCTCTCGACCCGTTTCAAGTCGGTGACATCGTGGAGAGCATCGTTCTCCACACCTCGCAGTGGCCGTCCGGCAACTCGTCTGCAAACCAGATCCTCATGTTCCTGAGCGCGGTGTTTGACGTCGGGGGGTAATGAACTTTGTCTTCATTCCCTTGTACCACCCAGCTAATATTAGTTGTTCCAGGTACAACGGAACCGGTCTCGTCAGGCTTGACTTCAGCGGTCTCTGGCACCCACAGACTGTCGCGGAGATTGAGCACGCTTACCCACGTGCCAATTTCTACAACGACGCTCTCAGCATATTCGACACGGAATTTGTGCAAAAGCCCAACTGTCTGAACTCGCATTTTCCTGGAGGTGTACGTCTGCTTTATCGGCTTAAAATTTCATACTCAGGACTAACCACCACCGCAGCTCGATGGCCTTGTCAAGGATTTGCGTGTCGGACCGATCGTGCCTGTGAATTCCACTAGCGCCTACCGTGGCGTCTAAGACCCTCACTTGCATTAGCTATTTACGCAAAGCAATCTTTAACCTTGTTTTCCACCAACAAATCAGTACTCGAAATGTAGGTATGCATTAGATTAGATAGTATGGCTCGCCTACCTTTCTCAACTTAAGTTCCATCTCACTCACAATATATTTGGCCAATTCCCGGTAACGTAAGTTACCGGGTCTTATAGAGAGCATGATTTTTACATTTTGGCCGTACATCACATTTTTGTCAGCGGTTTTTGCGTCAGCAGTGATGTCTTGGCCTCACCGCCAAAATCTTTCGGCTTTGTCACTTCGGCAGCTGAGCCGATGTTTGCCGTCCAAGAAGTTCATAATTCTGCTTACGAATAGGTCCGATTCTATCGCTCTCGTGCTCTAACTGCTCGATGAGGCACCAATCGTTTCCGTCTGTTTGTTCCCTTGAAAGGGATGTCAACTGCTATCTCTTGTGGTAAGCTGAATGCGAGCAACCCAATGGTGCTATTTGTCCTATCGCACTTGAAAGGGTCTGTATTACGTGCCTTGACTTTTTCTCATTTTGTTCGTGGATGCATTCAGCCTGGATCAACTTTGCTTCAAGCATTCAGACGAGTTTGAACAGTATCCGAATCCTATCATCATATACACTAGGAAGCGAGACAAAATGTAGAAGCAAGACACCATCTAGTATCTTCCAATTCCACGATGGACCCAATCTTTTGGGACATGAAGCCTCCCATTGTGAACTCCTTGTGTACAAAATATCTCGCATATAAAGCTCCTGCAGAGCTTGGCTTTAGTTCAGCCACTATTTGGCCCGTTTTCCAGGCAGAGTACAACATGATATTTTACGTGTGAATACACCCTTCCAAATACCAGAGGGGTTTTCAGGATCAGAGAGAAGGAAGTTGAAGAATCTTGGATGCTCAAGTTATATGCATACCATGCACTAGATTAATTTCCAGTGTACTTTATTTGAGGATAATCAGGTCGTAACAAAGATTGCCTTCATTCTCGACAGTGGTGGGATGTAGTCACACACCTCTTCACATCGTCGGGAAGCTGGGACCATTATATAGAAACCTTCAACACAAGGTCGTATTATTGGAGGCCCCTGTGGCTGGCAATCTGCTGTTCCATCTGAGTGTCTCGCTTCATAGTGCACGGCTGTATCATAGGGATACCGCGAAGTTCTCTAGAAAAGAATTGGGAAAATGTTAGAGCAACGTGGTGGGGGAATCGAAGGTATGATGGGGCACTCTGCCACCAATGTTTTACCTTTATCATCTCTGGCCGAGTTTCTTGACCTTGTCCGCATCTTCATAAGTGCATTCAAAATTTACTTCCTTTCAGCCATTCAAGGGGTCTTACCGCCGGTGAGTCATGAGTCGATTACAACCTTTGTGGACACTGGTGGGACCAACTGTGTTCAATGTATGACATCCGCTATCAAATCCAACTTGACCTGTGCATCAATCTTGCAAGCATAAGCAGCAAATCTATCTTGGAATCTTGTTTCAGGAGATGTACTCTGATGAGTCGATTGCCACTTTTGCAATGACCACTATATTCAAAATTTCCCAATGCTGTACATTAGTTCCACCCCTCCAAAAATTCTGGTCCTCCCGGAACCCTCCCGCTTGTTCTCCCCATGCATTTGGTTTGAAGACGGAGCTCAGTTCACGAAGTTACGACTCTGGTCATGGACCTATTTCTCATTTCATTCCAATTGCAAACATAGGCTTGGTTTAGTTCAATGGGTTTAGTCCAATGTCTCTCGTTACCGGGCCCTGCCGCTTGCCGGCCTTATCTGCTTTATTATACATTTTGCGACTAAAATTGTCGTGAAATTTTCAGTGTTTCGTTGCATCCTGCCAAATGGTTTTTAGGAAAGGCGAGGCTTTGCAACGGAGGAATCCCTATGGGTTTCTTCTCAATATGTTGAACGGTTCAACCTATCGAGAAGAAACTTGAACCTGCTGAAGCCGAGCGATGCCGAAGTCCCACCAAACTGAACTGTGACTGATGCGCACTGCTACAATTATGACCCTTCTTGCTCGGCGCCCACCACGTCAGCGCGACATTCTGCTATGGCGATGACCTACAGCGGACTTATGCGAAGCGACACAGTCCATGCGGAACTCGACTGCGGTTAGAATGATACCGCGAGGCACTTCGAACTTGTGACAGGGACCTGGGACGCAGGTCGCGACTCATTTGCCGCTGAGGTCTCACCTCAAACTCGGCATCCGGATACAAAAACAAGACATGCCTTCGCTTCGGCGCCGGTGCGGCGGCATATCAAATTGCAACGAGCTACCCGTCGTTTACAAATCACCGAAGGACAAATGTTTTAAGGGTATCCTGCAGTCAACCAAGTACAGATCGAACGCGCGTGTGGCCCGTGCTTTTCAACCATAACAAACGATGGCTCACTTTGTTCGAGGTAAAAAATCGGCCTACATCTTGGCAGAAATCAAGTACAGCGAGGGCGTATTCACAAAAATCAGTTTATTGACGCAAGGTATGTACGTAGACATGTATTTGTCTAATATATCAGGTTACAGTCGAATGCGAGAACTAATCCCTTTCAGCCACAGATTCAGGCCACACAACAGACTGCGAATTAAATTAGCGAGGAATGTGGAATAATTGCTGAAGAAATCGACACCCATCTGCAGTGTAAATGAATAGCGGCAGGAAACAACACAATGAAAACTGAATGGGAAGTCAAAGAACTCGAAACATGAGAAACCTACAACTCACCAGACAGTAGTTTGATTTGAGCGTCAGTTATTATAATGATATGGATTCATTCTTATGGTAGCATCGAGCGCGAGCGCATATGGAGCTACAGGTAAACCGGTCTCCCCGGGGGTTCAAAATCAACAATGAAAAGTGTGGCATGAGTATAGTAGGCATGCCGTGGGCGTGAATGCGTGAAGACTGCGAGAATAGTTTAGTATCCGTGTAGCAGAATAAAGCATATGAGGGAACCCACCGAGAATGCATCCCGTTCGTCGTTGCAGTGCATGCTGGATGGTGGGAGTTGAATTAATCCTCGAGGTCAATGCCGACCTGTTGAGCCTTGCAAGGCTTGGTTAGTGGTGCTGCATGAAAATACATCTTTGATAAGGAAACCGCCACCGCCCAGTACCTCGGTCGCGGTGGCGTGGATACTAATCTCAAAGTAAGAATCTCACTTTTCGGGCGAATTCATTGGGAATGCCAGAACTCGAGAAGCGACACTCGAATATCGCTGAGAAGTCGGTGTGAAAGTAGGGTAGGATAGCAAGAGTATAGACCTCCCTTCAGTAGGATCTAGCGAATGAAGATTTGAGGGAACGCTGCAAATCATCCTAGGTAATATCGGCCCGCTTTCATGCGAGCTCATTGCAACAATTGGTTTCTCCACCAATACTTGGTGAAAACTTTTGGTTTTGACCTCAAATCATAGGTTACGATCCCCCCTCTCAACTTCCATTGGACACCCTGAGCACCTTTACTTTTACTTGGCATCGCGCAAAGTCCCGGTGGTTTTTTTCAGGCCTGCCTGAAATCAACCAATGATTTCTGCATCATCTCGTGAAAAAAAAACCTGTTTTCCCGTCGGTCCTACCTGGTGCATATCGACTCATATCATAAATATGATCCAGAACCGACCTCCTCCCAAATTTCTTGGTCAAGCACTTTATTATTGACTGAGATACAGGATGAAATTCACTCGGGGCCTAAAAACCATGTTTTCCACGGCCCGTCACTCCACCGCGACCTCCTGTAGGCCTAAATATATATACTGTATACAGTAACTATCTTACCCGAGAACTCACGATGTACACTTTTCACGTCCCATGTCATCAGTGTTGGCCCTAAGGGTTAAGGCCTTGATTCGATTAAGACTTATTAAGGCCTTAACATAAGCCTTAACCGTCAGGCCGCCATCACCTTAAGGCTTAAGAGTACGGGCCGGTAGTCATTCTGTCTCTCCTCCAAAGAAACTTGTGATTGAGAGTGCTTTTCCCAGTTTTAAATCTGGCCACTCCTAACTACTGTCAGTTCCAATCGGTTCTGCCATTTCAGAAGCCCAACCCCTGGCCAGTATCTACGTAGCGCAACCAATGGGAGCAACAACAAGAATCCCAGCATCCCAGTGTCAGGCCGCCTTGAAAAAAACCACCCTCCAAGGCGGGACTTAGCGCGATGGAAAGTAAAAGCAAAAGTGCTCAGGGCGTCCAATGGAAGTTGGGAGGGGGATCCTAATCTATGACGAAACTTCGAGCGTCCGAGCTCAGAGCTTCGAGGATCCGATGGAGAAGGAGGAAGCACTGGTGCCCGGGAATAAGGAGCCTCTTCGAACGTCACGCAACGACTCTAAACTCCAAACTTCGATCGTCCGCGCCTAAAGCTGACAACGCACGTATTCGTATCCTGCCTCCCCAAACTCTTAAGCTCCCAGTTCGCCTGCATGGTGCTCAGCGTCGAGTAGTGCGTGTACATCGTATCGTCCGTCGTCCCGCGCAGCTTGAGGGGAATCGCGCCGCCTAGGTGCGTGGCTCCGCGTTAGGATCGTCTCGTGATGGGGAGAACGGGAGAGAATAGGGAATGGAGGGAGGGAATGGGAGCGAGAATGAAGGAGGGAAATAGGAAATGGAGAAGCGGGAACGCACCCAACGCAACAGCAAAGACATTATTCTGGATCATGTACGTCTCCGTCTCGTCGAAGGTCAGTAGGATGAGCGTCTCCTCGTCGTTCACGCGCGGGTCGGTGAGCAGGGGGAGGAGCCAGTATTCAAGGAAGGAGGCGGCGAAGTCTATGGTGGTGTCGTGGGCGTCGTTGACCTGTGGGCAGGCGTTTAGCGATTAAGACAAATGACGTATGACAAAACGGAGAGGGAATATGAAGAGGAGCAGGAAAGGAAGCAGGGAAGGAGGGAGGAAAGAGGAAGGGAAAGAGACACGAGATGCACCATATTCGGCGTAACAAACACCCACTGCGGCAGCGTGCCATTGACGACATCGTTCACAAAGTCGTTGAAGGTGCGGATGCGTTTCACGCGCTGCGGGTCCTGCGAGATTGCGTCGTAGATGACCAGCGGACTGTGCTTGCGGACGTAGTACGGCTGGGACAGATAAGCAGAAACGCACTTGAAGCCATAAAACTCATCGGCAGGCATGTTCTCCTGCTAGGTCGCCCACGAGACGTGCTTGTCCTCGAGCAGGTCGACGACGGTGGAGATGTTGAACGGGAAGTGGTACATGTTGTCGTCGTGCATCCCGAAGAAGTCCCCGCCGATCGCTGCAACGTCTAGAATAGAGACAGTACCCACTCAGTCAGCGTGGGTGTTGCAAGTATTATTAGGACGAGTAACACGCACAGTTGGGCTCGGAGGGGTGCGTCACGGCGTTGTAGTTGGTGATGAGTATGCCCTGCTCCGCGAGGGACTCGAATATGGGTGTCGAGGCCGTCGTCTGACCGCGCAACGGAGACGGTCAGCGACTAGAAGAACTAGAGAAGGCAAATTGACGCACGGCAAAGTCGGTGCTCTCCGGCCAAATCTGGATGATGCGGTTGAACGCCTTGCCATGCATGTCGGCTTGTCCTTGAGTGTGCTATTCGAGAAGCTGGTGTAGTTGGCCGTCTGCACCAACGGGCCCTGGGACGGCGGTGCGAAGACCTGGGCGGAGGCGGCCGCGGCGAGGCGCACAGAGGACGCGACGAATAGAACGGCAGCGAGCCTAGTCATTAGCAGGAGTAAGGTTGCGGCATAGGGCGCATTGAGCAGCTTTAAATGCTCGATGCAGATGGATTGGGCGAGGTGCGCGTGCGAAAACGTGCGTAAGCTCATTGGCTGCGTCAATTGATCGCCGCCGGCAGCACAACCTCGCTTTCTGCTCGCAACCTCCTCGGCAGAACATCGCGCTACGGACGATGAACAGACGCTCATTACGAGTACCACGCTGGCAGCCCTGCACTCCCCTTTGTATTTCTCTGGATGGCCTGGTGGACCGTTACGACCACAGTTCTCGGTTCAAGTCCCCAAGATCCTGCGTGCATCTGGCTTGGTGCACGAAGACGACGTGGTGCAGCCGACTTTCCGTTCCTACTTCCTGTACTTTCCATCCCCTAGTTCTCTGTGGCTTCGCGTGCTCGCTCGGTGTTTTCTGACTCTGTCCTTCTGAGGACTTGAGAAACGGGAGCGGCGTAATCGTTTCTGTAGTCTTTCCTACAAAGACTGTTCAAGAATACAACCTCATACTTTGTACTCTTTCTGTCGTTCCGAGGCCTTCGGAAACGAGAGCGGAGACACTGTTTCTCTAGCCTCTCGTACATAGACGCTTCAAGAATACAGCCTCATAATTCGTGCGGTTTCTCGGCGCCCCGTTTGGTACTATGGAGCATATATGCATGCGTCTTGCCCGTCGTCGCATCCACGGCCGCGATCCTCTCGCTAATTTTCCGTATTCCTCCGCGGCTGATTCTGCCTTATCTTTTCCATCTCGCTGATCCTTTCATCTTTCTTTCCTCGCTCCCGTTTTCCCCTTGTTTATCGCGGATACCGACCGCATGGCACAACTGTACAAAAATACACCAGCAGGCGTGGGAAGAACCGTTGGTTTTGGAGGCTTCGCGTTTAAGGATCACCAGGGGTAAGGGTATACCTCCAGAGGTACGTGGAAAGGTATGGGTAAGGTGGAGGTAGAGGTAGGCAGCTTTGTACCTCTTGCCAAACCTCTCCCAACCTTCAAAGGTTCAGAGGTATATAGAGGTATGAGTCTTCAGAGCTTGGAGCACCCTTTTGGGCACATTGAATATGATTATGTATGTGGTTCTCCTTTCTTAATCGAACCGCAGCTGCCTTTGGACCCACTGAGATATTTGACCTGATCTGTGACCAAATTTCGAGTAGACAAATATCATTTTTGTTGTAGTAATTTGTTTCAGGCGCTGAATAGTAGCTGAATTGGTACTGATACACTGCTATGGACCTTGGCTTGTTTGAATAGTCATGTATGGTATCTATAATGACCTGGTTGAACCATATTTGACATTGACCTCTCACCATACCTCTCCAAAGGTACGAAATAGAGGTATAGAGGTCATACCCCTGACTACCTCTGGCAAGGTAGAGGTCATACCTCTCAGAGGGTAAGGGTTTGGAGGTAGAGGTAGAGGTTTAGTGATTTATACCTTTACCTCTACCCCTGGTGAACCCTATTCGCGTTGTTCAATTGCGGCCCTGCGGGCGGAGCGGCGAGGCACAGGCATGGATGTGGCGCGGATAAGTGGGTATTTTATAACTCTGTCTTTCCTTCAAGTGACGCGTCTCTATTCGACACGATAAATTGTTCACTCTCTACGACCACTTCGAATTTTTTGTGTAACTGGGTATTTTATATTTCATTCTTCCCTTTGGCACGCAAGCCGGCGTCGATGCTTGGCACGTTGTTCACTCTTTCCGTGACTATTTCCTGGTCCACTTAATTTAATACCTTGCTTACTACTGAATTTTATCCCCGCAGTGACCCTCCACACCTCAAATTGCCGTGCATCGTCGCACCTCGCCACACAGTGCCGCAAATTAGCTGCTACGCCCGAGAATCCACCCGAGTCCCGCAGTCGACATTCTCGCGGGGGCCTAGGCATGTGCTTTGGCGGAGCTTCTAATTGTTGAAAGCCAGAGGCCTAGAGCCACAGCTTTAGGGTCAACTTAACACTAAAATAACTATTCGCGGTCATTTAACCTTTCGATTGAGATTTAATTTCGTGGAAACGCAGACTTGGAGGTCTATCCGGCGTCTGGGCGACAAAGAAGATTAGGTTGCTGGCGGCCTTATTTTGTGAGCCATTCCAGCAGTTTTTTGCATTCAGAAACCATTGACATTCATCTAGCTTGATATTTCACAGGGGCATGCCCCACTGCTTAAATTCCATAAACCGCAGACGCTTATGAACAGTGGTTTGCTCGCTTATTGATGGCTCGGAGAAATTGCGGCGTGTTTCCCTCGTGTGCATGTGTAATGCACATTGATGGGTCATGGGTTCAAACCTGCGTAGCAGTGTTCTTTTTGAAATACCACATTTTATTTAGTGGCAGACTCAAAAATAGACAAGGAATGTTGATCACACATACAACAGATTACTGAACTCTCTGTAAGCATATTCTCTACAGCAATTCTATATTTTTTTCCAGCCTTCATGACCTTGTGCTTTTTTAACAACTTGTAGTGAATAATTTTCAAGACAGAAATTCAGTGGATCTGACATATGCCATCAGCGTGAATCATACTTGTGCTATTCTATGAACCTTTTTTGAAACAACATTCAAGATAATGTATCAGTTTGCCTGGGTCCCATTTTCTGGAACATGCCAAGTTGCAATATACTGTGCTCCACTCATCATCCCAGCACGCTCGATGAGGCACCCATTTTGAGGTTATGGATCTCAGGTACTGTCAGGGGAACCCCCGCCCGGCCTCGGTCACCCGGCATCCAGCGCCCGGTGCCCGGTCGACCGGCCCAAGTTACGTAATCCACCTATGGAACCCTACAGGTCGCTTATGCAATGGCATCAAGCCTGTGATCAAGCCCGGGACATCTGCCGATCACTCCGGTCATGTGCTACTAGTCAGTAGCCTACTTATACCCACGACCTAGCATGGGAATCCTTAGAGTTTCTTCTCTTCGGATTCCCCTCGCTAGGTGCGTATCTTCTTGTATTTAGCTACTTCTTATTCATCTCTTCGGATTCCCCTCGCTAGTCCCTTGAGATTCTCTGGTCTAGAGGTTGCCCTTCCAGGTACCCAAATGGTAGCATATAAACACTGACTGGCCTAAGTTCTGTCTGGCACCATACCATTAGTTCCTCCTCAAAGACTACAAACATTTGGTAGAGGAATTTTGCCTGTATCCCTCTGAAGTCTTGTACTTTTCAAGATGTTGACTGTGTTCCAAGGAGCCAAAGAAGAGATTCTAAGCTCCATGGATTGCATTGAATAAGGGAATATTTGCTGTGTACCTAACACACCTGAAAGAAATTCAGCAATGCAGACAGATATATGTCTACATAAAGTTCAGTAATTTTTAGAGGTCCTTGTGTACTTCTGAGTCTGCCAGCAAATGAAAGGTGATATTTTAAAAAGAATGCTGCTATGCAGGTTTGAACCCATGACACATCAATGTGCATTACACATGCACACGAGGAAAACACGCCGCAATTTCTCCGAGCCATCAATAAGCGAGCAAACCACTGTTCATAAGCGTCTGCGGCTTATGAACTGATACGCGGCAGAGCATGCCCCCTGTGTTTGCCCATCCCTTTCAACCCAAGATTTCAACCTCAACTCAATCCTACTATTAATACCCACAACCCATACAAATCTTAGACCAAGCGCGCAATTATTGAAGGCCCTACAGCTCACAAAGCAATGCTTCTCTGAAGATCCCAAGAACTATACTGTATGCCGAAATCTGATGTACTGTTCACAGATAAGTACCGAAACCTTTATATTTCCGGGATGCGGTCGTTTGGCCCTCCATGATGATATACAAATCATATTTTTACTCCAGGTATTGCGGCCGGAACATCTGTTTCTATGTCAAAATCCCATCAAGATTTAGCGCTTTGACCGTTTTAATGGCGGCAAGCCACCTCCCCTCCGCCGACGCGCGATGACGCAATGTCGATCCTTCTATCCCACCAAATCTCGTGCCACATCACCCCCAGCTCCCTTGTAAATATGGCCACTGAGCCACCTGTCTGTAAAAATGCGCCATCATTCGAGTCCATCTCGGTCCCTCTCTGCCTATTCATATAAGTACATTGACGCGGTATGATGGATCTTGTTCATGGGTATCACAGAGTGGGAAATCGATACAATATTCGAAGCAGAAGTCTTCGTTTGCGGAGAACGAAAACGGAGAAGCAGACATCAAATAGGAGTTGAAGACCGCTGCGCATCAGCATGGTCTGTCAACATTAGTGTCGAAATCGTAAGGGAGGAGATGCATCTGCGTAGCTTGGGGAGATAGATGCCATACCACTCGCATAATGGTCACACTCTTGCTCATAGGAATTGAAGGTCAATAGACAGGTCAGAACACACAGATATGCGAAGTGTGACACAGACAAAAATGCAAGAATAGGAAGAAACAAGAATGGAACAAGCGGCAGGGGTTCCGTGCTGATTGCACCGCGGAGTAAGAGACCCGCTTAAGCTCCGTACAGGCTCAGGCGATGCGGAGACTTGCGCACAGTCTCCCAAGAGTCCGAGATTCGGCAGCGAAACCTTATTTAGATGGCGCAGAGCGTCGAGATACACCGCCCAGAGATGCAAATCCTAGCTCAGATACCAAGAGATATTGCAGAGCGACGAGATAGAATCAAATGTGAATGCTGCGAGGATGCTCGAACAAAATTACCAGAACGGAAACGAAGGACAAATCAGCGAAGCCAAACAATTCAAGAAGAATAAGCACGCACCAGACCGATTGATGGAGGAGACAGCAGTGGCGCCAGGGTGGGACGTGGGAAAGAACAGCAAAAGCTCTGAGGCACAGTTGAACTTGATGCGAAGGGAGGGTGCCGTTTGTGCTGGATAAATGCGGGAGATATTGTCGCTGGAAGTTTAATCATTTAACAGAAAGCATCGGGAACGCACAGGCACGGACCGATACTGGAGGGATTGGCGGTCATAACCAAGGCAGAGAAGAGGGGAAAATGGCGAATGAGTGTAGCACGAGAGGAGAAATAGCGTATAGATCAGCACAAATGGGCCGACGTAGTTGATCATAACCGCATCCACTGGAAGCGGAAGTGAATGAGGAATTGAGGATCGACCGCCTCAGGAGGTGGAATTTGACTGCCTATTCAAGCGTGGGAGAAGAAAAAAGATAAACAACGTCAGATTCGCAGAAGACACAGCTCGGCGCGCCATCAAGCAATAATATCCACGGACGCGCAAGCCGATTGTAGCGCGGGTCAGGTGAATTCGCGAGTTTGCGTTTGTGAACCCCAAATATCCACAGTGGTCCGCAACAGAACGAGTACGGGGCAGGAGTCCGTGTGGCATGGGGACCGAGTGATGCCGCAATTAAACGGGAATATTTGGGAGGGGGCAGCGCACCAAAGCTATCCGCCAGCTCAAGATCATGGCTCTCATACCGCGTATTCCATGGAACCAAAAGCCACCAAACGGGAAAATCGAGCAAAAAAAAACGAGAAACGAAAACGAAAACGTCTATATATATACTGCCGTGCTGCCGGCTGCCGGCTGGCGATGGCCGTAATAACGCAACAGTAACGTCCCGCTTAATTAAGCGGTCACTCTGGCGCATCACCCCGCCCTCTGCTAACATGTGTGAATCTTTCTCAGACTGTTGAAAATCATAACCTCTGGTTCATACATATTTGGGGCCTATTCTGGATCCCCATCTACGGTCCATTTAGCTACCTGTACCCCCAAATATGGGCAGATCACATCTATCAATGTCACTCAGTTGTCACTTGGTCTAGACCATCTCCATCAAACTACGACGTGTCGGATGTCGTCCGTCCGCCGTCCGCCTATCCCGCCACTGTGCCCGCCACCCGATGTGTCCCGCACCTATTCTTCAAACAGAGAATGTAAGAAACTAATAGATACATAAACTAATATTGAGTATACCGCTCATATGAAAGGAGTCCCACTTCCAAAACATGCCTAATGACCGAGAGATGTGCTCCCCGACACGCTGGACGTCGAGGTCGACGTCCGTTAACATTGGTCGGAGCTTTTCGGCTTGATTGATCGGACTGACGCACCGGGGCCCATTGATGTGACGTTTTGTGACTAGCTACATTAATTAACCGTTCTTTAACGATTACCTCGGCGATTCTTTGAATCTCTTTGCGCACATCCCCATCTGGTGTATCCCCTTCCTTCCGCCTCACCTATGGTCCTCATTAATGGGCGTCAAAGTTGCTCTGCGCAATTTCATTTTACGGTTGAAAACCCCATGTGGCTAAACAGCTGACCGACGCGCAGCGTTTCTTGACAGAATGCTGTTACCTAGGCTGTTCATCGCAGCAGCTGCCGCAGCCCATTGATTTTAATCAAGCCGGGAAGCCACGTAGTCCCCCCCTCTCGACATATAAACAGGCAGCATTTCTTTACGTTCGGACTAGCAATCTGTCGCCCCCTGTTCACCCCTCAATTTACTGCCGCTGTCTTCAAATCAAGACACTTCTTCTGATCTGAACGCTTCTGTCTTCGTCTCGGGTTCTTCCTCTATTATCTGTGAAATCAAGACTGCTCCGCTAATACTTGGGGATCTTCTTGCGTGCTCTGCGGCATTTCCTCAACTAGGCATCTCGCATGGAACCCTTCTCGGCCCCGCTGACACTAACCGATGTTTACATGTGGGATTGCAGCGTGGATCAATTTCATTTCGTTCTACGCTGCTGGATGCAGTTATCCCTCTTTCTGGTTGTTTGACAATCCTTCGGACTCCCAGGAACTCATGGGGTGATATTCTGGGTGGCCAGCTGCCGTTACTACTTTCACGTTCAATCTCTGTTGTCTTTTGTCCACAGCTGGTTTATCGACTGGCTGCTCCGTTGCTCTGCTTTTCGGCACGAAACTACCGGGAATTTTATCCATGGTATCTACAACTCGTGCTTGATTATTGAAGGCAAGACATCGCAATGCACTGTTATTCAAGTACTTACGTCTAGCGCAGGTTTATCGTTTATGACGATTTTCGATCTTCTATTCGTATGTTGAAATGATTATTTCATTTGTTATATACCGGAGCGAAGCGGAGGTCGTCTTGTTACCTTTAACGAAATGCTTCGCGATTCTTTGTATCTCTTTGGTTTCATCCCCATATGGCTTATCTCCTTCCTTCCTATTCCCACCTAGCTCTCACTCCTCGACGTCAAATGACCTCGCGCAGTCTGAGCGGCTTTCAACCATAATAGTCCGCATTGGCAGATCTTGGAATGCATCCTAAACCGTCATGAAATTTTGCCTCAAGAACCCCATCCCATCCGGCTAAACAGCTGACCTTGCCACAGTCGGTTCTCAACAGAACGCAGTCGACCGCAGTTGCTGCTGCCCACGGCGCAGCCACTTTTCTTTTGATCAAGCCGAATTGCCACGCAATCCCACAGAAGATTCTCCAGATATATAAAGCCCGTAGTGTCTGTCGTTCAGACCAGAAGGAATCTTTTGCCCGTTGCCCTCGTTCTCAAATTACTGGACTTGCGCAACATCCTCCACCTCACTTCTGTCCGCTTCTTGGCCCTTGGTCTACTCTGGATTGGCTCTGGGTCACTTCTACTGTACTGAATAGCGGGTATTTCTAGGCTAGCTCCACGCTGACGATGTATCCGCTTGCTCTCTTCTATCGCAGTCATTTTGTGCCTCACTCAATTGCCACTGCTATTCTGCTGTCGCCTTCCATCCACATCCAATAGGGTGTTTCACAGTTGGCTTTTCCGGGCCAACTTGGGCTCCAACTTGGCCCTCAATTTGGTCCAAAATTGACCAAGTTGGAGGTCCAAGTTGGAGAGTTAACTGTGAACGCCCAAACAGCTGATTTTGTCGCGAATTCGCAAGTTGGGTATTATCCTGATTGATGTGAAACAGGCGCAGTTAGCCGAAGTCGGAGCTCCAAGTTGGGGCTCAA
This sequence comes from Mycena leptocephala, assembly GCA_029378395.1. NCBI lineage: Eukaryota > Fungi > Basidiomycota > Agaricomycetes > Agaricales > Mycenaceae > Mycena > Mycena leptocephala. Next base: position 471,010 of record JARJLF010000034.1, read on the forward strand.
GTTGGGCCAAGTTGGAGGCCGAAGCTGGAGCCTAAGCTGGGCCAAAATCCCAACTGTGAAACACCCTAATGGCTCCCTAATTGGTGGTTCAATTTTTTCTCCATGGCGTTGATCGACTGGAAATTTTAATGCCCACGCTCGGCTCCTTCATCTATCGATTGGAAATCCATTGGTTGGACTTGTTGAAGTATTTCGTGAAAGTCTCGCAGTCAGAGTTGGAGTTGGTTTTCATTTGTTCCGGTCAAGTGCCGGTGTCTTTTTTTGCTATATTTGTATTGTTCACTCGCACTAATTTAAATGACATTCATGACTCCATTTGTCTTCAAGGATACCGGAGCGAAGCGTCGGTCTGGCTTGTGTAGCTAAATGGACCGTAGATGGGGATCCCGAACAGGACCTTGGACTGTCTGATGGGTAGCCTCGGGGAAATTTGTGCAGCCCTTTGCTGCGGCCACCTGGTCGCCAGCCGGCAGCCGGCAGCACGGCAGCATATATATATAGACGTTTTCTTTTTCGTTTCTCGTATATACCCTTTTAGAGCCTAGGGACGAAGCGGTGCTCAGTGATCCTCTGCAAACGCGCAGAGGTCTCGATGGAATGACAGCGGTACTTATACAAAAAGGCGAGTAATTCGACGCAGAAAGGGATAGGTACGAAAAGGGATAGGCAGACAGTGAGCGCGAGATGAATGAGTCGAGAAAAGACGATTTCAGCGGATGCGAAGAGAGGAAACTCAATTGGAAATATATCTGCATGGAGCAATTGCACCGCCGACGAGGCATTTGCTCAAAGACCGGTTAATCCACCCGGCTTCAGGAAATTGCCAATAACGTAAAATAGATGGTCAATAGAAGGCGCTAGAAATGACGGCAATGCCTCATTCCCTGACATACGGATCCGATTCGGCCACCTCTGTCTGTATCCAGGGTCCTCACGAAATACAGGGTGAAACCGACGGTCGGGGGATTTGTTTTGGCTGGGATGTTTTGTGTCCATCCCAGGCCACTGCACGCATGGACGAGGACAGTGGACAGACCCAACACTACCGCTTGTATCCCCTTCAATATGAAGCTCGAAACCTTGCTGGTCGTGGAGTGGAATGCCACGAGAAGGGCCAAATTCATCGTGCTGGAGACATGTTAAGTAGAAATTGAGCCGCGGATCGGAAAGGTGCAGACCTTTGGAGGGCAGCGCTCTCGATGACAATTACAAGGACCGCCTGCGATTTCGTAAGATTACCGATACATCGCAGATGGATGCCTGACCGTGAGATGCCGCCTCCTGCTGTAATTGCTTGAAACCGGTAGGAGTGTTCCGTTGACACTCACGATCTTCCAGGTGATCATCCCTGGAAACGTTCCGCTCTAAAACCAACATTCGTGACCATGGCTGTGCAGTTGGACTCAAGATCTTCCCGCCCATTCGCCGGTTCACGAGGCAGTGCTCACAATCTCTCACCAGTTCCACAACCTCCACCGAGCGTTCCGCCACACATGCAAGCTTCACCCGCGACAATTTCCAGAGGGGATGGTGAACAAGGAATCAGTGACGGCCAGTCGATCATCCCCGGGCTCCCGGTTGGGTTCGCTGCTGGAGAAATGTTGTCGCCACTATCCAATTATGCGCGGCATCGGCCCTGGACATGTCATTCCCTCAGCCGGAGATTTGTCTCGCGGAGGTGGTTCATGCTGGCATTTGTGGCGATCGTTGTTCTGGCGGTGGGCACTACAATCGGTATAGGCATCCCAACGCTCGTGGTGATCGGGCAACATGAGCCTCTGTCCGTACGGCCTGTCGATGGCAACCCACCACGAGACGGGGTGAGTTTCCCCAATGCAGCATCGTGATCATTCTCATTTGTCAATGCACAGTTGTTCCTGTATGGTGGAGTGCGCAGGTGGGACATGGATAATAAAGTGTTGTGTGCGTCCGTCCGTTTCTTTGAGATGTGCCTTCTAAATCAATTCAGCCGTGCGCTGGGTACCACATCAATGCGGAGTGTCATTTGCTGCACCGCTCCCGGCGGACTGCATTGGACTGCAGTCCGACACGCTTTTCTTCACGGACGGGTGCGCTAGACCTCGCGGCCGTAGTTTCTCGCCGACCATTACTTAGAGACGCACTTGGCATTCCGTCGTTCAATCAATCAAATGCGGTCCTGAATTTCGACAGTGACCGCCAGGGATTCCTGCGGTATGGATTCGAACAGGTCATCGAGATGAATATCGAAGAGGCAACGCGCTCAGGGCAAATCGACCTGAGCGGGTTGGAATCGGACGTCCTGTACCCCTTCGACTGGCATGTTTGCGTTTAACAGCTCTCGCTATCTCGTCTTGACGTGTTCAAATGCAGGTATCGCGTTGAGTTTCTGATAGCCGCACTCTCCTCCGAAACAAACGAAACAGTTCCGATGGCCGGAGCCAGTATCTTCGACCCTGACACGAGCCAGTGGCGTTTGTCCACTAGCTACAGCTATCTCGACCTTGAAGGCCAGGCTGCGAAGCTCGCCATTTTTGTGACCATTCGACGTCATATCGTCGTCAAGATCTCCGCATTCTTGATCTTACTGCTCAATTGTGGGTGGATTCCCTCCTTCAAGACTGCGGGCAAAGATACTCAAGAGCTGTACAATCAGGGCTTGTTGCGTTGGCTTTGCTGTACATGACCGTTCTTTCGGTCTTCGGAAGGCGTAAACTACCCGGTGGAATGGATAGCGTCGCGCTACCATTCGCTGGGCTATTCGCACTCCCATCCGTCCGTGCCGTCATGCCCGGAAATCCTCCTTTCGGTATGTCACTATAGTCGCCCGAATCCTGCTGAGACATCGCAAACCAGGATGTCTGATCGGTGCGGTGTGATACCCAGTGGATGCAGCACATGCAGCTGACGCTCCGTTGCCGCAGATTTCATCGGGATCCTACCGAATCTGGCCATCATCGCGGGATGCGTACGTCTGTCAATTCCTGCATCTGCCGATTCGTAGTGACCTCTAATACGTCCTCAAAGGCGTCAACGCTTCTGTTGTGCAAATTGGGACGAGAAGCGATCGTTCTGGTCCCCTTCGCGGACGAGCGAGTCTCGAAGCTCGACGGAAAAGAGAGTGACTAGGACTATTCCGCACGCCAGCTCAACGCTCATTATCAGAAATTCATGTTCTGCAACACAGCCCTTCCCCCAATTCTGCGGGAATAGACTTGATTTTCAAAAAAAATCCCCTCCAAAAATTCTCCCAAAACCGTTCCCGCAATTGTGCGGGAACGGAATTTATTTACAAAAAAAATCACCTCAAAAATTTCTCCCAAAACCGTTCCCGCAACGCTGCGGGAAAACTTCTGCGCTCGCCGCTGCCGCTTCAAAACCCTATCAATCTTCCCGCCCACGCCGTGCTTACTTGCTGCTGCGCAGTCAGCGCCGCGGCGATCAAATCCGTCGCTGTCTGACTCTTACTAGTCTGTAGTTTACCGCGCCACCATGTTTTTGTTGTAGCATCTGTTTATAAGAGACTAGATTCTTACTACCATCTCGCCGCTCGATCCCCACCACCCAACATTGCCCCCTGCCCTTCCATCGCTCCAACGCCTAATGCATGACTACTATCGATTGCCCACCTTTGCAAAAATTCGATCTAATTCCCTCGATTCATGCCGGATTGGCTTTAAATAAATGTGGGAGACCCATGGAGGGTACATTGCTTGTCCTTGTACGCTACTGGGCGATACATTGAGAAATGAGTTAACAATAAAATCGAGGGTCGATTTTTGATCACATTGATCGCCCGCCAAATTCCTCATGTAATTTTTCTGCAAAGGTACATACCGCCTCGGGACCTTCAGTGCGGCCTCGTTTGTGCCTCAAAAATTCAAGGGCCTCAGACTCGACATATTGATATGTCAAGCATCCCGTATGTCGATGCCGAGGCCAATCTGTCCAGAGGCACAAAAGTACCAGGCCCAATAAAATGCCATCAAACCAGTTTTGCACAGGTGGGCGATCGATAGTATACTGCAGTTATCTCCCTCCTCACTTAAACCTGGCCCCCTTCATCCTCCAACCTCCTATCCTTGATCTATGCACTTGCCCGATCAACACCAAGCGCCAGCCCTCCGTTCGCGTGCCCACTCCTTTCCCGCAGGATGTCAACGCTAATGCTTTCTGTGTATCCCGGTCCGCACCTCCTCTTGGCTGCGTTGTAAAATGCTGCTCATATCGAGGTCTTTGCTTGCTTTAGATGCGCTGCTCAATCTCGAATGCCTGAGCGTTCACGACATTCACAGCGTCGATGGCCCAGACCCCGCCCGCTCCTGAGCTGCGATGGATATAGGGATTGTGGGTGTTAGTGTGTTGTTTATTACCACTTTCTCTCTCGTCCGCTTATCCTTTCCCATTCCACGAGCGCTCGCTCTCGCACTGTCTATACTCATTCCCCTTCGTATCCTCCTCCCGCGCATGCGAAGACCACGCGCTCAATATGAAGCACACCTACGGATCGCGCCGCACCACCCCCAGTCTGCACCTTCTGCCTTTGCCCAACATCGCGCTCCTCCTTTCCTCGCTTCACTCCCCGCATCGGCCGTCCCCAGATAAATCCCACCTCTCCCTAGCAATTATCGGGCCACTTTCGTGCGAGCTCATTGCAAAAATTGGTTTCTGAATCAATACTTGGCGGAAAATCTGCTTTTACTCTCAAATCGATGGCAACGGTCCCCCTTTCAACTTCTATTAGACGCCCTGAGCAGTTTTACTTTTGCTTCTCATCGCGCAAAGTCCCGCCTTGGAGGGTGGTTTTTTTCAAGGCGGGCTGAAATCAACCCGGGATTTTTGGATTATCCTGTGAAAAAAACCGTCTACCTGTCGGTCCTACCTGGTGCACATGGGGGCGTATGATAGATATCATTCATGAACACCTCCCCAAATTATAGGTCAAGCACCAGATTATTGAGTGAGATCCAGGGTGAAATTCATTGGGGGGTTAAAAACATGGTTTTCCACCGCTTTTGGCGTCGTAGTGATCTCCCGTGGACCCAGATATATGTACGAGATAGATAGGCAATGTTCGCTGCATCCTACCATCTAATACATGAGGTATGATAGATAATTACCTGCTATAAGCCACGGGGAATCGCCCAAGGACCTCCCAATTACAGCTATTGGCAGTACCGAAGGCGCGGATCGAAAATTTCCATTTTGGGCAGTTTTTGATCCTCTGCAAAGAGTTGTCTCTAGCTCACTCAGTTCTGCACCGTTTGACTTGGAACCGAGCTAGAATTACTGGAATAATTCATGCGCAATTAGTGATAGAGCTAGATCCGGAATAATACTCTATTTAGGTATGCCCCCCAAATCCAACTTCCTGTGCGAGATCTTTGTCTACGGGCCTCAAATCATGTCCAATGGGTCTGAAATTTTTTTGAGGAGCAGTTATCATACATTAGGAACGTTGTCATAGAGCCATAACTAAATATATTTGCTACAAAGGATATCTATTGTGCTTTAGAGACAATTTGAACGGCAAATACATATTTGGCTCCACTTCTTCGAGTTCTCACCTAAATATAATTTGTTATGGCTCTATGACAATGTTCCTAATGTATTACAACTGCTCCTCAAAAAATTTCAGACCCATTGGACATGATTTGAGGCCCGTAGACAAAAATCTCGCACAGGAAGTTGGATTTGGGGGGCATACCAAAATAGAGTATTATTCCGGATCTAGCTCTATCACTAATTGCGCATGAATTATTCCAGTAATTCTAGCTCGGTTTCAAGTCAAACGGTGCAGAACTGAGTGAGCTAGAGACAACTCTTTGCAGAGGATCAAAAACTGCCCAAAATGGAAATTTTCGATCCGCGCCTTCGGTACTGCCAATAGCTGTAACCTCAAGTTAAGATAAGTTATTGTGGACAAAGTAACGGAGAAGTTACTTTTTCGTACTTAACTTATACTTTACTTTACTTGCAAAATTAACTTAGCCTACCATAAGTAAAGTAAAGTAAATTTTGGCAGGCTAAGTTAGTTTTGCCAAGTAACTTAGTGAAGCATCAATGAAAAAGTTTTTGATCCACGCAGTGGCTGGAGTGGGACAAACCACCTCTTCTCCCCAAAGTGGTCCAAACAGATATTTGATTGAGGCAATGGGCTTTGCGCTTTCATCTGTACTCCGCAAGAGCTTTCTCTACTAACTGAAGGCCAATACAGGTGCGCATGTAAACCAACACATTTCTCGGTTCAGCTTGACCCAGCATTCCGTACACACCACCCTCAGACTCGCCCAAAAATTGTGCACTGGGGCAATTTGTTGGTAGCTGAGAAGAGGTGCTTCATCGCCCAATTCATACCTAACCTCTTGGGTAGACGAAGGCCATCACGCATTAATATTCGAGAGTTCAGGCTCAAGAGTTGTGTTGATTTGGGGACACCAAATAAATCCTACATAGGCACGACATTTTCGTACACCGAGTACGGAGAGTAGTCAACCACTGCGTTCAGGCGATCCGGTGGCAGAGGCTATGTCCCTGTGCCGTGATGTGCCGCCAAGCGGAGCCAGCCTCAGGCAAGGTCTGCCGTCACCACAAGCCATCACGGCACAGGAACACAGCCTCTGCCGCCGAGCTGCCTGAACGCAGTGTACAGTACGAAAATCTCAATCTCCGCCCCAGAGCACATCCCCAAAAAATAAAAAAGGAAGAGAAAAGAACTCGCGAAGACAGGACGGAGGACATACAGCTACGTCAACAGCCGTAAAGCGCCGAGTCCCGGTGCGAGATCAGAGCACAGAAGGTAAGGCGGCGTCAAGAATGACCCGTGGAGCCTACCTAGTGGGTAACAAACGTGATTGTAGAACCTTTCAATCGAAATTCATTGAGCAGCATAGATAAATACAGAAAAGGCACTTGGCTCAAGATACGCGCTAAATACTAGGAGAAAAACAACCTTACGTAGCAGAAATCGTCTTCGGCGAATTCTGCCCAGCACCATCATCATTCCCGGTCCCCACCTTCTCAACCTCAGCCGGAGACTTCGTGATAGTTGTTTCCTGGGGGTGTAGTCCGGAAAGGTGTACCAGCATCTTCTCATTGCGTCGAAGCTCCGCCTGTCTGGCATCAATCTGTGCAACCTCTTTCTCTTGGGATGACCTCTCAAAAAGGGGACGAGCGGTTGTCCAAAAGTCTACGGCATGTGATATATCACCCTTCTTGTGAGCAAGATCTCCAAGGCGGAGTAGGCATTGAGCTCTGCTGCGATGAACATCCATATAATTGAATCCCTCCACAGCCACAGTGAAGAGGATGTGTGCGGTATAGTCATCTCTTTGGGAAATGAATACATCTCCAAGGAAGAGAAGTGCCTTGTGGACCCCCAATCTCTCTTTCGATTGGTGTGCATGTCCCAGGTATACCACAGGTCATCTGAGAGTGTGCTCTGCAGCATGCCACTGGCCCCTGTCAGCGAATCGCTCTAGGCAAAAGGACACAACTTCTATTTGCGTGCCCCAAGTTGAATTGAGACACTTCTGCAATATCTGCTCCGCTGAGTGGGTATCACCCTCTCTAAGTTTGAGGTCTGCCAAAACCATTTCACAAAAAGTAACCCCGTAAAGGTATTTTGCGGTGTCGAGTGTGGTTTTTGCCTCATTCAAGTTCTTCTGTACGGCTTCCCCTGCTGCACCAGTCATCACATCAATGTGAACAATATTAACCAGTGCCCAGGCATTCGAACTGGGATCTACAGAAGTGGTCTCCAGAATTTGAGTGTGGATGCTTCTTGCTTCAGTATATTCTGATTTCAGCAGATGGACCTCTGCCTCATTTTCTTTGATATTGGTTTCCAGTCGGCCTCCTGCAAGGCCACAGATGTCTAGAATCTCTTGTGCTCTATGGAGGTGTGCAATGCTGTTTCGGTAGTCACCAAGCTGGCATGTGCATTGACCTAAGACCTGCTGTAAGTGTGCCTCCTGATACAGATTTCCTGTCAAATTGGCCAGCCTCCTTGCACATTTCTCTGGGCAGTACTGTGATCCCCTGTGGCCGAGTTGATGGCAGCAAGGGAAGTCAATGTGCTGCACTGAGTGTCGGTATCTCCACAAGATCTTGACAGTTTCAGTGCCCTTGCAAGTAATTGGCAGCCCATATTTTGATTGCGGCCAAAATAGAAATGGTGAAATCCGGCAGCCTGGTAAAATTTGGCTGGAATCACAAAATCCATTGGAAGGACCTAGTTAAATTTAATGCTGGACTCACATGCGAGCAAAGGATCATTGAAGTGATTGCAATGAGAGATGCCTTGAGAGATCAAGAGTTCTGGACTTAACATTGCATTCCACCTCTCTGACATAAGAAATTCTGCAATTAACTGTACCTCCAGCCTGTGGTCTCCAAGCTGGGACAGAACAGCCGGAATTTGTTCCATTAATATGGTACCACTCCGCCCAGTAACCCGATGGAAAGAGTTCAAATTTATGATGCAATGTATACTGCTTGCAACATCGGGATTATCCACCTGCAATCCTTGGTACAGGACCTGGTGCAGATTCCCGAGGTTCAATGTTATTTGACTAACAATGCTGCTCAGCTGTGCTCCATTATATTTTTTATACAGATCTAGGAGTGAATGGAAATGCTTTCTGAGTTGGTCCATGAGCAACTGGGAAGGGGGAGAGAACTTCTGGATGTGTTCCCTGATAGGCACAAGTGACCGAATTCGCTTCTTGTTGTCAATATATGCCAAGGAAGTCGCAATCAGGATAGCCTTGCAAGAGCGAATGTTCTGGATTGGAAGATTACTTTGCAAAAGTTCAACATCTGAAAGGCCATCTGGAAGAATTGAGAGCAGACTCAATAAGTTCTTGGCACCAGACGTAATCCGGGGACTTGAGAGAGAGACTCTGATGGATGCATCCAAATTACATCTCCTATCATCCCCGGCAGACAATGAAGAGGTTTTCTCCATCCCCCAACAAGCCAAGACTTTTCTATGGCCCTCATAGTCCGCCAGATGAGCAATGAGATCCACAGCCAAGGGCATGTTGTCTGTGAATTGGAGAAGTTGCTTCATTTCCTCATCAGAGGAGGAACCATCAGTGATATCGATAAAAGTTTGTCTGGCAGCGTCATCTGACAAAGGCTGCAGAGGCGGCAAAAATGGATGGGTCCACGCGACTTTGGCTGGTCTTTCAGCGCCTCGTATTGTGATCTTTTGGATGTGAGCAACTGTAAAATTGAAAGATGGTTGGAGACATACAATTAATGCAAGATGTGGGATATCAGTGAGGAGGGAAAGTAACTCCTCGACCCCCCCACGGGTGTGTGTTGGCTCCCATGGAGTTTCCAGATTGTCTAAAATTAAGAGACAGGGTGGCTTCTTGGAAAAATATTGGACAACGGCCTTTGTGAGGTCTTTCCCGGGATTTAATCCTACATGCAAACCAATTAACTCGGCAGTGCTGTTCGCAGACTCAGCACTGACAAAATATCTGTATTCGAATTTGTCAGCAATATCTTGGTGGTGGAGGGCAACCCTGGCCAAGGATGTTTTCCCCATGCCACCTCCTCCACCCTTGGTGAATCCGGGTTGAGATTTTCAATAACATGGTTGAGTTCAGAATAACGGCCATGAAATATCTTGGGCTGTGAGGGCAACATCGAGAATGAACTTGAGCTTGACAGAACAGAAAGGCATCAGCACATGTTACTGGAAGAAGAGGTCAATTCATTGTCTCACCTTTTTTGTGAGCATTTCGAGTGCTGATATACCTGATCCCAAAATTAGAACTGATATTGTGGAACACACGGTATACATACGGACGAGGATCTGTCTGATAATGTACCATCCGAAAAGGTTGAAATCAATTCCAAGAGTTCATTATGCATCTTTTCTGTTTTTTTTTGCTTGATTTCATCGATACTATTGAAGACTAAGGTCCCATTCTCAGTCTAAATCCTGTCAGCATGCATATTGCCCCTGATTTAATGTCCGACACACCTTCAGGACTTCCGAGGCCTCTTCCAAGCCAGATTGGCAATCCTTGAGTAATGTGTTCATCTCACTCTGACGGAAGAGGTACTTGATCTTGCTTCCATCTTGTTGGGCTTCGGCAAATGTGTGTATCTTATGTAGAGTTCTGTAAATCTTATTAGTGTCTTCTACTTCCAAAATTCGAGACCAGATGTACTCCGTGAACTTTCCAATGTGATGCAACACTGATGGATGGAGAGACTCGGGAGTCCCGGAAGTCATATGGAGGTTGATAGTTGAATAGATAACTGGGTGGATGTTTTGCATGAGCCGAATACACTGGTCTCTGTTCCTCTTCACATTCTAGATATATGCCCAGTGAGACATTGTTATGTGCAAATAATCAAAGTCATCACCTCCATTGTAGTGATCCATGACAAAGTGGTCTTAGAAATGGGCAGGACAAAAGAGCTGCCAAATGCATCGTTGAGCTCGTCAAGGAGTGTCAGGGCAGGTGTCAAGTATGCAGTGATATTGCTGAGGCGGTTGTCTGCAGTAGTGTGCTGGCGGGGCATTTTGGAAAGGGCAATCACGACCCTATGGTGCTCAACTTATATTCTCTCAGAGAAGTACCCCCATCTCTGCATCATCAGATATCCTAGTAGTTCTGGGAGTTGGGTTGCTGACCTGTGCTGATTCACAGAGCACGCTGTATTTGATGGATATGTCTGATTGCGGTTCATCGCAACCGGCCATAATCTCTCACAGGGCCTTGAATGTTCGTCGCAGTGTTGGAAACCAACACTTGTGAACCCGTGTATTGTTCCCAGCATCACGCTGTACCTTGTGGAATCCCGCCCCCTAAACTGTTCCCACCGGCAAACCGCGCTATCCTATGATTTGACCAGCCAGCGCGCGATAAATCGGGTCCTGCCCACGCGGGAACACTCCCACGTCTCCAGATTCAACTTCAAAAAAGACAGCCATGTTGACATATCTCTAGCTGAGGCAACATCTTACCTTGGATCAATGCGACAGAGATAGAACAAGTATTTAGAAGGGCACTGAACCGACTCGTGTACAAAGATGTATCGGGAACTCACCAATGTCACCAACAATTTGAGTGCCGGGATAGCGCGGGAAAAGAGTGGCACTGGGGCCTCACGAATGAGAAAAATCCGGTGGTGTCACCGTGACCAATGTCGGATCTCAGAGGCTGTTGGATCCGAAATGCTCCACAATGCACACGGATGGCGCCAGGAAATTCCCGCATCGCGTGGGTAACTTCTGTGGCACATAAAAACAAAAGGAGATCCGCAAAAGCCTCCATGTCATGATATGTTAACGCAGTGCAAGTCGACGCACAGCCGGTGTCAAGACAAGCCCTGGGTCGACCTGGCTTTGGCGGGACAGTAAATAACCGGCCAGGACGATAATTGAATAACCCGGTCTGAAGTGGTCGCGACAGCCAATGAGAGGGCAGCACTGAACAACCCGGCTCTAGAGGGGAAGTTTGGCTGTAGCTGTCGAGGCGGGATGTCGCGAGACTTGTAAGCGGCGGTGGAGTAACCGCCTAGACACCATACTCGAGGATATCTCGAGGCGAAGATGATATGCATGCGAGCATCGTTTGTGGTCCTGGTGAGAAAGCGCTGTGCTGTTGTCAGGTCAAGGTAGACTTGATATTAGACGAGGTAGAATCTAAAGTACATGTAGATTCTACGGGGTTTTATATACTGTATCTTGTGAAACTGATGGTTGACTCTTTATGAAATACCAGATGCTCCTAGGTGTTTGATCTTGGTAACGGTGTGGTAGGGTTGGAGGGCCGCCATGCGGAAATCCCGTTTTATTGCGTATTTACTTTCACTTTACATTCGCCCCTATTTACATTACATCATCTATTTGTATCGTAAACAGCGCCACATCACGCAATCTTACGCTCGTACCACCACATTCACGGCCAGTGCAAGGCAAGCGCCTAGAGGCTGCATCGACGCACCTCGCCCCTTCCTCTCTGGAAAGCTGTCAGTGGGCTTCTAGCCACCTACAACGTCGTTTCTTCACGATCCTCGCTCGCACTCATTACGCACCATTTTTGGAATTCCTTACTCACTTTCGTCGCTCTTTTTGCATTCTACACCTCGGGACCACTTTCCTGTCTTTATATTCAAAACCTAATCTACGGCTACCGGATCACCAACCCAATTCAAGAACCTACGTCCCAGGCATCTCCCTCTTCCACAACGGGTGATCGGGGTATCCCGATCGTCGTTTGAATAACCCCTGGTTGGTTATTCCAAATTCGATCGTCTCAAGCGAATATGAATAACCCTTCGTTGGTTATTCCGTAGCTGTCGTCTTGTCCTAGATTGCAAATATAAGCATATTTGCCAATCTCGTTGCTTGTGATAACCCGGGATGCCCGGGGTTAAGTTTGAGCGAAAATGTTGCGAGTATGCCGAATCATGACAGCCGGAGCGACCAGATGAACTGGATGGGCCTCCGTAGCCCGACGAGGAACAAGACCAAAAATGAGATCCTCGTACGAACTGCCCCAAGTCGACCGGGTAAGTTAGACAACTGATAGATATCTCACTGAAATATCACGGAAACCACGTGACACCGCGTTCAAGTTGCTTTTGAAACACTGCGCGAGGACGGTGTATCACTCCAGAAAATCCGAACATTCGGGGGCCTTGTAACATTCCCGAAACCCAGATTGTAGTGATGATAAGGTGTGAAATTGAACACACCTGAGACATTCGATTTTGCGACCTTTCAGTTGGACACAACTGATGAAACCAGTGAATAAGGTGATAAGAGGGCACTAGTCTCCTCCCAGGACTGTGTGCTAGGCTGCTGGATGCATTTAAACACCAGTTTAATTACCAAATCCCGGATTCCAGTCTATCGGCAATTTGATTAATCAGAGCTCCTGGGGTTACTGTGCATGCGCAGCGCTGGCACTTAGACTCGTAACCAGTCTGCCTACGCCGTTCAAACAAGGTGGGCTTGTACGGCAGTCCGGCAATTTGATTAATCAGAGCTCCTGGGGTTACTGCGCATGCGCAGCGCCGGCACTTAGACTCGTAACCAGTCTGCCTACACCATTCTAACAAGGTGGGCTTGGTTACGAGTTTAGCCGGCACTAGACCTCGTCGCCGGTGCCGCATTTATCCGCTCCTCGTAGCACCTTGGCCCCACTCCCACTGTCACCGCTCGATGCGCGTGCTCTGGCACATCCTCAGCACCTTCGCCCGCGCATTCCTCATTGGCCGTGTCGCCGCCGTTGCCGCGCCGCACAACCCGATCAACTTCTACTCGTCACACTACCGCCATGCGCAACAGATGATGCTGCCGTTCCCTGTTGACAGCTGCTTCCCCATCACCTGCCCCCTCCGCAACCATACTTATCAGTGCCATCTGAGCCAGCGGCTCAACTTTGACCCCAGCATCACTCACGGATGCATCATCACCCGCGTACGTGGCGCTCGCGGCGGCTGCTCGTCATCACGTGTGGCGTTTGCGGGCGCTCTGGTCATTGGCTGCTGCATATCCGTCTCAACGCACGGCCCTCAACCATCACTTGGAACACGTTAAGAACAGGCTGTCGGTGAGATAATGCCACCCACTCTTGAGGTGGCAGAACAAGTTTATTCCTGAATGCTCCCAATGCCCATTCATCAGGCGACAGCCAACGCACATTAAGCCAGACCTAGTCAATATCTGTCACCCAACGTGCTGCGAACTCTCACTGCATTTATAGGGATTCTACGCGACACCAGCCAAGGCGGCAGATGGGTTGATGAACCTGATGGAATGGGAGTTCGGCATCCGTGGGAGGTAAATGTGCGATCTCTGTTCTATCTTATTCACCGCCTTATCCCCGATGATGGGTCCTCTGTACGCGTGTTTCGTTCATTACTGACAGGGTATGCGACAGACCTCCTGGGACGGCGACTGATTTGATTACTTATGAACTTCTCCGAAGGTTGGATTCTATGACTAAGCTTATGAGGATATTAACGAACAACATCTTTATCATCCGCCGAAACCTCTCTCAAATGTACGCTCTCCGTTGCGCACCCCTTTCGAATTTACACCAATTACTTACAGGTAAATTCACGCCCACATTAGTCAATGTTTGATCGTCGGGAATGGTGTGCCTCTCCTTTCTCGCCGAGGAAAAGTCGGGCAAGCCCGCTATCGTTATAAAACAGGTGGTACGTGAAAATTAGCCTCTTCGTGGTTCCCCATCTCAGGTTTCCGCAGGAACGACGAAGATGCATACGGGTGATACCTGTTTTGATTCAACAAGTGCGGCAGGACTTTCCGAACCGCTACTGCGTGTATTAGCTGTCCTATCTGTCACCCCCACCTGCTGAGTACCCTTGCCAGATATCTGCCCGAATTTAGCCACCCCAGCGACCCGGTGACTGCACATATAAGTGCATCCGTTGTGGGTCATTCAATGCTATTCTTGTTCTTAGACAGATAGTCATTCTCGCTCCAGTAGGGGGATATAGCCTAAATGTGTGTTTAGACGAGAGCTTAGTTCAATCGGGTGGTGCTCATAGTTTAAACTCACTTCAAAGTCGTTGATTTAATCCCGGTTTAAACGCGGCTGGTTCACACTCGGTTTAAACGGGGGGCCAGTTTAAACTGGAGCGCGTCCTGTATTCATATTGTCGTAATTACTGGTGTATTAGCTACAGTTTAAGTTGAAACTGAGATTGAGATTAATCTCGCGGCACGGGATGGCAGTTTCTCATCCCCTCCCCCGCGGGCGGATTGTGTGAATGCCGCCGTATTACTCACCGCTCCCCCGCAGTCCTCGTCCATACCACCTTCCGTTCCACGCAGCGCCCGTGGTCGTTTCCATCGCGCACGCCGCATCCATTGTCTTCCCCCACGCTGCGTGGTCGTTTCCCATCGCCAGCCTCTTCTCGTGCACTCCGAGTCTCTGCTCCGTAGTCAGAGTCTGACTACGTTCACCGAGCTTGGCTTACGGCACGTAGTCAGACTGTGCCTACGTCTGATTCCATCTGCCCACTTTGTCCGACCTCTTCTTACCCCGCGTAGGCGCTGCTCGTCCAACCTTTCCTGGCACTTTTTTGGTCATTTCTTCGTTAATGCACTGCTCAAAGAGGAAAGGAGAAGGATGGAGTGGTGGATTAGGAGCGTAGGGTGGGAGGAAGGACGGAGGCCGGAGGGACGAACGTAAAGTATAAGTGGATGAGGGCAGAGGGAAAGACAAGGAATGAGGGGTAGAGGAAGCAAAGAATGAAGCACATAAAGTACACGAGAGGAAAAGAAAAAGAAAAAATAATAACGCACTCAGCGCGCCACTCACGACGCCCGTGAGGTTAAACTGCGGCATCTCGGTCCCGGGGACGTCCACGTTCCGGTAGCCCGTCTTGGCGGCGACGAAGCAGAGGATGTTCGAGATGGTGCTGTGGGCTGTGAATATGAATGTTAGTATGCGAGTTATGGCGGAGGAGAGCAGAGGTACTCATACCCTGCCTCGCCAAACTCTTCAGCCCCCAATTCGCCTGCACGGTGCTCACGTCGAGTAGTGCGTGTACGTTGTGGAAGTGCCACTAGGCATGCTCATCGCTCATGCTACATCAGCATGTTGCGCGTGTGTTCCCACTCGGGCGTTAACAGCCACACAATTTCCATCCTCTCCTCTATTCTAATGTTACTCACTATCGTCTCTCCCATCACCTTTCCCTCTCCTCCAGGCTCCCCACTGCGCAAGGTCTCCAAACGCGCTCGATTGACCAGACATCAGTACACGTGATCGTGTATCAATTCGCGTCTCTCGTCTCAAACTCGTCGTTGGGAAGGTTTCGGACGCCAGTGTAGAGAAATACCCATTCCTCCTCATTCATGTTGAGCTTTCTATCCCTTCTATCTCATCTCCCTATTTTATTCTCGAGCTTACATCGTTTTGTATCCCAATTAGGCCAAAAGCGACACTATTCCAGAAGAAACGCGTTCGACTCGGCGTGCGCCGGGGATTGACTCGCCAGAGAACTGGTCACTCTCTTGGCAACGTTGTTCGGGGGCAACGCGTCTCCCTATTCCGTCTTTGCGCATGGCCTGGTCGGACAAAGTTTCTGATGGTTTGGTTAGCTGGAGGCTATACAACGGACTTTCTACGTACCGGCTGCATTTGTAATTTCTTTCTTCCTCTCGTCTGCGTCTCTGCTGGGCTCTGGTGACGCACGAGTACGCGTACAGCCACCCCGATCATGTATTTAAGTGCTGTCAATGCGACATTAAGGGGACTTCCTCTTGCTTTCCCCCCCATCTCTTGGAGTCTCTGAGTAAACTATCGAGTCCTGAGGGTCCTCCGAGTGGACTGCGAGTTACCAAGCATCAAGAATATTATTATTGCAGAGCTGAGTCAAGTTTTATCTACATTACATCGAGTTCTATACTACGGCTATTACACAGGCACCCGCTCGACCCGCTTCACTCAGTTCCTCACCCGGGACAACCTCATCTTCTACAACGTCGTGCCGTCGCTCGTCCCGCGCAGATGGAGGGGGATGGCGCCGCCTAGATTGCGTTGTGTGTGTGCATCTGTGTTAGCATGATCTCGTAGATCGGGAGAGTGGGACAATGGGAATGGAGGCGGGGAATGGGATTCCATAAGGCATACCACGAGTGCACCCGTGGGTAACTCGGATCCGTGGGAACGAGTACCCACGAAGAAAAAAGCCATACTCAGATCCGTGAGTATAATACCCACAGATCATATGAGTACTCGTGAGTATTGAAAAACCCGCAGGTACCTGTGAGTACCTGTGGGTGAGTACCTGTGGGTTTTGGTTGTATTTTGGTGATTTGGTCGCTCAAACACACCTCATTTACGCTGTAGAGTGGTATCATTGCTCTGAACTCATGGAGGTACCACCTCATTAAGCTGTACAGGCAGTAGAAATATATATTAGGCAGTGTTCTGAGTCCGAGTACTCGTGAGTTTGCAAAGCTTTCAACCAAAATTGATACTCGGATCCGTGGGAAACTCATGGCCACAGGTACTCGGATCCGTGAGTATGGATACTCACGAGTTTTCCCACGAGTATACTCACATTGACCCGCGGGTAACTCGCACTCGTGGTATGCCTTAAATGGGAATGGAAACGGGGGATGGGAAGAAGAAGCGGGAATGCACCCAACGCAACAGCAAAGACATTATTTTGGATTGTGTATGTCTCCATCTCGTCGAAGGTCAGCAGGATGAGTGTCTCGTTGTCGTTCGCGCGCGGT
The DNA here is from genome assembly GCA_029378395.1 of Mycena leptocephala. Lineage (NCBI taxonomy): Eukaryota > Fungi > Basidiomycota > Agaricomycetes > Agaricales > Mycenaceae > Mycena > Mycena leptocephala. The sequence goes on from JARJLF010000034.1 coordinate 488,246, forward strand.
TCAGAGAGCAGGGGGAGGAGCCAGTATTCCAGGAAGGAGGCGGCGAAGTCGATGGTGGTGTCGTGGGCGTCGTTGACCTGTGGGCGCCAGGAGGAATAACGTGAAACGGGTATGAGAGAGGGGACGGGGAAGGAAAGAGAGGAGGGAGGGACGAAAGAGGAAGGGAAAGAGACGTGAGACGCACCATATTCGGTGTAACGAACACCCGCTGCGGCAGCGTGCCATTGACTCATTGAACGTGCAGATGCGTTTCACGTGCTGGGGTTCCTGCGAGATGGCGTCGTAGATTATGGGCGGGTTGTGTTTGTGGACGTAGTACGGGTAGGTGCCCGAGGCGGGAAAGATGATTATATCCGCGAGTCAGGTTGATTCTAAGCGGAAACGCACTTGCATCTGGAAAACTCATGCGCAGGCATGTTCTCCTGGTAGGTCACCCACGAGACGTGCTTGTCCTCGAGCAGGTCGATGACGGTGGAGATGTTGGACGGGATATGGTACATGTTGTCGTCGTGCATCCCGAAGAAGTCCCCGCCGATCGCTGCGACGTCTAGGATAAAAACAGTACCCACGCAGTCAGCGTGGGTATTGCAAGCATTACAAGGGTTTGGTCGGCCGCTTCGCGGCCTCCCATCCGCTTACGTGCATTTAAAAAGTCGCAGAGGGCAGATTGGGAACAATATATCATTTGGTTGAACTGAAAACTGAGTTTAGTTCAATATACACTTTGGCACTGACAGTGAAGGAGCGAGCTTGAGATGCATTATAAGACAACAACCCAAGTTGATTGCCCTTCATCCCAGCTGTATTTTAAATTCATCGTTTGAGCTTCCCATTCTCATTAGAAGACAATTTGCCTCTGGACTCTATATTTTCCACTTTTCACTCTCAAAAATTAACCCTCCAGGCCGAAGGGTTCTAAAGCATAGAATAAAAGACTCTTCTAAAAATTGTGCCCAATAGCGCCCGAGAAATCTATGCCATTGAATATGCAATCGGAACCATGCTGGTTTCTTCAAGTTGTTTCAACTGCAGCTCAACTCTTCTCGCATCAGAGTTACTTTCCATGTGCTACTACTTCATGCGCTGATAGCAAGATACATGTATAGCTCCTATTTTGCATTCAGTTATGTAGTTGGTATATTTTATACAGATCAAACTTTCTATGCACTTCAGACTTCAACTCAACTTCAATTGACTTCTCAAGCCTGAGATGTTGATTTTTTTTTGGCGTCAACTTAGAGCATACACCTGCCTGAATGTTCCCCGGAGCCACCTTCGTTTCAATCCAGTGGGAGCAATCAGTCTAAGTCAGCGTCAGGGCAGTGTCAAAGTTTATTAGCAACTTGACGGCAGGTGCGAGAATGCCGAATAATGACGCTGTCGGCCAGTGGGAAATACAATAGTCGGTCAAGTACGGAGAGCTACCGTGGGTATTGCATTAGCGGAAACTCAACGGAGTTTGCCCTGCCGCGACCGGGAAACTTTTTTAACGGTGAGAAAAGCGAAGTTTGGCCTTGTGTACATTTTTATAGGCGCGCACGCGCTTAAAGTTGATCACGGGGCCAAAAGCCCCGAGGAAGCGCCGTTTATTGAGCGCTTCCAAAGCCTCGAGCCTGATCTCTCAAAAACGGAGTTTAAGAGGCTTCGGACGGAGTTGCGTAATTTTATAAAGAGGTAAAATTAGGACAAGTAACACGCACAGTTGGTGAGGAGTATGCCCTGCTCCACGAGGGACTCGAATAAGGGCGTCGAGGCCGTTGTCTGAGCGAGCAACGCAGACGGTCAACGATTAGAAGAGCTAGAGAAGGCAAATGGACGCACGGCAAAGTTGGTGTTCTCCAGCTAGATCTGGATAATCCGGTTGAACTCCTTGCCCTTGCATGACGGCTTGTCCTTGAGCGTGCTATTCGAGAAACTGGTGTAGTTGGCCGTCTGCATCAACGACAACATGCGAGGCGCGAGCACCAAAATTGTTGTAGTGTCTGTCTACGAGAGACTTGCACCAACGGGCCCTGGGAGGGCGGTGCGAAGACTAGGGCGGAGGCGGCCGTGACGAGGCGCACGGAGGACGCGACGAATAGAACGGCGGTCAGTCTAGTCATTAGCGGGAGTAATTTGGGGCATAGGGTGCATTGAGCAGCTTTAAATGCTCGATGCATGTGGATTGGGCGAGCGGTGCGCGTGCGAAAACCTGTCATTGGCTGCGTCAATTGATCGCCGCCAGCAGCACAGCCTCTGCATGCTTTCTGCCATCGCGCTACGGATGATGAACAGACGCTCATTATTAGTACCACTCTGGCAGTCCTGTACTCCCCTTTGTATTTCTCTGGGTGGCCTGGTGGACGGTTACGACCACAGTTCTCGGTCTAAGTCCCCAAGATCCTGCGTGCATCTGGCTTGGTGCACGAAAACGACGTTATATAATAATGTTACCTTGTTCGAGTGGATTCAATGCTCCGGAAAAAAAAAGCGATCTCCCCGCGAGAGGGCAGAATTTGAAGAAGAAATTCAACTTGCGAAATATCTTCAGGCTGATTATCACCGGGAAGCAATGGACCGACTTAGATCAGATGGTGAAGTTATTGATGAGCCACCGTGGGACGACAGAGACGAAACTTTGGAGGACGTGGAGGATGGTGATTACCGCTCAGATAATGAGGTCAACCCAGCCGAGGACAAAGACGAAGATGACGTCTCAGATTGGGAAACAGATGACGAGGACGACGTTATTCTAAACAAACAAGCTAAGCTCGACAAGAGTCAGAAACCAGTGCCACACGCATTCATGCCTAAACACCCACTGTTTACATCCCACTATGTAACGTGTGATTTCAGGAATTTATCACAAGTGACACCGAATTTTATTGGAGGTGCGGTGCCGCGATCTGATAAAGGAGACAGATCTGCATACTGCATGACAATCTTAACATTATTGAAGCCGTGGAGGTCACCAGAAGACCTGAAAGACGAACTCTCGACATGGGATCAAACCTTCAAAGAACATGATTTTACGGAGAGGCAGAAGGAACTGATTAAAATTTTTGATGTACGATATGAATGCAACGACGCGCGGGATGATCATTTTGCGCAGATGAAGAAGAAGCTTGCTGAGGCTAAAAAAGCAGGTCAGACTTTATTCCCAAGCGGCTTTTTACCGTACAAAGACAAGTTTGCGGATGATTTAAACGATTTTGACTATGGATCCGATGACGAAAACATGGAAGATGCGGACAACGACGAGGAGCCCGGTCCGAAAACCCTCCGTTTATTGGCCCTAGCTAAAGACATGAGGCATATTATGGAAACCAGTGGATGGTTGGATCCTTGCTCGGATAGACTTCCACCCGTTGATAAGGACCATCTGATGATTGATTTTAAACCTAGGGTCGAATGGGTCAGCCTCATGAAGGCTCAAAGAATGGAGTTGATTGGGAATAAACTTGCTAACCTTCCTCCTGTGTCTGTTTCGAAAATGCGAGTAAAAAATGGTGTGAGTGTCTTACCTTATGACTATCTCAATCACAGATCCAGCATTGATGCAACAACCAATGCTGACATCATTTCCAACATTGTGATGACCTTTGCTCTGAACGTTGAACAGACTAGAGCTTTCAGAATTGTCGCTGACCATGCGTCTGGACCACGAATCTTACCCTTGAGGATGTACCTTGGAGGCATGGGTGGAACGGGCAAGTCGCAGGTGTTGAAAGCCATTATTGAATTTTTCAAAGGGAGAGGCGAAGAATATAGGTATATGGTTTTAGGGCCCACGGGATCGACGGCGGCTCTGCTCAACGGCTCTACCTACCACTCAGTGTTTAAAATCCCTAGAGAGTCTAAGAGTAAGAATCATGACGATATAGAGGGTATAAGAAATGAGGGATCATCCCTAGCTGCTGTCAACGAATGCTTGTAGGGGGTGGACTACATTTTCTTGGATGAAATATCGATGGTATCCTGCAATGACTCCAAATGTTGGCTACACAGGCTGCCAAGGCGAGGAATATACACGACGACTCATTCGGTGGATTGAGCATGGTTGTTGCCGGTGACTTTGCACAACTACCCCCCATGACAGGCCCATCTTTATATAGTGGCCAAGTAACACTTCAGGTATCAGATGCAATGAATCAGAGAAATCAGAACACCGTACTGGGAAGGATTTTGTGGCACCAGTTCAACAGTCATGCTACGCCAGAATATGAGGCAGCAAACCCAAACCCCAGCAGATGATAAATTGAGACGGGCCCTGGAAAACATGAGATATGGTGCATGCACAGACGACGATATTGCTTTCTTAGAATCCCGCATCGCTGGATTTAGACCTGAAAATCCAAAATTGAACGATGCTCGAGTCAGAAATGTATCCATAATAACAGCACGCAACTGCCAAAAAGATACCTTGAATAAATTGGGTGCGGAAAGGTTTGCCAAAGACACCAACCAGGTACTGACTGACTTTTGTTCTATTGACAGAATAAGCGCGAGATCAGTGGACAAAAATAAATGGAAAAATTGCGCTTAGTCTGAGATCAGAAAAATGACTGTGTCCTTGCAAAAGAAGCTATGGGATGCTCTGCCATCAACCACAAATGAATTTATCGCTGGAAATTTGTCTTTATGCCTGGGAATGCCGATTATGTTGCGGGCAAACGATGCTACAGAGATGTGTATGACAAAAGGTCAAGAAGGCGTAGTTTGTGGTTGGCATGCATCCGAAGGTCCTGCTGGTCAACAAGTGTTGGAAACATTATTTGTACGGTTGATTAACCCTCCTCGTAATATAAAAATCGCCGACCTACCCGAGAATGTAGTTCCTCTAGTGAGGACAATTACTCACATCACTTGTCTGCTCCAAGACGACACGCTGTTATCAGTGCTTCGAGAGCAGGTCGTATGTCTCTTAAACTTCGGAATGACGGACTATACATCCCAGGGAAAGTCTAGAATAAAGAATTTAGTCGAATTGGGTTACTGCAGCGGCCACAGATCTTACCATGTTGGATTGTCCAGAGGGTTCACTGCAGATGGGACTATAATTGTATAGGGATTTGACAAGAAACAAATTACATCGGGGATGTCGGGCTATCTACGCCAAGAATTGCGAGAGCTAGAAATGTTGGATGAGATAACCAGGCTAAAATATGAAGGCAAACTTCCACGGAGCGTAACGGGAGTTTACCACCGAAGGTTACTCAGGTCCTATGCAACCTGGAAAACAGACCACATAGACCCCCCGCATTTCCATCCTGCCATGAAGTGGAACAATACTAGAGTCCTAGAATTCCAGAAGCTGTGGAGTACAGTGAATGGAAACCAACATTTACGGCAAAAAATAAACGAAAAATTACTGAAATGTCAACCACTCCGGACGATGCTGAGCGTAATGTAAAGCGTAACAAATGCGACCAGGATGATATAATGAAATGGGACCGTGCTGACCCTTCATTGAACCCCATGCCAGTGGTGCGTACCTGGAAACCGATGGGATTGTTATGGGACAGCAGAAATTGGAGTTGTGCTTACAATGCTACATTCACTGTACTCGGAAAATTGTGGGCAGAAGACCCAAACAGATGGACGGCAAAATTTTCTTACTTAAGTGGACCTTTGGGAAACTTTGGTCTCGCAATGCAATCCGTGAAGGAAGGTACTATTTCGTTTGAGAACGCGAGGGACATCATCAGGATAGAAATACACTCACTTAACCCAGCCAATACTCCTTATGGCCCAAATACAACAGCAGTGGATCGCCTTGCCGAAATACTGCTCCCGAGCAAATATTACGCTGTTGGAAGGCAAATATGTGACCTTTGTGGCTACTCGGATACTCGCACTTATGGAATGCTGGAGTCATATCTGACTGTTGGGCTGACTTCACGAGATCATTATCCCGACGGATTGCGCTTGCAAGACTGGATGTCCAGATATCTGCAGAAAGGAAGACACCGCTGTCCCACCTGCAGTACGAGAGACGCAGTGATAAAACTCCGCATGAATACAACACTGAGAGACGTTCCATCTATACTGTTACTAGATATCACCCACGAAAAGATATTGTTTGACAACGAGCTCACTTTCATGTTATCAGGAACTCCAGTTTCACTGAAAATGAGAGGCATGATCTACGGGGGTCAAGGCCATTTTACTTGCAGAGTAGTTGGAAAAGATGGAAGCATGTTCTTCCACGACGGGATAACTACCGGTAGAAACTGCATTCCAGAAGTCAATGTCCGAACGGTTCAGGACAAGTTGCTTCTGCAGAAGTGCGGTGAGAAAACAGTTGTATGTGTAATCTACGCAAGAGATCAGTAACTCAGATTGATGACATCACGCGAGAAAATGATACGAATTTCAAGGGGGGTCAACATTAAAATTTTGGACATAGGGTCGATTTGGGCCTAAAATGGGGGGCTGACAATCGATTTCTGATTTTTTTTTTCCGATTTTTCGTTGGAATTTTCACACGGTAGGGGGGGGGGGGGGGGGGGGGGGGGTCTGGCCGATTTTTTTTCGAAAAACACTCCAGCAACTGTGTTTGTTCGAAAAAAAATGTCAGAAAAAAGCGAAAAAATATTCGCCTCAGCCATCAAAGTTGATGTATCTCGAGAATCAGACCTCGGATCGAGCTCAAACCTTCAAATATCAATCTCCCACCCTGATTTACCCCCGAATTCGACCGTGTGTACAAAATTTTAATGTTGACCCCCCCCTTGGCGAATTTATAATGATGCGAATTTTGATGCGAATCTCGATGTGTAGTTTGATGCGAAATTAAAATGATACGATATTTGATGCGGGATGATATCCTCGTGCCTGAAAATTATGGAAAATTCCGGACGAGAAGCCGTGATTTACCGGGATGGCCCTGTGATATTTCATTGTCCCGAGAGTTAAATAACATGTCAAAAGAAACAGACTCGTTCTGCCATGCAAAGCAGTGGCCCTAAAGCCCAAGTAGCCTTCATCGCCAGCGTGCTGAAGAGGAGATTTTGGACACCACTTGGAAGAGTCTTAGGCAGCAGAATGGCAAGATTGCCAAACATCTGTATCTGCGATGAAATGCTCGTGTTGCCGAGAACCGCAGCGCCCTCATCGACGAGACTGGCAGTGCCCCAGAACATGTCTCCATCTGAAGGATTAGGCTGCGAGTGCTGACAATTGCTGTACGTCCGGCCTGGGGGATTGAGGAAAGGAACTGGCTCTGCACATAGAGTCGTATTGACTGCACTACCCGCCGCCATGACGAAGCCGGGCGCAATCGGTGTCGTGAACTCGAAGGAGAATGTCGTTGCTGTCATATGAAGCGATAAATCGGGAAGACTTTAACCAAAATTTGAGCGACGGAAAGCGGAGCCACTCCTGTTGAAGACTCACGAGAGGGAGAAATTTAGGAGCAGCGCAACCAACACAGCACAGAATGCGGCAACCAATGACATTGGTGGGGCGGGCTTTTCCTTATGGCGGATCGACAAATACTGGGCCGTGTCGTATAGGCTTGACAGGCCGGAGGAACCGAAGAGGTCAACCAGGTGCCCGTACTGTCTAGGTGTCGGTAGCGAATCAATCCGGCCACACGTCTGGTCTCGCACCCACATGCACGCAAGCAAGTACGCGAAGACACTCATTACAAACGGTGTCGTCAGCGGAACCGTGTGTACCTATTGGTAAAGTTGAAGTGATTAATGTAAGCAGTAGTGTGAGGTCGTGTTGACATACCGCAACAGACGAGAACGCGAGCCCAAACATAGGAGTTCCAGCGCCATCAGACGAATTACTCTGGTCTGCGCCGAATAGTTGATTGAAGAGCTGAATGCCGGCGGAATCGTTTCTGCGACCTTCAGCCGCGACGAAGGCGTGCCGGAACTCTCCATTATCAGCAGAGTGTACACGTCGCGATAAGAGCCATCCGAGGAGAGCCGATACGACGCCGGCAGCCATCAGCGACACCATTAAAGCGGGCATGAGGATCAGAACATTAAATCGCCGATATGTACTGAAACGGACGGTTGGGCCCATCGGCGGCGTCTCCGAGCATGGGCTGCTGCTCCACCTCATCACGAGATTCGGATGGATCACTTGTTGACTCTCTCCCGTGGCCTGAGACCGACCGGTGGGAGGAAATGTCCGGCTCAAGTGGGTACTCCACTTATAGATCAAACTCGCTGATAGTGTCAGTGGGAGTTGACAGGGGGACGGGACGCCGAGGAAGCGCAGGAGCCTTGGGGTCGGGTGCAGCTGTTCCATTAGACGCCAATGAGATAGGATCCACCTGAAACAAACAATGAGAAGAGCTCACAAGCCGAATTCAGGACTGTTTTGGGGGAGATCGCAGAAGATTTGGATATCCAAGCTTGAATACTGGGGGAAGGGAAAGAAACGCTAGGGGAAAAGATGGCAGTCGGTAGGCAATATGAGTGGCTCCAAAATAAATTCATTAGCTTCCATCTTCGCTGGGGGGGGGGGGTTATTATACTCGCGAGGTCGACAACATGAACAACGAGTTTACCGAAGACAAACATGTAGTAGTGTACGGGTGGTTAGCCATACCACAAGATGCCAATGGAGCACACAATCATTCCAGGGGATCGAGCACACAAGACGCTAAGCAACTGTGGACTGGCCAGCCTGGAGTAGGCAGGACCACCAGTTAAAACCCTGTAGGACCTGACCACCAATAGAAGAACCGGTGTACGGGAGGAGTTCACTCCTCCCAGGTAAAAATCCCCGGTGTCGACCAGTACACAAGAAGCTGTCGTATGTCTTCCCTTTGCAGAAAGCATGCACGAACCACAAGTTGACGTGTTCAACTTCCGAGGAAGGTCCACAGCCAGCCAACAATAAATCAAGTCGTCCGAAACAGCGTAAAGTGGAGCCGGATTTGAGGTGTTTAAATTGCCGGGCCTGGCTCAGAAACCAGGAGCATTGGTACGGAGTCGAATATTTTGAGAACATCATACGCCAATTTTGCAAGCAGCGGTGTAATTTCTCTTTTCGGAAGGAGTCCACGGAGGAGTTGCAATGCATCGGGGAATTGTCGAGCGAAACCAGGGAGTTCAATGTTCAATTTGTCGAGAAAGATTTGACGAATTTGTGCGAGGTCTGCGTGTTCACATTGAAACATTGCATGTGCCGGTGAAACGGTGTGCTTACAATACGTCTTGAATATGCTAGTTATAGCGTGTTGTGGAAACAACACTAAAACCACACAAACAATATCTTATCACTCCCAAAAGACTAGCGCAATCCTTAGGTGATTCGGGTCCGGACCGTAGTATGCGGCCAGCAGGTTTGGATTGTACAGTTAAACAACGAAACAAGTACTATGAGGCACTAACAAAGTCCCCGCGGCACTTCACTTGGCAAGTTACAGCAGTTATCTTTCGCCGCGGCGTTGGATGAACATTTGTATGAGACGGATACAAGAAGGTAGTGACTATAAAGATAGTTCTATCGCTTCAGGGCAGAGTTTGTACTTGGTGTTCACAAAATATCCCCAGCAATGGCCAATTCCAATTGCTATAATAATGAGGCAAGCTGTTTCTTCCTTGGCAATTCTCTTTACTGCAGGACTCTCCCGTACAGCAGACCTAAACTTGTCCTCGTTTAGGGACGTTTCCTTCACTTTTATAGTAACGGCTTAAGCGTTGATTGCAAAGTCCAACTAATCGATCCAACAGCTAATGACAGGACTCTCCCTGATGAGTGTGAAGGCAAAGCAGCTGACAAGTCACAACCAATTCTCAGGTGGTTAACCGTTTGAAGCTTAACTATTGAGTCCCTTACTTGACAATTCGAGCCAACAACCAACTTCAATTTATAGACAAGTTACAAACAGAGATAGTAAACGAATCTCCGCGAAATATGCCTGAGGACACCCACGCCGATAGACGGTGCGATGAACTGGCTGTATGCGGGTTCTACAGGCTGCTTTTATAGTAATAGTACAAACGAAAGGAGATAAACTAGATATAGTAACTGAGATGTGGTGCTTGGTCATGTAGGTTCGTTCCCTCGTGGTTCTTCGTCGATCCCGCATGCTCTTGGTGCCGGGAGATCGTCGGTTTTGACCCCCGCGGTCTATATTTGGTATATTGGCAATACCGCGGTGCCTTCCGCACCCGCAATACGATGCTGCGCCAGCCTGGGGTTGAACCCAGCCTTTTCAATACATTCCCCCTCGTGCTTGTCTTTGGTGGATCCGGCCGCGGGCAGTGCTTGGCCCGCGAAGTACCGGAGTGCCTGAATCCGATCGTTAGAATCCGAATTAGGACTTGTGTGTCTTTGATTTGACAGGTCGCGTCGCGCCACGGCGCCACGTGATCGTCCGATCGCTTTGGCAGTTCCCTGTCTTAGGGTAATAATGGGTCTATGCTCGACCGCGGCCCGTTAGTGGGCTCCGCGGTAGGTTATACACAGTTATGGGACGCCGCGGTATGACCGCGGTCGCTTTCCTCCATAATGTAACTGTTAACACATCTATGTCTTTGGCAGAGAGGCGCCGCGGTGGCACCACGGCAGCTCTCCTACGCAGTTTAATGTACCGCGCAACATGTTAAGTCTCGCCACTTCATCTATGCAGTCTCTGGGTCGCTTTTATAGGAATAAATCCCTTGAATAGGTTATAGGCGTTTATGTGTATATCTCCTTGGTAGTGTATTCAGAGTACAACACGCCGCGGCGTCACTGCGGTCGTGCTCTGAATACTACAGTCAGTAGTCGGAGCTCGCTCTGACTCTCCTTTATATCACCTAACAGAGTTCAGGTATACAGATATGTTTTGTATAACACTGAAGCCATCCTGCACTTCTTAATGATGTGTTTATAAGCGCAAAAATAGCTAGAGGACGTGCATTTGGTGTTGCGCCGTCTCACCAGGTCTTCCACATAGATATAACAGAACCTGCAGAGTCTCCACTGGCGAGGCACGACCTTCTTGCCACGTTCTTTCCAGCGGCGGCATTCAACAGCAAGGCTGTGGCTTGATAAAATCATCTTTGTCAGAGCCTTGCGGTGCTCTGGTTGCTTCACCCTGAGGTAATGGCGGAAGTCCAACGACTTCTTAACCAACTTCCCAGTCTCCTTGTCTTTTTCGAGTCGTCCAACGAGGAGATCGCGCACTCGTGATGAAGATTCTATTTCGTTGTCTATCCATGCTTCCATGGATTTTTTCACAGCCTTCATGGCAAGTTCCACCATTGCCCCATCGATATTAGGAGATATGTCGAGGTCCACGGGAATATAAAGACGCGACAAGACAATGTGGAGGTCGTTTATCCACGAAATTTTACTTGCACGAGCCAAATAAAGTGATTGTTGCAGCGCATTCCATGCTGGTCTCTTGTGGTCCAGTTCAAGCAGATAACAGAGATTTTTAAGTGCGAGGTAAACTCTGCGGTATTTGATTGGCCATATTCCAGTTTCGGAGAAGAGAACTGTCCGTAGGCTTCGAGAGCCAACACCGAGCATGCGTCTCAAAAAACGAAGTTGTACTCACTCTAGCAGCTTGAGACATTTGACGTCAATAGATAGGTTGCGCAAAAGCCGCACAGCCGCATGCGGCTTCATGCGGCTTTTTGGGCATTGTGCAAAGCTGCGGCCTTTTCTTCGCTGGTCTTGGTTCCTGTCTATCGAAGTACCATTTAATGCCTCCTGAATCTCATATTCCACTTCCGGGAGTGTTGTGTTTTGGATGTGCACCCGTGGGAGGCCAGATTTTGCATGCATCAAAAAACATCACTCACATTTCCCATAGTTTCATGTATGCCACGCAGCAGCGGTGGTGCCCAGGATATTCCCTCTCCCCACAGCGCCTCTCCTTCACCTCAGGTACGCTTATATTACAATATTTGATTGAAACTTCGCAGATTTCAAATTTGCCGTGTGGCTTTGCACAATGCACAAAACCCGCATGCGGCTCGTGCGCAACCTATCTAATGTCTAGACAAACATCGCACCCTGATGTAAGATAAGGATCCACTCGAGCCATATATAGGGTTCTGGCATCCCACGCGGGTAAGTGTCCAACACAGCGATCCAGGCTTAGGATGACATTCGCAACTGTGGTCGCCTTTCTAGCTTTGATTTTATAATGTTCCCTCCATACGAATTTTGTCCCGGTTTCGAACCAGATACCTAGATAGCAGGCTTTCTGTACTTGCTTGATGATCCTCCCGCCCAAATGGAAGGATGGGTAGGCTTTCTGCCGTGGTCCAAATATTTGGTATAGACATTTGGCAATTGATGTTTCACAACCATTATTATTGGACCATGCTTGAGCGCCATTGAGATGACTTTGAAAACCAGGTGACGTCCCTGATGCAGTGAGAATATCGTCTACGTGTTCCACATGACAGATGGGAATACCATTGAGTTCAATGTCTTCCGGGTGGTGCGCGAGAATGAAGTCCGACATGAATAAATTCTAAAGATGCAGCGACCCAGGATCACCGGTCAAATTTCCCAGAAGTGACCTGAAGGCAGGCGCAAATTGACCATCGAGTCGAACCAAAATAGCGGATTCAATTGTAAAGGATTTTCAACCATTCAATCATAGGGCCCGAGATGCCCATGGTTGATTTTTTTGATTTTTGATTTTGAATTTCAAGTTCGTAACTACATGAAGCCTAGCGACTATGGTAGTTGTACATACGGGTGGTTCTAGAGGTTTTCGTGATGGAGGTTTAATGAGTAAGATTTTTAGAAGTAAGAGATGAGGAGAGAACTGACAAGTCTTGATGCGTAAAGGTAAAATATGGGATGGAACAGATTTATGACTGGAGAGAGGATGGTTCTTCCGTAATGGTGTCTATGGGGTATGCGATTCGTGGGTATGATGATGAGTGGTATGCGAAGAGAGAGAGAGAGAGATTAGGTTGATATTTGTATAGTAGATTAGAAAGAGAGAGAACGAGAAAGCTAAAATGTAAAACGTATCTGATACTTGACTGCGACACTTGGCAGGGCTATTGACGGTCAAACTGGTGAGAGGCATCGATGAAAGAGCCCAGGGCCTTGAGAACTTTCTGTTCCGACAGGATGGTGGAGACATGGAGAGACCCAAAGTGACCCGCGCATCTCGCGGCATCATGAAAGGGTTGGCGGAAGGGCTCAAAGACGGGACATTGGAGTAGGTAATGGGCTCGCGTTTCGTAGGGCTCGCCACATGCCCCGCACGCCGGAGAGTCCGTGAAACCGGACTTGTGTCGATGAGTGTTTAGGTGGGAAGGACCGGTGCGTAGTCGCGAGATGGTGGATATCGTTTTCCGCGGCAGAGAATTCGCCAAGTAGAGGGCAGAGAGCTTTAGATTAGGAGGGGATTTGTCAATGGCTCAGAGGGATTTCCCTGTCTTGGACCGCCCCCAGAGTGTGCGCCATTTCTCCAAAACCTGTTGGCAGATCCCGCGTTGGACCGTTGTGAGTGAGACGAAGAGGCCATGGTCGGGTTCCATCATTGTTGCCGCCTTCGCCGCCTCATCTGCGAGCTCGTTACCGACTGTGCCGATGTGAGCTGGCGTCCATAGGTTGGTAATCGCCAGGTGAGGGAGATGTGATTGTGTGGAGTGGACAAGTTGGTCGTAAAGGATCGCTCAGAATTGGCCCGAGCAGGGCACTGTCGACAGTATGCCCCAGATTGCCGCTTGAGAATCCGCGACGCATAGGATCTGCGCATTCCCAGCTCGTACAGCCGCATCCGTCGCCCCCAGCAGCCCTACCATCTCACCCTCACACACCTGCACATGTCCTAGCAGGAATACCAGCCTCTCAGCCTCACCCCCATTCTCCACTCTTACCGCTGCCCCACCCGCCCGACCCTCCATGAGTGACCCATCCGTGTACCATGTAGACTTTGCCACCCACTCGTCTTTCAGCGCATGTCCAAGCGCTTGCAGCGCGCTCTCCTTCGGCGCGATTATGGTGACAACAGGAAGTGGTTCCACCCACGGAGGTGCGTACACAGGCTGGATAGGCTCCATACCGAGCGTTGCATCAACACCCACCGCCTCCACCTCTCCACATTCCTCCTCCCTCTCTGCGCCACCGTCCTTGGCTCGGCACCTCCTTTGGCCAACGCACCTCCGGAGTAGCTCAATGTGGTGGTCGAGGGACGCCATCTTCGGGTCTCTGGGATTGATGGTGAGAGCAGACACCAGGTGACGGTGTATGCCGTGGCTTGAGGGAAGGGAGAGGAAGCAGGTGACAGTGAGAAGGGCATCGCGCTCAATGCGAAGGTGAGCTGGGAGTATAGCCACCTCTTTCTCCAGAGCTGCGAGCGATGCTGTCCGAAAGCTGCCTGTAATGCGCCGAGTCGCAGAGCGATTGACGCGTTCCAGGGGTTGGAGGATCTTTGGCGCTGTGAGGCTGGTGCTTGTGCTACGCCCTGCACACCGCCTCACAGCCCCTTCAACCGAGCCCTGGATGAGAACGTACGAGGCGCCCGTTCATCCAAATCGGGAATCAAAGTTACCAAATCCGGATTCTCATCAAACGCACGCAGCCTACGGTCCCCATCCAACCTCTCACATCGTTCGTACCACCCGCCCGGTTAGTCTCGACACTCGATGGACGCTTCCATTGCCCGAACTCCGCCTTTGCACGACTCGCACCTCGCGTACGAACATGGCACCACGCGCTACGGCCCATGAGAATGGTACAGACCAACCAATAGCGGGCATCCTGGGCTTCGTATCCTCTTCCCACACCCGAGAAGTCACCAACACTCGAACGCAAGCCTCGTCCGATCCAGTTTCCATCCTTCCAAACCACTCGAAACCTACTCAGATGCGTCCGGACGCGTCTTCCGACCAATAACTAACCTTTTGTGGCTCAGGAATCCGCTCTGTTATGGAACGGTCCTGCGTCCGTACCAATTCGCGTCGCACGCTCCGTCCGTTCATGAAAATGAACCCCAAAATTCGAACGTAAGCCTCGTCCGTCGCCCCAAATACTGAACGCACGCCGTATACGTTCCTGCGCAAGCACCCTCAAACGTGAAGGGGATGGAACCAAACGAGTGGGCATCAAGGGGACGGTCGAGAGGCGAAAAGGTATAAAAGGATAGCAGAAAAGGGCGTTGTAGTCAGTCAATTCTTGGAGCTTAGTTCTCCCCCACCACCTGTACCCCCACCTGTGCAACTAAGTCTCGCTCACACCGAGTTGACCACATCCTCACTTGCCTCTAGCAGGGCATTTCACTCTCACACCCCTTTCGCAAGGTCCCAACTCATCGGACCCCAAGTCATATCATCGGGCTTCCCCGTAATAGGATCACCAACTTCGCGAGCTTCACGCTTTGTAGAAGTCGGCCTGGGCGAAGCCATATTGGTTTAAATCGTTGTCTGCCACCCAGCGTCACGACCGGACGTCCCATACGTTCGACTGACCAGCACCAGCCGGCGTCGCTGTCACTTGCTTTATAACCGTAAAACGTTGTATTAAGCCTTCCACCTTCGTTGGGAACACCGGGGAAACACGAGGGAAGGATTGCAGCATAGGCATCGGATTTTACAGGAAACAACGCGTCGTTCGCTCGAGCTTGTGACCTAGGACAGGTAACTATCACCCCCACACCCGTTTACAGCTAACAGCAGGTACCCCCAACACGAAACCACGGAACGGACGCCTCGTGCGATCCCATGCAACACTCTCATTCGGACAACGCACATGTCCCAATCCTACATCCCCACTATCCTCCAACGTTAATTAACCCCTAGAGGCCGAACGGGCTGTCTATTTGATAAAACATATTCTCATAGCGGCACCGCAGTCCTTATCACAACTGGAGCCCACCGCGAGGGGTTTTTACCGTGGATTTTAGACGGAGAAGGACACTAGACCGTGCCAATACATCGGCGAACACGCCCTCACGAAACCTACGCAGCAGAAGAAACGTGCTACAGGAGATAACTCTTGCAGAAAACGATCCTACCGCCTCAGTATCGACAGCACCCGCAGCTCTCGTACCCATCGTCCAGCAACCACCAGAGGAAGAATCGCCTCTTACTTCCATCCCGTCTTCACCAGAGACGCCCACCGACTCTCTTTCTCCCAAGACTTCATTAGACTCGGTTCCTACAACCACCGACCTATCCAATACTCTTTCGTCGGAGTCCACCCTTTCAGACTCACCTTTACCCGACTCTCAACCTACCCCTATCCGGAAGCGGATGACGAAAATGTTACCCGGACGTACGGCCCGCGGGGCTCCCGAGTTCGATGGAAAGGCCCTTAGCCTTAAACACTACTGGGAGGATGTCGAGGAAGTCGCAGAATCATGCGAAAAGACCACCGATGCAGAAAAGATAAAGGTCGCCTTCCGGTATATTGATCGGGAGGATGAACTTCTGTGGAACGGAAGTATCACGGCAGGCCAAGCGGTCACGTGGACCGAATTCAAAACGAAGATCCAAGAATTGTACCCAGGCTCCGACGGCCATAAAATCTTCACCACGAATGATTTAGACGCGTACGTCACTGGTCGGGCCTCGAAGACAATTAAAACGAAGGACGACTTCTCCGAGTACCATCGAAAGTTCTCCACCATCGCGAATCACCTAATCACGGAGGGGAAAATGACAGACCTTGAGGCGCGAAAGGAATTCCCGAAGGGATTGGACGAAGATTTTCGGGGACGTGTCTACCGTCGCCTCCAAATCACGAAGCCAGACCACGCTAGCGATATTCCGCACGACATAGCCGACGTGGTGAAAGCAGGGCAATATATCTTGGAAGGCCCTAAAATAGGAGAAGTTGCCGACACTTCCTTCATAAAGAAGGAGATGGTAGATCTAAGCGACGCGTTCGCAAAGATGAACCAACGATACCATGTCGACATGCAATCCTTAACCCAGGCCCTAAACAGGAATATTCCTCCTCAGCCCCGCCAAGCGTACCCCATGTACACCACCACGGCTATAGACGCTGTCCCGCCCCCGGTCTATCCAGCTCCCGCTCCACAACCCATCTCGTACCAAGGACCGTATGGTCAGCGAGACAATGGGTATCAGCAGCGCGATAACGGGTACCAGCAGCGCGACAACGGGTACCAGCAACGCGACAACGGGTACCAGCAGCGCGACAACGGGTACCAGCAGCGCTCGAATGGCTATCAGCCAAGGCAGCCGTGGAACGGACGCGATAATGGTCCGCCGACCGTGGAACTATGTTCCTTCCAGGCGAATGTGGCTTCTGTTCAGGGAGCGGACACTTCGTACGAGAATGCCCCCTTGCAGACGATTACATCCGCCAAGGGAAATGTTTCCGCAATGCGGACCTTAAAATCGTCCTTCCCAACGGGCAGTTCATACCCAGAGGAGTTCCGGGCAGGAACCTGGTGGAGAAGATCGATAGGTGGATTTCGGACAACCCGCCCGTTCAACAACCAGCTCCCGCTCCGCGACAGGTGCAGACGCAGGCCTTTGAAAGAGACGCGCCGCCCCATGCCGCGGCAGCCATGACATTCACCAGTTGTTCGCCCACTCAGACCTTGGCGTTTGGACGCACCCAGAGTGCGACCATCGAAGAAGTCGAGGACGAGGAAGGGACGGTCTTGATAAATGAGAGGCAGGCGCCGAAGAAGAGGGCGGTACCCGAAGTGGTCATCCAGAAGAAGGGCCCACCGAAATCCGCGCTTAAAACGGTAACGGACGCAGCGCCCGAACCAAAGGCGATCCAAAAACCGCAGCCAACAACCGTTGATGGGAAGTTCCCACCGCCGCCGCCCGCGTTTAAATATCAGGCACCCATTGAGAACCCGCTCCTCGTGAAAAGCGTGATCCAGCGAGCCCTAGGTTCGCAGATCTCGATCTCTAACGAGGAGTTGTGTGCAATCTCACCGGACTTCCGCAAATATTATCGGGAAAACACCGTTACCAAGCGAATTCCCACGGTTGAAACTGGGATCTACGCGGAACAGGAGGCGCTCGTGATGAATTACGGGGGGATAGAAGGTTCCCCGACCACCCTCCTTACGGCCTCCCCTATCGACTCTCTCCGCGTTCTCGACCTGGTAATAAACGACACCTTACCAGTTGTATGCACCCTTGACCAGGGATCGGAGATCGTTGCGATGAACCGCAATATTTGGCAGCAGCTCGGAATCCCCCTTGCACCCGACAAGACGCTCACGATGGAGTCAGCGGATTCCAATAGATCCACGACGGCCGGTGTGGTCGAGGACCTCAAATTCACAGTGGGAGACATTGATCTCCTGCTCCAAGCGCACGTAGTGGATGGGGCCCCATTCGACATATTAATGGGAAGGCCTTTCTTCCGGTTCACGGAATGCCATACCAAGGATCGGTCAGACGGCACGCAGGAATTGACCATCACTTGCCCAAATACCAAGAAAGTGCTTTCAGTTGCGACCAGGAAAAAGCCTCCGAAATCGGTGACCTTCGCGGACACGAATTACACGGCTGTTGATGTCTCCGACGTGGATTTTGTCTAATGGAGGGCGAATCAACGCCGTGCCCTCCGCCGGAACTCACCCACACAACAAAATAGTGTTTTTGCATGTTTTTATGCCTCCTCATTCTGTTACACATCCAGAAATATACCCTTTGGACTTGGTTCATGTATATCTATTGGAAAGATAGACCATTTGTACTCAGAGCAGGTGATATCCCATGATTTAAGGTGATCTTCTATCATATTCCTGTCCACCATATCCAGCATGCCACAGTGTCATAGACAGTGTTCTGAATGCTCCTACTGACTTTCCCAAGCCATATGAACAGTTCCTAGCCAAAATTCGCACCAATATATGGTGATAAACCTCAAAAGTGTCAAATGACACTTTTGGCTTGTTTCATGAATAGGGCACTATGGAGACCAGATAGTGCGAAATAAACAATGGGAATGAACTCAGACAGTTCAAATAACTCAGATTGAGTATTTTTTGAAGTGTTTTGGTGAGGTTTTGGCTGTATGCTGTTTCCGAGGATATAGGTTGGAGAGCAAGTTTTGGTGTATATCCTGGCCATGGTTCGAAACACCATCTGGCCAAAACTGGGCCAAAACACTTCAAAAAATACTCAATCTGAGTTATTTGAACTGTCTGAGTTCACTCTCATTGTTTATTTCGCACTATCTGGTCTCCATAGTGCCCTATTCATGAAACAAGCCAAAAGTGTCATTTGACACTTTTGAGGTTTATCACCATATATTGGTTCGAATTTTGGCTAGGAACTGTTCATATGGCTTGGGAGAGTCAGTAGGAGCATTCAGAACACTGTCTATGACACTGTGGCATGCTGGATATGGTGGACAGGAATATGATAGAAGATCACCTTAAATCATGGGATATCACCTGCTCTGAGTACAAATGGTCTATCTTTCCAATAGATATACATGAACCAAGTCCAAAGGGTATATTTCTGGATGTGTAACAGAATGAGGAGGCATAAAAACATGCAAAAACACTATTTTGTTGTGTGGCCAAATTGCGATGTTTTTCAGCATCAGCATATGATCTATTACCTGGAGGGTATCTTTTGAACACAAGGGGACAAGTTAATGTAGTCAGGAGCTACATCTATTGGTATATCCCCAAGATATTATGCCCAGATACAATTTTTCAATTTTTCGCTATTTTCACCCTGTTATTGCACTGTAATACAAGCTAATGTGTCCCAGTTGGGTTGAAAGAACTTAGAACAACATGCCTATAAGGTTAGATCATCCAAAACCGTTGAATTATGAGCCAGGGAGGGGTTGATGTAGAGAATTTCCTTTTTGGGCGAAAAGCGTAGTATCCCAAAAAGGAAGGTCATCCGCGGAACTTTTGATCCCTGTACCCAAATTGTAGAGCTCATCAAGGGCTACAAGAGTCATCTATACCATTTTGCAATTGATGGCCCCGTTGGCCTGCAAAATGCAAAATACTTTCCGAGAGCCGGCGCTTTTTGAACCAATATTGGCATTTAAAGCCACCAGGCATCAATTGCAACCAATACAGGCAGCTATAGCACCCTAATACAGACATTCATCAATTTTAAGGCCCTAATACAAACAGCCATCAATTTTAAGGCAATGGCCGGGCTCATCAATCCCAACCCAATGCGGACAGCCATCAATTTCACGGCAATAGCCAGCAATTTATTGAAATATGATTATTTTTGTGTTATTTTAAAAGACAAATCATTATTTTTGCCTTGTATAAGCAGGTAAGCCTTGCCCGGGATGCCCGAGCAGATGCCGAAGCAAGCCAAGGATGGCCAGACTGATGTCCGCTGTACCCCAGAGTAACCAGTTATTCCCTATATG
Organism: Mycena leptocephala; assembly: GCA_029378395.1. NCBI lineage: Eukaryota > Fungi > Basidiomycota > Agaricomycetes > Agaricales > Mycenaceae > Mycena > Mycena leptocephala. Next base: position 508,511 of record JARJLF010000034.1, read on the forward strand.
GTTACCCACACATTAACGCAATAGACCCGTGGTATCAGTCCACCAGTTAACTGGTTAATCTGAGCCTATAAGGTGACTCACGCGCCAGATGGGCTTTCGCGTAGGAAACGCGCGCCAGAAGATCCCGAAGAAGACGACGATGTTGATGAATGGATCGACCGTGCGTGCGGATTCGCGATCCAGGTGATGAATTGGCAGCGGCAACGGCGATCATCATTACTGGAGACGATCCCGGCTTCCCAACTTCAATCCGGAGGCAGAAATCTCGATCACGTGTTCACCGGACGCTGGACCCGTTCCCATGAAAAACCGCGAAATCAGCCTCCGGTCAGGATTTTTATCACCCTAATCAACGACCAAGTCTACGAGATACCCAGGAGCGAAAAGGCGGACGCGGAAATGGAATTAATCAAGGAATTCCTAGAACGCAAGCAGCGTCCGGACGGGATGAAAGACGAAGAATTCGAACGCTTCGTGCGAAAATCGTGCAGATTCTTCCTTCTCAAAGGGGTGCTCTGGAAACGGGATTCTCATCACGAACACAAGCTCGTACTCCCTCCAGAAAAACGTGTGGCGATTTTACAGCAGGTTCACGACGAACTCGGTCACAAGGGATATCTTATCACGCGAAAATGTCTACTCGACCGGTTCTGGTGGCCGTACATGGACAAAGACCTTAATTGGTACCTGAATACATGTCACGAATGCCAGCTCCGCTTGACGAAGAGGATCAATATCCCGCCCACGGTCGCGATGCCCCTTCCGCTTTTCCACAAATTCCACGGCGACACCATGCTCCTACCCAAGTCGCACGGGTATCGATATCTCGCGCAGGGGCGATGTTCGCTAATTTCCTGGCCAGAATGGAGAATGTTGGAAGATGAAAACGCGTACACCCTCGGATGCTTCATTTTCGAGGAAGTGTTGTGCCGATGGGGGGCTGTGGCAGAAATTGTAACGGACAACGGAGGCGCTTGGATCAAAGCTGTCGAATGGCTTTCCAAACGATACGGGATCCACCACATAAAGATCTCCGGATACAACTCCCGAGCCAACGGAATCGTGGAAAGGCGCCATTACGACGTACGCGAGGCCATCTCTAAAGCATGCGAAGGCGATTTAGACCTCTGGGCCGAAAGAATATTCTACATATTCTGGGCGGAGAGAGTCTCCATCCAGAAATCATCTGGATATTCGCCATACTACCTCGCGCACGGAGTGGAGCCATTATTCCCGTTCGACATAGTGGAAGCAACGTACATGATCAACTTCACGGGAGAAAAACTTACCACCGAGAGTTGATCGCGCTTCGCGCCAAGCAGCTGATGAAAAGACCGGAGGAGTTGGCAGAACTCAAAACCAAGATATACGAAGCGCGTGTCGGGGTATCAGGCAATGGGAAAAAGACAACCAGAAGAAAATCGAGGACTTTGATTTCGTACCTGGATCGCTTGTTCTTCTCAGAAATTCTTCTGTCGAGAACGAGTGGTCGCGAAAAGCAAAGCCACGATATTCCGGTCCCATGGTCGTGATACGACGGAAGTCGGATAGCTCGTACATCCTGGCCGAATTGGACGGCGCCATGTCCAAAATGCTGGTCGCAGCCTTTAGGCTAATCCCATATCAGCCACGTTCCAAAATTCGCATCCCAGTCACGAAATTCGTGGAGGAGAAACCCAAGAAGAAACGAAAAGAAAAGGAACCCGAGTGGGGCGACACCGGAAATAGATGGTTCGAAGGTCAATCAGCGGAACCGGACTCGTAAAAAGAACGAACGGACGCGTGGCCCAGGAACGGACGGACCATACGCTCCCCGAAAAACACGAAGGAAACGGACTTCGATCATTATGCGACATGTATTTGGGCTCTCTCATTCAATATATCTATTTTCCGACCTCATCCTATCCTCCTGAGTACATGTCGCGTGAACGTAAGCCACGCCCGGACTTTCCTTATCCTAAAGAAACGATCATCCTCGCCAAGCTCTTGACACAAATCGCTCTATCCTCTCGTCCAGTGGTCTGAGCCATAACTATTCTCGAATAACGAAACCAGAAACGATAAAACGGGGATCTTAACCTAGGTCCGTCCATGAACCGGCCAAAATTTATTAAAGGAAGATACATGCCGTAAACAAATGATCGGCGCGGCCTCTAAGCGCCTAGAAGACGCCGCTGTCGCGAAAGACACAGCCACTCCTTAAAACACAATGATCGCCGGTCACGAGGCACGACGCGTCGCGTCGCGATTTTCCAAGTAACCATAAGCGCCGAGGGCGCTTTCCTCAAGAACAAATTCGCACGCTACTTAAATCTCACGAAAACACCAAGAAAATTCGATTCACTATTCTCAAAAATAATACATTTTTGGCCCCCGAAGGCAGGGCGTACAGCACGCACGGAGACACAACGAGGCGACAAACAAAATAGCGAATAGGCGGATTTTTGCGCTCCTGCTCGACCCAGCCGCCACTGGGGAGTTCGGAGAATACGGCGATGTAAAGAAAACGAAAAGAATTGGGTCCGTGGGCGAACGCCGCCCTGCCCGGCGATTAGTCCATATTTACGTCGACCCCCGCGCCCGATGTCTCACCCGCGGAAGGCGCAACCACGATCTCACCCTCAGCATCTATTTCCCCCTCCTCTAACGTTTCGCCGCTCGCCGCAAATCCCTCGCTCGTCTCGTTTGGTTTGGAGCCTAGGAGGATGCCCGCTTTCCCAAAAATGGAAGTCGAAAGGGAGAGAGCGGGTGAAACGACGACCGGAGGGGACAAGAGAGTGGCCTGAGGTTGCTTTGGAGGAGAGGTTCACGACCCGGACAGTTGGCGCGGCGGCGTTGGGGAGAACATGCGTCGAGGGTCTCCTGGCGACGCGACGGGAGGGCGAGTCGCTCGCGAGGGGATCTCGACGGATTCCATGGTCAAACGAACGGAGGGTGTGGACGGGGGAGACGATCTCCCAGAAGCACTCGCGCTCGCGTGAGCGGAGGCTCGTCATCTGCTGAACCTAAAAAGGGAGAAGGGAGTGTCAGCAAACTTAAATAAAACAGACAGCGGGAGAGAAGAGGAAAACAAGGGGCTTACCCTTGTCTTGTCCCATCGACACGTCCCCATCCCCTCCGCCCTTCCCTCCTTCGACCTCTGTACCACTGTCGTCGCTCCCGCTATCCTCCTCTCCACAGAACGACGAGTGTGCACGGTGCCCCGATTTTCCGCCCGCGACGCTGGAATTTTCGCTACCAAAAATGGCGCGACACGCCTCGAGAACGTCTTGGTCGGTTCCCGTAGAGTGGAGGTGGCGCATGAAGCGCGCGAGCAAGCGCTCGGTGGTTCCCACTCCCCCGACCTCGTCCGCGATCTCGAGCATGAGCGTGAGTTGGAGCTCCATCCACTCGGCGTTCACGTCCGGGAGAGCGGCGTCTGCGAGTAGGATGTGATCAGCAAAGCTATGTGGGACACAAATGGAGCGGCGCCCCGACTTACCGGTCATTTCCCAATCAAATTTGACGGGCAACAATTCGCAGGTTGTGTTGTCCACGCGGCAATGGGTGCACGCAGCCGTTGGGGTCTCGTCTCCATAACGCGGGTGAACGCACTCGTTGTCTGCCAGGAGGCAACGAACGCACCCCTACAAGGAAAAGAAGGAAGGACGATTAGTTTGAGCAAATAAAGGAAGAAGAAAAGGACGCGCCTTTCCTCGAGTAAAAACGGTACGCGCCGGCAAGCTGGAGAGGGCGATTCAGCGCTTCCAAGTACCGGAAAACCGCGGGTGGTTCTCGTCGTAGGGGTAGGCGTGCGTGACGATTTTGTTGCCGCCAGTGGAGGTCGTAGGCACGTTTATCACGAAAAGGTCGTTGCGGTCGTGCCAAAGCTGCGAGTCGTACTCGTTCTTCGGGCCCGTTAACTCGACGGCCGACTGCCTCTTCCCCTTCTTCACCTTGACCGTGCAGGTGATGATCTCCGGGTCCACCTCAGGCTCGCCTTCAGACTCGGCGTGAGACTTTTCCCTCGACTCTCTAGACGCGGCGACGGCCTTCTTCTTCCCCTTGGACTTACGCTGGACCGATAAAGGAAGATCATCCGACCCCGAATTCGATTCCTGCTCGAGGACGGCGATATCAGGTTCAGCTGACATCGCCTTGCCCCGCGCACAAGGAACTGGCGCTGGCGGAGGTGGCGGCACGGCGGCGACGCGAACTGGGAGGCGGCGAGGCGCAGGAGCAGGCGCGGGCGAAGCAAAACCCCGGTCAAGGACGCGGTCCTCGCCCTCAAATTGGGCGCGGACACGGAAGAGGATGTAGCAACCCAACAGGTTCAAGCGCGTCTCGAATTCCGCCACGGCCCTCTTGCGCTCCTCGATGTACGTCAAAACGCGGGAGGATTGATACTGATGAGTGGCGGGGATCTTCTCGCGATACGCGTGCGCGCGCGCCTTCCACTCCGAAAGCTTCGCCCTTTGCTTCTCCAGAAACGCGGTCTCCTTCTCCGACTCGGACGCGTCGTGTCTCGCCAACGCCAACTTGTACTTGTTCCACGCGCCCTCGTACGCTTCCATTGAAGCGTGTGGCTCACCGTCGAAGGGAGGGAAAACGTCGCGGGTGTACCGTTTCCAGCGGGGCTGCGGGTCGTGAGCGTCGAGGAAGACGGGATCGTCAGGGTCGGACGGGAGGGCGTCAAGCGGCTCGACGAGGCTATACCGGTATTGAAAGGCGATGAAAACGAGCAGGACGGCATTGTAAAACGAAACAAGGTGGCCGATTGTCTCCCCAAACGAGAGAAGCCACTCCCCGGTGCGAGAAAGGGCGAACCCTTCTCGCGAGAAGTACTCCACCGTCCGAAAGAAACCGTCTGGGTCCCTCGCCTCCACCTTCTTGTACTCCTTGCCAATTTCCTCCGCGTCTCAGGTGTAGAACTCATACATCCGTGAGATTCCGTCCACGCTGGAGCGGCGAACGTCGAAATCAAAGGAGTCATTGATCTGGAGTTTCTTCTCGATGTCGACGGTCTCCAGATCGACGACCTGGATTCCGGACCGAGGAGCGGCAGCGGATGAAGACACGCCACCGGTACGGCGAGGGCCAGACGAGGGCTCGGAGAGAGAAGGGACGGCGGACGCCTTTGAACGGGCAAGAGGCCGCGGCGCGGGACGCTCAACAGGTTTTGAGGAAGACTCCGCGGCGTTCGACACCGCGGAGCCCTTGTTACCAGAACAGTGCGCCTTTTTAGGGGGAGGCGCAGCGGCCTCTTCGTCGACATCCATGGCGTCGACAGGGCGTTTCTTGGGTTTTGTTTCCTTTGGGGATTTCGCGGGGAGGGAGCTAAGGAGGTCAGCTGGATCCACAAGATCGCCGTCAGACTCCGATTCGCTTGCAGACTCGACGTAGGAAGCCGACGAACCACTCGACTTGTGAACGGACGGCGTCCTGTCGTGCGAAACGCAAGGATTAGCAACGAGAACCAAAAAACAATTAAAGAAAAGAAAGGAAGGACGTACGGAGAGGGCTTTTTCCTTGACGGAGCACCGCAACTCGACGAAATGGAGGTGGTCGCCAGGCCGTCTCTAGTTCGAGGACGGAGCCGAATCCGGGATTTGGTGCCAGACATATCGCAGTACAAAGCAAAAGAAAGCGCCAAGGAGAGCGGCGACGAAGACAGAGAAAGAGGCGGGAAGAAAAAGGGAGCTCGGTGAGAAAGGAATGGCGGGCAAGGAGGGGAGGAATGACTCACCGCAGTCAGCGCAGCCGTGGAACCACGCAGAACGACGAAGAAATGGAAGACGAAAAACAATGGGAGAAGCTCAAAAACAAACTTTGAACTTACCCTGTTGTGGAATGATGGACGAAAATATCCAAGCCTGAAACGTTTCCCACGATACACGTGTTGGCGCGCTTTCCAACTCGACGCGTTATCCAAGAAGAGAGGAGGGAGGAGAAGGAACGGGACGCATCAACAAGGGAAATCTGTTAAATAACAGCCCCTGTGCGATTTTGATGCGCGGAGCACGTGACCATCGATGCCATCAAACGGACGCCAGGCCTGTCCGCTGTTTCATCAAGTATATCGGCTGTGAAACCCGTCAAGGCAACATATCTACGAAGGAATCTCGATCGACTAGCCGAAGGAATAGTACGCGACAAATCAGGACGCAGGAATCAGAAGGAAGCCGGACGCACCAGATTTACGACCAAGGGGATTTCAGCAGCAGAGCACCGGCAGTAAACCAGGACCAAGGAGCGCAAGGAGGTGATCACCAAAACACGGGAACGCATGTGCACAGTGCATTCTCACCAGGATTTTCGGGGAGGTGGCCACCTCTCTGGAGAAATTATGCGACGCAAAGGACGAACAGATAGAATGAACCCATGTTCCGTCCCATCAAATTATGGAATAAAAGACGAAGAAGACAGGCCGGATTTACGGAAAACAGTCACTACACGTGATCGGACGCGACGTACGGACGAGGACAAACATTCGCAAACCGAGAAGAAAACCCCCTATTCCGATTTTTGCACGCCGCTCGCATATTCCCCAGAGGGCCTGCAAATGGAAGAAATAGGCACCATCAGCCATGGAACGAAAATTAAAGGGAAAACACGAGAACGGACGCACCATACGAGCGGCAACCTCAGGTTTCCGACCAATGGATTTCCCTCGAACTCGAGCTTTCGGAGTCGGAAGCCGAGGCCCTTCCACGCTCCTGCTTAATTATGCGGGCGAGGCCACCAATAAACCGATCCGCGTCTATTACTTCGCCGAATCGATTATAGGCGGGATAATCGTCCGCGGTCTTCAACAAAGCACGGGTCTCCCGTGCGCCCATGATTAAAGGCAGGAGAACGTGACGATCCAACGGGCAGAGGGAGTCGTCGCTGCATGGGAAACCAATCGAGAGACAGATCCGGTACATAATCTCGAACAAGGCCACCGCTTCGCCAGGAATACCCCAGGTTGGAGGGCAGGAGATGCTGAAATCATCCTCGTACACTGGCTGGAGGGCTTTTCTACACACCAGGAGGAGCCTCTAAAATCCAAGAAATCAGCCGCGGACCCAGCGCACGAAACGACACTCACGCAGTGGAGAAGAGCTTGGTGTACCCAATGCTTTATTTCTTCGAGTTCGCCAAGGGAATAAACCCCCTTGCGACCGATTAGAGAGAAATCTTGCGTCACTCCGGCGTGGACAAGATAAACCATTGGCCGAAGGCGGAACTCGAAGAATTCGGACCAAGGCTCGTCTGGTGTGAAGCCGAGCATGTCCAGTGTTTCCAAAGGGAGGCACAATTCCTGCAGGATATGGGCGTTTCGAGAAATGGCGGACTGAGGACCGTCTGGACGACGAATAACGAGTTGGGGCATTCTTGAGGAGGTATTCCTTGAAGATAGGGCAGTGCAACTTATATCTCTCCAAGAATGCGATCACGTGGCACGTAATTGATGGGAAACCCGCGACCGGACTAGGCGTACGATGGGCCACCAAGGGCAAAATACGCGAGGATTTTACGTTCCAGCCGTAATATAACTCCCCAACAACGACTCCAGTCCATTCTCTCATCAAAATCCGTTCCGTAGCAGCCCCAAGACCTGAACGGGTGCTGCGTCCGATCCAACTTTTTCGGATTCCTCCAGCGATTCGGGTGTGTTAGGACGTGTGGGCAGTCCCTCCAGCGAAATATCGGCGAACGAATACCTTCCTTCTTCCCCCAGCTCAGGGTTGTATCGAAGGAGCTCCCCCCCAAATTTCCGACGGCGGAAATGAGTCGCCGAAAGAAGGGCGATCTGGCGCGCCTTGTAGAACGGGAAGATCCCGTACCACTCCAACTCGGTCGAAGAAAGGTCGAAATTCGGGAAGTCGATGCCCAGCTCGAGGTAGCCGGGGTTTCTGATCATGGCCTCCTGCAACATGCAGAGATTTTCGAAGAGGATGGCGCGGTCGAGGAGAGAGGAATCCTCGTGGAAACCATATAGGTCGACAAATCTTTCCGCCATCCCGAATAGAGTGGTCCCCTCAGACGGCACGAAAAACGCGGGTTCCTCTCCCTCCGCGTGTCTCTCATATGTTACGCTCGCCTTGCCCAGAGCCACCATGTCCTTCAACAATACGCTGACGGCGTCGCGAATGAGCCCCACGGTCGCTTCGGGAGTTTCAGCAACAGGAGCAGCGCGGGTGGTCCGGTGAAGCTGCTGCGCCAGGTGGCGTGAGCGGTGGATCCACAAGATGACCAGCTCTTCCTTTGAAAAGCGTCTGGCGGTGGAGTGGCGTCTAGGGCGATGAAGCATGCGCTAGGGAGGTGGATGAGGTTTGTGCGCTCCTACGCGCGCAAAAGACGCTCTTTATAATCCAGGCTTGCGAGCGACCACGTGGACATCAGAGGAATCAATGCGGGCGTGGTACGCGTCCAAAATTATGAAGACTTATGCGGGAGCTACTCCCATTATGATGGAAGAAAACGGCGATTACCGACTTAAACGAACCATGAAACGGACAAACGGGACATCGAAACATGCAGAAATTATGAACGCACGACACGCCCGTTCCACGGAAACACAGGATATGTATGAAGAAAAGTTATGCCATGGCAGAGGAGCCACCTATGACGAAGAACATTGCTCATTTACACGAAAAACCGTCCGCTCGGATTCTGCCCGTAGCCCGCCTCGGCCTGAGCGACGGCCTTTTCCAGACCGCGGCCGATCCCCTGGCTAGCTTCGATCTCGTCTTGGAGAAGGGCGTTCTCGCAAGTCCAGGCGTCGTTCAGCTCTAAAATGCAGAGGTGGTTAATCCTGTCGCGGGTCCACGAGGGAACGTGAGGGAGAGACGCGATCTCGACAGACAAGGGAACGTCTGTGTGCGAAGCCGAAGTGCGAGTTCGATCCGCGAACGAAAGGGCAGAAGAGATCCGACCAAGGAATGCGTCGCAGCACTCCCGCAAATAACCATACGTTGGCTGTCCAATCATGTAGTGGAAGGTTCGCGCCATGGTCAAGGACCAGATCACCGATGGGTCCAGAAACGGCGCCTCGATGTTCGATTTGGCATATTCCAGCGCGGCGCTATAAAGAAACGCCTGGAGAAATCAGCATTCGTACGCTGCGCCCGACGCTTACTCACCGCCTTCTCAAGATATGCGCCAATGTAGGGACGAAGGAACTCGGCCCGACCATCAGGGAGATCATCGGGCACCGTGACCGCCAAAGGAATACATCCGCGGATGAGTTCGCAGAAAGGGCGGAGGTGCTCCTGAACGTATTCGACGTGCGCAAACTTCGTGGAAGCCAACTGAAGACCTGTAATATGGACGGAGCAATACGAGTCCATCCGTGCTATAACCAGCTGGTGGATAGGGACAACTTCGGCAACGGTGCGAGGAGGAGGGAAGAGAAAATACGACATAGGGAATTCGACGCGGGGCAATGAATATTGGCTGGCGAACGCTACAAGATGGGCAACCAATTTATACAGTCTCCATGGCCTCGACCTCTCCTTCCTCGATCACGCCCGGCAAACCATAGAACGGATTTTCGCTCTTGGGGTTGAACGCACGCTGGGTCCGGGTCCCTTCATCATCCCTCTCGACTATGCGATCCACCGCGTGTTGGCGAAGGCGTTCGGAATATTGCAACAGAGAGGCGATCTTGCCCCTCAATATCACCCGAAGGAGTTGATTGTCGTCGCCTTCGAACCCGTAAACAGAGTCCGCTCGCATAACGACTTGCAGCCAAGCCACACGCGGCGTCGGGATGCGTTTTGCCTCCGCCAGGTCATGATGGCGAATCACATAATCGGACAAGTGACCCTACGACGCGCGAACGTTAAAGATCGCTTCGATTCAGGAACTCGGGACTTACAGCCATCTCCAAATAATCACGAACGCGCTGCCGCATTACGCGCTTTTCTCCCTTCGTCTTGGTCTCCGGAGACCAAGTAAAATCCTCGCGGATGCGGAGGAAGAACTGGTAGAGAGGTTCGAGGATTTCACGACTGACTCGCGCCATGAAGGGGTGATGAGCGAAGTCCACCATCTGCCCGACGGTAGAGAAGTCGCAGTTGAGGAACTCGTCGCGGACGCGGACACCGGTTTTGGGAGTAGAAGGAGGCATGGGATTCAAAGGGCGAAACTTCAAGGGTTACCCTTAGGCCAACACTCATACGCCTTATATACCGACGAACGGACGCCACAAACGATCAAAGCTGAACTACCTGGCTACCATATGCGGACTTCCTCGCCTATCACATCAGATATCTCTTCCCGATCCGGACGATTCTACGATCGCTGTTCTAAAAATGGACTTACGATCAGAAGCAATGCGCGGACGAAACGTACGAACGTACCAAGAAGAAAAAGAACGGCTCACTCTTCCGGGACGAGATCGATCTCGTAGAACAGCTCCCGCAACAGGCCGTTCCGATGAAACTGTGGATATTCCGTGTCAGTATGATCGAGGCGAGCAGCCGCCATGGCTGTAGCGCGGAATTCTTGGAGAATGGGCGAGCAAATTGAAAAAGCTTGACGGTCGCAGTCCTCCACATCACAGAGCCGGCCCAGGAGTACCATAATAATCGACATCATATTGGCGGCGCAGCCAGGGACACGGTAATTTTCGAGGCTGATGCCAGGAGCGTCCTGAAGCAGGAGAGGCAATGTTGGCGCGGTCTCTACGAGTCCACGGTACACGCGCACGCGGGACAAGAAACGCTGCCAAGGGAATATCAATCAGAAAATTAAACGAGGAAGATCTATGCACAAGTTATGCCAGAACATATGAAATTCACGCACAACGGTACCCGCTAGGCGCAGGGCGAGGAGACGGAGTTCTTCCCTTTCCGAGGAAGGAATATCGACGGGAGGACCCTGAAGTCCGCCCTCGCCAACGGTGCATCGTTGAAGAAAATACACAGCAGGACGGACCCGAGCTTGGAGAAAGACATCGATGGAAGTATCGGGTTCCCAGTGCGGATCCGATAATTCCTCCACGGAGAGGAGAAGCCTTTCGAGGTAATGGCGATAATTCGCGAGCCACGCCCGCGGGGGCATAATTTGAAGGGACGGAAAAGGAGACGATCGGGGTGGCCGTAGGGGCCCCCATTTATGGACAACGGAGGAAAATCGACCATCAGGCCAGATCAAAACGAATTTCATCCCTCGTGTCTGGTCGTATCCACCGTCCGCTCCCTTATTTCGCCTGCCCCTCGCCAGAAACGCATTCCTGGACTCCTTGCGAGGCGGTGGACACCAAAAACGATATGATTGGGCGAAGGACGCAGGAGGGATACTCGTAGAAGATCGTTTGGCCAGATCGAGACGAATTCCCTACCTTGCGGTCGGCCGTATGCACCGTCCGCTCTCTTATCCCGCTTGCCCCTCACCAGAAACGTTTTCCTGGACTCCTTGCGAGGCGATAGACACCAAACACGATATAATTGGGCAGAGGACAGGGGAAATAAATGAAGGAAATTACTCGGAGGCGCTGCTCGCAGGAGGAGTTACCAAGCCAGGCATCGACCCGTAGGAGGCCTCGCTCAACGCCCTCTCCTCTTCCTTCACAAAGAAATCATCGACAGGACCTTGCGTCTCGCCCATCCTCGCCGCCAGGACGCGCATGCTGCGACGAGTCGCCGTTTTCTTTATCACGCTCTCGACGGCTTGAAGCGTGGCCTTGAACCCCGCCGCTCGCACTGCGTCTCCGGCAGCAAGAGAGTCCGACGACCGCGATGGTATTCCCGGGGGCGACGCCTCGCACGACACAGGAGTATGCACGGCGTGTCCACACGAATGCTTCCTCGCCGTTGCCCCTATTCCAATCTCGCGCCAGCGAGCAATAATCTCGTTGTACTTGAAGGTGTCGGCCAGCGAGTCGTCTGTGGCAATAGGACGGAAGTCGGTCGGACGGCCCCGATATGCGAAGTTGGCCGAGATCCAGTGGTTGGCGTCGTACTCGGGAAAATCTAGATGGGCTTCATCTCCGCTCTTCTTCCTAGCGAGGAACGTCGACAGCACAGCGCCGAGCAGGAAGCCTGCTTGCGCATGGGCGACGCGACCGTCCGTGGTCTCTTCAGGACCCTCGCCAATATTCACGACTGGCTTGTCCTCTCCAACGAACCCCACAACGACCAGGAGCACTTGTATAATATGGAACATCCACGCGGCTCCGAAGGAATCACGGGCGGCTCGTACGAGATACGGAACTCGTTCTGACGAATCTGCGCAGCGAAGAACTGGGCCATGTCAGTGGACGGACGCAGCTTACGAGGGACGAAACTCACCATATGGCGGACGATATCCCACACACGATAGCGCAGTTCGTCGGCTGGGGAGTCGTCAAGGACCTCACGGTGTCCATGGCGTATGCGTCAGGGAAAACGGCCATCATGACCAAGAAAACCTTGAAGCGCAGGTTGGACTGGAGGAAGGCTGGGAGTCCTCCATCGGGAATGAAGAAACGGTTCGACGGCCATTGCACGTTGGTATCAAGGAAGCGCTGAGTCGCAGAGGCATCCATGGTAGGAGGAGAGAAAGGTTTATTGGGACGAAGAAATTTGGCAGACGCCTTTTATGGATTCGTTGACCGGTACCCGGTCAACAGTAAAGCTATATGGGAGGTGTGAGGCTGGTGCTTGTGCTACGCCCTGCACACCGCCTCACGGCCCCTTCAACCGAGCCCTGGACGAGAACGTACAAGGCGCCCGTTCATCCAAATCGGGAATCAAAGTTACCAAATCCGGATTCTCATCAAACGCACGCAGCCTATGGTCCCCATCCAACCTCTCACATCGTTCGTACCACCCGCCCGGTTAGTCTCGACACTCGATGGACGCTTCCATTGCCCGAACTCCGCCTTTGCACGACTCGCACCTTGCGTACGAACACGGCACCACGCGCTACGGCCCACGAGAATGGTACAGACCAACCAATAGCGGGCATCCTGGGCTTCGTATCCTCTTCCCACACCCGAGAAGTCACCAACACTCGAACGCAAGCCTCGTCCGATCCAGTTTCCATCCTTCCAAACCACTCGAAACCTACTCAGATGCGTCCGGACGCGTCTTCCGACCAATAACTAACCTTTTGTGGCTCAGGAATCCGCTCTGTTATGGAACGGGTCCTGCGTCCGTACCAATTCGCGTCGCACGCTCCGTCCGTTCATGAAAATGAACCCCAAAATTCGAACGTAAGCCTCGTCCGTCGCCCCAAATACTGAACGCACGCCGTATACGTTCCTGCGCAAGCACCCTCAAACGTGAAGGGGATGGAACCAAACGAGTGGGCATCAAGGGGACGGTCGAGAGGCGAAAAGGTATAAAAGGATAGCAGAAAAGGGTGTTGTAGTCAGTCAATTCTTGGAGCTTAGTTCTCCCCCACCACCTGTACCCCCACCTGTGCAACTAAGTCTCGCTCACACCGAGTTGACCACATCCTCACTTGCCTCTAGCAGGGCATTTCACTCTCACACCCCCTTTCGCAAGGTCCCAACTCATCGGACCCCAAGTCATATCATCGGGCTTCCCCGTAATAGGATCACCAACTTCGCGAGCTTCACGCTTTGTAGAAGTCGGCCTGGGCGAAGCCATATTGGTTTAAATCGTTGTCTGCCACCCAGCGTCACGACCGGACGTCCCATACGTTCGACTGACCAGCACCAGCCGGCGTCGCTGTCACTTGCTTTATAACCATAAAACGTTGTATTAAGCCTTCCACCTTCGTTGGGAACACCGGGGAAACACGAGGGAAGGATTGCAGCATAGGCATCGGATTTTACAGGAAACAACGCGTCGTTCGCTCGAGCTTGTGACCTAGGACAGGTAACTATCACCCCCACACCCGTTTACAGCTAACAGCAGGTACCCCCAACACGAAACCACGGAACGGACGCCTCGTGCGATCCCGTGCAACACTCTCATTCGGACAACGCACACGTCCCAATCCTACATCCCCACTATCCTCCAACGTTAATTAACCCCTAGAGGCCGAACGGGCTGTCTATTTGATAAAACATATTCTCATAGCGGCACCGCGGTCCTTATCACAGCGCTAGAGGGAGGAAGGCCGCTACTCTGTAGTCCGCATGTGGAAAAATGGTGGACTGGATTAGATCACAAATGAGAACAGGACTCAAACCCCATGATGCGTGCAGCAGCGCAACCATTGCATTCCATGCTCGGACGGCCAACGCCGCCCTCATCTCGACATGCCTCCCCCCCATCAGCCCCTGATCCAGCCAAATGCCCACCCATTTCACCTCGTCCGACAGCGCAATCACCCTGCCTCCAAACTTCACCGAAAACCCCGAATAGTCTGCCCTCCCCTTCGCCACGTGAAGCAGCTCCGTCTTGTCCTCCTCGAATGTCGCCTTGTCCTCCGCCTCCCACTCCTTCGCCACCTTCCCCGCCTCTTCCAGGGTTTTGATGTTCGCCATGATCGACCTACTTGCCGTGGAGGAATTCACGTCGTCAACGAAACCATTCTTCCACGTCGCGTTGATGGAGACTGTGCTGAGTTTGGAGAGCTTGCGAAGAAGTCTGTTAATGCTAAGTTGGAAGATCGCCACGGTGAGCGCTGATCCCTGAGGCCCGCCTTTCCCAGTTATCCGCACCATCACCGTTTTCTTGCCATCAATGACCACCGTCGTCCTGTGGCCGTCCAGGAATGACAGCACCCATGCGATTTCTGTCTTCACGTACCCTTCCTCCACTAAGGTTCTTGTGATTACTTGATGGTTAATGTTGTTATAGGCGCCTTTTAGATCGAAGAACAGGGTAGACACGACCATATTCTTGTCCATGAGTGCGCAAGCCTGATATATGAAGCCGCAGCCCCTGGAGTGTGCTGTGGCTCGGTCGTCCCCCATATTGATCCGGGTCGAGGATGCCATGACTCTCTGCCAAGAACGAGATTCTGTCCGCCATGAGCTGTTCCAGAGGTTTTGCGAGTACCGACACATGTTGTTCCACGGGTCGCCATGCCTTGGGACTGGACTTGTCTTTCTTCGCCGGCTTGTGTGTCGGGATAGCACTAGAGGCCTTGAGGGAGTTGGGGTAGAGGCCGAGAGCGATGGAGGCCTTGAAGATGGCACATACAGTGGGCGCTAGCACTGGGCACCCCCGTCGTACGAAGCCGATTTGCAGCCCATGGCAATCCAGCACTTTCCAGTCCTCACCCACCAAGATCGCCCTCCTCACCTTGTCATCTGTGACAGGCTCCACCACGCGCTCCTCCCTGTACACCAGCCCCTCCATCAGCCCCTGCACATGCTCCGCACTTTTCCTGCCCTCTCGCGACCACTTACTCCCCTCACCTTCCCTACTCCCTTCCCCCAGCCGATTTGCCCGAGCCCATCCTTCGTCACTACTTACCGGTTCGTTGTCATCGCCTTTTGGTCTTCGTTTTTCCGATTGCTCTTGATTTTTATCTGATTGCTCCTGATTTTTATTCGATTGCTCTTGCAGTTCTTTAGATTGTTCTTGTTGTTTTTTCCTTCGCTCATTTCGTTCTGGTGCTTGTGTCTTGTCTTGCATTGGGTTTCCATCCTCCCCTTCTTCCTCCCCCCTGCCTTCACCTTCCTCCCTGCGCCCCACTCTTCCTCAAATCCCCTCATGTTCCACCCTCTCCCCTCCGTCCTCAACTCCGCCTCCAGCCTCGCCCGTGCTGCCTTCCACCGATCCCACGTTCGTTTTCCCCCCTCCCAGCCTGCTCCCCATCTCCTCTGCCGCCTCCCCAAACCATGCTTCCACCAGCAGTCTCCCCCTGCCTGCATGGTCGACAACCGCCTCCCCACTGCGCGCATCCACAAGGGAGGGAAAGACAGTTCTTGGGCGGCATCAAATGCGATTGAGAACGTCATAGACATTGGCGCGTTCAATGCTCCGCTTGAACTCCATCCAATCCTCCCCTTTTGCCTTCTCCACTGCGTTGTTGAAGGCCCTGCACGCCACCGTCCACGCCTCCTTCGTTGACGGCACCCTATATCTCTGGAACCTCCTCTGCACCCTTCCCACCGCCTTCACCAACGCTGTCAGCTCCTTCGACCACCACCTCTTCGAATGCCTGCACGGCTTCCTCTTCTTTGTCGACCCCTCCACCACTTCCCACAGCACTTCCTCAAGCCCCTCCACCGCCTCATCCAGCTCCTCCTGCGTTGTGATCTCCTTTAGCTCCCTGCCTAGCCATTTCCTCAACATTCCTAGAAACTTATCGATGTCCATCGATTTCGGATTGAAGCAGGTCGATGTCGATGGCTCCATGTCAAAGTCCAGGACGTACAGTTGCGGCGGCATCATTTGCATTTCCTTTTAAGGCAAATACCATCAATATGCACTTTGGTGCCACATGTGAGGTCTATGGTCAAGGAAAATTGGTATATGGATGCTACATGGGAACAAACTGAATGTCTGACAGTTTCTTCCACCTGAAAAAAAGTTGTTTCCCTTCATTGAGCAAAGTTGGCAAGGGAATGTTTGGCAGGATATCGGAACAGAATCCTGGAAAATAATTATTGCGAGGGATCATTAAGCACTCTACAGCACTAATCAATCTTTTCCTTTTGCTTACCTTGGCTGTTCAGCTTGCAGGCAGCGGAAAAGCGCGAAAATTGATGGTATTTTCCTAAAAAGGAAATGCAAATGATGCCGCCGCAACTGTAGGTGATTGGAAGATGGTCGCTGCCCAGACCCATCTCCTCCTCAACTTGGACGTCTCGAAGAATCCCCAGGAGCGATGGTGAGGCCCAACCCAAGTCGATTAAGTTGCCGGACGGAAGGTGTGTTGGAACGTCGGGCAGAGTTATCAGCATGAGAGGGCGGGAGACGAGGACATCATGAAGGTCGAAGTCCACATCAATTTGGCGAGAGCTTGTGTTAGAGTCCCATAGAATGTGGTGAGAATTAGAATCCATGAGAGCGAGAGTGTCAGCGCATGACGGGAGTTGATGGAGTACATCATCGATAAGCCCCACGCCTGCTCGAGTTTTGCAATCGTTGCATAGGTTGATGAGTGATATTTTGCGAGTATGGAGGATAAAGTCGACGACCAAGATGTCCGGGGATGTTGACAAGTCAGGGTGCGGTACGATGTTGGCAGCGGGGATAGCAGCTTCACGAACGTAGATAGATACCCTGTGTCTTGGTGCGCAGTTGGGGGTGATAAGATAGTAACCTGTATGTTTGAATGAGTCCGCCTCCTTCGCCCACGGTTCCTGGAGACAGATGATGTCAAAGGTGAAAGTACCCATTAGGATCTCCATAGGATACTTCGACTTCCAGGCGTTGATCTGGACGATTCTGACCTTCATGAGCGGTCGTGCAGCCGGGGCGCGCTGGAGTTGGTGCTGATCAGAACAGGTGTTACAGTTGGAGAGGTGGATGCTGTTGTTTGCAAACTAGACTCAGAAGCAGAACGTGGTTTGTTATATCTCGATGCTTCGTCGAGCGCACGACAAATGTCAGCGGCCCGCTGGTTAAGCTGGGCTGCAATGCGCTTACGGGCCGGGCACGCCATGCTGTCTGAGCGGTGAGCCTCCCCGCAATTTATGCAGTTCGCAGACAGGACCATGCGCATCCTTCCCGCAGCCTCCGCATCGCTCGGTTTTAACACCACAGCGCGAGCGGGTGTGGCCATACTTTAAGCAGCCCCAGCACTGGCATA
Organism: Mycena leptocephala; assembly: GCA_029378395.1. Classification (NCBI taxonomy): domain Eukaryota; kingdom Fungi; phylum Basidiomycota; class Agaricomycetes; order Agaricales; family Mycenaceae; genus Mycena; species Mycena leptocephala. Next base: position 526,145 of record JARJLF010000034.1, read on the forward strand.
TACGGAGGTGGGGAAACCCACGCTGAACCGTAGGAGCCATGCCAGCGAGGATCACGCGGCCAGTGGCCACTGCGCGATCCACGTAGTCCCTGCTTTGCAGCCAGATAAATAGGGATCCCGCCATTGGGGGCTTTTTGCCGCGCGCTGCAATAGCGGCCACTTTAGCCTCCGATGGCGGTCTGTTCACCCAGGTGATGCTCAGCACCTTCCCGAGAGCTGGATTGCGCTCTTCGAATTCCCTTGCGGTACTATCAAGAGACTCCACAGCTCTAAACGGGACGCCATTCACCTGCAGGTAGCAGTGCTCAGCGACAGGAGCGATCCGACCCCCAGGTAGAACCATGGGAGCCCAGATGCTCCATTGCCGGGCGAGCAGCGCCAGATCCTCCTTCGTCTTTGGAACGATGAAGATACTGCTCGCCGACTGCATCTGCGTATATACGAGCTCCGGGAGATCCAGTGACGCCAGGTGGGCGTTTAGCTCCTTGAGAATCGCATGATACTCGAGGTGAAAAATGGGCGGAACCTTGCCATCGAAGCGCACCAAGATGCACTCGTCTGACGGGTTGGGAATAGGCGGTGAGGGTTTTTCCGAGGCCGCGCGAGCAAACGACTTAGCGGACATGGGTGAGGAGCAGCTGATCGAGGAGTCGTCAGAGTTTCCCCTTTCTTCAGGCTCTCCACCTTTTTGGTGAGGCTGATGATCGCTTTATTCTGAGATTCTATTTGTGTCGAAAGCTCCTTCACCGGCACTGATACAGACCGCGTTACAATCGCGCCGAAGAGTACCTCCTTGTCGTCACCAGCGCGGGGAAAGGTATGATGATTCACCAGCCTCTCCGTGATCGCGTCTAGGGCCTCCCAGTTAGCCGCGATGGGTGCCAAGGTTTTGTATCCCTTCATCAACGTGTGAAATTTGACCCAGAGAGTTGACCTGTCAGTCCCTGGGAATGCATTCTTCAGGTCAAGGTATGCAACATATAACGGTTTATTGAGTGATTCTGCTTTGGCGATGAGGCACGAGAGCACAAAGACATTGTCATTTGTGCGAAGTCCGTCTTGGAATCCATTTTGGGTAGGTGGGATTGCGCCAATATCTTGAGCGCCTTCACGAATTCTTCGATCAATTATCAACGTCAGCATTTTGAGCATGCAGCATTCGAGTGCTATTAATCGGTAACTTGAGGGATCCGTAGCGTCCTTGTCCTTTTTGAGAATTCCAATCAATAGTGACATGAGCCAGAACCGTGGCATGTCCTGATTCTTTAGGTAGTAGAGAAAGAATTCTAGAAGCTTTTCGTTGGGAATGTCCAAGCAGTCTTGATATGAAAAGCCATCAACACCTATAGCTGTGTCAAGCCCGTGAGCTTTTATGTGCCTTTTCATCGGCTCAATCTCTTCTATGGTTATGTCCCGAGTATACGATAGTCTAGGGGATAAATCCGGGGGTGGGCGCAATTCCTTGGCCATCCTGGCATTGAACGCGAGCTGAACCGAGTTGAAAGACGCCGGCGGCACCTTTGGGTAGTTCAATCGAGCCTCAAAGTCCGCCGAGAGTTGAGTCACATTGACTTTAGCTTTTTCGGGCCGTGGGTCAGTGCGCTTGCGAACAAAATCCCAAAACTCCTTTGGTTTCTTGCAATCCAGTAGCTCGGTTCGAAGGCCAAACTGCAAAGCATGGACTTTTGCACGACCTCTATGGCTCTGGCCTGTGTTTCCATCAGGAGTATCTTCTCCGGTTGTCCATGGCTTAGGCTTAACCGAGGAAGTTTCCTCCAAGGTAGTGGTCACTTTCCGTCTTCCGGTTTTTGTACTCGCATGCTCTTCATTGCAGCGCATCTCATTTTGAACTCTTACAGCATCGAATGTTTGGTGGGTGCTTTTGATGGTCTGCGCGGATTTTGCCAACGCATATGCCTCGCGTTTGGCTGGGTTGTCCTCCTTTGTGTTAACGAACACAAAACAGGTTCCAGCGTGCCTTCCCGCCAATAGTTTCACGATGGACTTGAAAAGGTCACCATTTGAGCCAGGCCATCCGAGCGTTGTATTCTTTGCAGCCGAGTAGCACAGAATTCGGATGATCATCTTTGATGTACAAAAAGTAACGAGAGTTTTATCACATGGGGTAGATTGGAGAGCTACATGAATTGCGAATGATCGCGCTCGGTCAGCAGATAGGTGGCCTGGACCGGGTACACGGAGCCCTTTATTCGATGCCGAACCCGGGCCGAAGAAAATTCCAGCGCCCGAGGAGCCGGTTTTATTGTTGCCTTTTGCTGCTAGTCCTTCGACATAAATGTGGATTGGCGATGATTCACATTGAACTGGTCCCCAGAGCGATTCCAATGCCTCATCCTTGGTCTCTTTGGCATCCATAGTTTCTTGATAGAGCTGATCAATGTATTCTCTCCCACTGAAATCTGGGGCTTGACCATGTTCGGTGGTGAGAGTGGGTTCGTACTCGAAAGCTTTTGCATCGAAAGTGATACAGATCCGCATGTGGTCGGAATAATCTTCGTCTTCATCTTCCGTTGGTAGTTCAACATGAAATTTGCGAACAAGAGGCAGTAGGTTCTGCGACACAATAGCGTAGTCGATGACTGACTGGCCTGCAGGTTGCCATGAAGTAAAACGTCCCGGGGATGCCGTTTCTAGCGAAGGTCCATTCAAAATGCACAAATTGTAAAGTGTGCAATCTTCCACCAGAGCTCGCCCACGCGTGTTGATCTTCTCATCTGGATCTGATGAAGTTCTTTCCCAGTCTTCTGCCCAATCGGGCCAAGGCAATGCAGCTTGCAAGGCCCCTGTCCGTGAATTTATATCACTCAGGAGAGCGACATATTTGTCGCAACTTTGGGTGCAGAGTGCCATCGTTTCTCGCAATTTTTGACCCGGTTCCACATCGGTCCAACCTTCCCATCGAGAGCTTGCGGGAGGCCAAAAAATCCGAAATCTATGAACATTTGGTCAAAATAGTACAGTATAGCACAGAAAACCTCCGTTCTCGTGCGTCCACGTTGACATATTCGTGGGAACATGTCTGCGACTTTGTACGACACCGGAGAAAATGCACTGGAGGCCTAAGATGGAGAGCGTGGGAACCCCGCACCCTTATGTAAGCCAGAATTGATGGCGCTAATGGGTGGGGCTGGCGGGGCCAGATAAAAAAGTTAGTTCATAGAAAATGGTCCTAACACCATCCTGAAGAGGTTCTATGAAAGATCTGGGCAAAAATATAGACTGGGGGGTGACCATAAAGAGATTTCTTTTTTTTTTGAGAAAAGTTCCTGGTACCGTCTTAGGTTCCAGGTCTCCCTTCCGTAAATCCAGTCCTCAAGATCCGGGATTAACCAAAGGCAGCGTACACACACATTCTGAGACCCAACACATTCTGACCAGAGGCACCACATTCCGGTGAGAGGCAACACATTCTCCCCCAAATGTGTTGCCACTGCGCAATACACAACACATTCTGTGGTGCGTGTCACGAGCATCAAACCTTCAAAAATAACACCAATAAAATATAAGTACCAGTGTTTCCGTGCCACAACCAGATATTGTCTACGACGGCCACTTCAATTCGCTCGAGATAATGAATAAATAAAGACTTTTTACTTGTTCAGGGGGATATCACTACGAGAAGGGAATAACTATACAGTCGAGGGGCAAGAGATCCCGTCGTTGTCGGTGATATCATATCTCTCGTCGGCGAGATCGATTACGAAGGCAGTCGACACTCGAGGAATAGGCCAAACTGAGGGGAGCTCGGGAAGGTGCTCGATCCGCTGCACCTTCAACTTCTGAGTGACTGAAAATTGTCCGGTGCGCACGAATGATATGATCTCATCTTGCCAGAGTTCATCTGACTCGAGGAGATCATCGGGATCGTCAGAATCTCCAGAATATCTCAGAATGATTCTGAATCATAACGAACGGACGGACGTACCCTCTTCGGCTAAAGATGATGCGAGAAAAGGTGAAAAACCTGGCATACGCCACATGCGTACTTTCTTGACGGGCATCTAGATGTGATTTGAGAAGGAAAGGAACACCAAGATATGATGTATATGTACCTCCTTCGTCAGCTCCTCGATCATCGGTATCTAGCGCGAATACGAGAAGGCGGGAGAATAAATAAAATACAATGCACATACCCATCGCGTCTGACTGAGGGATTGTGCTGGAGGATCGAGAGGATGTTCGCATCAGTGCTGCTGTGACCTCGACGTCGCAGTCCGGGTCTGAATCCTCGGGCTCTGATTCTGATATGAGCTCGAGAATCTCACGACCTCCCTGATTCAGAGTTCGCAGCTTGACGGCGCCAGAAACTCGGGACAGAGAGATCAGTTGCGGCTCGGATTTGACCGAGATAGTCAGGGTATTGGGTCCCGAAGCATGCGGAGTTTTGATTCTGTCATGAATTGGGTCAGAAGACATGGAGGGACGAATAGCGGGTGATGAAATACGAGATTTTCTGCTCAAGGAACTTCCTCAAAGCAGGAACCTCAATCCAATTGAGGTCCAGGAATTGCGCTGCATCAGACTCGATGAAGCTGGGGGCATAAATCTGGGCCAATTTAGCTTACGGTTAAACAGTGGCATCACTACAACGCACATAATTTTGAAAATCCATCACCTCACGGGCCTAGAGCCTGTGAACCAATTCCCGCTTTGCAGAGGCCAAATATGGACGCATCGTGAACGCGACAACGTCAGCACCCGACGCGTTCCGAGCCAGAAAATTTTCATGATTGGGTATATCGATCCATTCATGGTCTAGGAATTGGCTGGGGTTCGAGACAATGAATGCAGGAGAATGGATCTGTCATGCGACGCGTCACAAAAAAAAGTACAGCGACTCATGCTGGCACGATGTACGTAGTTTCTGAAGCCCATCAATTGCCAAGCTGGAAGGCCATCATGGAAGACGTAGTCGCTAGGCGCGTGCTTCGAGCCATTGACGCCTGGGAGAGACATTTTAACGCGCTTTTGTGTCGATGAAGCCGTTTGCGGTGGTGGTAGTGGTCAGAGGAAGAGGCGGAGAAAAATGGGTGGGACACGTGTCATTTCCTAAAGGGCCCTGGCCGCTCAAACGCGACACATTTCTAAAAAGGAAAGTGTCGCCGACTCAATCAAAGGCGACACATTGATGAGAATGCGTCGCCTTTGATCTGAATGTGTCGCCTCCAACAATGTGTGTGTGTGTTGCTTCCTGTATATCCTCCTCAAGATCACTACCAGATCATGGATTACCAACCTCACGGCAATTGCTGTGATCGAGGTCGGTGGCTGAAAAAAACCTTTAAATGCGGTCCTCAGGATCACGTCCACATCATGGATTACCAATCTTTCGATGATTGCCCCAAACGGCTTTTCGGCATCATCTTGAAAACCTTGCAACCTGGCCTATGGGCTCACTCAAGCCGAGCGAAGCTCGGGCGAGGGCCATCTTTCTCAGCATCGAATCACTTACCAAGGGTGCCTGAATTTATTACTTATGGCAAACATGCTGAACTTTTGAAGTTTCTCGATGCTTGAGAATGTCGGAAGCCTGCGTTGCGGTTACGTATCCATACATAGTTGGAAAGAGCTGAGTCGAGTGGTATTTCTTAACCCAAGATACCACTATCTCTGGGTCTCCAAACACGGGTATCACCAACGGCAAAAGCTGGACAAGATTTTGGCTTGGTATTTTACCCACACATCTTTGATTAGGAAAGATTGTAGCAATGAACAAATACATGGCTCTCATAAAAGCAAGTTGTTTAGTTCCAGGATCCTCATACTGGAAAATAATTTCATGAAAAGAAAAACCTGGCCTTCTGGGCCGACTGCCGAAACACGTGATCGCCTACTGCGTTCGGAGAGGCTGTGCTCGACTGATAACGACTGATTAACCAAATACAGCAATAATGTACCCCCCCTCTAACTCAACAACCACTTCAACTCCCACCTTGAGGTCTATATTTTCTGAATCAGAATCGAAAATAGTCTCAGAATTTGACAACATTGAAGCAATCTGAAATTGGAAGCCCCTTGGTTTCTCCTCGAGTTTCCGGTGTGCCATCGATGTCTTTCAGCTGCGCGCACCTTCACCGTGTTCCCAATTCACTCCTGATCGGTCTGGCGCCCGCCCTGCATTGCTAGATTCTTTGGTGTTCTTTCGTGGTCGGCACTGATGCATCTTCCCTTGGTGATGCCGTTGTGGCATCGCCGTCCCGGACTCCCAGCCTTCGATGGTCTTTATTTTCCGTGTCGCGAGATGTCTATATATGTGTGGGTGCAATTCGATCTGTTCTCCCCATCCTTCACAGAACACCAATGCGGTGAACTCACTCCCATGCCTTGCTCATATCACAACTGACCTTCTGCCTTTTACGTGTGTGCCCATAAAGGGCAGATGCTTTCTTCGTTCGGTTTCTAGGACTTTTCATTTCCGTCCATGACCTACTCATTCCGGTGTTCGGGTTTCCACGTCCGGTGTTGCGAAAGTTCTGGTGAGTGATGCGTTGTATTTGAATGGATATTTAGATGCGGGGGTATTGTGTGTTTCCCCGGTTCGATTCTTCATCTGAAATTAATTGCCGCGATGTAAATACCCAGGCAATTGGAATGTTCTTGGTTGGAATCCTATTGGTCTGTTTTATTTCCGCCCCTTGTGCTGTGCTGTGATTCCGATTTGGCAGTCCGAGCCCTGTGGTGAGTTTTCCCTACTGAAATCTGCCAGATCTCCCAAGCCTCCGGTGCTTTGAATATATTTCCTTTCTTTTTCAGGGACAGGGTGTGTTTAATATCGTGGGAATTCATTGCCCCGCATTCCTACCCCAGCCACGGAGACTTCGAGGGGGAACCTCCCGTTCGAGCGATTGTCTGAAGTTTCTTATTGCTGATATCGTCTTGGCCAGTCCTAATTTCCGACCACCCCGTCGATGCGACGCGTTCGCACCTTTCACGAACGCCAACGGCCCCGAGTACGTCAGCGACATCTGCCCGCAAATAGTAGGCAGAGAATAAGACTGAATATGCCGTGTTGAACGAGTTGTCTGCGTAAAACTCTTCCGGGAAATCCTGGGAGAAAGTGTAGTGGCTGAGACCAAGGTATTATTTACCCATAGCGTTCGCGCGAGACTTGCAAGCAGAGGGAAAATTGAGAAATTGTTTGGTGTGGGAGATCCCGGAAATATGCGGGCCACGGTATGGTTAGACGATCTGTGTTAAGCAACCGGATTGAGTGCTTGGCTGTGACAACCCAAAGAACCTTGCGCACTGGAGGCAGAACCCTGCAAAAATCGAGCGGCCAGTTAGAATAAATGAAAGTGCCCTGATGTCCGGATGCTACTGACTTTAAAAGGAAGTTGTGACTGTTGGAGAGAGGAAAGACGTCTGTGCTGATGGTTACGAGTAGAATGTAATACAATGAAGACGTGTGGTACCGTTGATGCACGGTTTTCCGGGCACAATACTCCAGTTGCAATTTGTCGCAGATTGGTGTACGCGGACAATATTGTGGTTGACTCTGAAAGGTGGACGAGATTGAAGGAATGTTGAGAAATGAATGATAAATGCGGAACAGGTGTTGAAAACTCCCCGGGAAATCCTGGGGGAAATGCGTCCGACAGGGAATGATGATTAAATATGAGTGTTTTTCGTTTGAAAGTGGAGTGGGGTTTTGCGGTGGGTTGTGTACAGTTGAGTCAGGTGAATCGCTTGAGGAGTCATTCAATTGGCGGAAGAACCATGATGGATTAGAGTGTCGAATGGGCGCCGTAAAGCCATGGTTCATTGACTGAAATTCGCCGCATGTGTGACACCAGGGTGATCAAGGTCCGGGCGACATTTCCCAGGAATTCCCGGGCGAGTAGAAGGGTGAATTCGGAAAGATAAGAAGTGCAATTGAGGTCGGGAAGATTTTGATGGCCAAATCTTCACCGAGGTTGGATGATTGAATGTTGGGTATTCCGGGAAAAAAGATCTGGCGAAAACAGAGTCTCCAGACACATTTGCACGCACGCGCGTGTTGCCGCACAGGAAGGACTATCGAAGAGCGCGAGATTTGGACAGGGATTGACTCAGACGGTCTCAGACGGTCCCGGCGAGGATTGGCCAGCAGCTGGCGCCTATGCCGGATGGAGCGGTGCTTGCCAATATCTTGAGTCTCTCTCTTATCCCTCCCTCTGAATTGAAGAGAATGCGTGAAAAAACAATTGTATATACGAACAAACGAGGGCTAATGAATGTATGGTATAAAAATGGTACGGCGTAGTTCCAACTGGCCGTTCGTCCGCACTCGCGCAGGGGCCGCCGTGGTCCTTCGCATCGCCGCGGGAGATGTTGACGACGAAAGATCGAGCTGAGGCCGGCGTGGACCGGGGTGACGCGATGATGGGGATGTGGGTGATGAGCGTTGGTGGGGATAGGTGGTGGGGATAGGTATGGTGTAGGGGATGCGTCAGAGTGCGTACGTCGAGCGGCGATGGGGGGACTACACATGGTGCACCACTGGGGAACCGATCGGGTGGCGCAGGGCACGAGGAAGCGGCGGGGCAAGCAGTGTGGATGCGAATGGTATTGGGGATCCTGGATCCGAGGTGCACGCGTGCGGGGTTTCGAGTGGAGGAGTCGCAGTGTGCAGTTCTGGGTGAGCAGGGTGGCAACGGAGCCGACGTGAACGGCGGCGAGGGCGGGCGCGGCAGCTGCGCGTGCGGGTGTTGGAAGTAGTCCGAGTTTGGTGCCGCTGCGTAGTGTAGAGCCTGCGGGTGGGACGTCGTCAAGGATGCGACGCTGCAGTCGGGCAACAGGAACCTATGAACCAAATTACATCCCGCAGAAAGAAAGGGGAATAACGAACTCATTGAAGTGGGCATCTTGACAAAACCAAATCAAGGGGTCGCCGAAGGGTTTGGGTGCTGTACACAGACAGAGGGAGGTAAAAATACAGAATGAGGGCCCGGGTTCGCGCAAGAGTTGAAAGACCTCAACCCTTGTATAATTCGCTCAGGTTCTCTCGGAAACATCGTGACATTGACATGTACGGCCAGGATATCGAAGAGTCGAAGTTCAGCTCTTCCATTACGGCTGCCACGTAGGCAAATTTGGACCGTAGGATTTCTCAGTACTCGTCAATGGAGGTGGAGGATTGAGTTAGAAGCCAGTCGGAATAAGTCGGAGGTGCCACGTCATTTCGGCTGATTTCGGCCGATTTCGGCCGACCGACGATCCTTCAAAAATGATCCGACCGCTCGGCAGCACTCTATTTAGGCTCCTGGATTTTTCTCATGCCGGATCATCGCCTACCGTCGCAGTCTGGAATCGCCCGTGAAGTCGAGGCGCTAGCCTGCTCACGGCTTGAATCTGCATCTTTATTTATCAAGTCCCGAGGGTGGATGCCGAGATGCTCGCATGATCCTGCCTCCCCAAGAAGCTGCGATCGTTGACTTGGATATGTATGGATTCATCATTTTATTGACTTCCTAACTGACTTCGAACAGAGGATCGTCACGTCCATACGGTAAAATCCCGCGCTTGATTTAGGCCAACCAACATTGTTGGTTGTCGCCTCTGGTTAAACGGTTTGCATTTTTTCACACGAAATGAATAATCGAACGTTTTTGAGGTACAATTACGGTCGCGCTTGAGTCCAGGAACGATCGCAAGCGAACGAACTTGCCCGCGGTAAATATGATTTTGAGAGGTTTCTCCAAGGTAGAAAGATTTGAATCTTTTGTTTTTGTCAGGAATTCAGAAGTGGTATCCACGTGGTGGCCCCACATGTCGAAGCGATATGCCAACGGGCGACGCGACATAGCGCGACACGCGCTCTCGTCCCTGTCGCTAACCTCCTAAAATAGCCCATACAAATTCCCTGCACATCAGTGTTGTGATCTGACATTTGATGCAATTGTTAACTCGCATGGCACGCCCATATAAACAGCAGCCCCACAATCCCACATTCCGGCCGCGCCACTTTTTCTTTCTTTTTCGTTCCTCGCATTTACCAGAACTCGACGTTCTTCTTGCCTTGCCATTCATTCGCTTCCTACCCTTTCACCAACGCCTATAATCAACAACATAATGCAGTTCTCCATCGTTGCCATCCTCGCGGTCTTCTCCACCGGCGCCCTCGCGGCCCCCGCGTCCCTGTACCCCCGCCAGACTTGTGATATCAAGAGTGCGTTAAATTTCCTGTTGTCTCCCTGGCCGTATATTTACCTCATAATCACCACAGACTGCTTCCTCGACCTGGCTCCCACAGGCGTCTCCTGCGTGGCCGCCGCGGCACAAGGCGAGCTCGGTGCGTCCCTTCTCTTTTCCTCACTACACATTTACTCACCATACAATGAACACCCAGACATCGTCTCTGACGGCGGCTGCCTCATCGCCGCCGCCAAGGACGTCGTCGACCTCCCGGCCTCCTGCACCGGCTGCGCGGCACAGCTCGGCATCACACTGCCCAGCGCTAGCTCTTCGGGCGTCGTGGGCTCCATCGAGAGCGGGCTCGAGTCTGCCGGGAACGCCGTCACGAGCGGGCTGTCCAGCCTCGGCAGCGACATCGAGGGCCTCTTCTGAGTCTTGGATGGATACGTGGCTTGTTGCTTTTTTATTGTACATACGTTGGTTCAAGGAAGTAATCTGAAGGAAGTAATTTTAATTAATGCGATTTGCGAGGCGATTGGTGGGAGCAGCTTGAGGAGAGAAAAAATCATACAGATAGACACTCAGATTTCCTGACACTGAGAGAGTGGCGTCTACTCGCAGCAAGGTTATCCTAACGCATGCTCTGGGATACGGCCATGTTCAACAATTATTTCTTTACCCTGGGACCGTAGTGCTTTTGAAAAAATTCCTGGTGAATTCTTTGGCCGTGAGCCTGGTCCTGTGTTCTCACATCCCATTCCCGCCCATTAACTGGGAGCCTCTGGCGAATGTCCTAACTACCGCTAACTTCCCCGCTCGCGTTTTGCTTCATGCGACATGCTTATTCTCAGAGGAAGATCTCACGCAGAACTTCGTGGATCGGCTCCCTTAGTTCCATGCACAAGGGATGTTGCACTGCCAGGCAATTGTCCACCTTGAACATCCATTCTTCTGATTGTGGTTATAGAAAAATACGTGCTCAACAGGAAGCTTCCTCGGCTTCGATATGATCGGAATGCTATACACGTACTATGAACTCTAGGACAATTCCCATGTTCCATCCGACATCTATTATCCGGAATTCCTGTTCCGCAACATTCTTTCCCGCAAAATTGCGGGAAAGATTTCTCTTACAAAAAAAAACCCCCAAAATTCCATCCCGCAAAATTGCGGGAAGGATTTCTCTTACAAAAAAAATGCCCCCAAAATTCCTTCCTGCAATTTTGCGGGAAGGATTTCCCTTACAAAAGTCAACGCTCCCAAAATTCCTTCCCGCAATTTTGAGGGAAGGATTTCTCTTGGGCAAAAATTATATCCCCTTCAACAATTTCTTCCCCAAAGTTCTTTCCCTCAATCCGTTATCCACGAATACCCAGCGACCTTCGACAGTCATTGGTATTCCATTCCTTTACATTTCACTCACACTTTATTTGCCACGACACTTTGAATGTACGTCTTCAACCCCGCAGTATATGTCTAACTACGAAGCTCGATCCTGGATGCGGGCGGCAACAGAGTCAAGGTATCCTTACCTGTGCCTGTCTATCAACTGTACACGCGCGCCGAATATTTGGGGGTGTAGGGGTTTCCTGCCAGGACCCGGGTCCTATTCCTGAGAAAATCAACGGTCATGCAATGCAAACGTTTATGAAAACAAACATGTCGTTCACAGTTGCCCTCTCTTCCAGAATTCAGCAAGTTCATACAGCTCTGCAATCAACGTCAATCCCCTCCTAACTCGCATAGAGCGCGAGTACTCTGCGAGCATCTGCGGCATTAAACTGGCCCGGGAGTTATCCAAACCTCTCGGAAATTCCCTGCCAGAGTGCTGGGATGCATTATGTGAGTCTCCATCCGTCCCGGGTTTGTCACGGTAGTATTGATTACAGAACGTCTGAGATCACCTCAATAACTTTTTTACTCTCTTATCTCCAGTATTTAATCAACCTTTGCACGATATAACGTCCAGTAACATCAACATCGCTCGTACGATCGTTCGTGTTTTATTGACCTTTAGAAAGGTCAAAGGCACTTGATTTTCAACCACGGCCTCGCAACATACCTTGAACGCCACCCTCGTATCTTTTCCCAGGGAAATCCCGGGAGAATTGTGTCGTCCCCAATGGAGTCTACAGTGAAACGTCCATATTGAATCTCCATTACAAGTCTCATGTCGCTCCCCGGTAATTCCACCGCGCGTCCTGGAACCCATTTTGCGCATTCAAATTGCGTTTAGTCTGATTTTTCCCCGGGAAATCCCTGGCAGAATCGCGTCGTGCGCAAAGTCTATTACGTTGCCGGTACAAAATGGGTGGCTATGCCCAATACACAGCCACAGGTTTTGTACAATAGAACGGAGTGGCAACTTAATCGGACGATCGACAGGTTGGATGCGGTGCCGCGCACTTGATGAGCGGGCCTCGGGGCAGGCAGCCGTCCCGACGCACAGCGTGAACTTCCGGATGTGGATCGAGATATGGCTGCGACGCGCAGCGTAAGTCGGTTCGAACTGGAGAGAATGATTAACACTCTAAATAAATATTACTTACAATTTTCTCCACCGTTACAAGGACTTGGGCTTGCAACTCGGCCGACCAATGTTTCCCCAAGTAGGGCAACTTCCGGGAGGGATCCAAAACTAGCGTCATTCCAGGTGAGCGACGCCTCAGGCTTGAAATTGAACAGGTAAACATACGCATGCAAAATATGTACGCATCCGAATCTGTGACTTTGTCGTAATATTCAGTGATCTTGTTGATACCAACGGTGAGGGCGGGCCCAAATTCCACGCGTGCTAGCTTATTGACCTAGGTTTCCCCGCCGTGGTGAAGAGACTCCAGCGTCGGTATGGCCAAATGCATACTTGGCCCTTCGTCCGAAGAGAAAGCTTGCTGGGCCGCATCCGCATACTGGAATGTACGTTAGCATAATAGGAATATTTAATGCTGTCTCTTACCCCGGAAAGCCCGACAAAAGGTTTTTACCAGAACCCACTCACTCTCGAAGAGCAGTAGAGAATGGAGTTTTCGCTCTTCACAGGGTCTTTCTCCTCTCGTGCAATCTTGAGAACGAAAGCGTCGACAAACTAGATTAAGAGTTAACCTAATGCACAGCTTGCAACATATAAATAACTTACCTCACGCAGCGTGTCACCGCGGTGAAGCACGGCATAAGTCGAAGACCACCGAATCATCATGTCCAGAATTAGTTGCAGGACCGTCTTCGACCCCGCCTTCTTCTGGAGTGAGCGGAATAATTCTTTCCGCTTCGCAGAAGAGCGCTCCTGATAAGAGTATGAGTTCCACCTCGATAAATTGTGTAGAAACGTACTTTGACCGCAATCGCGCGAACGATACCAAGGACATCTCGGTGCGATTCGGTAAGGTCAGGCACATGCTCCTTTGGAGCATGCGGATCGTAGCATTTCAGCTTCGAGAATGTCTTGATGACTGCTTGCAGTGTCACCAAATTAATTATGTGCGCTAAGCACCTAAAAATCGGAGTTCGCCATCACGTCGAAATGGAGGAAGAAAAATCAGAAAGAACCCTGAAGCGCCGTTCTTTATCATCGTATTTACGGCCGGTTACGTGACGAATCTGAAATGCGGACTCGACCAACATGGTTCCGTCGTTGGTCGCGCTATCGCACGTAAACCAACCAACCTAAAGTGTTAAATTTGAGTGCGGCGAATAGGAAATCAAAATCAACGGAATGAAACCTTGTTTTGTAAAACCCAAGCGAGCAACGATTTGGAACAATGCTTGCCCCAGCCGCTTACCGTTGCGTGCATTTTGCAAGTAGACAAACCCGAGCATCACGGTACGTTTCTGATCCCGTTGCCACAAAGTAATTTTTTTGCGTTTGAAGGGGATTTTGTTCCCGCAGCGTTGCGGGAACGGAAGTTCTTTGGCGAGGAACACGATTTTCCGGTAATGAAAGTTGAGCTCAGAGGGGAATGGTCCTAGGAGCAGGGCATCCTCCTGAGTAGTAAACTGCCATGAGCAGAATAGGCAAAGCCCTTGCACCTCGGCCTGCAACACTCCTTGTCGGAGAAGCCTAACAAGGTCGACATAAAAAGGGTCGATTTTATCGGCATGGCGTGTAGGGCCTGGTTTGAGTTCTCCAACAAGTGGAGCTTCGAATCCAGATACCCAGAGACAGCGCAGCGACAGTCCCGGGAGTTTTTGAGGTAGAAAGGTGTCAAGGAAATGGTGGAGGCTTTTGTTGTTGAGCTCCTTGCCAATGGGTCCCAACTCCTCCACGTATCGTGGCTGTACGATGGGCATAACAATCGCTATGTCGACATAAACACCTTGTGCCTCGCCGTCTGCGTCTGTCCGGTCGGAGCCAAACGAGGTATCGGGATCAAGAGGTTCCTTCGGACTGACATATACCGGAAACTGGGGTGCGATGAGGCAGTATTTGAGCTTCCCCCTGACTATGAGGGCGGTGAAATTGCCTGTCCAGTAGGTATAAGTATGGTGTTCCAGATGACGGGGATCGATTGTTGTGGAATGACAAATTACGAGAACAAAGTACCCTTGTATAGTAATGCATGCACCGACTAACAACATGAATGTTGTCCAGTAACCAGAAGCGCATGCGCGCGTGTGCCACGTGCGCAGCGGCCGTGGGGGTCCGCAATCCAAGATCATAGTGTGAACCCAAGTCCGGCCCGCCCGCGCCTAGAATAGTTGGCCGGGAAACCCACAATTTAGGCAAGGGACCCTCGCGCAGTTGTAATATGGGTAGACTGCCGTCGAGTAGAGTGTACCATCGGTGGCGACGGAGACGCCGAGGCCGGTAGCGGGGAAGACGTCCACCTGTGTGCATAGTCAGTATCAAGTTTCCACCAGGAGATGAGGAAGAAGCAAAAGCAAGAGTATAATGGAAAGGAAAGGAATGAAGCGCTGGAGAAGCACGCGACGCTCCTCCGCAGGCCCCGCTCGCACCGTAGAAAGAAGGAAAAAAGAAAAAGCCAAAAAAAAAAAAAAAAAAAAAAAAAAGTCGGCATCGAGCATAAGTGAAGTCGACCGCCACCCAAAAAACAACAAACGAGACGAGCGCCAAGCCACCTCAGGCACCACTGGGTAAACACCCAGCGATGCTCCTCCAGCAATCGCCACACCCCAACCGTACGCACGCTCGAGAACGCGCTCAATATCTTCCCCTCCTCCCTGCCCGCCGCCGGTATGGAGCGGGAGGGAGACGGACAGGAAACTGAGAGAGAAATAAAGGAACGAAAGGCTGCACTGGAGAAGCACGCGGGCTAACCCCCACTTGCACCCAAAAAATAAAAGTTGGTGTCGAGTACAAGTCAAGTCGATGCCCGCCCAAAAAACGAGAAGCGCGGCGAGCGCCAAGCCACTTCAGGCACCGATGGGGGACCACCCAACACTGCTCCTCCGGCAATCTCTAAGCCCCATCCCCGCGCACGCTCAAGAACGCGCGCAAATAGCTTATCTTCCCCTCCTCTGCCCCCGTCCCGACCTCAAAACCCAAATCCCCGCTGCAATTCAAAACGCCCCGGGGAGCGCCACCCACACCGTCCGGGAACCAGCCCGTAAAACGGCTAAGCCCCGCTCGCAGCTCTCGTCGAGAACGCGCACGCGCACGTCCTCACCCCATCATCCATAAAATCCCCTGCAAATCATAAACCCTCCCGGGCCCCAGCGCTCATACAACCCACAACACACCTCCGCGAAGCAGAAAACCACGCTCGCACCCGTTGTGAAGAACGCGTTACATCGGCAGGAGGGAGGGTGTCCCAAAATGGAAATGGTGTGTAGGCGCCGGGGCGCTTAAATGCTACGAGTCGAGGCGAAAACAAAGAGGGAAGGGGAGGCGGTGAAAGCGATACGAAAACGAAAACCAAGATGAAATGAACGCAGGAAAAAAGACCGAAAACGAAAAAAAAAAAAGCAAAAAAAAAAGAGAACACAATGAAACCCACCGATGCTGGGGGAACGGCCACCACTTCTTTTTGTTGGAGGTGGAGGTGGAGGTGATGGATGGGGTGCCTGGAATGCGTGTTAGCGTCCGATGGAGAGTGTGGGAGGAGGAGGGCGGGCGGAGGGAGGGAGAAGAGCGGGCGGAGGAAGGAGAAGAGCGGGCGGAGGAAGGAGAGCGGGAAGAGAGTGTATGGAGGGGAAGATGAAGAGCGCGAAAAGGAGAGGAACGGAACGGAACGGAAGAAAAAGAAAAAGCAAAGCGTACCAGACGAATTCTACGACGCGTAGCTCGAATAACTCGCATTCGAATACCCGCTCGACGCCTGCGAGTGTCCGCTCCCGTGTCCATGTCTCCCGGCCCCACCACTCCCACTCTCGCCCCGGCTCGAAGACGTAGCAGAACTATACGACGAATCGCTCTGCGAAGGCGACTGCTGCATCCGAGGCGACGTCGGCGTCTGCGCGTGCCCGTGCGGCACCACCGTGCCACTGCTCCCCGTCCCACTGCTCCCATGTCCCGTCGACTGCGCCAACCCGCTCGAATCAGACGGCGAAGACGGCGGCGCGGCGTTCGGAAAGAATAAGGGAGGTGGCAACGATGCGAGGGAAGGCAAGTCGCGAATGGGTTAGAACCCCGTGCGGTACGTGCACCACACCTGTGGGTAGAAGGCTGCATGAAAGGCGGCGGGCCAGGGGCCTGCATCGGGGGGTCCTTCTGTACCATCGAGTGCATGGCGCGCGCCCAAGTCCGCGCCGTCGTTGGAAGGGGAAGTGGGGGAGATGGAAGTGGGTGAGACGAAGAGAGGTCGACGTCGCGGGAATTGTAGCCGCTCCTTCGTTTCGACGTCGCAAGTGCATTATGGGCGTGGTGGTGTCCGTGGCCATGGGAAGGAGTATTTGGAAGCTGCCTTCTCGCCCGCTGCAGCCGTCACCCCGACTTTGAGCGTGTCTGTCGTCGCCGTCGTTGTCGCGGTGAGAGCTAGGACGGCTGGACGTGCGCGGCTTAGCGGTGCCGCCGGCGGGGTGGTCGAGCTCGTCGCACTCGGCATCCTAAGCACCTCAGAGACGGCTGAAAAGATTGAGCAGAAAATTCGTGGCAAAGACTAGGTAATGGATTGACTAGACTCGAATAGGGACAGCTAGCCAAGTCGATGATCATGAAGAAGAGCTGATTCAGGTTAAAGGACTGAAGTTATGTGGACGTGTTTGCCAAAACCCTCGACCGGAGTTCGGCCCGACTGTGCCTTCTTCCTTCTCGCCAACAACTCGCAACTTCTCGCCACTGCTGGTGTCCATTCCAAGTAGCCTCGTTACCCTCTGCTTTCATAGCTCTCACGGCCGGGATAGTCCGGATGTTCGAGACGAATCTCCTCAAGCTGAAAGACCTTAAATGTGAGTTCCGTGGCGGGGTGTAATTCCATCGAATCATTGTATTGATCAGCCTTCACAGCGCCAACGTCCCTGGGGAAGTACAATATTAATTAATGTGCCTTTGACACTTGGCAGGCGGATAATCTCGATGTTGCTTTGTGGCAACGGGATCATTCATCGAATTCAGTAGCAGCCATTGGAAGAAACGTACCGTGATGCTCGGGTTTGTCTGCTTGCAAAATGCACGCAACGGTAAACGGTTGGGGCAAGCATTGTTCCAAACCGTTGCTCGCTTGGGGTTTACAAATAAGGTTTCGTTCCGTTAATTTTAGTTTCCTATTCATCGTACTTAAATTTAACACTTTAGGTTGGATTACACCCGATAACGCGACCAACAACGGAAGCATGATGGTCGAGTTCGCATTTCAGATTCGTCGCGTAACCGGCCGTAGATACGATACTAAAGAACGGCGATTCAGGTTTCTTTCTGACTTCTCTTCGTCCATTTCGACGCGATGGCTAACTCCGATTTTTTAGATGCTTAGCGCACATAATTAATTTGGCGACACTGCAAGCAGTCATCAAGACATACTCAAAGTCGAAATGCCACAATCCGCATGCTCCATAAGAGCATGTGCCTGACTTTATCGAGTTGCACCGAGATGTTCTTGATTTCCTTCGCGCTATTGCGGTCAAAGTACGTTTCTGTTATGGATACTGAGGAGGAACCAGATGATGGAGAACTCTCGGGCTCAGGCGACGATTACGATGGGGATGACTAGTTTTACGCTTTTCAATTGTCATAACCACTAAAATGGCGTGGAAAAAATTTGACTTAAGGCCTTAAATTGAGACCCTTAATTAAATGTTAAGGGCTTAGCCAAAAATTTTGCCCTTAATAAGCCCTTAAGACGGAACACTGAGTGGCAGTGCCTGCTAAGTATTGCCGGCGTGCCGCAGCATCGGTAAACGCGATTTTGCCTCCTTTCAGAGCACTTTCCAGACTTTGAATCAGGTCGCGGAAGATAGAGAGAAAAGCCTCGATGAGATATGAAACAAATCTTTTTTTATTATTGCGGGTACACTCTATGTATATATGATATCTGAGGAGCAGCAGGAATATATGGTCATTGCGGGCCGTGGCTGCGGGCTGTCGGGATCCACGTCCGCAACGAGTTGGGGAAGCAGCGAAGGGGGGAGGGGAAGGCGACGTGCGTATATATTCAGATCTTGCTAGTTTAACCAATAGCATGTCGCTGAAATCTATGCTTTAAGCTTGTACAAGAATAAGCAGAGAAAATACGATACCTTCGATTTCTCCACGTCTTTTTCTCGCCACAAAATCATCTCCCAGGGACCAGAGGTTGGGGAGTCCCTTCGCGCAGGCCTCCCAACTAGCCCAGTAGTTGTGGTACTGTCCAATCACAAAGCGCACGTCATAGACATGAGGAATCTGCGCAGCCCGGTATAGATTCGCGTGAAAAGACGGCCACAGAATGAGTAAGAGCCCGAGACGGGAAGATTCCTCCAGCAGCCGCATTAGGACCGTTCTGGGCGTCTCAAAGTCCACAGAGAGATGGGTCTGTAACCCTAGCACGTTTGTTTAAACAATGTCCATTGAGACGGAATTTCATGTTTAATCAGAGGGATAATCTAATCATGTTTAAAGTGGAAAAGGCACCATAACCGTTCTCGCGGCTGGAGGGGGCAGTGCCGCGGATTAAACAGGGTGTTAATCTAAACGAGATTAAAGTTACTGGGGAGGCATATTTATACAAAAAGAAGTGCATCGAGGATCGAACTCACGACCTCCTAATAAGAACGAAAGTGAAGGATGAAAGGCCTTTCCAGGTAGACTAAACAGGCTATGATCGGACAACTGCTGGAGGAACATGCCTAGTCACACAATATCAGTAGTCCAACTCTAAGGCAATTCGGACTTGGAGAAAATTTCCGGGTGTCATGTACATCGATTAAACCTTGATTAAACATAGAATAAAGTCCGATTAAATCTGAATGGTGATAAGTACAAAAGTTCAACTGTTTGCTTGAGTGTGGCAGACCAGGGCTTAATCAATTGTAATCATGGAGGCTGGACAGAAACTCGTGATTGCCACTGGTCACAGATCGCTGCTCGCTGAGGGAGCAAATCTCATTAGATTTGTTGAAGCTGAGCAGGCAAGGAGGACAATTTATCCAGGATGCAGAAAATATGGACTCTGATGACTCCGATGAATAAATAATGGAACTTGCAGTCTTGCTTACAGTGATTATCCGAGGAATACAATTTATTTATTACTCCGTGGTTCCTTTGACCAGAATACATGTTTGGTAAGTGGTTGTGTGGTGTAGTTGTAATTCTTACTCCCAAGCACAAAGTACCATCACTGAAAGATCTTATGTTCGATCCCCCTGATTCCCCCTTCTTGGTATTTTCTTTGCACCCTTTCAACACTGTTTAACCGGATTAATCTCGCTTGGTTTAACGTGGTTAAACCGGGTTGTTTAAACGTGATTAAACGGACACCATTGTTAACACCTTGCACAAGCACAGATGCAGATGCCCACAGGGTCCTTAAACCTGATTAGATTAATGTCTCGTTTAAACACCAAATTCCGTCTCAACGCATATTGATTAAACAATGGTGGTTGTACTTCTTGATGGGTGAGCGCAGGCAGAGTCGGAATCTGTGCGCAGATCTTCGCTACGGTTTCCCCGCCGATATCAAATAAGTCGAGAAGTGTGATGGATGCGAATAAAGGGTGTTTTAGACAAGGTTCACCCACTAGCAGTGTCAAAGACAAGGACAGCCGCTGGACGCGCATTTCTGCGAGGATCGGAAGAAGCTCTGGATCGGTGAAAGACTGGTCGCACGCCAAATTGATGACACCCTTGCAGAGTCTCAGTACTCGCCTTGCGTCCTCTCGCGAAAAATGTCCGGATTCCAGCGCCAAGTGGCGGACTGCTTTATGGAAGAATTCCGGAGGTTTCGTCGGTTTCAGTAGGGCGCGGACAACACCTGGGTTTGCGTTCTGCAAATAGGCGACTCTGTATAATAGCAGCTCGATCCTGGACATCCATAATCAGATGACATTTGGAAATCGGCGAAGAAACTTGGATTGACCAGGTGAGAATGCGGCGAGCCACCCGTAGGAGAGTCGGGATCTCCTCGGGGTACATCATCGCTGCTGTTTCAAAGAGTTCTCGTTCAAGCTCGGGAGGTAAGACAGAGCTATCCATGGTGAACAGCGAGCGCGATTGAGCGCGATGGTGGTGACGGAGACAAAGTCAATGCTGCACAGCCTTCGTGCTTTGGTCACGCCGTGACTACGTGACTCACCCTAATTAAACGTTAACAAGCGGGCTGGCATCCCCTTTCACAAAGACAGAATTTATATTTGATTATGAAGGTAATGTTACAAAAGAAGCTCATTCCAAACAATGTTAGTTGTACATGTAGATGAATCGCCTTCGTACTTCAGGATTAGAACATTGCCAATTCCGGCGGGTTATGAGGACCGAACGCCCCGGGACCGATTACTTGTTGTCGTGGACAGAGTTATTCAGGTCGATGGATCTTGCTCTCGCAGGGCCGCCGCGGCGGGCAAGGACAAACCAGTGTCTTTAACGGGAAATGTGGAGTGTGCCTTTGAGATAGCAGTTCCGCGTTGATCCGATTACAGCCACGGGAAGATTTTAATGATTTGAATCGCGGACGGACAGTTGGCGAAATGAGACCTGGTTACCTCCGGAACCAGGAACTTTCTGTTTCGGGTTAACTTGCAGGGAGTGATATGAGAAATATTTTTGCACACAATCCCCTGAGTGCAGCCATGGACTTGGATTGTACGCAGGGCCTTGTACATGATATCGGATACCACCCTAAAAAAACCGGATCCATCGGCCTTTGGATGCGCGAGCTATGCCCATTTCCGCTTCGGGTTAACTTGCAGGTGGTGATATGAGAAATGTTTTTGCACGCAATCCCCTGGACGTAGCCACAGGCTGAAATTTTACACAGTGCCTCGTAAATTATATCAGATGGTACTCTAAAAAAACAGGGCCCATCGGACCCCGGATGATGGAGCTATGCCCATTTCTGTTTGGGCTAACCTGCAGGTGGTGATGTGAGAAATGTTTTTCCACAAATTCCCCTGAGTGTAGCCACGGGCTGAAATTTTACAAAGGGCCTCGCCCATAAAATTGGATGATACCTCCAAAGAACTGGGCCCATCGGCCTTTGGATGCGTGAGCTATGCCCACTTTCCGCTGTCGGGCCTAAGTGGTTGGCAGTGATTTGAAAGATATTTTCGCAGATATTCTCTAATGCGGGCCCAGACGCCATAATCTGGCCGAAGGCACCTCCCACTCTCTCCTAGGATGGGGGCGACGAATCTAGTCAATTGACTCAAGGTTGTCGCCGCTATATAGGATTGATATGAAGTAGGCAGTGAATTTTTTTCAAGTTTTTCCCTATGGCGCCATGGTCCTAAACTCGGGGGGGAGGATGGGCAACACCCTCAGGACACCCCCCCCAATATATATATATATATATATGTGTAGGTCTCGGTGTTTTCCTCAGCCTTTACCACTTCTGAACGCTCAGCTGACTGTATGCAGTCAGGTCAGGTATACTCGCCACCCATTGTCCCAGAATATCTGCTCCAAAATTTGCTCATTAGGTACAAAATATGCCTACGCTTTGCTTCGACGGCGGCCACGGAAATATGAAATGAAAATGAGTGAATGTATGGTACAGCGAGAAATCTAAATTGAACAGAGTATCGTATAGGAATAGCAGAAGCAGTAATTATTTCGAAAGCAGGCAGGTTTTGCTTGATGCAGAATGGCGGCGGCGACGCCAGGGAGGGATACTGAATTTCTGGGACTGAGAAAAACTATGCATAGGGGGACATGCTAAATACTAGTAAGGGGATTTTGGTAGGCAAGTACTATTAAACGTGTGGGCTTTATACCAGAAGGCAAGCCTACGCGGCCGCCGTGCCGTACGCCCGGAAATACGGAAAGATGCACCAAATTTGGCCGTTCTCAACAGCAGTTGAAAGCTGTGTGGGCACGAGATGTCCTCGATACGGCAGGAAATACGGAAAGATGTACCAAATTTGGCTGTCTCAACAGCAGTTGAACGCTGGGTGGGCACGAGATGTCCTCGCTACGTAGAGTGAACCAAATCGGATGGAATCGCGCACGGGTCTATTGTATCCTTTCATAACGCACCCCTCATTGCTGCACGGATGCTTTCGCACTTGCTATATTTTAGACTGCCAGCTCAATTCTAGCGGCCAGACCCGCCACAATGCATCTACCACGACACGTACCACTGGTATTGGTAGCACTCCTAGCAGCCGCCCCCTCAACCCACGCAATCCAAGACTGGCTCTACACCCCGTCCCTCCCTTCCGCCCTCCCGTACCTCCAAAACACCACCACCGCCACCCAGCTCCACGGTGTCCAAGTCCTCTACGGCTGGGACATCCCCGAGCCCACGCGCAACTGCTACAATTTCAGCTCCATCACCACCGACTTACAAACCCTAGCCAGCATAAACCCCGCCCTCTCCCTCTGGATCCAACTCCAAGACCGCACCTTCACGCCCACGCATAACCCCATGCCACCCTACCTGCGCGGCAACCCGGCCTTCTCCAACGGCAGCGTCCCCGCCTGCGACGGCAGCAACTGCACCGGCAATTTCGAGGTCGATGGCTGGGTCGCGAGCCAGTGGAACACAGCACTACGCGGACGCTTCCAGGCGCTGTTACGCGCACTCGGGGATGAATCCGATGGGGAAGTGTACGGCATCAATCTACCGGAGACGGCGATCGAGATTGACGAGAGCAAGAACGGGTTTTCAAACGTGAGCTATTTCCGGGCCACGCTGGAGAATGCGGCGTTCGCGCGCAGCGTGTTTGCGCGGACGAGGGTGGTGCAGTATATCAACTTTTGGCCAGACGCCTATGCGGACGAGCAGGTGATGGGGGAGACGTTTGCGTTTATGGAGAAGCACGATGTGGGCGTCGGCGGGCCGGATGATATCCCGTATCATGAGGCGCAGGAGGAGAACAGCTATCCGTTTATGCGTGAGTATAAGGGCAGGTTGCCGTTGCAAGTGATTGCGGTACAGGAGCCGGATCTGAGCCAGCTTAATCCGACTACTGGGAAGCCGTTTACGAGGGGGGATTTCACGCGGTTTGCGGAGGAGTTGGGATGTCAGATTATATTTTGGGCGACGAGCACGCCATGGTTGAATGGATTAATGGGGGCTGCAACTGTGACCTTGAATTCATAAGGGTGTGTTGAATGGTGGTTGGTAGATTTCATGGTTGGTAGGCCTATCATAATTGACTTACGTTTATGCGTATTTCCTGTAATAATAAAAAAGAGCTTCCCGAGACTGAGTGATGTCTTTCAGTAAATGTATACAAAAATGGCTATTCTGTGCACATACGTAGTCGCAATGCTTTCCTCACGTCTGACCTATATCGATCTGGTTCAGATCTGGCTCAAGGGAGGCTTTTTATTGAATCAGAGAACCCACTTCAACAAAGCGGTTGGAAATTAAACGTTGAAGCGGCTACATACAAATGCCGTAACAGAGTCTCAAATAGACGAGTTTTCAAAAAAAAAAATCACTTTTCAACAGGACCATAGCTACATACGTTCGGCTTTAAATATTTGCGACCGCGTGTCTGGAACCCGGAATACATTCACCATTAAATAATCAAGTCATCAATCCGTCAAAACGTGTTTAGACCAATTTTAATTTGCCCCGTAAGCGCCTGGAGCTGCTGAAGGAAGTCCGTCGAAGCAACGGGGCATCCAACACCAGGTCCGAAGAGATTTACCCGTCCACCCGAAGATATATGTTCAAAAAGCATCGTTTTTGATGGGGCTTGAAAATTGGTGGTGATGTTCAGGGCCCGGCTTCAAGCCCTAGGCCGGCCAGGCCAGGCCCTGCTAAGCCCAAGCCAGGCCGGGCCTGCCACAGGGCTTGGGCGGGCTCAGGGCTCGGGCCTGGGCTTGAGGCCCGACTGTATGAACTGGCACGTTTTGCGCGCAAAAGTATACCATGGCACTCCAGATAGATGTTTGACTTACTCTGATGTTTTGGGGGACGTTTTCTAGCTTCTGGAGCGTTTATTTATCAAGTTTAGACCGGCCCAAAATGGAATTTCTGGTTCTACTGGTTAGAAAGTATCAAATAAATAGGTATGATAGAGGAAGCTTATAAATGTTGCCTCGCAAAATATTTGATCACCCCGTCATCGTGAGTGGCGACCGATTTCCCTTTCAGGAAGGTTATGTAATCTGACATCATAGCATCCTGGCACATCCTGGCCCCTCGAAATATGCTAATCACATCTGGCACAAGGATTCCCCAATGCCCACAAGCACTATATATCTATGGCTGGATTCAGAGTTCTGAATCCCGGATGTGGCTGTGGTCTAGCGTCTTCCGAACTTCCCAATCTGTGGCTCCGGTCGCTTGTTTTGCGTTTTCCGCTCTAGGAAGTGCTGCCATCAAAGGCTTTTCTATATAAAAGGCAATCGCAAACATCATATGTACCTCCCTGAACTTTTTCGAAAATTTTCTGACACCTTTTTTCCCACCTCTTCGTCTCGGAAGGCCAAAAGCACACCCACTGGTTCGGAACTAGAGCACACACACGGGCGAGTGCCAAGTTTTGGCATGCCGGACGTTGTATTCTAAACCCGGCATATCGGAACAAAATTTAGCTCACCCAGCACCAAAGCTGTTTCCCAGATTTTCAGTTCCAGCATCAGCTCATCCCTGAAATTCATTCCGATATTCCAAGTTTCAGATAGAATGTCCAACCTTCCGAAATTTGGGAAGCTTAGTGATGGGTACTGGGCCTTTGTTCCCACTTTGTCATTTCTTTGTTTTAGCACACATGGACATGTTTGCCAAGTTTCGGGACACCGGATGTTCTATTTTAAAGTTAGATAGTCAGCTGATTGTGCAACCGTCATGGAATCAGATCCAGCTTCCATCCAGCCGAAATTTGAATCTGATCCCTCAGCATTCGAATAGAATGTCTGGGGTGCCGAAAATTGGCAATCACCGGTGTGGTAGCCACATTCGGGATTCAGAGCTCTGAATCCAGCCATAGATATATAGGCGGGAGCATCGTCGATGACACTCCCCTGTTGCTTGTGACCTGCATCGACGGGGACACCAACCAAGAGTTCACGTTCACCGAAGGCAGCGGGTACGTTTCTCTTGCGTGCACGGAGCGCACTATTCATTGACTTGCACAGGACGATGTGGAAGGGCTAAATTCCCGGGAGGTGGGTTCTTGAATTGGGTCGGTGGCCGGTCGATTTTAGAATAGAAAGTATGTGAAGGGAGGAAGGAGACGGGGGTATAGATAGAGTGATAGAGACGGGGACGAGGAGGATAGCCGTAGGTCGTAGAAATGGTCATGAGTCAGATTCTGAGTGAATCCGCGATGTCGAAGGGTTTCGCACGCCGAGTGCGTACGGTCGAGGTTACGTAGATCGAAGTTGAACACTGGAAAACACGGAGTTTTGGCCACTAGGCCGCACTGGCTCGCACGGATGAGCGTAAGACGTAGGATAATGATTTGCTGGCACCGTGGGTGCGTATTTACTAGCCAAATAAATGATGTAAGTAAAATAAAAATAAATCAGGCTAAAACCGAAACCAGCATGTGGTTGAGTTTCCACACACCGGCCATACGGCTCTGCCACAATGATCACCATCCAACCCACTGGCCCAGTCAACGAGCCCTTCTGCATGGGCGCGACCTCCGCCACGCCCGGCGCGCCAGTCATGCTGCTCTCCTGCCCGGTTTCCGGTTTTGCGGACCCCAGCGCACTCCTCACCTGGACCATCCCCTCTCCCTTCACGGGTGTCAGCACTGGGCCCATGGCCATCGCCACCAGCTTCGATCTGTGCCTCAATATCGCTGGGGGCGTCGATGCAGATGGTCTTGGTAGCGAACACGTATACATACAACGGTCCACAATACTATTCGACTCGTTATTTTAAATTCGGAGCGTGATCGCGAGGGATATCTCCTATCTACTATCGACTCTAAGGCGTAGCGAAGACACAATGATACACAACCGACATGCTCATACTGTGCCACTCCGAACTTTCAACGCTGGCCCTCGCCCATCAATGGTTTCAAGGACGACATGAACGCCCTCGGAAGCGGTAGTATCGGCCTCCTCTGTCCCCGTGAAGACGTTGTTCAGGCCTCCGGCAGCCGAGGCAGACACAAGATGCATTGCATTCGTGGGATCAAACGGCTCACGCTGGGGATCGCCAGCATGATTCACCACGGCCACCAGCACGACCCAAATGGTGGCGATGGCGACTAGGGTCCCGGGAATCAATACCCAAAACGTGGCGGCGGAGACGTGTGTCCAGCCCACAATATCGCTGTAAAAGAATCCTTCGCTGGGGATGCTCATGTTGGCGGGCGCCCCATCAACAAAGGTTCCATTTGTCACAGAGAGACAGGCGCGGAGAACCTGGTAGTGTTAATTCGTAAACGGCCATAGCTGCCAAAGTGCACAATTCTCACAGATCCACTGTATTCGGCGACCCCGCGAATATAGTTTTCCTGCGCAATGATGAGCACAAACCGAGGGTACAAGGATGAGTTACCAGTGCAAATAGTGCGGTATTATCGTCGGAATAGGGGTCGTCTTTGATGGTTGATCGGATTTCTTCTCCGACAACGTTTGTAGACATGGCCTGGGCGAAAAACTGCATGTTAAATAGCGTACTGACCGCCGATAAACCAGCAGGTCCGTTAACATCAGCGACAGCTCCTTTCCTCGATGGCGTCGTGCCGATGGTGCCGTCATCTGAGTAATCCACTTGGACCGTGGATATCGTTGAGACAAGTGTGCAGACAGTGGTTCTCAAAAAGCTGTAGGTACCGTTCCCGAGAAAAATCAACGCTATACCTCAACATTAGTTATGTCATTATTGATGCATTGTGACCCACTGTAATTTTCTGCCAGCCCCCCACACGCAATCATCAAAACATAGTTTGGATCTCCGAGTGTATACGCGTCGGCGAAATTGACTGGAAAGCATTCTACATCAGCCTGACCTCGGAAAAGCCACAATCTCACGTTCTGGGCCATCTGGAACCACGCAGTTGGAGCTCATTTCGGTGTGGGTGACGGCGAATGACTGGGAACCACTGGCCCAGTCTTTGACGGTGTCCGACAGGATAGCTAATGACGGTGTTGAATCGGCCGTGAGATTCTGAAATTCACAAGTCACGTTGGCAGTGAATCCTTGCGTATGCATTATTATTTATCTTCCTGTTCAAAGTATCCTGGGCTTACCCTGCTGCATCATCGAGTAGTGAGAGGACAGAAAATCATCCCCAATATCAAAGGCCGAGGTGAGGTTTGCGGGGATGGTGGTTACATTCTGGTTTGGGAAGAACGAGGTTGCATTCACATCAAGCTGCGTCATTGGAAGGATGCCCGCTACCGAATAGTGAGCGGCAGGTTCACGACGATAGAAACACGAATGTCGTACCAGTCGAGATATTAAACCTCTGGTCCATCAGCGTCAGGGACCCCGGAAAATCCATTTCACTCTTCATCGCGGCATATCCACTTTCTGTCTGACCCACTAAGAACGCAGGAAGGTTGGCTGTAAGATATGTTATGAGAAACGCTTTTCTAACGATAGTATGTCCTACTGCTGTTAACAACACAAGAGTCAAGTGCGCCGCCACTTTTCATTTGCTGGAGAAGAGGACTTGAGAGATCGAGCTCGTAGCCAGTCAATGGGGTCTTGATTTCAATCTGCAGAGGTGTTAACAAGCCGGACCAGCTGAGGCAATGTCAGACGAGATATGATCCAGCCGCCGTAATGCAACACGAACCCGGATGTCTGTACGCTGGTCAAGATGACCAGAGCGATGGACATTGCGCTCCATTTCCATTTTCTGGGGTCGAGAATGAGCGACCGCGACGAGAGCTTGAGGGTCGAAATAAATGTGCCCATGGACATGCCTTCCCCATGGAGGTGGAGTGTAATCGACTGGCGAACACCCCAAGAAAATAGACTGTAAACATGGGAGCTCAGTAATCGTCTTGATTTGAAGCCATAACTCACAAGGAGGAACAGGCTGCAAGGACCGTTGAAATGAGTGTGAATATGACGGTGACTGGATGAGCGTTCGCCTTGACCCAAGCTGCCGTCGAATATGGTAGAGCAATGAACCCCCGCTTCTCAACCGCAGCGAAGAAGCCCCAGGCCGCCATCTGTAATACCACTTGACCACCGATAACAATGGCGGGCCAACCGATGAGCTTTGATAGAAATGGCTGTAAGCGGAACTTTCTTCCTCTTCTGAATATTAGATTCATGTCGTTGTGGGGGAAGCCCATCCATACCTTTCCCGCAGGTCTATCGCTGGCACCTGTATGAAAGAGCGAGGGTCGAACGGCTTTTCGTTCATATCACCAAGTTCGGAGCTCGATGACGGATGTGATGACGGATGTTCAAGGAATGGGACAGAATGTTCGGAATGGTCGGATAGCATAATCGAAGAAGTGGTAGAATGCGAAGATGGGGGTTTATATGGTTTTCAGGACGGGCAATAAAAACAAAAAGGGTTTTCGGCGCTGATCCGGAGTGGCATAAAGAGCGAGATAGACGCTGAGGTTATAAGTATCGCATGGAGACTATGGCAAGAATCTATTGGCGTGTTACACAGATGAAACCACGGCTCTGAGATGCGAGAAGGACCTCAAGTCCAGTTGCTCGCCGAAACGAGCCAGTTGTCCGAGTCAAATTTGACGATGCGAGCTTGTACGTGGTGTTGACCGACTATTTCGAATTTTTTCGGCGTGTGCGGAACTGAATGGAAGAAAGATGCCATAGAGAATCCTTGGCTCCCCAGTAACAACCAATTCAATTCAATGACGGGTGCAGAATAAGTGTCCACATTGATCTGATGCTTTCAGACGCTCGGGAAACAGAACGGAAGAATGCCAAAGACAATTGTTGGATCTGCAGTCCAGACGTGTGCACTGAAGGATGCCGTTGAGCGGCTTCGAATTCCACAGCACCTTCCTTGCAGCGAGGCACGAGCGTCTGTCCACAAGAGACTAACAGCACCTAGCAACGTGTCCGGCGTCCGCTCTTGGAAAAGTTCCGATGTCAAGAATAGGCGCTACAGAATAGCAGCATCAACGGGAAATTTACGGGAGGCACAGCTGTGGAGGCAGGTAGACGCATCTTTCCATTCGCCGACCTGGCTATGCTGGAGCGGGCCTATTTCCATTTAAGGGCAGGTGCAGCACCCCCGCGCAGTGAGTATATACGAGAAGAGTGGGACTGGGACTGGCCCAGTCCTACTCCCGGTAAGCGAGTCCCACCGCAGAGGCTGTCAATATTGGGACTCGCTGTGCCTGAGTGCGACTCGCTCGCTTCTTCATCTGGCCAATCAAAAACCGGATCAAGGTGTGACAAAACAAGCCACTGATGCGCGCACACACATCTTTCCCGCGCCCCCTGTCGTGAATTGCACGAGAGAATTCAATTAAAGAACCACTGTACAACTGCAAGAATATTACTGAGAGGAGACACTGTGACTCATGTTGAACCAATGTTGAACTGACTCAACGAACTTTTGGCGACAGATCTCGGATCCTTCTCCCGTACCTGCTGTGAATATTTGGTTATGCTCATCATCAATTCACTTTCTCACAATGAGTCTCCAGCTATTAGTACCCTTGGGTGCTTGTTGGAGCCTCAGAATCTCGGATAAAACGAGGCCGAGATGGCAGGAAGTCGCTAGTAATGCATCGTCCGCGAGCCACTGCATATGTAGGTGAAATTGTCCGTAACGGGCAGCGTCACTTAAATAGACCTACAAGACTTTAGACTCGAGGAGAGTTATTGCGCACAGGTATATTTTTGAGCTTCATGTTCAAGAGCTTGAGTTATGCGTCAGTATACCGAAATAAAACCTATAAATTCTCACAAAATCTGGATGGGATTATGGAATATTCTTGATGTGGCGCTTCCACAATGTTTTAAGCGTATAAATAGTTGGTTGTGGAATGGAAGAAAGGGAAAAAATTGCCTGGTGTGTATACAAATCATCGTAACCTGAATTTAAAAAGGATGGAGCGCAACATATGATACCTAATAACGACACCTTGGGAGTAGCACAAATCGAACACCGCCGTTTCGTAAAACCCGTACATACTTTTGAAATCGGCTGTATAATCAACACTATCGTGACAAACCCGGGACGCATAGAAACTCACATAATGCATCCCAGCACTCTGGCAGGGATTCCCGAGAGGTTTGGATAACTCCCTGGCCAATGCCTCAAATGCTCACAGAGTACTCGCACTCTATCCGAGTCACCAAGCGGTTAACGTTGGTTACAGAGCTCTATGAACTTCCTGAATTCTCCAAGAGACGGCGACTTTGAACGACATGTTTTTTTTCACGAACGTTTGCATTGCATGACCGCTGAACGCCGTTTGATTTTCCCAGGAATTCGTCCCGGGACCTGCCAGGAAACCCCTACACCCCCAAATATTCACCGCGAGAATACATTTAATAGAAATCCACAGGTAAGGATCGACTTGACTCTGTTGCCGCCCGCATCCAGGATCGAGCTTCAGAGTTAGACATGTGCTGCGGGGTTGAAGACGTACATTCAAAGTGTCATGACAATGGTCCGCAGCTTGTCTGACGCGAGTGAGAGTCTTCCAGAATAAAGTGTGAGTGAAATGTAAAGCAATGGAATACCAATGACCATCGAAGGTCGTTGGGGTATTCGTGGATAAATTATGCGATCGTACCAATTACTGCTGGGAAATCAAGCTCTGTGCGCGTTCAGAATTTATAAGAAGAGATGCGGCTAGATGGGCCGCAACGCGTACCAGAGATAGCTGCAGTGTTTTCATGGGAACGGTTCTTCGTGAGTTGTGTACATCCAGCAAATGGAATCGACGTGAAGACGCAGTAGATGGGGTAAACGTGCTGTAGGATGATGTCATGGATACATATTTACACATGAAAAATCGGTGGGGTCAAGGGCATGCGTGCGGAGAGGAGAGTCCCATCGAAGCGGATATATTTGAATAACAGCGTAAGATATAATAGACACTGACATAGAATTCCCCTACGTACCAAAAAGCTGGTGAGGCGCAATATAGCGGCGAAAATGGAGTATACGCACCGTCAAATATGCGACCGAATGACTTTTTCCATGGATGCGCGACGACGCGGACGTCCTCGGTGCGAAAGAATGGGCACAGCGTCGTAAAATCATACTGTACGCGCTCTCGCTCGTCAGGATGGTGCTGCAGCGCCCCTACAACTAAACGCCGAAGATTTTGATCAAGTTGACACGAACATAATTCAGTGGAACCTACGTCTCAGTTATAAGTGAGGAGGCTGCGCATCGTATAAGGGCCAGAATCATTCAGCATGCAGAAGACAGCTGGAACTCATCAACGCGTAAGTGTTCGCGGAAGTTGCGAGGTGGGGGAATGCGGATGGGGAAGGACGAGGGAGGAGCAGTTCATGGGATGCTCCTCCGAGTGCTCAGAAAGTCAAAGTAGCATAACCGCCTCAAATGAGACGGCATAGTCAACCTTGACTGTCATCGGACACTCGGGGAGGGGGAGAGATAATGGAGGGAAGGATCCAGAAAGAGTGCGGAGAGGTACGGGGTGAGAGCACTGCGTGAAGAGCGAGAGGGAGAGAGCGCGGAGGTATTTGTGGCGTAGAGCGCAGTGGAATGCGGTACGGCGTGGCGTGGAACGTCGCTCGAGCCCGGGGGCAGGCTCGGTCCAGGGTGAGACGCCGGGTTTCGGTCATTCTGGAGGCGTAGACGGGATGGACGAGGTGCGGGTACGGGCACGGGTGAAACGACGAACAAGTAGATGTAATGCAAGTGGGAGGGATGTGAGGAGGTAGGAGGGAGAATGAACGCAGTAAGAAATGCGGAAATGCAAGGAATAAGACGACGACGCACCAGGATGCCCAAATCCGACAAACCTAGACCTATCGTGCAGGAGAGAGACAGAGTGGGAGCCAAAGATGCGAGTGTGCGTAGGCCGGAGGCGGGGCAGCCGGTGGATAGGTATCAGCATCACCGTAGAATTGGATAGGAAAGCGCATGCACTTGAATATTAGGACAAGTATCAATGTACGGGGTAGAGGCGTAAGAGCAGAGAATTGGAGCCCGGGGCGCATCGCAGTTGCGGAGTGTGGAGGAGTTGGGTGCAACGCGGTAGGTACGAGAGCTGCGATGATGAAGCGATGATAGGCATCCGTGGGGAAGACTGGGGTCATTCACGTGGTAACGCTGATCGGCGCTAACAGACGGCGGTGCCACGCAGCGCCAAACAAGTGCGGCGGCGGCAGCGTTTTGGCGGCGTTGTCGGAACGAGGGCGGACTGGGCTTTTTAGGAAAGAACGATCGTTCCCGCAAATTTGCGGGAAGGAATTTTGGGGAAGAAAATTTTGACGGGGATATTATTTTTCTCGCAAGAGAAATCCTTCCCGCAATTTTGCGGGAAGGAATTTTGGGGGCTTTTTTGTTTGTAAGAGAAATCCTTCCCGCAATTTTGCGGGAAGGAATGTTGCGGAACAGGAATTCCAGATACTGTATAATTTCATTCAATTCGTCGGTCACGCGTCACAGGGGGTGTTGACGGCGACTGACTTTGGTCAATGTCACACGTCACTAGGGCGGTTGACGAATTGGTTCCAAGGTTCGCGTTTTCCTCCAAAAAGTGTTGTGTGCCCCAAGAAAATTCCTTAAAATATTCTAGTTACATGCGAGGCTCGAGGTTAGACTTTAAAACATATTTCTGCGGGAATCCAAGCTCACAGCTATCGTTTCCAGCCAAAATCAATTGTGAAACAAGGAGAAATTGAGGTAAAACTGCATTTTGAGCCATATGGTGTTGTGGAACCCAAACGAGTGCGGAAAAAGGCTTGGAACAAGCTCCGGAGTGGACTTGATCATTCTAGACAAATGTGGGGGTCTGTCGAAATTTTAGTCCTTGTCACACTCAAAATCGGCCTTGATGAATTGACGAATTGGTTCAAAATGTCACGCGTCACAGCCCCGGTCGAATTGAATGAAAATATACAGTAATGAATGTCGGATGGAACGTGGGAATTGTCGTAGTGAACTGAAACGCACCCGTAGTAAGTCATTTACCATTGACATGACATGCTCTCATGTTCCATCAGGTGAGGAATCAGCACCGATTCCGTTACGTTCTGAGATCGGTAACCTCCCAGGGTTCTCCAAAATTGAATTCCTATTTGCTTCTGTCTCAGTTGGCAACGATGGTGCGGTTGAAATCGAATGGCCTAACCTTAAGGACCACAGTAATCTCAGCATATCAATGTGTCTTCTTCAAGATACACAGTTTGATCAAGGCAAGACGAAAATGGTTTATAAGGTTTGCTATGTTCTCTTTTTAAAGCTCCTGGACCCCATTTCATTGAGAGTTTCAGGTTATTCACGAGGGGTTCCCTTGGGTTGCAAAGCGGTTCTTTGACATTGGCGCAGGAGAAGGTCATGTTGAGATACATGATAACCATGAACAACTTATCCAGGAGGCTATTCGACTGGGCCGAACCAGTTACTTTCTCAAGAAATTTATTGAAGAGGCAAAGAGGAAGGGTGTGGATATTGAACAAAGTATGATTTTGCGCTCCCGGAGCCACGACGGATGAACGTTATTTCGGACCCGGTCCAGGCTAACTATCTGCGGGTCTTTATGTCCGCTGCAGATGTCCGTGCTCTTCGAAACGCGTGGGTTCAGGGAGGCCATAATTCGGGTTCGGTTAAATTGGTGGCCAGGGGTATTGATGAAGCTGCAGGCTCCCAAGCGGTGGCGAGTGGTTCGGGAACAAGTGGTGGCGGCAACGGTTTTGGTTATGGACGTAACTCCCTGGCTGGGTCGGGAATTTCTGGCCGCTCAGTGTCGTCTAGGCGTTGATTACTTGGCATTTCACGTGGCTCCGTAACAAGTAGTACATTTGGTCAACATGCTATTTTGGAAACTCCTCAATGCTCACTTTCAAGTTCCCGGCCTCTGTTCAATCGGTGTCCTTCCTCCCTTAGGCTAATCTCCAGGTCCCTCGGATCTTGCGGAAACTTTTATTTTATTTTTAGCGGCTGTGCCCTATTATGTCGGTTCTTGATGAACGACTCCCCAGAAGTCCTTGGGTCTGGTTCTTCGGAACCAGGTGGTATGCATGCATTTGCAAAGGGAAAGACATTCGACAGCTTTCTCTGGACTGGTGGATGCCGGGGATTTTCACCTGGGAGGAGAGAACTCTTCCCGTACACTTGCACACTCTGCTTGTGGTCAGGTCCCACGAGGTTCTAACCAGAGGTCCAGCCATTTAAATGGCCGGCCAGTCCCCAGATCGCCGGCATCTTGTATGATTGACCCCCTGGAATGATGTTGTACTCGGTTGGCATCTTGTAGGATCCTGTAAGGATAACCACCTATACAGTACTACATGTTTGTCTTCCGTAAACTCGCTGTTCAGCCTGTGGACCGCGCGAGTATAATATACCCCCCCCCAAGAATCTATATGAAGTTTGATTAATCAACTTCTGTCTCAACACATAATCCTTCTTAGGCATTGCTTGTTTAAACAGTATTGAGCCTGTGGACCGAGGGAGGAGACTACTCACAGGGGTTAAACAGTGTTTCGTTTCAATTACAACGTGATCAACCAGGTTTACAGCCGATGTCAGTACCGAGGGCGCGGATTGAAAATTTCTGTTTTGGGATGTTTCCAAAGAATTCCCTATATCTCTCTCAGTTCTTCACCAATTCACATAAAAACTAAAGAGATCTATTCAGCTAATTCATGCACAATTAGTGATAGAGAGGAACTTGCGAAAATATTATGTATTAGGTAATTTCTGTTTGGGGCTGTTTTTGCACTGAATACCATCTAGCATGGTGAGAACATTTCCCAGTAACCTAGAATTTTTGGAGGGACAACATGTATATGTTATGAAACAAGTGATAGAGTCAGAACTATATGAAATGTCCAGATAAATGTGATCTTGGCAATATCTCTGAAAGCCAAAAACTGCCAAATGTTTTCACTGGAGCTAGAAGGGCTGTAACTAAATTATCCTCACTTCTGGCTCTATCACATGTTTTGTGAGGTATGCATGTTGCCTCTCCCAAAATTCTAGGTCACTGGGACATGTTCTGGCCATGCTAGACAGTATTCAGTGCAAAAACAGCCCCCAAAAAGAAATTACCTAATACGTAATATTTTCGCAAGTTCCTCTCTATCACTAATTTTGCATGAATTAGCTGAGTAGATCTATTTAGTTTTTATGTGAATCGGTGAAGAACTGACAGAGATATAGGGAATTCTTTGGAACATCCCAAAACAGAAAATTTTCGATCCGCGCCCTCGGTACTGACATCGGCTGTAAACAGTGTTTAATCGAAGTTGACGGCCACAAGAAAAGATGCAGAATCATCAAATAAGGCAAGGGACTCCAGCTCAGGGTTTTCTTTGGAATTTATGCTATGGAACCTAAATTTCAAGACCACGACTCCTATACTGATCATTAATTCAGTTTGGTTGAACAGATTTCAGTTATCTTCGAGTAA
Organism: Mycena leptocephala; assembly: GCA_029378395.1. Taxonomy (NCBI): domain Eukaryota; kingdom Fungi; phylum Basidiomycota; class Agaricomycetes; order Agaricales; family Mycenaceae; genus Mycena; species Mycena leptocephala. Next base: position 562,290 of record JARJLF010000034.1, read on the forward strand.
ATCCTTGATTTGCTTAATTTCTTTTTGAGTTGTTGAATCAGTGAATTTGTGTCTTACATGTTACTGTAACCACACTGAACCACTGACATTGTATGAATAGCTAACTTCTTGTATACTGTGCACTGTATTTCAGTTACAGGGGAGTCAGGTTAAGTTTGTTCAATGGATGTAATGGGTTCACTAAGTTCACTTGTTGTTCACTTGGCTCGTTAATGAACTTTTAAAGTATTTGGTCTAAAGCAGAATTCAACGCCTTTTCAGGTTACATCTGGCTCATTTGAATGTATTCCATTCTGTTGTTCTCTTGGCTCAGTTGGTATTTTCTCGTGTTGTTATTTTCCACAACGAAATTGTCGGTTGTCGGTTCCACTCCCGTTAGTGTCACTTTTTGGCACGGATTTGTGCCCCACGCAGTTTAAACAAGCAATGCTTAAGGAGGATTATCTGTTAAGACAGGAATTGATTAATCAAACTTCATATGGTTACTGCCCCCCCTCCATTGGGGTCCATATTTTGGCTCAGTGAGGAGGCCAGTCTGTGTTAGAGTCACTCAGATCCATGTCCATCAGTGGTCGGTGGAGAAAGAATACATATGGGGCAGTGTATCGACGTTCATTGCCGAATGTAAATGTCAAATGTCAAAACCAAGCTCGACCATCTCGCTTACCGTAGTCGAAAGCAAACAGTTGTATCGCGGGAATTGGCGAGGTGTGAGAGAAAAAGAAGGACAAGAGGGTCAGCTGAGATAATGATTGGGGCAATTCCGGGGCAACAAACCGGTGTACTCTGATTCGAGGCATCTCAATAATATCCGAGTAATCCCACAGTGGGAAGAAGCCATGGGAAACTCGAGCCGGGTTATTTTATAGAAGCGAACCGCGGCATGCGGCCGCCAATGGTGTTTCATTTGTGAGTAAACCAAATCAGTGTGAAGGATAGCACTGACCCCACAGTGGGAAGAAGCCATGGGAAACTCGAGCTGGTTCACAGTCGATCCATCAACAGCTGTCGGCGGATCATCTTAAAATTGGTGCGGCCTGCTGAGTTGTCGACCAGGCAAGCAGGAAAGGCAAAATCTGGAGAAGGGTAGCGAGATGGATAAGAAATGCAGATATACATTCCACAATGAAGCCGATGAAGGGCTGATGTACAAATAATTGACCGAAGCGATTGAGTGTGAAGGTAGGTAGGTAGGTAGGTAGGTAGGTAGGATTACACGGCACGGTCCCACTCAGGAACGCCGGTTTGAGGAAGTATCCGGGTGTACTAGGCTAATAGTGCCCACCTTCGTCCCTCACTTCTAGAAATCTCTCGAGCCGAGCTCACGCACCCGGTGCCCCGTCACGCTGTAGAACCCGTTCAACTCCCAGAAGCAAAACCAAATCAAAGATCACAGGCAATATGACCATTTTGGGAGGTGTAAAAACCAGATGCTTGTATAAAAAGTTAGATAGCCAGAACTGCTGTATCACTTCACATCATAATTGTGTGCCACTCAAGATGTACTTATATTCGGTCATAGCCGCAGCCGGCCTTCTGTCCCTCACTCAGGCAGAGACCGACCCCAGGGTCCAAGTCGCCTTGACCCTCGACACCCCAAGCAACGGGGTCTCCACAACCCCGTCAGGCCGCCTTTTTGTTCTCTACGCGCGCGTGGATGGGACACAAGCTCAAGGATTACCAGAGGTTGTGGAATGGATCAATAACACAGGCGTGCCCTTCCCCAACGCAGCGTGGAACTCGTACGCCGGCAACACGTCCGACCCGGCCACGACGCTGGTGCGTGTCAACTCGCAGCGGATCGGACCTGACGGGAACCTGTGGCTGGTCGACACGGGAAGCCCGGGGTTCGGCAGCCCGGTGATCCTGCCCGCAGGGCCAAAGCTCGTCGTGGTCGACCTGTCTACGAATCAAGTGAAAAGGGTGTACAACATGGCCAACGTCACCGAGAGTGCGAGCCTGCTGGACGACATCCGGTTCAATCCGGCGACGGGCATGGGCTACCTCACGGACGCGGGCGTGGGTGCGCTCATCGTGCTGGACCTCGACAGCGGGCGCGCGATCCGCGTGCTGGACGGGGACGAGTCGACGGGGGCGTTCACGCCACCTAGCGGGGAAGGGACGCTGCTTAGGTCCTCAACGGGGGCGTTTTCGCACATTACGGCTGACCAGCTCGAGGTCAGCCCCGATGGGACGTACTTACACTGGCAGCCCGCCAGCGGTGGCATGTTCCGCATCGAGACGCAGTACCTCGACGCTGCGTTTTACAACTCGAGCCTGGCGAATACGCTGGCGCAGTACGTCGAGCCGTTTGCGCTGACGCCGAGCACGGGCGGGACGGCGATTGATGCCGAGGGGAGCATCTACGTGAGTGATACAGACAGGCAGGCGATTGAGAAGGTGTACGCGAACGGGACGAGAGTGACGGTGGTGAGGGACGAGAGGTTGCTCTGGGTCGATGCCATGTGGATCTCTAGTGATGAGAAGCTGTGGATGCCGGCTGCGCAGCTGAACCGGGGGGTGCCGTTTAGCCCTGGGGGAGTGAACCGGATCGTCACGCCTTTGCATGTCTATACGGTTGATATTGGGGTTGGACCATCGGGGATCGACCATGCGTGATCATACTGTGTTGTGGTATGAATATATGGCCTGTATTTATTGGTTGGACGGCGTTTCAATTGAGTTTTGTGAAGGTTCGATGTTGGTGAGATTATGGCAAATTCCGATGACTGTTTCCGTATGTACTTGCACAGAAGGTCGAACATTGGAAACCCCTGTCCTTCCCCAGATTTTAACTAATTGACCCCGCCGTTCAGGGTCTCTAGCGCAATGCGGGGAAATGCGAGAGCTCATTGTGCACTGAAGTAGGTACGTACCTCAAGTCGCGCAGCAATATTTCGACCGACACAGTTGTTCGACTAGTTGACTCAGACATGCTCAGAAAAAAGCTTGATATTTCCGCACGCAGACGTGAGTAATTTTCTTATACGCATGCATGACCTCTTATTCGTCTCGTCATCTTGCAATCCATACATTTTACGCGGAACAATTCATCTGTTTCTGTTAGTTGTGGTGAAAGTAATTCAAACAAGTTTTTTCTGTATGTGTGGCGGTGAATCTTCTACCGAGCGAGCGTCCAGATGCGGCGCCTGGCGTAGGATCTGGCCTAATGCAGCATGTGATTCTCCAATTTCAGTCGTCCTATCCTGTCGCATCAGTGTCATCTTCCATCTACCCGCCTGTAACCGCACCTCGAGTCATGTGGGGAGAAGGAGCATCCTGGAGAGGGACACAGCGCACCTGCTGTTGGAGTCAAGTGGTGCTTGCTCTGATAAAACTGACCATTGTCGCAAAGTCAACTAAGAACATGTACGCGTTGGCACGGCGAGCCACACAGATGCTTTGAAAATTAATTGGCAATTTCGTCAAGGTAGAGGAGCCGCTTTCTAAATGAATAATTAAACAATATGAATGCAGCCTACTCATATGGGGCTATCAATAACCTAGGAAGCTGATGCCATCGCCTCCAGCTGTTGCACACATCATTCCTTCTCATGATGCGTCCATCCCAGCACCTTCTCTGCCTTGTCAGACGTCCAGAACGCCCTGTTGCCGCTCCAGTCACCCCTGAGCTCAGTTTCAGGATAATACCTCTTGGCCAGATCTCCACTACTTGTCCCATCCAACGTAGTACTGTGACAAACCGCGAAGCGAAAGAGTTGGCTTTGACGCATGATTATGAATGCAATATTGCCCCAATTGGCCAATGTTTTCTGATGTGTGGGTGAAAGGGCATACTGGCTTCCTACTAAGACAAAATTCCGTGTGGTTTGCTGGAGTAATTGTAGAGAACAAGGCCGATCTTTTTGAAAGGCCAAATGTGAATAATTAACACGGAAGCGAAACAGTTGTAAATAAGCCCGTGCACGCTAGGCACGCTTTTCCCCGCATCTGCTCCGACCCGCCCCGCCCGCACCGCGGCAATTTGGCAGTATATTGTCAGATTCATTCTCGCGAAAATGGGTCCTGCTCGAAGCTTCGACTTTGGACAGTATGTACCTTCCGCAGCAACTCAGACTGGCACCCCATTTATCGGTACTTTCCACGTCCACAACATTGAAATCAAATCTTGTTCCTTCGAGTTGTACCTATCGGATGCACCAGCCCATCGCCATCCCCAAGAATCTGCTGTGAATGGCCGTTGGACAACCGTTGGATCATTCCGTCAGATGCACTTTGAGATTCAGGATCTCAGTTGTCGATTGCCTCCGAACGATCCGTATTCTAGGCAGATAAGATTTAGCTAGCCTGCTCATGGAGTTCCTGGCCTCCGTGCGTTGCAATATCCCAACGTTGAAAGGTGCTTCGCCATCCCAACTCAACTCAACTGAGCCGATCTAATTTCCCCCGTATTCTAGGCAGATAAGATTTAGCTAGCCTGATCATGGAGTTCCTGACCTCCGTGCGTTGCAATATCCTAGCGTTCAAAGGTGCTTCGCCATCCCAACTAAACTCAAATGTGCCGATCTAATTTCCCCAGAATTAAAGGCGGAAGAATATTGACCCCGCACTCTGTGAATCCCAGAACACAATTCAGTATCTATTTATTCAGTCACTCGGCTAAGCTGCATGCATTTCATACATCCCAAGGAAAAATCATATATATGCCGCCCTTCAAGCTCATTCAGCCCACCTACCACGCCCGACATTCAATGATGACGCGGGGAACGAATGCCCAGCTTCCAACGCAACGTACTGGGAACGTAAGATAATCGCTCCGTGCACACAGCATCACCCAGAAAATAATGGGTGTAGACGCCCCTGGGAGAAACCGAATGTCGAATAAAAGTCCGAGCAAGCGAGGTGCGAAGTGCGAAGGGAGCGCATTGCCGAGCGCATACCAGAGAAGATCTCAGATCGCATAGCGGACCTTCAATAAATACTTGTCTCGATCTCATGTACCATTTGCCTCGTACTTCGAATTTTTCCCTGTCTCCCGAAGAGCAAAGACTGTTTACTTTGTAGCCTCTGAGCTACAGGATCAGACAACTTCCTAACATAAATATCTTCAACTCTCCCGGGATTTCCCGGGCAAATCCATAATGCCCACAAAGATTGGTCCAGTCATAAGATTTTCCCCCCGATTTCCCGGGAAGAAGTTCTATTGATATGAAGACAAAACGACTGTACTGTTACTGCACTCTCTTTCGAGCCACGCTCTACATTGGCGTATTTCCGGGAAATTCCGTGACAAATTTCTGAACCTTGATTTCAGTGGCAGCATTTCCTGGACCCCCACTCCCGCGCTGTATCTCCTCGGCGACCAGCCTAGTGCTTTTGCGCAGTTTGGCACTGGAAGTCACCAAAGAAGCTGGAGTACTGGGTAAAGGACTCTGGTCGTTACATGCATACACTCGAGGCGAGCGGCTAATCACCCTCCTCGACTTGTTGAACACCCTTTGCCGCCTTATTCCTCAGAAATTTATGGGAGCCCAGCCTCAGACTTTGATTAAGATGTGTGCACTCCTTCACTCCATACCGCAAAGAATTGCGCCTTCAATTCATCTAGCTCCTAGCTCGCTTGACTTCAAGTTGAGCCGCAACGCCACGGCACCGCCACGCGGGACTGCGAGCTTGCTCGGGCGGTTTCGCTTTCCGACTTATCTACTTGTACTTACAGGCCGCTCTTTCGTCTGCTCAATCTTTATTTACTTAAAATACCGGAGTCGTCGGCCCGGGGCATGTAGTTCATTGACATTGCCAGTGGACCATACCCTTTGTTCAAGCTCACCTACAAAAGGGGAAATTGAACCAGTCCCGAATGACGAACACGAGCTGTAGCGACTTGGACTTGCCAGGGCGTAAGATCAGCGAACCTCTCACGCAACCCCTATTTGATCACACATGTCACACACTGTCACGTCTGCCCGATTGTCTGGCGATTTGTAAGCACAGCACGTTGTTTTCCGACTGAATCAAGGTGTTCAGTTGCGCCAATATCTTGAACAAGGTCACGCAAGTTGTGAGCGCTAGGTCCTGCAGCCTGGTCACCGGAATGAATTGCAATGGGTCCAAGCTGACCTCCAGTTGTCCTCAAACAACCCCTATCTCAGATCTCTAATGCTACACTAATTCGCCTTTTCCCGGAACATCCCTGGTCAATTGAGGCAGGATAGCGCCTCAAAGAATTCCTGGGTAGTTTTTTACAGGAATTCCCTGGAGAATTTCTGAGTCCTTTCGCCCGGGAATTCCCTGGAGGATTGCCTTTTACCCAAGAATATCCTGGCGAATTGCGCCAGAATAAGTTCGATAAAGAATTTCCCTCTACAGCATGGAGAACACCCGAGTCCCTTCCCAAGCATTTCCCAGAGAGAATATTTTCGTATTCAATCCCCACGCCTCTCCCTGGATTTCCCGGGTCGATCCTTGACCACCATAGCTAATCTTCTCCATTTAGATCTCATCCTGCCCGGAAATCTCACTCGGACCACTCGCGTTGTTGCTACAAGACACCACTCAAATCTTTGTCTTCTGGCTACCATACATTTACCTTTGACGAACTCATCCCGCACTATCCCAGGACATGAGCTATCCTCCAGTAACATATATGGGGCCTAAATTTCTGTGTATCAAATATGTAACCATCGAACTTGACTCCTTCTACTCTTCTCTCACCCACCTTTGGCCACATTTGACTCCTCAATGTGTCGCCTCACTCAGTAGTACTGCTTCCTACTTCACGGAGCAACCTGTCCTCAACCGTCTGCGCCTGCACTGGAGGCTTCACGCAAACGGCTATTGTTGCATCAATCCTGGTATCCGACGATTGTGGCAGTGGGTAAAGTCATACGCCACCGGTCTTCAACGTCGGCGAGGCCAAGGCCCAAAATGTCAGCGGTAGGCGAGATGATGTGACGAAGCTCAACTCTGCAACGACCCGACGATCTAAAACTACCTGCCCCCTTCATCTGGAAGCCCATTCGCATAACTCTTTCCAAGGTCCCTGGGTTTGGGCAGACACTAATCCCAAATGCCCGGCAATTCCCTGGTGAATTCCCAACGAGCCAAAACATTGAATTTTCGTGTAACTACACTGGGTGTGTCCCCGAACACCAGCACTCTTGAAATTATGACTTCACCTGCATGTCCCACTCCCATCTGACCCGGATTTTCCTTCGCAATTATCCCACAATTACACTCCTACCTTCACCAACCTCTTGAGCCATTGCGATATATGCAAGAGCGAATGGTGTCACAAAACACCCTTCACGCAGCTCTTACGCGCTCGCCCCCATGATCAACCAAGAACTATACATTTATTATGGCGGCAATCTACCACCAGATATCACCAACGGCGATCCCAGTATCGTGATCACCTTCTACGTCCACTTCCAAATTCCACTTTGAGCTCACCATCGCCAAGCTTTCAATAATCTTGGTGCGCTGTATAGTCGAAATTGAATAGCCCGGATGCGGGCACATGGTTACGAATGCGATCGTCTTCAGGACCTTCGACGACGCGAGATGATCCAGCCTTCTCGCCGACCAACCTCGTCCCATCCCCACGCAGTCGCACCCATGGATTCGACTTCAAAAATCGTTTGCTCCCGGGGATGGTGATTCCGTATCCACGCCTTCTACCCCTCTACCAAGGAAGCATCCAGCATCCGAGACTGACACTGCCCAGCCAACACATATCTGCGACTAGGTGGGAGAAGGAAAACCGTCTGCTGCAAAAGAATGTCGTCTGGCCTGCTTTTCTAGTTGTACTTGAAATGTACAATGTCTATCATACGTTCAAAAAGAATTGTGTACTCCAACAACCAGAACTCCTATGCTACAAGTAACCCGCGTTCCACCACAAGCCAGTGAAACCAAATCTACGTGCGCGATGTGCTCCTTTTCCTCCTCGGTCGAACATAGAGATGCTGTGAGCGTGTAGAGAACGTCCCGGTTGCCTTGTTCGATATCAGGCTCTGAACACTCCTAGCTTTATTGCCAGATCTGATGCGAGCTCATTGCAAAAATTCAGTCCTCCATGGAATCTTGGAATCACAAGATTTCGGTAGACGTGTGTAGCCCTGCCTCCCCTGTGCAACTTCTGTCATACACCCCCTACACTTTACCGATGGGCTAGTGCCGATCGATGCCCCACCTTTAGGCCTTTTTCCATTTCAAAGGGCGCTTGTCAACCTGCCCAATCTTTGAAGAACTGTTGCACCTCCCACCGCTGAAATACAATTCGATGATCTCAGTTCTTCATCTAAAAATATGAATCCTAGCTATCTAATCCGAGATTATGGCACCACACATTCCCGGATTAGATAAGCTAGAGTTCCCCGTTTCTGCTGGGAGCACTGCGGGACAGTAGAGATTTCACCAGGCTCCATTCCACATTTAGGTTAATAGCTGTTGAAAAGATCCCAGCCCCTTCTCAGCTGACCATTTCGTAGCACCAATGACCATGGCCGCTCTTAATTCACTAGTGTCCTGAGTCCCGACGCGACACGCGCTACATTTGTCTCCGCTTCGGCGCTTCCGTATTGGTGCACACATCAACGGTGTATACATGTACTTGTGGACAACTTGTGGAATAAACACCTGAACCAGCTTCCCCGGAATATCATGGCGATTTCCTGCCCGGTTTGAAACCATTCTTGCCGGGTCAGACACTGCACAATCAGGTTGAAAATAGTAAAGGTTGGCTTACGGGTGAAATAGTCTCTGCCCATGATGAATGCATGAGTGATGGGATTCAGAATATGAATCTCTCAACGTAAATGAATATCACATTGTGAAATTGTTATACTGTCCAGAGTTCAAATTCGGTCGAGAGCGTGATTGAAGGAGATGTCCCGAGGTCCGGCCCGGGAATGGCAGGCCATCAGAAGTTTTCAAAACTCCCACGACACAGCTTCCTCTCTCCCACATCGTCAGCAACACCTCAACTAGCCCAACACGCCGTCCGCAATATTGGTGGATACCTACAAGATGCACCGAGGCCTAGAGATCGCGGAGATTGTGAACCTTATTGTTTCCGAATTGGACCCACAGGAACAGGCCAAAGAACTGGCCAGTCTCGCGCAAACATGCACGATATTTCACGATGTCGCGCTCGATGGATTATGGAGCCATCAGGAACATATCTTTAATCTCCTTCACTGCATGCCTACCGATCTCTGGGAGACGAAAATGGTCAACTTCGTGCGGACGCTGGTGAGAGACGCAGTCTCGTTTCTATGCTGGACTTACCACAGGGCCAGACACCCCGCCGGGCACTTGTGACCTCAGATTGGCCGCGGTTCTTGAAGTATGCGTTTCGCATCAAGTCGTTGGTATGCCGCGACCCGGAGCAGGAATTCGGTGTTCCCGATTTGCTGCAGGTCTATGACGCGCTGCGTCAAGGTATACCGGAAGACCACCTATTGCCGAACCTGGAAATGTTGTATTGGTATCATGTGGGCTCTGGATATGCCCAGTTCATCGACCTCTTCCTCGGGCCGAAGATTGCGTCGATCCAGGTTATCGACCGGCCCATCCACGGCAACTCTATACATGCTGCTCTGAGGCAGAGATCTTCCGCCCTTGTGTCTGTGATTTTCCACGAAATCCCCGGGGCATCGGAAATGGCGTGCGACCAACGGTGTAGTTTCATTCGCACATTGACACATGTGGAGTACCTGGAGGCTGGCCCCATCGATTCAGCTGCCGTGCGCCATCTCGGTAGTCTCGGGAGTCTTAAAATTCTGCGCGCGACACTATCTCGTTCGATAACGGTTGAGGGCAGCCCAGACGGAATTTGGTTTCCCAACCTCAGGTCAATCGTCCTCAACGACCGAGAAAACCTCTCAGCGTCGACGGCACTCGTGCGCAGGTGGAACAACCATTGCCTGGAGTCATTTCAGATCGAAATCCAGGATTGTTGGGCTCTTTATCACGTTCAGGAGATGTACCAGACGCTCGCAGATCACTGCTTGATCGAACAGCTCAACACATTCAAGCTCGAGATTATGCGTCTCGTGGATGAGCACTGGAACATTCCACACCCCTCCCATTTTTTTATCCCACTGCTCAGATTCACCGAGCTCAGAGTGCTGCGAATTCGAGTTCCTTCCGGTCATGACCTCGATGATGCGACCATATATGACATGGCCCGTGCCTGGCCCCGCATCGAGGAACTTATCTTCGGATCAGCTGCCCGCATTAATCCCCGCTGCACGCTCCTCGCTCTCCATCACCTTTCGCAACACTGCCCTCTACTTGAGATGCTCGAACTAACGCTGGATGCATCGAGTGTACCCCCGCAATCTGATGTAGTTCGCCAGGACCACCTCATCTGGTTTAATGCTGCGTTCTCTCCAATTTCGAACCCCACATCCGTTGCCTCGTTTTTGTCATCCATCTTCTCGAGCCTACAAAATCTACACAATGCCGTCTGGACTATAGAGGGAAATGATCCAAATGCCCTTCAGTGGCTCAAGGTTAAACGGATACTCACGACTAAACACCCTCGGATCGAGGAACTTTAGGATCCTGAAGATGATCTGGCGTATGCATTCACATTAACTCCTCCCTTTTTTTCTGTAGTTGACGATGCCTTAGGTTTGTGCTTTTTGAAACCGCTTTTCAAGGTGTAACTGCTTTTCACGATTTTTCGAACCTATAAACCTTCCTCGTGTTCATATTATTGTATTCCTCTTATCCATGGTGTCTCCGTGATCTAGACTTATTTGATACAGCTTTGAAGCGCGCTACTGAGCGAGCTGTTCATGTTCTCTGAGCTGATTTCGACACGCTGGCCTTTGCGATGATTATTGGAGAAATAAATTCAAGGCGACGGCAATGAGATAGATTTGGCCGGTACACATTAACACGGTTATGATTCACAACTACGGTAGCACAATGCAGACATACGCTTGAGTAGGAGCTTGAGCGTCGACATTGTCATTACAGTATATTGAAAAGATAAATAGTACTAGTCCCGGTAATATAACAGAAATGAGCGAGTTCCGGCACAGGAACGGTTCATACGCGCCACTTTGAAATTACTGCCATATATCTAATCATACTCTGTCGTTCCCAGGGGTAGGAAAAAAAGAAAACCAAGGACAAGACACAAAAGACCTGAGCCGCTCTAAAGCCGCCAAGTCGTTTCTGGTTCAAGTTTGGGCCTCGAGAGACGTTGAGGATGGACGTCGAAGTTAGGATTAATAGTGAGGAAGGCCGAGGGGACTCAAAAACTTAATGAACAGATCCCGTCAGACAGGACAGGAAGAGGAATAGGACGCGTTATAAGATGATGTTAGCCATCAAGGCGGCCGATGAGACGTCCGCACCGCTTGTCTTTGCTATCACTGCAGATTTTCAGACCTCATCTACCGTTCCCTCCTCGAGGGGCAAGGAGATTTTGACGCAGCACTGACGTTTGACGCATGCAACGTCAGTCTGCGTCAGTTGGATTTTGCGTCAGTAGTTGAACGATATTTAGCTGCTGTCCTTGACCTCCCACTTTTTGCGGGCATCTGTGGGGGTAATCAGTACATCCTTTGGAACCCTAGGGGATGCCTGTAGTCGGTGGGAAGGGTGCTTAAAAAGTCGAACAAAAGTTTGTGCAACGTCAATCAACGTCAATGTCACAGCGTCACACGGTTTCAACGTCAATCCCGCGCCTTGCAACGTCAACTCTGCGCCTCGCAGCGTCAGTTGCAATTCTTGTATTCGTCAATCTGCGCCGTGACACAGCGTCAGTGTGACCTACCTGCGTCAATGCAACTTCAGCTTCAACTTTATCTGCGCCGCCAATGCGCCACTCTGCGCCAGTGCTGCTTCGCTCAAGGCCACTCTGCATGATTCACTGCGTTCCGACCCTTTGTAGACAGAGGGTCTGTCTACCCCCATAGACGAAGGGTAGGCAGACCTGTTTGCCTACCTGTGTCTATATCATAGACACAGTTGGTCTACATTTGTCGACGTCGTTCCACGTACGTAGACCGACATAGACCGATGTCTAAGGATGGACACGGGTCGCGGGTATACCCGCGGGTTTGTACCCGCGGGTGTGGGCGGGTACGGGTACGGGTCGTGATTTCAGACCCGTGCTCAACCCGCGTACCCGACCCGTGTACCCGCGGGTTTTTGAGCTCCAAAAATATTATTTTTGCCACACATGAGCAGGCAGAAAAATTCGCATCCAGATTTGGTCCGACTACCGATCTTGCCGAGCGGCCATCATCATGAGCTTGACTCCTTGGCATCTGCCACCATCTGGCCACTGACCCTGCTCGAGAAATTGACCGACCATCACCATCTTGTATTGGATTGTGTCTTCCGTCCACCGATCCTGCACAAGAAATTGTCTGACCCGACATCCGCCACCCTCTGGCCACCGACCCTGCTCGAGAAATTGACCGACCGCCACCTGGATTGTGTCTTCCGTCCACCGACCCTGCGCGACAAATTTTCTGACCCGACCCAATCGTGCCCGTACCCTGATTTGAGCCCCAATTATTATCCCCCTCCATCCACCGACCCTGTGTGATTGGCTGACCCGACCCAATTGTGCCCGTACCTTGATTTAAGCCCCAATTGTTGTCTTCCTCTGTCCACCAACCCTGTGTGAGAAATTGACTAACCCGACCCAATCGTGCCTGTGCCCTAATTTGAGCCCAATTATTGTCTTCCTCCATCCACCGACCCTGTGCAAGAGCCGACCCAATCGTGGCCATACCCTGATTTGAGCTCCGCACAAAGGAACTATAACAGTAGGTCGAGTGATCTGCCCTCGCTCATGGCTCCCGCGCAATCTAAGAGAAAATCTAAGGGCGGCGAGAGCGTCATTAGTCGCTCTTCGTCTCGCTCATCTCTTTCGGCTCAAGCCTCCGCTGCTGTCGGAAAGGTCAAAACTGCAGCGCGCAAGGTTACTCAAGCAGTCAAGTCCGCTGTAGACAATGTTCGCCCAAAACGCAAAAAGCTTCGCACCGAGCGCGCGCAAGATGCCATCGAAAATGGAGACGACGAGGTCCAGTTCCTTGCCACCTCCCCTGCTGCCAGCCGTATGTTTCTCTTTCGCCTTCTACCTTCTATCTAATGCACTTGCAGAGACAGATAATAATTCTCAAGAAGGTAGGCGGGATTGGCCTCACACCTTCTGTGCTTGACTCCTTCTATAGACGGAGAATCCGGCTCTCAGGCGGGCTCGGGCTCTCAGGCAGATAGTGCATCTCGTGCAGGCTCTCCTGAAGTTCGTGAGCTGACTGAAGAGGAACTCCTCGGTGCGTTAATTGGGTATCGCCTATGTACGCACATCTTCTGATTACATTAAAGCGGAGATGAAGAAGAAATGGAACTCACCCATATACAGCTTCTTCTCCGACAATGTCACTATTTGTGAGGGGGAGGACGGGCGTCGGTATCATTTCTTCAAGTGTGCTTCCTCCCGATGCAAGGGCGAGTTTTTTGTCTTGATTTTCGGACTTCTCTAATCCTGACATGCATTCTCGCAGGACGGGGTATCAAGGGTGTGAAGCGCGCATTCGAGAATACCGATGGCTCGCGTGCTTCTGATGCCGGGTCCACCAGCAATTTGAGGAAGCACGCCATTCTCTGTTTCGGTCGACACACTGTCGACTCTGCCATCGCCGGTCAAGGCCCCAAGAATCCCGACGGCTCCGTCTTCGCAGCGTTTGCACGCGCGGGTCAGAAACCAGTTACCGTTACGCACCGTGCACATACTGATGCTGAGGCTCGGTTCGCTTCTCAGTTTCATATAACAGACTTGTGTTAATAATTTCCCAGCGCACATATCGTCGAGTGGGTTACGGAAAGCACACGCCCACCCAATATTGTCAACGACCATGGGTTCCACACTCTCATGACTGCGGGTCGTCCAAACTTGCACCTGCCCTCCGCTCGCACCGTCTCCCGCGATATCCAGGCGTCTTTCAAGAAGTGCAAGGCTACCATTGACAACCTCCTTCAGGTATGCATCTGCTATCTCAGAAAATCCAAGGATGCAATCTGCAAGATTTTTCGGGTTTGCATGCACCCGATCTTCATTTCTGTGCGCTAATGGCTGTCTAGAATCACCCCGGTCAATTGAGCTTTGCTACGGACGCATGGACCTCTCCGAACCATCGTGCTTTTGTTGCATGGACAGTGCACCTATGAAATGGTGGTGGGCCCATCGACGCGAATATCCCGTCCTTCATCAGCTTGCGCTGGACTATCTTAGTGTGCCATGTGAGTATTTCTTATGCATCATTCCATAACGCTAGACATTAATCAATACATACGGAAGCTACTTCTGTCGCCGTCGAGCGTGTCTTCTCGCACGGACGCCGTCTGCTGCACTTCACCCGCAACCGCATGTCCGCCACCTCTTTCCGCCGCCTGCTTTGTTTGGGGTCTTGGGGACGCCGCGACTTGCTCCGGATAAACGACTTGATAGCAGCATGCAGCCCAAAAAAGCGCAAGCGTGTTCAGGCCCAGGACGAAGCAGATGGCTCGGGAAATGAAAGTGTTGAGATTGTCGAGTAGTCTACATTTTACCGCACCGTATTGGACAGTAAAATATTATTTATGCTGGGAATTCCGCGGGTATACCCGACGGGTTTGGGGACCCGCGGGTGCGCTGAGGACCCGCGGGTAACCCGTACGGGTTTTGGACCCGACCCGTACACGGGTACGGTTTTTGCGGGTCCGGGTACGGGTAGGCCCGAAGGTACCCGCGGGTATACCCGTGTCCATCCTTACCGATGTCGACGCACTTAGACCGATGTAGACAAATGTGGGGAAATCCGGAGCTACTAAATTTAGTGCTCACTAATAAAACAGTGGGGGATGGTCATGAGCTGACCGATCCAGTAGAATAGGAAAATGGAGGCCAGATCTGCAGTAAGAAATTGAGGTGTGTCTACGTGCGTCTACGGTGTCGACACATGTAGACATACGTAGCCGACACCGCGTAGTCAGACGTAGCCGCACGTCCACCGACATCACGGTGTACACATACGTCGCCGGACGTAGCCGAAGATCGACACATGTCGCAGCACGTAGAACAACGTACACCTGGGTGTGTCTACATAGGGTGGGAACGCAGTGATTCCTTGGGCACCACTGTCCATGCCACCAATTTTTTTTGTCTCATACTCCCACAAATTATCCAACCTCTGGCACCATTCTGGTCTCCCATCTCTCGCACTCTCGACCGTCGAAGTCTCATGCCAAACTTTCCATGGTTGAACCTCACGGTCACACTCGCCCCCCGCTTTTAGAGCTATTTCGTTGCGCACTGTGCTTAGATCTGATGACCACAACCAAAGGATCCCATATAAATTATGTTGAAACAATTTACGCCGCGCTGCATCAGTCGGACGTGTGGTGTTGTTGAGATCAGTTTAATTATCCTGAAGGTTTGTTTTCAAGATTTACAGCTCCCACACTGTTCAAATGCATCCCTCATGCATGGAGATCGACTTAAGAGTGGCCCAGCTGTGCTTCAGAAGCTCCACAATTGCGTGCGCTGGTCTGCGTCAGTAGGTGCGCTGCTCTGCGTCAATGCACAGCCACCCTGCGTCAGTTTGCATTGACGTTGACTGACGCTTCCAGAGATGGACTTCAAAATGAATATGTCAAACAACTTTAATACATTCCTAATAATACCTAACATGCACAACAACCCGTCATTTTCCACCTTGAACGCGTTATTCAAGAAATAGTCTTCTGGTAATATTTGGTATCCAGCACCCACCGACCTCAAATTTACGCCGGACCATCAAAGAGTCTTCATTATGAGCCTCTAGGACCCTCTTGCAATAAATTCCAAAGGAAAACTCTGAAAGGAAGGTCATCTTTGTTGCTCTCAACATTTTCTGACGGAGCCATGAAAACTTTCCATAGTTCAACGTCCACAACTACTCAAATCATATCCTTTTGATTCAATATAACCAAACTGAATATCATCCCAAGCACTCGATTTCCAGCCGAATTCATGCTTCATTGATGCGTACGCCGCCTTGCGTCAATGGTGCGTCGCTCTGCGTCAGTGCACAGTCACTCTGCGTCAATGCTGCACTGGTGTTGACTGACGCGTCCACCAATGGCAGTCGGAGCTATTCGCAGCAATATAGGCTCTGCAGACGATATGGATGACAAAATCAATTTTGTTGTTGCCGTCCAGACGTTCCAAGTGCCTGATTTCCTTCCTTTGATAGACTGTATCTTTTCGTTCAATTCGTCGGTCACGCGTCACAGGGGGACCTGACGGCGACGAACTTTGGTCGCTGTCACGTGTCACCAAGGCAGTTGACGAATATGTTTTTTGTCACGGTTTCCCCAGAAAATGGCTCCAGAGCCATATAGAATCCGCAAAAATAATCTTGTGGGTTCAGAGGCTGGAAATTGAGCAGTCAGACCCATTTTCATCCGATTTTCCCCGTGGAAGCCAAGTTTCCACCCGAAATTTGACCAAAATCAACTGAGATCGAAAAAAAAAAATCTGCACAAGTGGCGTTATAGAGTGCAGAAGTCAAAATTGGTCCGAAAATGGTCGGGAACAGATCTCTGAGGTCCCTTTATCATTTGGAAACAATATGAGGGTCCGACGAACTTTTTGTCCTTGTCATGCTCATCCTTGGGCGTTGACGAGGTGACGAATTGGTTCAACATGTCACACATCACACCCCCTGTCGAATTGAATGAAATTATACAGTAGACCCAACATTCAATCGAAAGGCCGAACATGGTCATGTATGGATTCTGTCGTTCATAAATTGCCTCTAATTGTCTCCGACATTCTTTTGATTTGCATCTTAAGGACCCAAATTCAAGGCATGAATGACACTGTGTAAAGTCTATACACAAACAACAGGTCATATGTTAAGTTTTCGCGTTTGGATCAATGCAGTTC
This sequence comes from Mycena leptocephala, assembly GCA_029378395.1. NCBI lineage: Eukaryota > Fungi > Basidiomycota > Agaricomycetes > Agaricales > Mycenaceae > Mycena > Mycena leptocephala. The sequence continues at coordinate 579,196 of JARJLF010000034.1, forward strand.
GAATTCGGATTCACGGCATATTAAATTCGTTGAACCCGCATGTCATGATTTGGCATTCACACACCCTTTTCAAACTTTTTCACGGCGGGTTTATTCCATACGCCAATGGGTTATTCCATAAACCCAAACCGCATCCTCCCAGATTCTTTCGCAACTCTTGCGGGCATAACAACACCGGGCAGATTACTTCAATAACGCCGATCGGGTTATTCAATAACCCGAGTTTCCATTCATTGGAACGTATAGGGATAAAACCCCTGGTCCACCAAACGTATAGGGACACATCCCTGTGTCCTGATCGAAACTCCTACATATTCAAACACACCCTGTGTGCTGACAGTTCGATCGATCGACTCCTAGGTAAATACAATATATAAACTCTGTAGAATCTCATGTACTGTAGATTCTACCTCGTCTAATATCGAGTCTGCCTTGGCTAGATAACGACGCAGATAATTCTCACAACAACCCTGTCTCTTTCTTTGCTCTACATTCTCATCTCCTCGAGATCTACTCGAGTCTGGTGTTTAGGCGGTTACTATACCGCCTTTGGATCATTCAAGATCCCCCCTACTATCAACATAAGCTGACTACCTCCTCCTGACGACGAGGTTATTTGACGCTATCTCCTAGTGGGGTATCGCGCTACTTTCTAAACCGGGTTATTCGACCATCGTCCTGGCCGGGTTGTTCCCTGTCACCCAATGTCTAGCCGACTTAGGGCTCGCCTTGACACCGCATGTTACTACGTTGAATAATTGAGTGGAGGTGTATTGAAAAAGAATGTTCAGTTCGGAGACATTGCATTGGCCCCTGTAGTAATCTATGAAGTAAAGATAAGGGATGTCTCACGATGACTGTGATACCCAGCGGCGACCAGGGTGTTGATATTTGAATGAGAAAAACAAAACAGTTTGCATAAATTTTAGAGTTGGTTAGAATGTATTATGAGCACGACTTGTGCGAGACAGATGTATGAACAATGGAGGAATTGGTGAAATCACAGTGCTCATGTCCTGCCGCGTTGAAGACGACTTCTAGGAGTGGTCTGGGGTTCTAGCGCACAGTTACTGGACAATGGCAATGTATTGTTACGGCCGGCTGCGGCGATGAATGTGTGCGTGAATAAATATGGAATCCCACAAGATGACTAGGAAGACGTGACAATGCGGCCGTGTGACAGTATGCGTCAATCAGCTGCCGATCTGCGTCAATTTAAAAACGTCACAGCGTCAGTCAAACGTCACAGCGTCAGTCAAACGTCAGTGGAACGTAAACGTCACTTTCACCCTGCCCCTCCTCGAGCTCAGCTGTTTCGTTTCTCTCCTCTCTATAAGAATTCAAGGTCGAACAAAACTCTTCTGCGGAAGTTCTGCGACCACCGCGAACCTGGCTTAAGTGTTTGTGCTCCCGTTCCCACCTCTCCCCTGGATATTTCCATAGTACTTAGCCGCCGATGTTATCTTCCGACCCGGTATTTTATTCCTCGACGACCGACACAAGCGAACGATTCATTGAAGCTGGAAATAAGACACTGATCCCAGCCTTATTTCCTGCTCCCGGGATTCCGTTCACGCACAATGTTCTCGGATAAACTTGCGAATGGTCCTATTGAGTAGATCATATGGAAGCTTATCAAGCTGCGTTATTATCGACAAAATCTCTGGCCAGCTTTCATTAAAATGGCTCTGCTCCATGTAGACTTTGGCTCAATCCGGATCGTTTATTCTCTGGCAAACTTTCGGCGATATGCTCGATTGTGAATGCCAGAGCATCCATCTGAACTCCTGTCACTTATTCTGTTTCTGCGTCGATTCTCCACATGTTCAACCCCAGGACAAAATCTGGCAGTAATGTCCGGAGCAAATGCAAAGAGATGTCATCGGTCCGTCTCGCGTCGACCTTCCATCTATTTAAGCCCCACAAGGAGATTGTAACTCATCCAGTTTCTCAATGAGTCTCGTAAACGTCTGGCGATTGTAGACTGTGAACATATTTTCTGATTTTTTTTCGCTTCGGCCATGTCCGTGTGTTGAAATTGCAACTGCTGTGCACGCACTGCTGACTTCAACAGCTCGGTTCAAGAGCATTTTTTTAACAGCTCACCATTTTAGTATTCCTTCCATAGTTCTTTACAGCAATTTTTACAGCCCTTTACAGCAGTTTGCAGAACTAATGACACTATCTAAAAATAAATGAAAGAAGAGCAGTTTTGAGGTGCCAGATTGCCGAGATCATTTCTCATCCAATTCTCAGCCGATTTCCCCGAGAGTAGGCGCATTCGAGAGCGAGTAAGTGGCGCTTTCATATTTTACCCTACTCACCAGGTAAATTACGTAATTCAACTGTTCCAAAAATCTAGCTGTCTTGTTTGAACCAAACACGGCGACGGCCGTTTCTACGTCAATAGAGCGCCAATTCAGATCAATCCGAGTGATTCTCATAGCTGTGATAAAGGCAACACTCTGTGATATACTATATTTTGGTTCGTCCTCGAGACAACCTGCTAGGAATGGATATTCAATTCCAATCAGTAAATCCATTCTTGTGGGTGTCCATCTTGTGTGTTTCATTCAACAGCAGTGGAATATGGGTTACCTTGATGTAAGCTTTCAGAATCACCTGGATTCATGTGAATTGGTTGCCTGGTGATGAAGAAACGGCTGTTGCCGCCTCTGGTTCAAACCAGACAGCCGGAATTTTGGGACATTCGAACGACATAATGTACCTGGTGAGTATGGTACGATATGAAAGCCTCGCTTATCCGCTTTCGAATGCTCCCACTCTCAACAAAATCCGATCGGAATTGAGCAAGAAATGAGCGCGGAAAGTCGGCACATTAAAAGTGTTCTTATTATTCTATTTTTGGGTAGTGTCATTAGTTTTGCAAACAGCTGTAAAGTATACATGTTTGAATGAATTCCCCGCACGTTTGGAACAGGTTCACTGCTTATTTGGAATCTCCAACTTGAGATCCAACACCGTGCTCGCCTTTCAGGGGTTTCTACCCCTATGACTGTGACACTGAAACACACCCTTTACTTGCCAACTAGTAACTACCCCTGACGATCTTCCTACTAATTTTCTGCGTCATTTAGAGGGTCAAAACAGTGGCTATGTCCCTGGCTGTGTCCATGGTCATCTGTTTTGACCTTTGGAACGGGGCGGAAAACTAGTAGGCAAATCTATAGGAATATACTCCGGGGTACTCCGGGCGTCGTGGCATAGCCACCCGTGGCTGGGCAGAGTATAGCAACACCGGTGTGTATAACAGAGCTAGTTGGCAAATCTCTAGGCCCAGGGAGGTCAGTAAAAAGTACTCAACGCTGAGTCTGCGGAAGATGGATTCAAAAATTCGTGATGGAAACTATCATGGCGAGTGAGAGGAGGTAACAATGAATGAATGAGCGACGATACGGGCAGCAAGGCTGACAATCGAACAGAAGGTTCGAGTGCGGTAACACGTGTGAAGCGACATACGAATTGAGCTCGGGGATGCAGGGCAAATCTTGTAAAGGATGTAGGCGCCGCGACGAACGAAACGGAAGGGGCAATATCAGACATAATTCAGGGTTTGCGCTAGATGGGCTTGGGCCGCTTGAGGGCCGCTGTGGGGGGCCTTTGCATCGGGAGATTGAGTAGTCTTGCGCCTATCTGTATTCACTGAGCCCTTCATCGTCTAGTCAACAGATAGTCGGTGGGACGGAGAGTCTAAACTCGAACTGTTACTCGATCCTTACGTTAATATATGTAGATGGCATTCTCTATGCAAGAAAGAGCCGTGGAATAACTGGAATTCCCAACCCGCACTTGATGAGAGGACACTGAGAGTTTTTTGGTTTCAAGGATGGTTTCGGTTCTTCAAGCCGCTTAAAAGGTGAACTCCGAACGTTGGATACTGTTGTACCGTAATCGATTTTTTTGCACAGGAGTGATAGAGCGACCCAAAGATCGCTCGGTCGACCTGTTCACATTGACCAGAAAAATGGGCTCCGTGTAAAATTAGGGTGATTCACAGTAGCCCTTTTTTGTGCCCTTTTTTGCTCCTTTTAATGTACCAATTTTAGCAGATAACGCAACCGAGTGAGCTATAAAATCCAGAAAATTTCACCCCAGTCCTTTTTGACCATTTGAGTATGCCGTCTTTCAGCAACGATAGGAGCACACAGACGGCATGAAATTGAGAAATGGAGCCAAAAAGGGAGGGGGCGAAAATGGGTAAAAAAAGAGAGCAGAAAAACGGAACGTTAATAGTAGCCTTTTCCCCCCCCCCCTTTTTTCTTCTGAATTCATCCAATATCGCATGTTGGATATAGATTTTCTTTTGGATTTGCACCCTTTTTGTATGTGGAAATTGAAAAGGGAAAAAAAACCCCGCCGGAGAAAAACGGAGGGAATACAAAAAAAGAAGAAAAAAGAGAGCGAAAAAGGGAAGACAAAAGGCTACTGTGAACGACCCTATTGGGTTCTACTGCGACTGCCACAGAGTCGATTAAAATTGGAATCGAATCCCAGTGAAGAAGTTCAATAGAGGATTGGAAAAATAAAAAGTATCTGAAGTCCGCTGGGAAACATACAGAATACAGAGAGGTTGTCGCGATGGGGGCGGCACCCCATTTTATTCACTGTCAATTGTTATAATCGAGCTTGGAGTCCGCGTTGAAATTTGACTGACACTGGATCATGGCAATTTTCACCGAAAGATATTGCACCAAAGATCGACGGCCACAAATACAATGCCAGCTCGGGTTCAAACCAACACTTTTATAATAATATAATTCACCTGTGTGTGGCTCGAATATGCGCGGACGCGAGGCCAAAGTATGAGTCGTAGCTGGAGATGGATAAATGGAAGGAAAATGCAGAGCACTGTAAAGTCAGCAAGTAACCCAGAGAAACATAGTCGTCGTAGGGCTAGGCCAAGGTGGTTAGCGCATTTGCTGCTTATCACAATATCATAATCATTTCTGTTTGCTAATTTACCCCGCTTGACTAGGTTCATGGCCAGCTTGCCTGTGCATGGGAAAAAGTAGGTGGCGAGCACTCGGCCGGCGATTGAGCAGCATCCAAAGTGCCCGCCACAATTGCTGCCCTTGGTTTAGCCCAATAAAAGGTTCTGTGCAGACACAGGATAGGCAAGCCAAGACCAAATAGTATCAAAACCCAACCAAGACCACTTGTCGTACCTGACCTAGCAGCTTGAAGAATTTAAGGTTTGCGCAATTCAATGTGCAAAGGGCTTTATCACAGATAGCTGGCCAGACAGCGTAGAAAATGTCTAGTACAGTAGACCCCGTAATTTGCAAAGACACGGCTCATGAACAACCTTGGAACAGCATGAGTACCCAACCACAGCCAGACAACCAGGAAGGAATGCGAAGGATCGAGAACCTCTGCATAAGCAAGATTATCAGGCTGGTAACAGCAATCATCGGCACACCAAAAACGGCTGGGGTAAGCCGAAAGCATTTGGCAGCGAAAGAAGGTGATTACGCAAAAAACCGCTGACAAACATGTGATGCACGGCCAAAATCTAAAAATCATGCGCCCTGTAAGACCCAGTAACTTACGTTAACGGGAATGGCCATGGGAAAAAAGGAGGCCTAATTCGGCAAGCTTGGAACGTGTTTGAGAACAAAATCCCAAATTGAGGTGATTCCAAACAAGTGCATACGAAATCAGGGCATCTGCTTAAGATACGAGTAATCTCCGGGCTGGGTGGAAATGCCGCGCGTGCCGCGCGACTGCCGCGCACTGACGCGGCAGTGCGGGGAAATGAGGCGGCAGTGGCGCGGCACTGACGCGGCGGTGGCTGTGTTATTGCCGCGGCAAAGGGGTGAAGTGCCGCGCCGCGTTTAACTCGTTCCACAGGCCCTTTCTGACCATAATTCAAGCTGGCCCAAGGTTTTGTACTCTCAATATATTGTCTGTACTGTTCAAACCCGGTCCAAACGTTAGAACTATTGAATCTTCAAGTACCCCAATATTATGACTAGGCTTTCATTAGATCTTGGTTAACCGACCAATTTCTGGGCGGAAGATCACAGGATTAATGGTAGGGTCCTTAATTATGACTCAGAGCATCGGTGAAAGGTAAATATGGCCACATTTGACCTCTTGGGTTTCAGAATGCCGGTGGACATAGGAGATCAGCAGAACCTGAGCCAACCCCCGATTTTGGACTAAATCTTGGTTTTTCGAGCCAGTTTCTTCTTCGGATATCATGGAATTGGCGTTCTGGGTTTCACAAAACATGACACAGGGGCGGAGTAAACCTGGAAGCCAAGCCAGTCCTATCAAATGACGGTGTGCAAGTTGTAGCAAGCCTGCTTGCAGGCGTGTTAAACAGAAGCTGACTCCCTTGTCGAGCTTCTGTTGTAGTAACGTGTTTGATTTAGGGTTTAACATACTCGACAGATCTGGGCCCTTGGTATCATTAGAATATTGCTGGTCTAATGTCCAAAGTGTGCTCTTATAGTAAATGACATGTAAACATATCAAAGATCACTTTCAGCCTCCAGTTTCACTGCAACTTCCCATAGGTGGCACCGACAACCCGTGCGATCCGCACGACATAGGTACTCATAAGCCTGCAGAGTAGCTAACTGGATACTGCTACTGCTGAGGCATCCAACGGCAGTGTGCACAGATACGTAACCAAACTTTCCCTTATTCTCCTGTTGAATGGAACCCCTACAATAAATTTGGCCTGCAGAGTGAAGATGAATATAAGAAGAATACAGTGACTTAACTTCCCTGCTCATTCCATATACGAGATTAATATTATACCCTTGAAATACTCCGGGAAGGCTGAATCTTGACCAATCTTAGGTCATTCATTTGGTCCTGGAGAGGTATCCAGAAGAACGTCTCTGACTTGTGGATCTCAACGTCATTTGACTGTGGCTGGTACTACAGTGGAAGGGTGCTGCTGTGCAGGACTGCGGTGACCCAGCTACATATTTCCTTTTTCCTCTGGTGCGCCCCTCACACGACACACACACCTTAAAATGGGGGGTGAACCGAGAAATCGATTCCAGATGTTGAACGGAGTTCTCCAAGTGACTATTTCCCCCTTCACTTCCTCCTTTCAAGACTTCAAACAATGTTTCAGGTTCAACCGTGAGAGATCACTGAGGTTTACCACGCCTCTCATCATCAAAAAGTCTTTCCCAAAAGCCAGTTGCAGAATTGTCTGAAATACAGATTAATCGTCTGAATGCAATAAAGCTATGTGACAGGACTGGTCACATATTGACTGCCTTTGAGTTCTCTCATACCGCCGCACTGCCGCACTGGAACGGCCACGCGAATGCTGCAGGATCCTCTTTCAAGTTTCCATAGGTATGAATCCAACTAAATAACTGTCGCCAATGTTGAATACACTTTAGCTGCATAACAGACAATAGGCGATTCCCATTGATGTGCAGTGTCGTAGTATTAATGTGCAATGAATGCGGGACACCGTATGGATGACGAGGCAATCCCACGAACCAGGGCGTAAATAGAGTAGAGATGAATTGTGCGGGCTATGGTTAGAACATTACCTCGAGAACACAGCACTTATAGTTGAACATGATGCGAAAAATATAGTCAATCTTAGCCAATACATGTCACGTGCCCAGTCCTGAATGTCCCTCTGGAACTCAAATATTTACTGGAAGGTCAGGTCCTGTAGCTGTGTCCACTGGAACAATGGTTTTTCACACATAAATCCACTCAAATGCACAATTAGTCTGTGCATTGAGTCTCAGGTGGGGTGCTGTTGAACGCTGCTGCGAATTAGACTGCTATACTGCAAAATGGGCGAGCCCCTTCAGCGAAGATCGCTGCCTAAATCTGGATTGGCTGTTGCTCCCCTCAGCGTAGACCTCAATATTAATGGCATGATGTGATGTTCCAGAGGATTTCTAGTTGACCCGTTTGAACCATGAGAACCCACAATCTGATCAACCGTGCTCTCGAGTTGATGTAACCAACCTTCATTTCATGCTCCAGTTACATTTCCACTGACAAAGGAATGGCCAGGAGGTCGAGTGACGTGGTATTGCGGGGGTTTCCGGTCAATTTTTGACAAATCAGTAACAGACTGCGAGGTTCCCCGAGAGTCACCGATTAAAATGGTACCTGTACATTGAGCAATTATTCGACTGTCCTTGGAATCCAGCTTGGTGATTTGTTTAAAAAGATGCCGCCGGAGACTTCTAATACAATTTAATTCACATCTTTAATTTTTGTGAATACTAGATTCATTTAATTCAATCTCTCTGAATGCGCACGACCTCTAAGCCAATGTCCGACTCAACTCGATCAGAACTCGAATCAACTTGCCTGATCGAGTTGAGACGAGTTGGCCGCATTGCCTCGGCTCACCTCAATCTGCGGCAACACTGCCTTGGTGATCTCCGATCCACATCCTCGCTCGGAACACTGTCACTGATATATGTCCTCCCCCACGGAGATGGGCCAGTTCACCACGCACCCAGAGCGCTCACCGTATCAAAATCGACGTACTCTGTGATCCGAGGCAAGTTTCGGACTCTTCGCCATCATTCAGGATTGTACTGTTGAAGACCAATCAATATATATCAGCTCTCCTCATCTTGATGTTCAGGATACATGCAACCAACCCGCAGGTCTGAAAGGATGCCAGCCGAGTATCGCAGCGGAGCCGCGGACCTCAGATTTTCTGGAGGGCTACCTGGACACCTATCCGAGAGTACAACACTCCTCTCCTCTAATCAGGGTTGAACCAAAATTATACTGCTCTCAACTTCAATCATTCACCCGAATTTTATGTGTTGATCTATCAGAACGAACCATTTCATGGATTATTGGGAAGTGAAGTTGGACCACATCCCACCAGCTGGAGACAATCAGCTGAGCAACGGCGGTCGCAACTGAAGAGTGCCGGTAAAATGCCGCGGAATTGCTGTGCATGTTCTGCTCACTCAATTTGACTTGGGCTGCTCAGGCTATGGTCTGCAAGTGGTTTAGCAGATTGTTTGTATAGCAAGAGCTTGTGGCCGTATTCAATCTGAACAGTGAAACTCGGGGATATTCGATATAATATATACACGTAACGCACATAATGCAGCACTATCCCACCTGGAGTTCAAAATGACTCCCATTCAGCGTGCACTATCGCGAGGTCATAGTACAAGAAATGCCCAGAATCAATTTGTTCAATAAAGACCACTATTTTCAAACATGGTTTCATGGTATCTGAACTAAAGAATGTTGAAAGCCATATAAGATATTCAGTCCAGTCGACTGGTCCTTAATTCAAAGTCAAGACAACTTTGTGATTTGTCTCCGCATCAATCTGAGCTGAGGGGACACTACCGCGCACTGGCGCGGCGCTGCGGGGAATTGCCGCGGCAGTGCGGGGAATTGACGAGGCATTGCGGGGAACTGCCGCGGTACTGCGGGGAACGGACGCAGCACTGCGGGGAACTGACGCGGCATTGCCGAGGCGTTGACGCGGCAGTGCGGGGATGTGACGCGGTGTTGCGGGGATGTGAGGGGATAAGTGTCGCACAGACCTTGGTATATTGTGGGTATTCTGAGTTAATTAAAGTTCTTGAAAAGTGAGTTGACCATTCTGACAATACAACAGCCAGGTCTGACTTCATTTGTGAAGCAAAGTCACAACCTCCTGCCCTTTATTAGAAGTCCTTTGGCCAGAGGACTCTTCAGATTGATATCCTTAGGTATTATATATGCTTGCACAGTATTTTGATCGCTACTGGGGCGGGAGTTCATGGTTGGAATCTATCTTGGCATGATTCCGACATATGGTTGAAATTTTAGCTAAAAGACATATTTAATTGTAGGAACATCCCCCTCACTGGATTTTAGCTTCCCAACATGCTGTGGAAGGAGATAAATACTGCGCGGCACTTCGCCCCCGCCGCGGCAAATGCACAGCCACCGCCGCGTCAGTTCCCCGCAGTGCCGCGTCAATTCCCCGCAGTGCCGCGGCAGTCGCGGCATTTTCTCCGGGCCCGTAATCTCCGATCACCGCCCATAGCGAATTCTCCCATTATTGGCAACTTTTCCTCCACGCTTAGAGTCTTCTTGAGTTCGTCTTTTTGGACTGAGAATTCGCCGTTCACTAGCACATGATTTAACGTGATCTTACAAACCCAGGGATCCATGCCGAAATGACAGACTATTTATTGCAGGGAGCTTCTCGTACGGTATCCGTTCCCTGCCAATGTTAGGTGGCGCTCTGGTAACTCTCGCATATCTCGCTCCGTGCTTTTGCAAGGTCTACGAGGATGTCGCCCAGCTCCCGGGCCTTTCGTATGACTTTATTGTCGCCGGTGGTATGGCTTCTTTCTTCCATGCGACTTTATTTGACGCGGTTAAGGTGGAACCGCTGGACTCGTTGTTGCCAATCGGTTGACTGAGAACCCAAAGTTCAAGGTATTAGTACTCGAAGCAGGCGTCTCGTTAGTATTTACAGTCTTTTCATTCGCATTTTGTTGACTCCCGCAAGGAATGTTGGCGTTCTGGATTCCGAGATCCCATTTCTCGTTGGCAATCTGTTCGGACCAACCGTTTATGAATGGAGTAAATTTTACGCCTGTTTCACCAGCTGCCACTGAGAAGCATCAGACTACACCACAACACCGCAATCTGGTTTGAATGGACGTGTTCTGGGCTATCCCAGAGGTTTGTCCTTAGTGAAGAGTGGGACGTCTCTGATCAGATTTTCGCCAGCGCATATGCTTGGAGGATGTAGTTCACACAGTAAGACCCCTCACCATTCCATTTCATCTACTGAAATCGAGACGAGACGGTGATAGGGCGTGCTCCCGGGCACGCGTAAAAACCACAGTTTTTATTCATTTTTGAACTATCTTACGGGACTATGTGAGGCTTGGGAACAGAGCGTACACTCACCTCGGAGTGGTAGGCTACGCTGTTGACAGTCGAAAGTCAGCGGGCCACTCGGAATAACGGCTTAACAATGACTCTAACCAAGTCAAAGTTCTGCTAATTAAACCACAACCGTTGAGCTCCGGGAAGTAGCTAAACACTACTTCTTTGAGTACTAGAAGCGAACAAGAGGAATTATTGAAGTCTTAGAGTTGGCCGCTGATGCGGAGAGCCATACAGAACTATGGAACACAACTGATACTGATAAGTACGAGTCAGCGGGCGACTCTTGCATCCTAACGAATGCATTAGTTCAACCGCGGGAGACGACTACTAACTAAAGATGTGATATGACAGAACCTGTCAGAGTCGGCGGGCGATTTTCTTAAAGGGTATATTGACCCATGAGGGTCGCCGGGCGACGTCTGACACATTGATTGATATTATGAATGCTTCGGGGATTCTTTCCCCGGCGACTACTTGATATAAACACTACCTTTTGGAGTGGCCCGCTGACTGCGGTACCACTCCGGGCGACTTGGAATGAGATGAAGGAACTCTTTAAAAAGGACTTAACAGTCGCCCGCTGAACCAGACAGAGTCAGCGGGAGAGTTTCTGGTTAATCACGAGATGATACAAAAGTGTTGCAGTTGCCTAGACAATGAGCACGCCATAGCACACCATGAAGGTGTGGCCGGGGGAACCATGTGGTGTATCTCCGGGAGAAGGACTTTATACCCACGGAAGTGAATACCTCATTTTCTATTGGTTCATAACCTCCCGGGGACCACGTTGGTCTCTGTTCCGAAAGTTTCCTTTTATCTCCTTTCATGCTCCCCAGTTTGTATAAAAAGCCTAGTAAAATACTTGTAACAGTAGTAGACTATCCCCCGGGAAAAGGGCAATATAGTGGACTCAGAGAATTGAACAGACAGAAATCAGTCAGATATCAGAAAGATTCGATATAGTTGGAGAAGCCTACGTGAGCTTGCAGCCGTCAGTTATAAGTGCACCGTCATCGCGAGACGCATTGCCCGCTGACCGCCGGCCGTTCAACCCTACCCTCCATTGAGAGCGTAGGTTCTAGAGTGGAAGACGCCCCGCTGAATCGGTTCACCCGTCGACGTACCCCGCGTTGGTTGAGGTCGGCCGCTGACGCTGAACACTGCTGGTTTCTCGAAGTCAATTACTCCGGGCCACGCACTAGCCTTGTCGAAATCAGAATTGTCGTCCCCCGGTGACTCTGCTATAGAATTAGCGTTCATCCACACTATTGAAAAGTGAACACATCTTGAAGGGTTTCTTAATCCTACTTCCCCGAACACACACACACGAGTATTGAGATTTGGAGTTTGTGATTGATATTAGATTTTGGATTTGTTGGGTTATAGTGATTCCTTCGCTCCCGCTCACTTATTTGGATCTTTTGATTTCATGGCTGCACCCCAGTGCACCGTTTCAACGGCATGGTCTACAGCCGCGGGAGCGCCGATGATTTCAATAGGTACGCGGACCTGACGGGCGAACCCGGTTGGTCGTGGGACCATATCCTTCCGTATTTCTTCAAGGTAGGCTTCTGCTTTGATCTTCTCCTAATAAAATAATAGTATCATTCAGAATGAAAATTTTTCTGCGCCAGCGGACCATCACAACATCCAAGGGCAATTTGACCCCTCTGTACACAGTACGAAGGGAGTCACCTCTGTCAGCCTGCCTGGGTTCGACTGGCCCATTTTTTATCACAAGGTTCTGCAAACTACAAAAGAGCTCCCGGAAGAGTTCCCGTTTAATCTTGACACGAATTCTGGCAAGCCTTTGGGCCTCGGTATGTGCGTACGGAGCGCATGTCGCTGGAACTTACGTTGCTTCAGGGTGGCGACAATCCACAATCGGGGACGGAACGCGGAGCAGTTCTGCAACATCTTATCTGGCTCCCGAATTTATACAACGTGAAAACTTGCACGTCCTGGTACACGCCCAGGTATCTCAGCTGGTGGACCCTAGCAACGTTGCTGGTAAAGTAGTTTTTGGTGGTGTCCGATTCTCACAGGGTACCGAATCAATGTTTCTCATGTTGCCAATATCAGTTGACCAAATGGCACAGGAGCGTCTCAATTCACTGCGAAGGCCACGAAAGAAATCATACTTTCAGCGGGAACTGTCGGGACTCCAAATATTCTTATGCACTCAGGCATCGGTGACCAGACCATTCTAAAACCACTAGGAATTCCAACCATCCTTAACCTTCCCAGCGTTGGAAAAGGCGTCCAAGACCATCCATTCTTCTCAGCAGTCTGGTCGGTCAACTTGACGCAGACCCTGGAGTCGATAACTCAGAACACGACCCGATTTGACGAGGCTTTTGCGGAATGGAATAAATCTCATACAGGGCCCTTCGCGATGTTAGGACCTACTCATATTGCCTGGCTTCGCTTGGACCCCAACTCTTCCATCTTTGAGAATTTTACCGATCCCTCAGCTGGCCAGGATACTCCCCACATTGAGTTGTCCTTTTCGGTCCGTGTAACTAGGGGTTCAGACATGGATATCTCATTAATTTAAACCCATAGCCGGGCATAGGACTAGCCCCCTTAACAAGTCCAGGGAATTTCCTGACCATTGGGGTGGTTGCAGTAACTCCAATTAGCCGTAAGTACGCACGTTGTTAACAACAATACTTTAGAAAGACTCTCACTTTCTTTCCAGGTGGATCTATCACAATCAATAGCAGCAATCCCTTCGATCCTCCTGCTATCGACCTCGGAATGCTCCAGAGCGACTTCGACCTTTTCACTTTGCGTGAGGCTCTCAAAAGCGCGCAGAGATTCTTCAAAGCGCCAGCCTGGCAGGACGTCATCATCGGCCCGACCCAAAATCTGGAAAACATCACCACCGATGCTCTTGACGCATTCATACGAAATGCGGTAACACCGAGCTCTCATCTTGTTGGTAGTGCGGTGATGTCAGCGCGAGATGCTGAGGATGGAGTGGTGAACCCAGACCTGCTCGTCAAAGGCGCGCGAGCGCTGAGAATCATCGACGCTTCTGTTTTTGTGAGTCAACAATCCCCATTGCATTTCCCCGTATTAACCATCAAGATGAAGCCCATAATACCGAGTGCGCATACCCAAGCAGCGACGTATGCCGTTGCGGAGAGAGCAGCGGACTTGATAAAACAAAGGTGGATGTAGTGCCAGAGACTTATGGTGCTCTCCTTTCTCGATCTTTTGTGTTGATTTTGTGTTCCATTAAGCAGAGGTCTTTTGGCTAGAGTGCGAGAAATGGTCCTCCAACGGTAATCTATCTACTTGAATTGCGGTAAATTTCAACATCGGACCACATGGCTTTGATTCAACTTCACTTTCGCCACGCTGTTTGAAGCTTCTGCGCAAACAAACCATCCATATTGGTCCCTTCAATTACTGAGTATGAATATTCTAATCTACGGAAACAAGCGAAGGTTCATAAACTACATCCACTGTCGTATGATCAGGTCCGCCCCTCTTTCCGGGATAGCGGACGTCGACGCTTGCGTATGTCCACTAGGTACGAGGTGCATCACCGAAGCATCAATCACCCGTATCCCGGGGGCACCTTTAAGCAGTAGCCTGATCTGGATCGACCACACCCCACGTTGCGTTTTTTGGAGACATCCCTGTGTCTCCCACCGGCCAAAACATCTTTGCGCGCAATGTCGCCCCTCACACCGTTCGCAGGCGCTCTCGTAACATGCAATAATGCAATTAGATCCGAGTAGGAGGTCGACATGGCTCTCATTAAGTAATACTCCGTGATATCTGGCGCCAGACAGGTAAAAGATATATTCGGTCGGCGTCCGGTGTTACGGAATATTGGGTCTTTCAAGGGAGAAAACAGGACCGCCTACTGTAAACTTACCGGAACACTTAAAAGCCGGGCTGGTCAATGCTGGGATTGAACACATTTCTTTGGCTCGGACAAACACCGTACACTTGACATGGGATTCATCTCAAAGTCTTGAGTCCAAACAAATCACAGCCCACTGCGAATTTGCCCATTATTGGGAAGAAATCCTCCACGTTCAGTGGTAGGTGGCCGCTTTAAACGCACAAACTTACTGTTTGGTTTAGATGTTTTATTACCCCGTTTTAAACCTTTCCAATCTTTCTTATTTTCTTTAGCCTGCTCGTCTTCTACAGAGCGATAATGAGTGTGGATATTAGAGCGTAAGATCAAATCATCTACGTCATTGCAGAAGTTCTGATGCCAATCGGCGATCGCCGTACAACGTCGACAATCATTACAACCACCGGCTAAGCATTCGGGAGGTGGTGGAAAAGGAAATGTTTGCGTAGGAAGACAGTAAGTAGGAGCGCTTGAAGTTGGATCTTTTATCTTAGACGCCTCAGCTTTCACTTTTGCTGAAACCTCTTCCTTAGACCCACCATAAAATTCAGCTTGATGGTGCCCTCAAGATAGGCTATCAACTTTTGTCTGAAGTGAGAATCGTCCGACATTATTCTATCTCGTATTTCCTGTGGAGACATTGAGTTCATGACCCAAATTAACGCGTGGAGATGAAGTGTGAGTCTACCTTGCTGCTCGACGGTAGCATAAAAGGCTTCTGTGTGACCAAATACGCCTCGCTGTTCATTTAGCCAACCAAGAACGTCTGATATAAATGTTTCTACCATGAATTTGAAAAATCTGGCTGCAGCAACTGGGTTCTTCGACATCAACAAATTACGCTCTTCAGAAGAACATGTTTCCGGGTGGTAAATGGTATCAGT
This sequence comes from Mycena leptocephala, assembly GCA_029378395.1. Classification (NCBI taxonomy): domain Eukaryota; kingdom Fungi; phylum Basidiomycota; class Agaricomycetes; order Agaricales; family Mycenaceae; genus Mycena; species Mycena leptocephala. The sequence continues at coordinate 594,853 of JARJLF010000034.1, forward strand.
TTGCGCATAATAAATTGCAAGCGGGTGATGTAAATCTGACCAAGCTGCCGTGACAAACCATGTTGGAGCATTGAAGAAAGCAGTAGTGGACCAAATTTCATTGCGCATATTTTTTTTTGAACTTATAGACCCCATCACATGGCCTCCTACGTGATCAAGATCACGCAATACGTCAAAGCATACCTTCTCTGCTTCTGTCGTAGGAACGACATGTTCTCCCTTGACCATACGGTTTGCAATGTTTTCGGCCACGTTTGGATCCACCGACCTCAACCGACGTGCGATCACATGAAATCCCGACCTATTAGCAACGAGCTTGCTTCCCACAGACGATCCCTTCATTTGTTCGTGGTTAAATGCAACCATAGGAAAGTATGTGTCCATCTGAAAACGTTTATCGTGATACAGAAGCAAACATCGTTTACGTACTAAATCTGCTTGCTTGTGATTATGTTCTGGATGACCTATTCCCCCCTTTCCGTAGGGAAACAGCCAAGGAAACATTCCCGGATACACTTCAACATTGTTGTACATGCTTTCGGGCTTTTCGGATCTGCCCACTCCTAATATTTTGCCGTCTCTCATCAAATGTTGCAAAGCTACGTGCTTGATTGTGGTCATAGAGGCGGCCGCATACTCCTCACTTGTAAGTCCGTGAACCGCAAATGTACACTTACCAGAAACTGTTCCTTGTTCTTCTAGATCATCATTGACTGCGGTAGCACCCTGAGGTACGGAATCTACGACTTGGCGTTGAGATTTTCTGTAGTCAACAACCACCGGAATTCCTCTCTCAGGGTAGGACATTAAATTTTCCTCTGATATTTCGAGATCCTTGTAGCCTTCGTGATTCAATTTCAGCCAATCCAACATGTCAGCGACTTTCTTTCTGCTGACGAGCATGGGCGTCCTAGTCTCCCGCAGTCAGACTCTACAAATTTTATGATAGTCGATAAAACTTTATATAGAGTCTGATTTTATTGGCATAGCCGAAGCCGCAAGGTGATGTTCCCACGCTCCCAATCAGGAAAGCCCGTCGTTTCCTACTTACTTCCACCTGTATTCTTGGCCCTTGGAGCTCTATGGCTACAGAATTTACCTTTATAGATTCCTTTACACCCCAGAATAGCTTCTCGAATGCTTCTCTCGACGAAAACCTCCATCCACAGCTTTTTAGCTCTGCTCACGCCTCCGCTGTATACCACCATATCTCCGCGCCCTCATCGCTTTTAACGCCTCGAATGACACCCGCATCAAGTTCTTCTTTCAGCCACCCATATTATTTACCTTCACCTGCATCTCCACCACCCACACATCATACACCCAGCGATGTTTTCTCGCAATCGCGGTTCGACGAGTCCAGCGCTGGATACACTACCTTTTTCGACACTCTTCGTCCCACCCCTGTGGTAAATTTACCCCCGACGTCCTATGAAGAGATGTGGAAGTCACAGACATTCCAACCCAGCACTTCACCGATTGAATCTATTGACAATATTTTAACGCAGCCACCACCTCCTGCCCACTGCATCTTTGCTCGCATGAGAGATGCTTCAAACTCCAATCATTCACCTGCAGCAACTTCCATTCCCACCCTCATGTCTCGCGTCATGGATGTACTTCCAAACTTTGGACAGTTTACGACTTCTGACGACTTCACCCACGACTTCACTATGGATATGTCCGTGGAAACTCCATCCCAAAAACGAAAGAATCGCTCCTCCAATAATCCCCTTGATATCCCGAGTCCACGGGCAAAAGCTCCCAAGCGCCCTAAGCCCGCTCTTGATGTGGAGGCAAAGCTGAAAAAAGCGTTTGATCTCTTCGACGAGCTGGACTGGACAGTCACTGCGTTCAGACCCTCCCGTAGGCACAGGTCTGCCAGATCCTGATAGGCAGATGTGTAGGCAGACCAGTGTGCCGACCCTTGCCCATCCATCTGCCCATCCTGGCTGAGGTTGGTCTAGGTATTCCCACTGGATTAGGCACACATAGACTCACGTGGGCCAATGAGCCTAGCTAAGCCTAGTTAGCCAAATTCAAAATCTGACATGGTTTGTACCCGTCCAGCGATTCCAACCAACACCAACCTAGACCCAGGTCGGCCAAGGTTGACCAAGGTTGGCCAAGATAGACACACCACTGTGGGCGAAGATCTACCAAGGTGGGCAGGCTTTGCCTCGGTAGGGATGCTAGACCAATGTCGGCCAATGCATATTAGGGTAGACCAACGTCAGCTAGGGTGGGCAGTCCGTAGGCGGGGATCGGTGAAGGTGGGCACAGCTGTGCCTATGGGGGGGTCTGAATGCAGTGAGTCGGTGATTTTCTGCATCACATGTTTGCGCACAAGGATGCAGATAATGAGCCCATCCATCGATCTGCACGGCATGGAATCATCTCCCAGCGCTTTTTGTCAGGAAACACTACCCATACCGTCTCCGAAATTGTTGAAGCCTGGCTGACATCGCCCGATGGTCGTGGGTACGATGATCAGCTCATGTTTGACACAGAAACTCCGTATCTATCAATCCGCCCAGTACGGCACGCTCTCACCGCATTCGCAACTCAAATCTCGGGTGATTATCTCGAGGTGGAATCGTCCAATGCAGTGAAACCTTCGGGAGGCCTGTATGCATCGATCACCGTCCACCTGAACCGGGAACCCCTACCAATAATCTGAACATTCAGTGGGCTGACCTTGGCTCCGCGATCCCTACTGCAGCGCGGGTACTCAAAACGAATCAGCGGGTTGCCTGGCACTTCTTGAAACGAATCGCTGAGCCCAAACCCCGCTCTCGACGCGGTGTTCTGCAAATTCGAAAGTCACGTCCGCGTGAAAATGTGGGTCAAACAGCGCATTTTTATTCTTGTTAACTCAGATATGTTTGTAGGTTGTAGCGCACTGCCTCTCCGTCCTCGATTTCTGCAAGAAGGGCAAGGCCCGGCTTGAACCATTGGCACGAGGGGTTCTATATCTCTCGTCGCGTGTTCCTATCGACATCATTACAAACAATTCGCGTATCGGGACCATGCCAGCCGTAAACACGATAAAAACGGCGCTGAAAGGGTTTTCCGACCAAAAGGCCGTGATTATCCGCGCTCGCGGGCGCGATGTAACGGCCAGACAGGGACCAGATGGACGAAAGACTACCGAGATGAAGGTACTAATCTTCGACAATGTGCAGCATTTCCAAAGACAGCGTGACCTCCGCATTGGTCGAGAAAATTCCATGATTATCGGAATCGCCGCCACCTTTTTCTCATTTACTGTTGATCTCGAGGCGTTGGATTATCTCGATAAACGCAACCGTATCCTCCACAGTCGACGCCATACAATTATAGTCGATGACTTGCTCGCCCTCATAGACCAGCCACATCTGAAACGGATTGGCGTCCTCCAATTCATTGAATCTCTGTCCAATTACATTCCCGAGGCATCTGTTTACGTGAAGGAGATCGTCTTGCGCTATCGGACCCGCGCAGCAAAACTCCAAGTTCCTGCTGGAAAAATACCTGTATTTCCTCTTGCTACGAGTGGTAAAAACGAAGCGTCAATTACCGAGCTTAAAGATGCATTTCTAGATTTTTTGGAGCAGCTAGGGCAGAAGCAAGGCGACTACGATCCACGACTATTCCTCGCTGGCGGCGATGGTATGTCCTACAATAATATGCTGCTGCTGCAGAAATACCTCCAGAATCATGAGGATCCTTTCGAGAGCTTTGAATTGCTGCGCCCCGTCCTGCAATTATGGCACACTTTCTGGACGGATCTCTGTCGCATTTTTGAAACCCATTGGGGTGCACCACTGAATGATAATCCGGCTACTCTCGGCCATAGCGCAAAGAAAATCGGGCGCTCACCTCCAGCGAATCTGAAAAAGGTGGATTATTACCCAACCGCACAGCTTCTTAGCTTGGTGCATGATATGAGAATGTTGGACTGCTGGTCGTGAGTTTTATTTATTTATTTACGATTGCACGGTTTATTCAACTGATCTATTTATTACAGCATTCACTTCGGAACGGACGATATCTTTGAATATTTCGCTGAGCTCGGACGCACAAACTCACTTCCTTCCTTCGAGGATCTCGAAATTGCAGCCGAAAAGCTTTTGGAAACTTATGTATCCTCGACCTCGCGTTATCAGGTGCAGATGGATGCTCGGGACAGCGCGACGGCGTGGACCACTCGAGCACCGCTCGGATCCCCTTGGACCGCCAACATATCCCCGCCTGCTCCAGTCAAATCCAAACGCAAAAGCAAGAAAGTCACTAAATCACCGAAAAAAAAGAAAGCATCCGCCAAGCCGCAACCGGTCCCTCCATTTACCGGAGACCAGGTTGCATTTGACGACGGCACCTTCATGTATGATGCCATGATTTCGCGAGAAGCGTCAGGAGCGGCAGCACAGGGAGATGTTGGCCGAGTCTGGGAGGCATTGAAGGTATTTTTCTTGCATCTCGGTTCAATGGTTGTATTGTAATTTGATTCAAAATTGCAGACAATGCTGTTCACTTTCGCCGGCTCTTCCCATTCAAAATACCTGGGATACTTGTTGGAAATGACAGTTGACCTCGAGCTAGAGTCCAACACATTTCTTACAGCCGATGTCAGTACCGAGGGCGCGGATCGAAATTTTTATGTTTTGGGATGTTTCCAAAGAATTCCCTATATCTCTGTTAGTTCTTCACCAATTCACATAAAAACTAAATAGATCTACTCAGCTAATCCATGCACAATTAGTAATAGAGAGGAACTTGCGAAAATATTACATATTAGGTAAGTTCTGTTTTGGGACTGTTTTGGGACTGAATACCGTCTAGCGTGGTGAGAACATTCCCCAGTGACCTAGAATTTTGGGAGGGACAACGTGTATATGTTGTGAAACGAGTGATAGAGCCAGAACTATATGAAATGTCCAGATGAATGTGATCTTGGCAATATCTCTGAAAGCCAAAAACTGCCAAATGTTTTCACTGGAACTAGAAGGACTGTAACTAAATTATCCTCATTTCTGGCTCTATAACATGTTTTATCAGGTATGCATGTTGTCTCTCCCAAAACTTTAGGTCACTGGGACATGTTCTCACCATGCTAGACGTTATTCAGTCCAAAAACAGCCCCAAAACAGAACTTACCTAATACGTAATATTTTCGCAAGTTCCTCTCTATCACTAATTGTGCATGAATTAGCTGAGTAGATCTATTTAGTTTTTATGTGAATTGGTGAAGAACTAACAGAGATATAGGGAATTCTTTGGAAACATCCCAAAACATAAAAATTTCGATCCGCGCCCTCGGTACTGACATCGGCTGTAAATGTGCCACACTGATGTCGATGATTATCAATCCAGATGATGACGACGAAGGAAACTGGAAGCCCTGTGACATCTTCCAAGAATTATTGAACCGTTGCATCGACCCGGTTGTCCAGCGAAAGGACACCGACTACGGCTCGTACCATGTGCGGAATGTCTGGTCTCGCAACATCAAGGACATCTACAATCTCAAGGCCGATTTCCGGGCGGCGATTGGCCTTTCCAAACGTACAGGACGACACAGGAAACCGCACGAGCGACCCGAGGTGAAAATATTATTACAAGAATACCGACAGGCGGAGCTACATAAACGACGTCCAGGGCGTACATTCTCCGACGGCCGCAACGTTGACAATTTTCAGACAGGAATAAAAGTCCTCGAGGCCGGTGCACTCAAAAAATGGGCAAAACGGACGACAAACAGTCGGATTCGGCAATTTCAGCGTCCGGATACGCAGTCTACGAATGTTCCTGAAGAAGAATCTGATTCCGAGCATGAATCTGATTGGTCGGATGAGTCGGATGAAGATGGTAACTCGGAGCCGATGACGCTCGGGGACATGACTTACGAGGATGGGAGATTTGTGATTGAAGTTGCTGGCGATGAAGATGACGATATAGTGGTGGCGCTGCGTGGGGACGACGAGGATAGCGACACTGATGGCTCTGTGTGATTCATTTATTTCTATTTTTTTTTGGTCCGGCTTCGAGTAGTGTAACGCCGAGCAGTAGGAGAGATTAGAGGTGCAGTGCTGGAGGTCAACCCGTTAGATTGATTGACGATTGAACAATGCGAGCATCACAAACCTTGGAACCGGGTTGGCGGGTGCCCGCTGGGCTTGGGAGTTTATCACTGTGGCCGTCACATCTCTGGAGATGCACGTCAGCCTGGCAAGACAAGTGAAATTGCACGGACCTTAACCCTTGCACAAAGGTATCTGTCATTATGACATCGCCATCCTCGTCTTCTGAATCAGCAGCTGCTGCGAGCAATTCCTGCACTTTCTTCAACTTCAAATTTGCTGCATTTTCGGCCTTGCGAGCAGCAGCAATTGCCGCAAACTGTGGCTTGAGCTCACGAAGCACCTCCAAAGTTCGTGGGGCATACCCATCGAGATACCGAGAGCTGCGGATGAAGACGGAGATTTTATCGACAGAATCTAGAAGGATGTAGTTATCCAAGATAGATGCAATGATGGTGTCGGAAAGAAAGACGGATGGAGGGAACATCCACTGCTTCGTTCGATTCGAGTTTCTCCAGATTTCAAGACGAAATTGAATCAAGCGTTCCAATCCATGAGCTTTCTGTAGTTTTGAGAGACGCTTGTTTTTGGGGATAGCTGCATTAACTGTAGACTGACGGGCTGGGCGTGCTGGGGGAGTGATATTTTCTGGAAGACAGCCGCTGCAATCACAGGGATTTTTGGGAGAATGAGGAGGATTGTCGACGCAGGAGGAGCAGGTGCATTGGGGTTCGGATATGGGGTTATTATACAGCTCGTTCTGCGCCCGAACCTTGCACTTCGCGAGGATCATTTTGGGCATGCTGAGATCCGGGGGTGTTTCACCGCTCTTCGGGACAATGCCGGCTGCGTCATCGTCGGGGATTTTCTGTGCAAGTTTACGTGTCGCAGAGGAGATATAGATTATACCTCGAGCCAGCTGTGTACCATTCTTCATCCTGTTGACGCGTCCCATCTTCTGAAAACAATCATCTGCATCTTCGATGGTTCCCATCATGACCGCATCCAGTCGCGCCAGCATTCCCACTCCAACAGACAGCGAGTCAGTGCCGATTACAGTTTGGCAATAGCCGTCGCTTCCCGGGGTTTCTTTCACCAACTCGCGAGTCTCCGCGTTGTGCGAGTCGAAATTCAAGGAATTATACATTCTAATTCGGTTAGGATTCGAGGACTTGGATTTTCGGCGCAGGTATGCGTAGACTCGAGATACGAGGGAGATGGTTTTTGGGAATATGATTGTAGGTCGGTTTTCTTCCAGGATCCAATCCAATTCGGGAAAGAGTCGCCTGAAATGGGTGAGATCAAGTCACGGAATAATAGCCGGACATCGGGACGGGCAGAGGAACGCCGAATGAGATGAAAGTCAGCCTGGTCCAAGCCGAGGAGCCTGCATATATTCTGGAATGGAGCTCCATCACGAACAGTCGCCGATGCGAGTATCCAGGGATTATGAGAACTGGACATGCGAGCGTGCACAAAGCGCATTTGCAAGAAGTCTTTCCGAAAGCTCGCTCCCCATGTATTCAATAAATGCACTTCATCGAAGCCCGTTCCACAGATGCGCGCTTGGAAAGCGTCGTCGCGCAGAGCCTTCTCGTACTCCGGGGTTTTGAGTTGCTCTGGGCCAGTGAGAAGAACATTCGGCTCGGTACGGGCTAGAAACCAAAGATCTTGATTGTGGTGTCGGCGAGCTTCACATCGTGTTTCTGCATTGATTGCGAGGGCTTTAAGGCCAAGCTTCTTCATATTTTCCTCCTGGTGTTCGTGATTCATCAGTGATTCGTGCTGCAATGGGCAGCTAACGCACCATCTCCAGCTGCAGCGGAACGGTGGGACATATAATCATAAGGCATGGATTGGATGGGAAGGTGGCAGAAGAACACAGGGAGGGGTCTTTGACAACAGCAAGGACAACGAGAATGTAGAGGATAAAGTATGAGGTTTTACCACTGCCTGTAGGTGTAATTGCGAATAAATTGTGTCCGTCAAGACTCTTGCAAACGCCTTCGAGCTGATAGTCATGAGGCACGTATGGGACCGGGGTCGCGTGGATTATGTTTCGGACGAGATCGTATCCTTCTTTCGAACTCCATTAGGGGCGGTCAGAGTAGTCGATTCTGCGGCGATTCTGATGTCGATTCTGATTTCGATTCTGTAATTATTTAAGCGTGGGAGAATCGACGAAACTCAGAATCGACATCGATTCTCGGTCGATTCTGATTCTACTTCACTTTGATCTAACATCCCATACATTTATTTTGTGACTACGATAGTGGCTGCGTAGGCTGACAAATCACTGCCTTTTTTCCACTCAGCGCACGCGCACTCTTTTGGTACTTGCTCTCCCATGCCCAAGACCCCGACTGTGCCCAAGGCCAAGGTCAAGGCTACCCCCAAGGCTGCCCCCAAGGCCAAGAGAGCCGCAGCTAGCTCAGCAAAGGCAATAAGGGCAGCCCAGATCGCTACGGCCGAAGCTCTCGAAGAAGAGGAGGAGAAAAAACCCGCTAAAAAGCGCCCCGGTCGCCCGAAGAAGGCTTCAAACCCCGAGCCTGCTGAAACCGAGCTCGACGAACTGGCTGATGGTGGGGACGAGGACGAGGATATAAAGAACCTTTTAATTGAGTGCGTACTGGATTTGCCTGATATCTCTCCGTCAATATTGACCAGGCATATACGAAGCTGGACCAATGATCTGGATCTCACTTGGACCTTGGTCACAGCTATTGAAAGCGATGAAGATACACAGAACAGTCTCTTCCCTGGTATTGGCGGTGTTAAACTGTCTGGAGGGAAACCGAAGACCCATTACTATTACAAGCTCGCGCAGACGTGCTTCGGAGAACACGAGAGGTACAAGGAGGCCTTTGCCAGAGCGACTCAACCCGCCGAGATAGCAGCCTGGTGCAATAAGATTAAGAACCGTATCGTGGCGTGCGTTCTCCAGGCTTTTGCGTACTAGTACTGATCCATCACTTCCAGATCGGTGAACAAGGCCAAGGCCGGCATCAAGGTGATGGGCGAGACGGGGGCTGGGATTGGTAGTGCAGCTGAAATCACGCCAGGGACTGCTCTGAAGACCAAGTGGGGTGAGTTATAGTCTTGGGAGCGTGCGACACACAGTTGACATCCATCGACAGATGAGATAAAGGCAGAATCCCCTTGGTTCTTTCACGTACGTACACTGATCGCGGCACGACCAAACCTCCAGCCTGTCGGACTCGGCAACAACGACAGCGAGTTTGATACCTCCATCCTTCTTCCCACCACGGATGCGAGTCGTCGAGTGCACCAGACGATACCCACGATCTGACCATGGACAGCTCTGATGACGACCTTCCTCCGATTCCCACCCTCGAATCCGCCAAACGGAAGCGTGATGCAGAGGCTGAGGAAGACGCTAAACCTGTCGTGAAAAAGAAGACCAAGCCGCAGCCATCCTTGTCTGTACCTGCCGGCCCGGCGTCAGCTGCACCTACAAAGAAGCCAACAAACGCCAAGGACCGGTTTGCTGCGACTGTATTGGCAGAAGAGGAGATGGCACAGCGGGCTTTGAGTCTGAAGAAAGAGAAGAACAGGTCTCAGAAGGAGGTGGCGCTGGCAAAGATCAAAGCAGAGAAAGATATACAGCTGGCTAAGGCGCAGGGCAAGCGGGATCAAAAGGCAGCGAAGGCGGACTTAATACGCCTTCGAATGGAGCAGGAACACCAGATCCGACTGGCGCAGATTCAAGCTCAAATGCCCGCGGGGGCGGGGGTGGGTCTGCCTTTCTCTGGTAGCGGCGGATCGTCTCACGGAAACCCTTTCTCGTTTAACGAGATGCCGAGGCTCCCCAGTGCACCATCGGATGACTCGGATTTGTTGGCTCATCTACGTACTTCGGTGGTAGCTTCTCTGGGTAATTGTGGTGCTAGTAGATATATATTTGTCTCTGTTATACTGCAAAAACTTCGTCTACGATGCCTCGAATGGATTGATATTGCTGAATTACCTAATTAGGAAATCGGAATGTCCACTAGAGTCCCCGTTCCTCTGCACGCCTCGCAGCTTGCCGCTGTCTCCTCTTTTCTTTTGAACGCAGCAACTTGGCTTTTAAAGCCTCCCGGAAGCGCTTGCCATCAGTATTACGACCGCGAATTGGCGCAGAAGCAGCGCCGCCACTGCCAGCACTATCCTCGTCATCTGTCGATAATCCCTCTGCGATGAACGGGTCAGGATTGTCGGAATCCGGATCTCCCCCGCGCTCTGCCTCCTCGCACTCCATGGCAAACGAATGGATCCCGACACATGAGGAAACCCAGTATGTCGCAATCTTGTGAGTCTTCTTATCTGAAATATTAACTCGGAGATGTTTGAGAGAGTGAAAGCGGCCTTTCAAGAAGCCGATGGAATGCTCGGATCGAATACGAAGCATCGAGACATGATTATTGAAGGTCTCATTATCTGGAAGAAGGCTCGCGGGTTTCTTGTATGGCGCTGTTAGCCAGTTGTCGAGCTGATTTAAAGCTTTAGACACGGGTTGACACGAGGAAAATAAACAGACTGTATAGGCAGAGTCAGCCCAAATCCATTCGCCATCTTCAAATATATCGGCGTGTTCTTGAAAGCAGCGTGTGTCCTTGAAAGCCAAGGAGTCATGTGTACTCCCGGTGCGGCCATAGCTGAAATCAATTATCTTAAGGTTGGGGAGATTCACAACCTGTTGCCACGTATGAGGGATATTGGTACTCTCGATGTTTGAGCACGTACCTGAATATTTAAAGAATAGTTACATTTCCTGTCAAAATAGCTTTCCCCGTACCAATTTGGACGCTCATCAAGCGGCACCAAGGTACCGTCGACGAAACACCATCCATTCCTCCATGCTTTGCATGAGTGGTTCTGTACCCAGTCTTTAGCTTTCTCCTTCTCTGTCGCCGTAGGCATGCGGACAGCAGTCTGCATAAATCCAGGGCGCAGTACGGCAGTCATGACACGGCGTGTGATGAGGTGAATGGTGCCCTTTCCCAGTCCGGCCCAATTGGCAACGGCCTGAATGCTTGCCGCATTTCCACCATGCCCAAATCGATAGAGTGCTACCGCAACTTGCTGATCCACCGGAAGCTGAGGATGATTCGAATTATTGGAGAAGATGGGGTCGTTCTCCAGAGCAGCAACCAGCTTATCAAATGTGAGGGGGCTAACACGAAGATTTTGCCGGAAATGATCTGCGCGGCCAGCTTTGAGTGCCGTGAGGACATGGTAGAGATATGATGGACCCCGAGGCAGATTATCGCGAGGCTCCTGGTAGCGGTGTTCATACATTTCTTCAATTTCATCCTGAACCCATCGACGCAGTCGTGGGCGGTGCTGTATGTCATCAAGATCATCCTCGGAATCTTCACTTTGCTCGTCATCCCCTTCAGCGCCTGAGGACCAATTCCAGTCAATCTCCGACTCAGAATCGGAAGAGTCAGAGCTGAATGAGAGGAGATCGGGCATAGGATCCGGTGTTTCTGAAGAGCTCTCAGAGCCAGATGTGCTATCCAATTCTGTCATGGACATTTGGCCGACAAGTATGTCACTTGTAAAGCGCCAGTGGGGGCCAAGAATATCGCTCCATTCAGCCTCTGAGTTGCTGTTCGAGGTACCGGTACTCTCTGAGTCACTGCTGAAGATGTCACTCGAGGTGTCCGAGCCACTTAGAGGCAAATCCAAGGTTATATCGAAAATAGGCCGCCGATCATGTCCTGCTCGGCGGGCACGGGCCGCAGCACGTCGACGTAATAGGGCACGCCTTTGGCGTCCTTTGTGGTTGCGAATGTATGACTTCAGCAGGGCTTCTGCGCGTGCAGCGCGTCGGGTGGCGAGAGGCATACAGGACAATGTACGGGATCACGAGCATAGCCACAGGATTTAATAAATTTATTGATAACGAAGCGATAGCAAGCACTGAGTGTTTTTGGGCCAAGAATCGTCGACAGAATCGCTTTGAGAAACGGGACGGTCAGAATTGAGGTCGATTCTCGCACGATTCTGATGCCAAATAAATTACAGAATCGAAATCAGAATCGACATCAGAATCGCCGCAGAATCGACTACTCTGACCGCCCCTATTGGAAGGTGTCTGTCATTGTAGGAAGAGAGGAAAATGCCAAGCCGACAGATGAGGCGACGGGTCAAGAGCGATTTCCCAATCCGGAGCGTGGGAATATCACGTGTAGTCACGCGGCGGTCACGGAAATCCGACTTGCGGCATCGGCTATGCCAATAGATTCAGACTATGGGCGTCCGGTCGAAATCTTCTGGTGTTGGTGGTGAAGAACCGGTGAACACGAATGCCAACACTTCATTCAATTCTTCTTTGCAAGGGGGGAGCTTCAAATAAACCTTTAAAGCCGGTTGAGAGAACATGATAGCGTTTGCATTCATACGAACTCGACCAGAGTTAACTCGAACCACTGTCCGATTATGTCTTACACGAGCTATCAACATACATTCGGCATAGCTCAAGTTTTTTAATTGCTCAGGGACTTCACCGACCCAGTTATGGTTTGCAAGCGCTAACTTAGGTACAACCCCCTTATCTAAGCTCAACTGACATTCTATGCAGATATTAGAACAGCCTTCTGCTATAACTGGTCCAGACAGTTCTTCGATTGGATCTTCAATGGTGAAACGTTCTTTACGTGTTACGCCCTCTTTCTCAAGAATAGTTAAGTCACCTGCATACTCAGCCAATGGTGTGAGTTCTTTTAGAGGCCTTAAACAACCACAAATGGCGCAACCATCCTCTACAAAATTTGCGGGAGACATGGTATCACAATACCTGCGAATGACAGTACGTGTCTCCCTATCATTCAAAGGTCTAGGCAGGAAAGACGAGTGGGTTAATCTTCCAGATTCATACTTCCTTTTCATACGTAATCTGGCAACTGTGGATTTAATAATATGTCGTTCAAAGGCTATGCGTGCTGCAGACTTGACCACGATTTGTTTCTTACGTTGTTTTGCAGTGTTACATTCGTCGATAGTTGCATCACACACATAGACGAATATACTAACAAACTCATCACAAAAAGTGCAGTGGTGGTCGATAAGAAGGGTTCTACATTCATCTGCCAATAATCTGGTTGGACACCAGACCTGGTGAAGTCGAGCCATTTGGATAATGTCTGATTTAGTCATACGTTCAACAATAAGATGGACCGGTATATCGCAGGAAATACATTTCGGATGTCGTTCCAAGATGGATTTAACTTCAGGGTTACGACACTGATACTCATATGCATAAATACGACCAGCAACCTCTGTCACGTCAATGCTCTGTATACGGTACAAAGCGAGCTCGCGTCCACTAAATGTCTGTCTCGCACCACCGCCATATCTATCACGTGAATCCACGGTCGCTGCATTTCCACAAACATATTTCGTAGGAGTAAACCACGTATAAAGTCGATAAGTCAAGGACGCTGCATGGGATACACATAATCCAGAAACCGCTTTAAATGGGATAGTGAAGTCGAACAGGTCAAGTAACAAACAACATGTTCGTAATGACGAAACGATGCAAGCCGTGACCAAACAATACCATGAACCGTAACACGGAATAAAATATTCAATTCGTTTCATCGGATAGACCTGGGACACAGACGTAAGTCCCCACGATCCAATACAGCACGAGACAAATTGATAGACTTGTTCAGCCAACCTAGTACAGGTTTCACATAAATGATAGGCTTGTTCAGCCGACCTGGGTAAGGTCAAAAAATAGCCGGTTAAGGCGGTCGCCACGAAGCAAGACCAAATTGGGGTCAAAACCCGAAACAGGAGTACAGAGCCTGTGAGTCGATCAATCAGACGTTCCCATCACAAGACCAGCAGTATGAAAAGTCGGAACCGACAAGACACCTCGTTGAATGACTCTTGACAGAGCACAAAGATTCCATAGCATAAACTTGTACTCACTGGCAACGAGGAAACACCGATACACGGCAAGAAGTGAAGCCGAAACAAACAGGTATGTAGATCCAGCGGCCATTAGGCATAGTTTCGAGGGAACCATGGGCATGTCAGTTGAAGTCAATAAATGACGGGGGTACGAAAATGCTCTAGCCAAGGTTTATATATCCCATGGAACCAAGTAGACTCGTTACCAGTCTGCCCTACACGGCAAATCTTAGTGCAAGCACTATGCCGTAGGCAGACTGGTACAACTCGGACCGATCAAAAGCGCTGCGCCCGGAGTTTGAAAATTTCCATTTCTTGTGCCCTGGCTTCAAATCTCAACATTTTTCTTTGATCAAAGCTAGAGGTCTTTGTGAAGTTCTCTCAGCTTGAATTCTGTCTCCTCAGAATTTTGATTCCTCTGCTTGGGTGAGTCAAACATGCAGGACTATTTTAATAGAGAAAGTTACTTTTCGGACCGAGATCACCGAAGATAACTTTGACGGCATGATCGGCACCACTCAAGAATTTCAAACTCCGGGCGCAGCCCTTTGACATGTCCCGAGTTGTACCAGTCTGCCTACGGCATAGTGCTTGCACTCAGTTTTGCCGTAGCGCAGACTGGTCACGAGTCTAGGAACCAAGATCTGATGTAACATCAATAGATCAAAATGACCACATTTATCAGTCACGAATCAGAATAACTGTAACGTCACGGCACCCACAGCTTTTGCAAAGTCACTTTCATCGCACCGCATACAGGAGTTTCGGATTGGCCACGGCTGGATCTAGTCTGTATTGTAAGTGATTCCATATCATGCTGATATCGCAATGTTAAATTTTTATTAAATTTCTTCAACCGTCCTTTGGCTCAGGATTTCTTTCTTGGCTTCTGGTCCTATCAACGAACTTCAGAGTTCAGACCATTCATCTTGTTACTCTTCCAATAAGACCTCCGGACTGGATGGCATGGAATGCAATTGATATACCATTAAATCAACTGCCATCCTATACCCCAGCCAGTATCGGCCCGACAGTATACTCTGTCTCAGAACTAGCAGATGTTGACTCAAGACCACCTCATCCAGTTATCGTTCACAACTTCTGGAAGCACGTGGCCGAAATCACTACCCGATACCGCGATATCAACAATACGTGGATAGGAGGACCGGAAATCAAAGCATGGAATAACTCTCATCGAGAAGTAAGCGATATGGCATACTGTCGCTACGATATCCTATCTAATCTGCGTTGACTTAGGCTTGTCGGAAATGCACGTCGGCAAAAGTGCAGCGTCAATGTACCATTGAGGAAGACCACCCCAGCTGTCGTACTTGTCGAACATACAAGACGGGATGCAACCGTAAAATGGACTGTATCTATGACCTGACAAAGGACAAATTTTTCCCGAATTATGACGAATTTGCCGGGGTATACAACAACAGAGAAACGGGTCAGATGAGAAAGTTCAAACTCGCTGAGAACACGTTTCGATGCAGTCCGAAGTCCAAGGATATGTTAAATACCCACCGTGAGTGCACACCATGTTATGATACATTTTAATAATCTGATGACTTTAATATAGGCGGCCAGAAAAATATTTCGAAGCGTTGTGGTAGGGCTAAATGCCCGGGAGGCGGGTTCTTGAATTGGGTCGGTGGCCGGTCGATTTTAGAATAGAAAGTATGTGAAGGGAGGAAGGAGACGAGGGTATAGATAGCGTGATAGAGACGGGGACGAGGAGGATAGCCGTAGGTTGTAGAAATGGTCACGAGTCAGATTCCGAGTGAATCCGCGATGTCGAAGGGTTTCGCACGCTGAGTGCACACGGTCGAGGTTACGTAGGTCGAAGGTAAACACAAAAGGACACGGGATTTTGGCCACTAGTGTAAGGGCAACCTCTAGACCCGAGAATCTCAAGGGGCTAGTGAGGGGAATCCGAACAGATGAATAAGAAGTAGCTAAATACAAGAAGATACGCACCTAGCAAGGGGAATCTGAAGAGAAGAAACTCTGAGGATTCCCACGCTAGGTCGTGGGTATAAGTGGCTACTGACTAGTAGCACATGACCGGAGTGATTGGCAGATGTCTCGGGCTTGATCGCAGACTTGATGCCATTGTGTAAGCGACCTTTTGGGATCTATAGGTGGATTATGTAAATTGGGCCGGTTGACCGGGCGCCGGGTGCCGGATGACCGGGGCCGGGTGCCGGGTGACTGGGGCCGGGCGGAGGTTCCCCTGACATCACCCCCCCCTTGGAATGCGGCGACTCGACGCATATGCCGGAGGGAACGAACGTGGACGGAGGGGTCGCGGAATGGGAGGGAATCGAAAGCGGCGTGGGCGATGATCCGAGGTTTTGAGGGGTACTTCCGGTAAAACTCGGCGATAGCCTCGTCGGCGAATATATCGGAGTGCTTCACCCATTGGTTGTGTGACTCGTCATACCCTTTAAACCGGACCATGTACCAGAGGGATTTATACCGGATCTTCGCGTCGAGGATCTCTTCGACCTCCCACTCGGGTGCATCGCCAAGGACGTCCGGTAGGACTGGAGCCGGTTCGTCATAGCCCGGGCGGCCCTCGCCCTCGAAGGGGTCATCTTCCGCAAGCTGCAACTTCACGACCGGAAACACTGGGTGGAGCCGGGAGAGACGGGGTGGCAGTTCCAGTTTGTACGCACCTCGGCCAACGACCTTGGTGACTTTAAAAGGGCCTAGGCGTCGGTGAGAGAGCTCGGGAGACGGCCGGGTCGTTTGGATGTCGGAAGCATCGAGCCAGACCCGGTCGCCGACTTTGATGTCCGGCGCAGGGGTGCGTCGGCGGTCGTAGTACCGCTTGTACTCCTCCTTTGCTTTTATGGGGCGGCCTTCGCCTCGGAGACCCCGGAAGCGATCCGGTCATGGAATTCGTTAACCGACTCTACCTTCGAACGTGGCCCGTTCGGCTCGAACCCCATCCGGGGAAGCCGGCCGGTGTCCGTCATGAACGGAACCTGCTGCGTCGAAGAGTGGATGTGGTTGTTGTATGCGAATTCGGCGGCCGGAAGGAGCTCGTCCCAGTCATCCTGCTTGTAGTTAGTAAAAAGCCGGATGAACTGCTCCATCTCCTGGTTGACGCGTTCGGTCTGACCGTCGGTCTGCGGGTGGTAAGCCGTAGAGGTGGCCGGTTTGATCCCGATGAGGCGCCAAAGCTCGGTGGTGAACTCGGTGACGAACTGGGGGCCACGGTCGGAGATGTACTTCTCGGGGTGCCATGGAGCTTCCAGACGTTCCGGTAATACAACCGGGCAGCTCCGACAGCATCCAACTGGGTCGTACACTCCATAAAGTGAGCGCGTTTACCTAGGACGTCCACGACAACCATGATCGAGTCGTAGCCGTGGGCTTCTGGGAGCTCGACTACGAAGTCTACCGAGACCGTGCTCCAACGCTCCTCCGGGATCTCGGTCGGGTGGAGCTCGCCAACCGGAAGCTTCCGGAGGGCCTTGGTGCGGCAGCACAGGTCGCAGGTTGCCACGTACCAGCCGACGTGTCAGGACATTTGGGGCCACCAGTAGTTCCGGGAGACTAGCTCCAACGTCTTGAAGCGGCCAGCATGCCTGGCAACCCGGGTGTCGTGATGCTGCTCCAGGATCCGACGGCGAAGGTCTTTGTCCCGAGGGACGACAATCTTGCCGCGGAAATAGAGCAGCCCGCCTTCGACGTGCCATTCGGCTGACCGGGTGGACCGGGCTCCTCGGGCTTTAAGGAGGTCCCGAGCTGCGAGAGCCACGGGTTCCTCAAGGTCCGGTTCGCCAGCGAGTGCCTCTCGGACATCCTGCAGGAGGGGAACTTCCGGGCCAGCTACCACGATGCCCTCCAACGCACGGATCCGGAACAGGGCGGGACTCAGGAGCGTCACATCCGTGTTGTCCGGGCCCGGTCCGTGATCCGGACGCCGGGAGAGCGCGTCTGGTTTACCCATAGAGCGCCCAGGCTTGTGGTGAAGCTTGAAATCAAACCGGGACAGATACAGGGGCCACCGCGCCTGTCGCCGGTTGAGATCTTGTGACTTCCGGAAATACTCCAGGTTCTTGTGGTCAGTCCAGATCTCAATTGGATGCTGCGCACCTTCGAGGAAGTGCCTCCATTCCTCGAGGGCTCGGATGATCGCGAGCATCTCTTTGTCGTGGATCTCGTAGTTGCGCTGGACCAGACTCAAGCTCTTGGAGTAGAACACGACCGGATGCCACTTGCCGTTGTCGCCCGGTTGAGACAGGACAGCGCCGGTTGCGTAGTCCGAGCTATCCGCCTCTAGCCGGTACGGTTTGGACTCGTCCGGTAGGACAAGGACCGGCTCCCGGGTGACCGCATCTTTGATGGCTTGGAATGCGGTCGCCTCGAGTTCGGTCCAAACCCAAGGGGCGTGCTTCCCGGTGAGGTCGAACAGCGGCCGGGCAGCATCCGAGAACGCTTTGATGAACTGCCGGTAGAAGTTTGTGAAGCCGAGGAACTGCTGCACGTCCTTCTTGCACTCCGGCGTCGGCCAGTTAGTGACGCCGGCAACCTTGACCGGGTCCATCTCTACGTGATTGTGAGAGACGATAACCCCTAGGTACTCAATCGATGTCTTTTCAAACTCGCACTTCTCCGGGCGCAGGAAAAGCTTGTGCTCCCGGAGCCGGCGGAGAACTTCCCGGACGATCTCCCGGTGCCGGGCGATGTCTGAGTGTGCCATGAGGATGTCGTCGAGGTATACCATGACGTCTTGGAAGATGTCGTTCATCATTGTCTGGAAGGTCGCAGGGGAATTGGTCAAGCCGAAGTACATCACCAAGGGTTCGAAAAGGCCCCGGTTCGTCCGGAAAGCGGCCTTCCACTCGTCGCCTTCCCGGATGCGGACATTATTAAAGCCCCACCGGACATCGAGTTTCGTGAAGAACCGGGCTCCTTTCAAACGGTTGATGAGGTCGTTGATCAGAGGGATCGGGTACCGGTTCTTCACGGTCATCGCATTGAGTGCCCGGTAATCCTGTACAAACCAGAGCGCGCCGTCCTTCTTTTGGACGAAGAAGACAGGCGAGGCCATCGGTGACTTCGACAGCCGGATCCGGCCGGTCGCCAACCCTTCTTCGATGAACACGTCGAGAGGTGAGATCGGGTAGACCTTACAGTTGGCCGGTTTGGCATCCGGGACGAGTTCGATGGCATGGTCCCACGACCGACGGTCCGGTAGTGAATCGAAGGCCTCTCGGTTGAAGACATCCTCGAAGTCACGCACCCACTCCGGAAGTTCATCCTTACCGGGTGCGGAGTTCTTGGCGAAGGCTTCGGCCAGCCGCTGCGAGACAGTGCTGGTGGCCCGGATGTCTTCTGGAGGGGAGAACTGGGTGTAAAAGACCCGGTCTCCATCCTCGAGAGGGTCATCTTCGTCATCCGAGTCGTCCGAGTCGTCCAGCAGGAGTTCGGGCAGGTCCTCCCCGAACTCGTCATCATCATCCTCGCCAAGTCGGTCGTCCGTGTCTATAGTGCAAATAGTCGGGACCGGTCCGGCTCGGAGTTGCCAGACGATGCGGGCAATAGTCTTCGCTTGCTTACGCTCGGCTCTGGCCTCATCGACGCAGGTCGTGCAACCGGACGGGCATCGGCTCATCTTGACCTCCCGGGTATCCCAGTTGATCTCGGGGTTATGCTTCCGGAGCCAGGAATACCCGAGAATAAGCTTTTGCTTACCAAGCCCAGTTACGGCGAGTTGGACTCGTTCGCTATGACCCTTGTAGCGGAGGACCAGAGTCGCGACATCTCGGATGAAGCCGGCCTCGTTGGGGGAGCCGTCTACATTGAACACCGGAATGGGTTGCGAGAGCCGGCGGACCGGAATCCCGCTCGCCTTAACGTACTCGGAGTCAATGAAGTCGGAGGTTGCTCCACAGTCAACAAGCCCATCGAGCGAGAGCTTCACAGCATTGTCGGTCGACTCGATCTCCAACGGAAGGTGAAGGGAGTTAGCACCAGACGTCGCGGTGACCGTATAGCGCTTAGGAAGTTTGCGCTCCCAAGCAGACTTACGGGGGAGCTGAAGCGACCGGTTGGTCGTCCGGGTTGGGGGGTGCGTCTATCGTTTCGGTCGATGCAAGAGGTATATTGTCTGACTCGTTACATAAAATGTCGAAACGATTAGGGGACGCGATCGAGGGTGCACTGCTCACTCGCCGCGGGGGGGGAAATCCTCTGGGGCGGGGTCGTCAGTGAGGGCCTCGGTCGTGGCCATGCGGGCCACAAGTTCCTCCAACATCTCTCCTCCGAGCTGGCGGATCACCTCGTCGAGCACGTCGGTCGTCCGGATGTCGGCTGGTGCCGGGCAATCCCGGGCGAAGTGATTGGCATCTCCGCAGCGGAAACAGCCACGGCGTGGCACATGGCGTGCACGGGTGCGGTCTACATCCATGGGGACCGGAGCCGGGAGGGGCGGGGCAGCGGCCCTCGGCGCGGGTGCGGCAACGGTGCCTGACGTGGACTGGTTGGGTCGGGGGCGGGCCGGCAGAACCGGGTGACGTCCGGACGCCCCGGCGTTCCGAGCGCGGAGGTGCGACTCGTACTGCCGGTAGGCCCGGGCACGCCAGGCTGTGTAGTCCCTGAGGCCGGGCGGGTCGCTAGAGCCGGTGATGGCGAGATTGATCGCCAGGTCAAGGCCGGTCCGATACTTTGTGACCTTGACAAGTTCGTCTTCGAAGCCGGCAAGGTCGACCAGGTCCTCGAACTTGTCCGTGTACCGGAACACGTCCCGGTTGCCCATATGGTAGGCGCGAGACTCGAGTTTGTGCAGGGCGTGGTCCTGCTCGTTCTCCTCGACGAAACGGAGCCGGAATTCCTTGACAAACATCTCTCAGGTCGGAAACGGAAATTCCGCCTTGGCCAACTGGCGCTCAGCCCAACGTTGTGCCGCATCTTTGGCCATGAACGACATGGCGTACCGGACAACCTTTTCCTCGGAAAGTTCTCCGTTCTCTACGAAAGCCTCTGGGACGAGCCGGGCATACGACCGGACGGCGTGGAGAAACGCCCGGCCTTGTGTCCGGTTGCCGTTGAAGACGAACGGGGGGTTCGGCCGAAGGACCGATTTTGTGCCGGACCCACCGGTTGTGGTGTACTGCGTGAATAGTCCTGGACCCGGTTCCGGAGCCGTTTCGGCAAGGGATAGGGCAGGCGAGATTGCGCGTTGCTGTTTTTCGAGTATTTTGGTGAGGCTGGCTAAGGTGGCCTCGATCCGGTCCATCCGGGCATCGGCGGCTGCTGCGTCAGCGCCGGACATGGTAGAATCGAGGACAGGGGAGGAGGGGATAAAATTGGAAGTTGGGGTGGTGGGAGCACTGCCACTATGATCTGAACCTTCCAAGCCAAACTTCCCAATTTTGTCCAGTTAATCCCTAGAGAGAGTTTCTTCTGCTGTAAGGGCAACCTCTAGACCCGAGAATCTCAAGGGGCTAGCAAGGGGAATCCGAAGAGATGAATAAGAAGTAGCTAAATACAAGAAGATACGCACCTAGCGAGGGGAATCCGAAGAGAAGAAACTCTGAGGATTCCCACGCTAGGTCGTGGGTATAAGTGGCTACTGACTAGTAGCACATGACCGGAGTGATTGGCAGATGTCTCGGGCTTGATCGCAGACTTGATGCCATTGTGTAAGCGACCTTTTGGGATCTATAGGTGGATTACGTAAATTGGGCCGGTCAACCGGGCGCCGGGTGCCGGATGACCGGGGCCGGGTGCCGGGTGACCGGGGCCGGGCGGAGGTTCCCCTGACAACTAGGCCACACTGGCTCGCACGGATCAGCAACAGCATGGTTTAAGTTTAAACCACATCGTCTCCAACGATAGCCTGGTTTAAACCACCTTCCTATAATCATATAGGGAGCAGGCTTTGGTTTGAACCACAGTGGTTTAAACCGGTTTAAGCCATGGTTTAAACAGTGGTTTGAACCATTGTCTGAATGTGGTTTGAAATTATCGCGGTTTAAACCAGTTCAAACCAGATGGCTTAAACCAGTTCAAACCAGATGGTTTAAACTGGTTTGAACCAAAGTTGTTTGGACATGTGTTTTCTTTTTTTGTCTTGACTCTCATGTTTCCCTCCTCTCTTAATATTAGTGACTGCCTGCCCGACTCCTTCCAAAAAAAGAAATTCATATCATTTGGACTCAAAAACACACAGAAAATTTGTGAATAATTGGGAAAATTTTGTTCAAGGCACGAATAGATTGGTAGATGGCACCTACCAAAAATGGAAATCCATCAAAAAATGAAAGTTGTAGCCCTCATTGAGCACTACAAGGTTGACCATTGACCATGGTGATCAGCTCACTGGTTGGGCCGAAAAAGGCAATATACTTTTAAAAACACGGTTTGTTTTAGGGAATGATTGGGCCATATCTCAGTAATTGCTGGACGGATTCCCACGATTCTAGTACCGTTAGAAAGCGGCTGAACAGGACTTTCAGATGGGGCCACTCACCAGGCATTCTACACCACTTCTATAATCAGCTATTTTTATTTTTTAGAATGATTTGGCTTGTATCTCGGGAACTGCTGGATCGATGATCCCCTCAAACAGAGAATCCCTGATATCTCAGCAGCCATATTTTTTGTATAGCTGGCAACAAGTGTCACTGGAAAGTGCTCATTCACCTCTGTACCAATCATGGGTATTGATACAGCAGTTCCTAAGATACAAGCCAAATCATTCTAAAAAAATAAAAATAGCTGATTATAGAAGTGGTGTAGAATGCCTGGTGAGTGGCCCCATCTGAAAGTCCTGTTCAGCCGCTTTCTAACGGTATCCCTAAAACAAACCGTGTTTTTAAAAGTATATTGCCTTTTTCGGCCCAACCAGTGAGCTGATCACCATGGTCAATGGTCAACCTTGTAGTGCTCAATGAGGGCTACAACTTTCATTTTTTGATGGATTTCCATTTTTGGTAGGTGCCATCTACCAATCTATTCGTGCCTTGAACAAAATTTTCCCAATTATTCACAAATTTTCTGTGTTTTTTTGAGTCCAAATGATATGAATTTCCTTTTTTGGAAGGAGTCGGGCGGGCAGTCACTAATATTAAGAGAGGAGGAAAAAATGAGGGTCAAGACAAAAAAAAAGAAACACATGTCCAAACAACTTTGGTTCAAACCAGTTTAAACCATCTGGTTTGAACTGGTTTAAACCGCGATAATTTCAAACCACATTCAGACCACAATGGTTTAAACCATGACTTGAACCGGTTTAAACCACTGTGGTTCAAACCAAAGCCTGCTCCCTATATGATTATAGGAAGGTGGTTTAAACCAGGCCATCGTTGAGACAATGTGGTTTAAACTCAAACCAGCCTAGGGTACGAGGTAGAGGAGAGGTCGTGAACCTCTTGAAGGTCGGTTGGTGAGGTGGCAGGAGGAGAAAGCGATTCTGATTGACGTCGGCTACGGAAATTCTCATCACGTGATCTCGACGTGTCGCGATGCTTGCAAGAAATTATGTTTCCTCAACGAAGAATTAACTCACTTACAGCTGCAAGGGATTCAATGGAGAGTTTTTAATTCAAATATATACATGGTTTCGACCCGCGGTGGACATTCTACACTTCGCAACAGTAAAATTCGTTGAAGTCCATTTAGTCTCGCATAATACATGTCTTTAATCTTCGTCCGACGTAAGGTCAATTATTTCTTTACCGTCCTCATATATCTCCTTATCCAACTCCTTCAAATACTCGATTTCGGCATCAATACCCTCATATGGGCACACCTGGAAGGATGTCAACCGCGAAGGACCAGCAACTGGAGGTGGGGAAAGTCGCGATGGGCCCGCCACTGCTGGCACCGACGAAGAAGAGGCCACTGTCGACCCGGACACCTCCGACGATGAAGGGGGTGGGATGTCGACTACTTTGATCGCAACCGTGTCTTCCTCGTCGGTGTCGTATGCTGAGGTCCCAGCAAAGTCAAACTATAATCGGTGGACAATGAAAAAAAAAAATGCACCTGCTGCCAAAGTCACTACCAAGAGATATGCTTTGGTGATGTACGCTTGCAACTCCGGACACTTGTCTTCCAGGATAATTGCAGCCCGACATACCAAGATGTTTCTGCGGCTGAGCATGTTGATCGGCGTCGAGAAAGCCTTTGGAAGAAAGCACCGTTCAAACACGCAAAACCACTCGTAATCAGTCGCGACTTGATCATCTGTCGCAACCGCCCCAACCTTGGCCGTGAAATCCATGGACGACAGATCTACATGGCTGGCGTGCCTGAGCTGCACAGGCTGGGACAGGGGAAGGGAGTCAACTTTGTTGTACAGGATAATAGTGATGTCGCGACCTCAACGAGCGCCTGTCAGTATAAACCCATAGACCAGATATTTGGTGCTTACTTTGGTCTGGATCCACGTCATACGACTGAGGGTCATATTGATCTTGTGCGACGCCAGGTTTCTCGGAGTTTGCACTGTCTGCCACCACCCGACGCGCTGTAACTTTGTCAGTGCATCCTCGTGGAAACAGGTATGAAAGACTCACAGGCATTCGAGGCCTTATTCTTCCCCTTGCCATTGCCTTCGTCATCGCCTGCATTACATTCAACCCCAGTACGAGAAGATGAGAGAATGGTATGAACTTTGCGCCACTGCGTCTACAGTGTGATGCTTGGCCTTCTTGGCATCTGGGAGAGCAGGTGAAATGATGAGCATGGTTGAAAATGGGAAGGAAACTCACCGCGACTCGTTTGTTCCTCTGCGTTATCCACGGCCACCCTCTTCTGTACTCTGTGAGCCGCCACAAGCTCTGGCTCATTGTGAGTGCAATGCGAGCTGGACCGACGAAACTCACCAAATTCCCCGTTGCGCAACTGTTGCGAAAACAGATTCCTACGGCGTATACATCGTACTGCTGCGTGAGGCGGCGATACTCTGGGCTATTCGTCGCAAACTTCGCTCTCTCGGCCACAATACCTTTGAACATCGAGTACAAAGGTCTCAGGACGTCCTGCGCTGTCTTGGGCAGCTTTTGTGTGCATCGTTGCATGCATCTGCCCACTGCATGAAATTATGAGCATAAGCCGAAAGAGAAAGCTTAGGAGACTAATGTCCACCAGCGGGACAGTCGAGAATCTCGACATCGGACGAGTAATCAGGTTCGGAAGTCGAGATAGAGAGAGGAGGCTGGCCATGACCTCCATGATCCTTGATTTTCTGCAGACGCGCAGCCAATACCTGTTCCTTCGTAAGTTTGGTTGTCACGATTACAGGCTGGATGTCGGTCTTCTGTTTCTTGCTGGACGTAGTCGCCTCCTCTTCGGGGGTCGCACTCCTTTTCGAAGCTCGGGAAGGGCGTGGCTGCGTGGTGGATTCCAACTCCGGATGTTCCTCCACCGCCGTGTTTAAGGATGGGGAAACGGCGGCCACAGGTTGGGTAGATCCGGCATCCGTTTCAGCCGAATCACGGGCTGATTGGCGAGCGCGCTGCTCCCATCTTAGAAGGCCACAACAGTCGATGGGGTTGATAGTGCCCTTCCTAAGAATCATGTACTCGCCGCGACCAGCTAGGTTGACGGGCCCCGCTGCGGGTTCGTATGTATCGGTGGTCGCTGAGTAGAGAAGGAAAGTCGGATTGAGGGTACAATGTTTAAACGCGTATTTGGTGAAGTCGAAGAAGGCTGGATTCTGCACCCAGAACTTGGTGTGATATGGGTTGCCAGACTGGACGTATATGATAACGTAGAGGAGGAGCCCTGGAGAAAGTATGTCAATGTGTTACGCACTACAAAAATGAAACGATCACACACCGGTCGACGGCATCACCAGCTCCAGCGCATCCTCGTCTAGTACTGTGTCATGGGTCAGTTACAACAAAGATGAACAGAGGCACATGGGACTCACCGTCCCCACTGTCCGATGTCGGGTAATCAGACGTCTCGGAGGAGGCATGTATCTCGACATACACCTCCTTTCCTTTGCCCTTCGGATCCAGAACTGATTTAAATGATGAGTATAAAACCTAACAACGTAACTTGCAATAGATACCTGCGCGGTTTAAGACATCCGGAGCATCTGGTACATCTGCGGGGTTCAAGGTTTCTATGACCCTTCGGATATGGTTCAGCTTGGTTCCTGTTAACCCTGTGAGTACATCGGAAGACGGTCAACAGTCATCGCATACCCATCTTATCCGCCGTGTTTGTTGGGAATGCAGGACACGGGTCCTGCTCTCTCCACAGCTTGACCACGGCCGCAAAGGAAAGTTCCAGCTCGCCGATCGCCTCGTAAGCTTTATCGATGGCCTTGGCGCGGGGGGTGTACTCCTGGATGAGATGCCGCAGTTTCTTGCTCTCCGCCAAGTCCAGCTCCTTCCCAAGCTGAGAAGCGCATCTCCTGAGCCCGTAGAAAGAACCGTTGCAGTGGAGCGCCCACGATCCGATGCGATGTGCAACAACATCGCCAATATCGAGTCGGAAACCATGCGGGGATCCCAACGGGCAGACACTGAGGTCGAACTCGTCATGCCTGGGTGGCGGCACTAGTTCGCGGAGCATGGCTTCAGTAGCGTTAACGGGGTCCTTGACATAAATCATCGATATGAATGAAAAGTATCTATGACCTGGTGGGCTTTTAAATGGCTGAAGGTCAAAGCGTCCATTTATTGCCCAAGCGGCTCACCCTCAAGCAAAGTGCTTCCTATTCAAGGTCACGAGCAAGTGGGTTGAATGAATTGCGGCACGGTGCCCACAAAGCGCTGCTCTCCATGATTCGTGCAAGCCGGAGTCGACGCAGAAAGTCTGATCCAGCAAATATTTGGTGGCAACGCAAAGTCAGTCACTGGTGCGACGTAAAGAGAGTCCATTGCGAGGCCAATTCAGCCCAACGGCAACGCAAAGTCAGCCCAACGGCGAAATAAGTCAATGGCGGATGAAGACTGAGAAGGAAGAAATGATTGGTGATCAGATCAATACTCCTGGTGCGGTCACGTGGCTAAGCGCGACGCAATTAAATTAATGGTTGAACGCGTCAATGGCTGAACGTGTTCTAATTGATGAAGGGTCACAAGGCGCCTTCACAGTGACACAACACTTAAATTTAACAAGCTCATTGCCAAGCTGGTCGCGACGCACAAAACTTTTGCTACTGCGGGCGGCATACATACTGACTGTATTTTAAAATGTCGTTCTCAGATGTGCAATCCGGGCTCCAGCTGTGAGCTCACATCCGGAATCCTTTACTTTATTCCTTCTTCTTCATTACTATTTTGACTGTTGACATCCAACCAAATTTTGCGTCTAGTCAGCAATGCTCGCTTCAGAATCTCTGGCGCCCATTATTGACTCCTGGTTCAATTTCTGTTTCCGCTTCCACCTACTTTGAAGGTCTAGTCAGTATTGCAACCATTTCGCTTTCGACAATCGACCTCCGACCAACTTTCTTGTTTGGTGCGTGCTTTCACAATTGCGCCAAATGGCTCAGCTTACCTCAATTTCTTTCCCGGTTTCGACTAACCACCTTCTCCAAGCAAATTTCCTATCTTGTGAGTCCATTTCTCATTCATTTATCGTCTCCTGAATATTTCCTCGCATCTGCCAGCTGCCTGCTAAATCCTGTCCACTTGTGTCGTTGAGATCACTTTCTACTTCATCCGCTGCACGGTGAGGCAGCTCCTCGACGATACTAACGACTGGTTGATCCTGAATCTCTTCCGGGTTTACCTCAGCTGTCCTTTCCTCACACTTGGAGTTCGTTCGCTGCGGTAAGCCGGCTTTTTTCCACCGAAATTATGGACCGCTTGAGGTAGTTTGTCCTTCAGATGCCCTGGAATATGGACGAGTTCGCGGCCAGTCTTCCCGATGACGTTCGCAAGAATATTATGTCTCGACTGTGAGCGTTTCTTTTAATCTCAGTTCTTTCCCCTATCGGTGTAACTTACAGTACCTCAATGGTTGCCGCCTCAGTGCGCGCGATCCCCTCGCAGCTGCAGAGGCGTATTTGAATCTTCGGCCATACAGGGAACGTCCCGGTATCGCATACACCCACCGTCGCCCGAACTGGGAGGTGCTCAACAATGCCGCGAACATCCCGGACGACGAAGAATTGGACTGGGTGGATATCAAAGTGGGCGAAGCACGCGATTTGGACGTGCAGCGCGAATATTACGAGCGCGATTGCGTTGACGAGCCCATTCTCTGGGCCTATTGCTACAAGACCTCCCATCCTAAGCTTATCGGTGAGTGCCTTATTTCTTTTCAGCGTGAGCTTACCACTACGGCACCAGAATGCCTCACCCATCTGACATTGCTCGCAATGGGCGCCAAGCGCGTCCCGTACTCGTGCTATGGTTGCGGCGTCCGACACAGGGAGCATTACTCGGAGGCGAAATCCGGCAGATTGGAGGTCGTGGCTGCGATAATTGAGTATTGGATGCAACGAATCGGGGAAGTGCCTGTCAGGAGTCCCATATATAACTGATAACCTGTACGAAATATACCTTACTCGAGAACCAGGCCCGAAATAGTTACAAGATCTTTTCTTGCGGTGTGTCATTTGAATGAAAAGCAATTTAACTGAAATTGATTCGTTGTTCGTCACAGCAAAAGCTAATATCGAAACCCCAAACATGCAAGTAATGGTCGTGTGGTAAGTAGCTCAGCCCTCTCCAGCGAATCACAATTCCCCGGCAGCATACTCAATGATAGAGTCGTCGAATTGAGCAACTAGGTGGGTGAGAGAAATCAATTAAAAAACTGCGGCGGGAACCGAATTTTCCAGCGGCCGCTCATGCATTTCTGTAACCGAGCTCTTGCGAATGCTGGCTAGCCTGTGTGCAAGGTTGAAATCCTGAAGAATGAAGGATAGCGTGAGGATGGGACACGATCCAATGAATGAAAGGGTTCCACTGGAGGTATAAAGTAGACGCACATGCGGTTACTGGTTACCACATATTTTGAAAATGGAGAAACATTAAGATGTCTTGACCTTCGGATGCGTCGGTTTGGCTGCGAAGAGTTGCTTCATAGAGGTGGGATCGACGCATAGTCAGATCTACTGCCGACGCGAAGTCAAGAGCAAGGCGACGCGGAGTCCACCATGGTGAGAGGAGTACCCTAGGCTGGTTTGAGTTTAAACCACATCGTCTCCAACGATGGCCTGGTGTAAACCATTTTGGTTTAAACCACCTTCCTATAATCATATAGGGAGCAGGCTTTGGTTTGAACCACAGTGGTTTAAACCGGTTTAAGCCATGGTTTAAACCATATCCAGCAGTTCCCGAGATACAAGCCAAATCATTCTAAAAAAATAAAAATAGCTGATTATAGAAGTGGTGTAGAATGCCTGGTGAGTGGCCCCATCTGAAAGTCCTGTTCAGCCGCTTTCTAACGGTATCCCTAAAACAAACTGTGTTTTTAAAAGTATATTGCCTTTTTCGGCCCAACCAGTGCACTTCAGTCAACCCTTTTCCCAGACCCATAGGGTCTAACTGTTTCCAATACATAATGGGTCCTATGGGGGGCAGATTTGGCAGGAGTTCCCACACATAGAGGGAAGGACCACAGCTTCCCATATTGCCAATTTGGGCTTCCCACTTTGATGTGGGATTTCCCAGGGGGTCACGTCACTGGGGCCAAACAAATCGCGATACTGCATGCATTTCTGCATGTACTGGACTGCAAATAGGTGAATCTAAAAGCCCTTGCATGCCTTAGCCTGTAGAAGGTGCCATGTCCAATAATATCAACATTTATGCTGGCCCTATTAAATGCCCTCCCCCTGCTTGTATGCACTGGCACTTGTAGCATTGGCCACATACAGGGTTGAATGTAGTATGTGCAGGCTGTACATGGTCTGTAATAGCCTGCAGGGCATGGATGGACTTGCAGGTTGGGGCACAGGGGTATGCATAGGATGTTTGATTGTAGCTTGGGGAATGGGTAGGGCATGGGCTATGTGATCCAGACTCATACCTTGGGTACTGGGTTGCAGTAGAGATTAGTATATAGCCTCCATACATCGGTTCAGCATAGGCTACGCCATCTATCCAGGCTTGTACCTTACAGTACAGGGGGTGTACCATACCTCATCCAGGATCATACCTTTGGGACCAATGTGCAATATACACTGGGGATTCAGCATGGCTACACCATCTATCCATGCTTGCACCTTGGGGTACATGTATCATACCTCATCCAGGCCATTCCCACTTCTGGCACTCCATCTGGTCTGTCCCACTGCAAAAAAATTGCTTGTGGGATGTCCCATTTCCCTCTGGGAATTCCCAGATTAAGGCTCACTTGGGGTGTCCCACATGTGCTATGGGAATGACCACACCTACCATAAATGGCAGGTATGGTCATCCCCAGTTACTACCATAAATGGAAGATATGGTCATTCCCAGTTGCTACCATAAATGGCCGGTATGGTCTTTCCCAGTTGCTGCCATAAATAGCAGGTATGGTCCTTCCCAGTTGCTACCATAAATGGCAGGTATGGTATTGGGCAGAAATAGAGAGTTTGCGATGCAGCCATTCGAGCCATTTGATGGCTGTTTGGTGTTGCACAAATTGATGGCTAATGGCTCGAATGGCTTTGATACTTGCCCGTATTTTTGGAGTTATTGAGTTGCCTGCGAGTCTCTCAGCTCATGTATGGGTGATTGGTCCCCCTCACATATATAATGGCCAGATTGTAGGCCCAAAATAGTTAATGTTGTTGAATTTGAAGGTCTCATGCAGTCTAGGGGCATTCCTGAAGCTCCACATGTGATAACACACTCATTGACACCCTTTCTAGCAAAACAGAGCATACACTGACTTTTCTTTATTAGCCATTCGAGCCATTAGCCATCAGTTGGCGCAACGCCAAACAGCCATCAGATGGCTCGAATGGCTGCATCGCAAACAGGCTAATACTATTTTTGTTGTGAGCCAGGGATAGTATTTGCCGGGTGTTTAAAACACAGCCCATCCTGTGTTTTGGTCAAGCCTGTGAGCCACAATTTTATTTGGCCTATGTATCTGATTAACCCACTGATCCTCGAAAGCTCAAAAACCGAAGAAAAAAAGAAAAAGAACAAAAATACTAGCTACAGGGTCTGAACTCAGGGACAGCAGAGCTGGATTTTGTCAGCAACACAAAAGACACATGCTATGTACCACTACACCAGGGAACCTATATTCTTCAAAGCTTTTATGACACTCACATGGAGACCTCTTTCAATTTAGTCCTATTTTGCATGCCTGTCACTGTCAAATTAACCATCATTTATCGCCGGGTGTGGGTATTTATTTTGTGTTTTGTGCAACAACCAAGGGCTGTTTCCCAGAACTGTCAATACAGTCAGAGAGCCCTCAGCAAGCTCTATAACTTTCGTTTTGACCATATTTTTAGACACCAACCATTAACTTCCTTTTTTGGCCACTACGCTTCGTTCCCAAAAAGGAAATTACAGTGTTTTCCCCTCCTTTAGGCAGAATTCAACTGTTTTGGGTGGTCTAACTCATTGGGTAGGATAGAATTCACCACAGAACATGATGTGAAGCATACCCAGAAGCACTACATCTCTGTGAGAGCCCTGAAATGGGCAGAGTGATGTATTCGCCTCTGCAGCATTATATCTTTGTGATATAGTGATACAGGTGCCAGGACGACATTCCAGCCTACTAACAAGTTGTATCAATACATGCTTATCACACTAGAATAGATTCCCAGGAAGAAAAGGAGCATGTTTTCATCCTAGTTCACCATGCCATCATTGCTCCATTGCCAGGTCATGCATTGATCTGGCATGTTGAAAACCCCATCATAGAATAATCATCATGTGTAAAAAGATGTCTGATGGGTGTTGGCCCACAGAGCTGAGCTATAAGCAAACATTAAGTGTGTTAATGTGTTTCTATGCATTTTCACCTCATTTGCTCTGCTTGCAAGGTTTATAATGGAGGGAAAGAATTCAACAAGCATTCCACTGCTTCTCCCAATGTCTGGATCCCAGAATCATGCCAATATATGGGCTGGAAGTCTCATAATGTCACATGACATTTTTCGCTTATTTGGTGAATAGGGCACCATCCAAAGCAGCTACTGCAAATAAACACTCTAAATGAAAAGAGACATAATGAAAGATCAATATTCAACTGTATCCAAGAAATTTGGCCAAGTTTCAGGTAAATGGTATTTCCGAGTGGATGATTATATAGCAGTATGAAGTGCACTTATTGCAGATGGATGAAAACACCATCTGGCCAAATCTTGACCAAAATCCTTCAAATAAAGTGTAATATCCATCTTTCATCATGTCTGTTCACTTTTCTGTTGTTTATATCGAGCTATTAGCTCTGCATGGACCCTAATTCACCAAAGAAGCGAAAAATGTCACTTGAGATTCTGGATCTTCAAAGACATATAATCCGATGATTCTTGGCTTTCTATGTTTGGTTAGATTATAATATTTGGTTTGAATCTATATCACACAGTATTCAATGGTGGCACATGTAAAATTGGGTGAATACTCATTCTGAGCATTTCACCTTTGATGAGGACCTAGCAATGAACAATTGAGCTGATGGCCTCACTTATGATTTTATATTCATGATATGGGACCTAGTGTCATAAATGCAATGACTTAGCTGACTAGATGCCGTCACAATGAAGCCCTCATGGTGTTTCAGAATATGGTGAGAATATGCTCTCCTGCTGACTCAAGAGCCGTTTTACCATGTGGAGGGCATGTCTATGACATAGGGATATTGTGGCAGCAGTTGGATCGTAATGATCCGCAATATTCCCAAGATATTCATGTTAAGAGGTGAATCAATCACTCTGCCCATTTCAAGGCTCTCACAGAGATGTAGTGCTTCTGGGTATGCTTCACATCATGTTCTGTGGTGAATTCTATCCTGCCCAATGAGTTAGACCACCCAAAACAGTTGAATTCTGCCTAGAGGAGGGGAAAACACTGTAATTTCCTTTTTGGGAAGAAGCGTAGTGGCCAAAAAAGGAAGTTAGTGGTTGGTGTCTAAAAATATGGTCAAAACGAAAGTTATAGAGCTTGCTGAGGGCTCTCTGACTGTATTGACAGTTCTGGGAAAGAGCCCTTGGTTGTTGCACAAAACGCAAAATAAATTCCCACAGCCGCAATAAATGATGGTTAATTTGACAGTGACAGGTGTGCAAAATAGGACTAAATTGAAAGAGTGATGTTAGGTTGGCATGTGGGTGTCATAACTACCACAAAAGGTACAGGTTCCCTGGTGTAGTGGTATATATCATGCTGTCTCGGTAACCCAGACATTCTAGTGTGATCTTCTGGATCCTTGTAATTTTATCTCGGAAAATGCTGAGATCATGCCTGAATTTCTGGGGCCTGTCTCGGTAACCCAGATGTTCTAGCATGATCTTCTGCATCCCTGTAATCTTATCTCGGAAAATGCCATAGCGTTTGATATAAATGATAAGAAATGTTTAAATGATGGCCCGAGATCATGCTAGAATGTCTGGGGCAGTTGGTATAGCGACACCCTCCATCAAGTCACACTTTTCGTCTCACACTCCCCTCAGAATGGCATCCTGCAGGGGAAGGATGGGGAGAAGGGGTGTGACCCAGTAGGGGGTGTTTCTGTACCAAATCCAATGCCAAGGATCATTCCGAGATAAGATTACAGGGATAAAGCGAGATCATGTGAATGTCTGGGTTACCAAGACAGCAGCATATCATGCATGTTTTGGGTTGCTGACAAAGCCCAGGTCTGATGCTCCTGAGTTTGAACCCTGTAGTTTTTTTTTGGAGCTTTTCGGGTTAATCAGGTATACAGGCCAATTAAAATTGTAGCTCACAGGCTTAGCCAAAAGACATGATGGGCTGTGTTCTAAGTGCAGGCAAATACTATCCCTGACTCACAACAAAAATATTATTTCTGCCCAATAGTCTAGGCTTGCACCAAGCATCTTGCAGATTTTGGGGGCTCTGAGACTTAGGGACTAACCATATGTAGTGGGCCCAGTAATTAGGCTGTTATAGATAGTACATTGTGTGCAAGGGAAGGGTTGATGTAGAGTACTTCCTTTTTAGGCAGAAAGTGTTAATGTCCTGAACAGGAACTAACTGGGAAGTACCATACCTGCCATTTATGGTAGCAACTGGGAAGGACCATACCTGCTATTTATGGCAGCAACTGGGAAAGACCATACCGGCCATTTATGGTAGCAACTGGGAATGACCATATCTTCCATTTATGGTAGTAACTGGGGATGACCATACCTGCCATTTATGGTAGGTGTGGTCATTCCCATAGCACATGTGGGACACCCCAAGTGAGCCTTAATCTGGGAATTCCCAGAGGGAAATGGGACATCCCACAAGCAATTTTTTTTGCAGTGGGACAGACCAGATGGAGTGCCAGAAGTGGGAATGGCCTGGATGAGGTATGATACATGTACCCCAAGGTGCAAGCATGGATAGATGGTGTAGCCATGCTGAATCCCCAGTGTATATTGCACATTGGTCCCAAAGGTATGATCCTGGATGAGGTATGGTACACCCCCTGTACTGTAAGGTACAAGCCTGGATAGATGGCGTAGCCTATGCTGAACCGATGTATGGAGGCTATATACTAATCTCTACTGCAACCCAGTACCCAAGGTATGAGTCTGGATCACATAGCCCATGCCCTACCCATTCCCCAAGCTACAATCAAACATCCTATGCATACCCCTGTGCCCCAACCTGCAAGTCCATCCATGCCCTGCAGGCTATTACAGACCATGTACAGCCTGCACATACTACATTCAACCCTGTATGTGGCCAATGCTACAAGTGCCAGTGCATACAAGCAGGGGGAGGGCATTTAATAGGGCTAGCATAAATGTTGATATTATTGGACATGGCACCTTCTACAGGCTAAGGCATGCAAGGGCTTTTAGATTCACCTATTTGCAGTCCAGTACATGCAGAAATGCATGCAGTATCGCGATTTGTTTGGCCCCAGTGACGTGACCCCCTGGGAAATCCCACATCAAAGTGGGAAGCCCAAATTGGCAATATGGGAAGCTGTGGTCCTTCCCTCTATGTGTGGGAACTCCTGCCAAATCTGCCCCCCATAGGACCCATTATGTATTGGAAACAGTTAGACCCTATGGGTCTGGGAAAAGGGTTGACTGAAGTGACCAGTGAGCTGATCACCATGGTCAATGGTCAACCTTGTAGTGCTCAATGAGGGCTACAACTTTCATTTTTTGATGGATTTCCATTTTTGGTAGGTGCCATCTACCAATCTATTCGTGCCTTGAACAAAATTTTCCCAATTATTCACAAATTTTCTGTGTGTTTTTGAGTCCAAATGATATGAATTTCCTTTTTGGAAGGAGTCGGGCGGGCAGTCACTAATATTAAGAGAGGAGGAAAAAATGAGAGTCAAGACAAAAAAAGAAAACACATGTCCAAACAACTTTGGTTCAAACCAGTTTAAACCATCTGGTTTGACCTGGTTTAAACCGCGATAATTTCAAACCACATTCAGACAATAGTTCAAACCACTGTTTAAACCATGGCTTAAACTGGTTTAAACCACTGTGGTTCAAACCAAAGCCTGCTCCCTATATGATTATAGGAAGGTGTTTTAAACCAGGCTATCGTTGGAGACGATGTGGTTTAAACTTAAACCATGCTGTTGCTGCTACCTCCTCTACCATAAATCCCAACCAGACTTTGTGTCGGTTGGCCCAGCTAGACGTTACGTCGGCTCACTCAACCCTGAACGCCATAATGGATGCCAGTTTGATTTCGGCCTCCCTCGATCTGAATCGTTTCCTCTCGATAGCTAGACTCCACGTTGGCTGAACCATGTCCTTTTCAATAGCTAGACTTGACGTCGGCTGAACCTGGTCCCACCCTATGCGTCACTGTAAAATTCGACCTCCAACAGCACGCTGAGTATGTCCCATCTTACTATGTGCCAATTGGTGGCGGTTGGATCTGGTTTTTTCTCAATTTTTTTTTTGAAGTGATACCCTACTTTCCCGCTACGTTGCATGGGCCTTTACAAATGCGCTTCCCACTCTCCAAAATGACACCATTTAGTACGTCTTCCATACTGCAATTTCGAGCGGCGTTCTCATTTTGTTGGACTGTTTTTTCTGCAGCTATATTCCCTTTGTTTCCTTCTGGGTGGCATCCCCCTGTCTAAAGCGCGCCATCCAAAGCGCTTTGCGATTGTTCTCTTTAGGCAAGTCGCTTTGGAGTGGCTTATGGTATTAAAGTCTAACTATCAAACAGCCACTCGTACCCTTTCTGCCACTCCTCTGCAAGCAGCAACTTTCTTCATGCCCGACAACTCTCCCCCCGACACATCCGACTCCTCTCCGCCCGACACATCCGTCGACGATGGTGTCCGTCACACCTGGAGCTTCGTCCGCGCCAACAAGAAGAACCGCCAGGACCCTGAGCTCGCCAAATGCTCAGACGAGATCACCAAGTACCTCCGCGATGTCTGCTACCCTAAGATCGCACAATGGGAGGCATCCAAGGGTGATAAGGATAAGCGTACTCGGAAGGACTACATAGAACAGACTATTTATCCCGACATTGATGAGAAATTTGACATCAGTGGACCGAACGGATTCAAGATCCAGGATTTTCAGGATGTACGAATCCATCCATTCCGATATTGATTGTGCTCACTATTCATTCAGACCATCGTGCAGAGTTTCAAGAACTGGATTCGCGTAGAAAGAAACAAGGGTCAGCTACCGGATCCAGCTCCAGCTGTGCACGACGCCGACGAGCCTGCTGTACTCGTCCACAGTGGGCCCGCCTCGCGTTTGCCGCAAAACCGCCAAGGACATGTTTCGCAAGGAGAACAAAGAGGAGATTAGTCGCGATGCAAAGGCAGAAAACAAGGGGGCGACACGTGAATTCCGTGATGCACTGGAGTTGACGACGTTCGGCCACCTTCTCGAGGAGAGGTGGGCGGCTTGCAGTGAGACCGAGAAGGAAGGCTAGAAGAGAAGGCGTGCACTCACAATGAAGGCCTGAAGGTTACAACGGAGGAGACCCTTGCCAAGTAAGTTGCCGTTGTCTTTGTCGACGGCTCACGCATCGTCTAACCTTTTGTATAGGAACCAGGAGTATCTCAATAATCATGTGTATGACGCTCTGCGATGCCTTATAGGGTTTGGTCCGAAGCAGGCCGGCAAGTGCTGCTTTTTCGTGCGAACGCGTGTGTGCAGCCAGACGGCACCATCAAATTCCGGAGGTGGGTGACTTGCGCACCTACGGGAGTCTATACTGATGGTTAACAGAGTATCGATATACGAGGGCAAAACGAAAGGTGATTTCAAGCCGCTTGACGATGGAGAGGTGATCGCATTCAAAGACTGGGCCACATCGAAGTTGTCGAGTAAGTGATTAATTCCGTCTAAACAACTGCCTGTAGCTCACAATGCAGACGGCGGCGACCTTCCTGAAACGTCGCTGGACATGGACGACCTCCTCACGCTCCCTCCGGAAGAACCGCTGGCTCTCGACGCCGAGCTCAAGCTGACAGCACTACCGGTGGCCCCCGCGCACACGAAGACCGCCAATGAAACGAAGACAACACCGAAGACTTTTCCCCGGGCTGGTGAAAGCGGTCGCGTCGACTGCTGCTGAGGCGAATGCCGCGAGCAGTTCCGTCACGCCTCCGAATGCACCTTCGGCTCCTCCTCTCGATGCCCAAGCTGCGAGTAAGTGCTCGATTCCATCCATTAAATGACCGCTTCTCATTCACAATGCAGGCGGCGACTTCGTGAACGTCGATGGACATCGACATCCTCTTCGGCGACGACCCGCTTTCGTTGCCTCCAGGATCTATAGTCTTGGACGACGACGAGTTGGGGATCGACGGTGGCGAAGGCGGGCTCGCACCGCCCACGCCTCCCACTCCTCCCGTTGCTGGCCAAGGCGGGCTCGCTCCACCCCTGCCCCCCACTCCTCCTGTTACCGGTGCCGAAGGCGGGCTCGCTCCATCCCCGCCTCCCACTCCTCCCGTTACCGGCGAAGGCGGGCTCGCTCCACCCCTGCCTCCCACTCCTCCCGTTACCAGCGCTGAAGGCGGGCTTGCTCCACCCCGGCCTTCCACTCCTCCTGTTACCGGCGCTGAAGGCGGGCTTGCTCCATCCCCGCCTCCCGTTACTGGTGAGGGCGGGCCCGTTTCCTCTGATGTGCCTGTCCTCCCTCCGGCTGCCGCGAGGAAGAGAGGAAGGCCCCCGAGGGCGGTGCCTCCTACTGTTGCCATTGACAACGAGGTTACACCTTCCACCCCCGCACTGAAGAAGAGAGGGAGGCCTCCGAAAAAGGCGAGTGGGGCAGCGGAGAAGGGGAAGGCACCTGCAAAGAAGTTGAGTGGGGCGGCGGCGAAGAGGAAGGCACCCGATACCGGGGCGGACGCAGCTCCCACGGCAAACAAACGCCAGAGGGTCGTTGTCATTCCTGAGGGAGGATTTCGGCGTTCCACACGTGAAGGGCGTGGCGAAAACAATGCTCCTCGCCTGAACTTGTAATGGAGTGAAGTAAGTGGATTTGCACCTCACATCCGCACAATACTTATAGTTGCGCTCAGGAGACATGGACACGCCGCATTATTTCAAACGAATGTAGCTTAGAACGAATAGTAACGAATAGATAGATTTTTTTTTCTCAAGTGTGCACAATTGCCTTTTTAGGCAATCGAGTCTTCCGAAAATTTCGGAATACCACCGCGGCAGGGGGCAGGGGCGGGGAATGCATAACGAGTGCGACGTACATACAGGGGAACACCTGCGCGGGTGTGTGGGCGACACGTCAGCGTCTTTGACTCAAGATAATCCTCATGAGGTACGAGTTTCCTACATAATCCTCAATAATCTTCTATTCAATTATAGTACATTTAAGCACAATAATCCTGGACGGTACGAAAATCCTCAATAATCCAAAACGACTATGTGATCCAAGATAATCCTTCAAAGCGTTGTATAATCCTGGATTCAGATAATCCTCAGTGGTACGATAATCCTTCCAATCGCTTAATGATCTTGGACTGATAAAAGATTGTGGAATAATCCTGTCGAGGATAATCCTATGGATAATCCTAGATAATCCTCGGCTACGTAACGTTGTCGCCAGGATACACAATAATCCTGGGTACGTCTTGTAGATAATCCTAGATTAATCCGGTGTACTATTTACAGTCAATAAGTTCAGTGTTATTAGTGTGTAGGATTCCCTCCCTATTAAGGCCTAAGATTAATCTTCGGGGGTGCAACCGTTGGCCGAACTTCGTCTAAAAGGTTAACTTCAAATTCAAACTTCCACTTAGGGAAATCTTCGACTTCGGAAACAAAGTTGCTCTCAAAGTTCGACCCGAGCACTAAACTATCATAAAATTTACAGTTTCACACTTCTTTTGCCATGAAACTAGAATATTTAATGAAAAATGAGTTTATAGAAAATGGTATGTCATGACTTGAATGCCCAAACTCATGATACAGGCCCAGATTCTGGTTGTTCAAGGTGGACAACCGTATTTCCTGACTATAACTGCTGAGAAATAGAACTCTGCCCGCAAAGCTAATTCGAAATTGCTGATGAAATAGCAGATATCACCACTTCAGGTTCAATTTCGGGTTTGGCGGTCGAACGCGTCCGCCGCCTCCCGAACGCTGAACTGAACTTACGGTTCAGGTTCAGCACTTTACTGAACCTGGACACCGAACACGTGTCCGGTTCAGGTTCGGTTCGGGCTCGGACCGATCTTCTGAACCGAACCTTGCCATCACTACATCTACCACAATACAAAACAGCTCATTGCAGGTCTCAAGTAAATAGGGATGTATTGGAGAGTATACCAGGTTGCTCGAAACTTAGAGTAAGTGGACACGGGTTCATGACGTGTCGGCATGACGTCAATGAGTTTATGGCTGCCTAACCCGCGTCAGTTTAGCGCGTAGGGCGGGAACTCGATCAAACATGCAACATTTTCTAAACCCTACCAACAAAATCAACAATATCACCCTCCATACTGGACAGAATATCTCATGAATAGGCTCAAAATGACCGCAATTCGTGGGATTGTGGGTGATAGAATGGGCTAGGCTAAAAGTTTTTTTTTTCAGATGCACTTCGGGAGCGGGAATGGGTAAATCGTGTTTCTCGGTGTCGTTCAGAGAGTTATCTGTGGTGGATGCCGGTAGTTGACCTAGTAACATTCCTGCTACAACAACCCCCCTTGTTGTAGTTGGCCTCGTATCTTGCTCAAATCTCAGCTGATTTCCACAATCCTTGGACTACTAGAAAATAAAAACCTTTGAAATTCCAAATCTGAAGCGACTTACAGCTAATTGCAGTACTGAAGGCGCAAATGAAAAAATTTCTGTTTGGGATGTTTAAAGATCTCGGTCAGTTCTTTATGGATGTGGATGAAACTATGCTAGATAATTCGGGCTAATTCATTCGCAATTAGCGATAGAAAGACTCTTGCAAAAATACTTCATATTGAATTGCCCTGTGATCTCGGACTGTTTCTGTGATAAATGATGTCCAGCATAGACTGCATAGTCCAAACATATTAAAATGAGCTGATTTTTTGCCACAACAAACTAAAATACATTTAGAAAGATGTAATAGAGGCAGAATCCAATATAATTCACTCTATGATGCCTGTAATCACTCCTGGCGGTTGTTAAGTGCCAGGCGCTGTGGAGGGTTGGGCCTTGAGAGTTCGGAAGTTTTAGTGTCGGCAATGATTAATTTGATGCTCTGTATTACGAAGTCCGGTAAACATAGAAGTTTCTTTGCAGTACCACTACTACTCTGTCTTCCCGACCCCGTAACTGGGCCTGGGTAGGAGGCTGGTGCTTGTGACAATTTGGCGACAATTGTCAATGCTCAACCTGGTGTCGGGGACCCAACTGGCAACTTGAGGATCAACTGTACTATTAAAATCAATTCGTCAGTCACACGTCACGGGGGTGCTTGACGCGACGAATTTTACAACCTTGTCACGCGTCACCAAGGGTCTTGACAAATATACTTTTTTCGTCACGGTAGGTTCGAAATTTCGGTTTAGGGATGCTTGGAGAAATTTTCCTTAGCTGTGGGCACCTGCCACTCAATTCCTTGCTCACTTTTAAGGTTTTTTGTTTCAAATCGCGCAAATGTCGTTGTTCAGAGCAAGTTCAACAACTAAAAATACATTTTTCTACATCACTCAGATATGTTGAAATATATTCCTCAGGTTATTCCTAAATCATCCTATTGAGTCAGTATGCACTCACTACAATTGCTGGAATATTTCCAGTGGTCGACGAAGTTTTGAGGGCTGTCACGCAGCTCGAGACTGCTTGACGAGTTGACGAATTGGGATTTTGGGTCACGCCTCACACCCCTTGACGAATTGATTTTAACAGTACAGAAGTCTTGATCCTCACTGCGTCTTTCAATTCTGTACTGTTTCCGGGCAAAGGAAAGGCACGAGCAACGGAAGCACACTGGCCAGACATGTCTGTCCTGCTTCGAGTCACACGGAATTGCTTTCCGAAATTCCGAGCAATTGTCTCTTTTCTTCCTCTACAACCTCATTCACGCGGACTCGTATATTCCGCGGGCTCAGGGTGTGGAACATCACTTGAGCTGCCTGAGAAGATTGCCTTCCTTGGGACCTACGTAGTCCTCATCCAGCGTGCAACTCGCGTGCGAACTTAGATAGTCAACGACATCCGCTAATGATGCATTGCTCCAGTAGTTTTTGAAAATCTACCTCTCGGCTTGCTTCACTGGCATTTCAGATGTTCTCCCACTGCGGCTTTCAAATCTTGGGATTGATCAAGCGCCAATTAGAGAAGTCCGAGTCTCATCTTTGCCCCTTGTAACTTGTCTTCATCTCATCTCTGGATTCTATGCACGCACCCCGTTTCTGTCCGGCGTCCGAGTATCTTAGTTTCTGGTGTCTCGAAGTTTTATGTCTCGCTTCCACGGATTCCTCCCACCGCATATCCCCCGAATTCGCGTTTACCCAGCCGGAATATCAGTTCATTATGTCTTTAAAGTCACCCTGATGAACAGACAGTGTGTATCATCCCTGGATCATCTCTGTATCATTCCACGACCGGCAGAATTGAAATTCCCTTATCTCGTGACCATCGGGTACGCGTCTATCTGTCGATGGTCTGATGAGCAATAAATATAGCGGGACCATCCCACCAGCGAGATTCCCTTCAAGTCCTTCCCACCGTGCTTGTCCTAACCTCGACGCAATAATGGTCCTCACCATACGCAAGGCAAACAACAAAGATCGCATCCTGCAATATGGGACCGTTGCAGCCACACTGTTGAAGGATATTGGCAACGCGTCAAAGCAGCCATATTTGCAGGCTATCGCCAGCCTCTCTCTGCTGATCATGGAGACAGTCCAGGTGCGTCGTCCATTGTCCTTCGCAAAGGCATCCGTTAACGGCCAGCCACCTTACTCAGAGAGTGCGCGATAACAAAGACAGTGCGTCTACCTTTTCTCCAGAAAATATATATTAAATTACATTTCAGCGTGCATGAAGATGGCCGAGCGGGCGTACGAGCTCGTCTGCGCTATCATCAACATCTGCCACGACAAAGAGGCAGCCCTGGCCCCGGCCATGGTTCGCAGCATCACCCAGTTCTCCGAGTACGTCGGCTCGCCCCGATTAGGAAGACCTCCCGCTCATCCTTTTTTGCAGGATTCTCGAGAAGATTTTGGTCTTCGTGCGGAATCAGGTGAAGGGGGGCTTCTGCGGAAGATGTTCCGCTCCATGGAGGATCAGACCCTCATCACGGAGTGTAATCAGGGCCTGAAGCACGCCCTCGACGTCTTTGGGGTATGTCTTCCTTGGCTGAATCACTCCTCATACACCTAACTAGTATCCCCAGGTCCAGTCCGGTATCATCGCCGCCATGACAATGGCTGAGATGCAGGTGCGATAGTCTTTCTCTGTCCCTGACACATAGACTAATGCCCAGCACAGAAAGACGTCAAGCAGCGTCATGAGGAGCTTATCGCCATCCTCAAAGAGAGGCGCTCCAAGCCGAAGCGCACTTCCACCTCCAGCTCCGATGGCTCGGGGTCCTCGTTGTCGCGTAGGAAGCGCCCCTCCAGCGTTAAGACCGACCTCAGCCGCAGGTGCCTATTTTAGCCACCCATATAGCCGTTTGATGCTAATTGCGCACCGCGGCTCTAGCGCCGTCTCGATGCTCCCTGCTTCTCCCAAGATCTTCTACGGTCGAAAGGAGGAGTTAACACACGTCGTGAATATGATCACTCAGTCCAAGCCCGCGCGCATTGCTATCTGCGGGGCCGATGGTCTTGGCAAAACGGCCCTGGCGCTCGCCACGAGCCACAGCTCCGAGGTTTCCCAGATGTTCGGCATCCACCGGTACTTCGTCGAGTGCGAAGACGCGAAGGATTCGAAGCAACTCATTGCTGCGCTGGCGGCTCACCTCGGGGTCGAAAGTACCAGCAAGAAGCACGTCATCCGGCACTTCAGCACGCTTGCGACGTAGACGACGCCCGTCCTCGTCGTTCTCGACGCCTTGGACCGTGCATGGAAGCCGCATGAGAACCGGAGCGATGTGGAGGACTTCCTGTCGCTCCTCGCGGACCTCCCGTATCTGACGCTCATCGTAAGTCCTGAATTCTTGCTAGATCCCGTGAGCTGTGTGACTGTGTTCCCCGCAGGGTACTGTCCGCGGTAGCGAGCGGCCCCGCCAAGTGAAATGGACCCGCCCCTTCCTGCCGACACTGGGTTCCCTCTCTCCTGCCGCTGCACGCTCCACCTTTCTCGACATCTCTGGCGCCGATCCTGAGGACCTGGGCCTCGAGGAGCTTTGTCATCCTTTGCGGAATATTTGGACTATTTGGGTTTGTCTATACGGTCTTCCTCGCCTTCCGTATAGGAGATTGCAATATACAGTGCTCTAACGGGTTCATTGTCTGTTATCATTACATTTTCTGCGCCAGGAATTCACATATTTCGTCAGGATTGCGCGAACTCCATCCAGGGAGCCCAATCATTTTGGAATACTGGAATCATGTTATCTCTACCTCTGACATGGATGAGCTGGTAATCTCATCGTACCATTCCCACAGTTGAACTGAGTTATTATTCCACAGGGCGGTTGCCAGTCTTCTGTCTTTCATGC
The DNA here is from genome assembly GCA_029378395.1 of Mycena leptocephala. Lineage (NCBI taxonomy): Eukaryota > Fungi > Basidiomycota > Agaricomycetes > Agaricales > Mycenaceae > Mycena > Mycena leptocephala. The sequence continues at coordinate 639,020 of JARJLF010000034.1, forward strand.
TAGCTCTTGGGGTGCAACAAGCGATCTTGGACGTTCGGCCATCCGGAAGCAACGACACCAGAATTGGAATTGACTCTCCCGGGCCGAAGACGCTCAACATGTTGCAATTGTCGGGTTTTATGGTCACCATTGTGTGGAGTTTATCCTACGTATTCATGATTCATCGTGAAATCCGCAGATGTATGGACAGCTCGAGTTTACCGTAACAAGGAAGCCGTTAAAATTAGGTATTCACTATTGATGACGTTGATACTCAAATGAACTAACTTTTGCGAACTTATCCTCCCTAGGCCTGAAACTTCAGTACCTCCTCCATTTTATTCGCCTCCTCTTAAATTGATCATGATGTCGTACAAATTTGTGATTTGATTTGATCCCAATTTTTAGTCAACTCTGTGGCAGTCGCAGTAGAACCTAATAGGAATAGCCTTTTTTTCTTCCCTTTTTCGCTCTCTTTTTTCTCCCTTTGTGCATTCCCTCTGTTTTCCTCACGGGGGTTTTTTTTCCTTTTCAATTTCCATATACAAAAAGGGTACAAATCCAAAAAGAAATCTAGATCCAACATGCGATATTGGATGAAATCAGAAGAAGAACAAAAAACAATCCAAAAAGGGCAGAAAAAAAGGCTACTATGAACGTTCCGGTTTTCTGCTCTCTTTTTTCCGCCCTTTTTAGCTCCCTCCCATTTTGGATGCCTTTTTCCATTTCATGCTGCCTATCGTTTCTGAAAGGCGAAGTGGTCAAAAAGGACTGGGGTGAATTTTTCTGGATTTTATTGCTCACTCGGTTGCGTTATCTGCTAAAAAGGGCCCATTAAAAGGTGCAACAAAGGACACAAAAAAGGGCTACCGTGAATGACCCTAATTTACACAGGAGGCATGCCCCACCGCTTAAATTCCATAAGCTGCAGACGCTTATGAACGGTGGTTTGCTCGCTTATTGATGGCTCGGAGAAATTGCCGCATGTTTCCCGCGTGTGCATGTGTAATGCACATTGATGTGTCGTGGGTTCAAACCTGTGTAGCAGTGTTCTTTTTGAAATACCACATTTTATTTAGTGGCAGACTCAGAAATAGACAAGGAATGTTGATCATGCATACAACATATTACTGAACTCTCTGTAAACATATTCTCCACAGCAATTCTATATTTTTTTCCAGCCTTCATGACCTTGTGCTTTTTTAACAACTTGTAGTGAATAATTTTTGAGAGAGAAATTCAGTGGATCTGACATATGCCGTCAGGGTGAATCATACTTGTGCTATTCTATGAACCTTTTTTGAAATAAAATCCAAGATAATGTATTAGTTTGACTGGGTCCCATTTTCTGGAACATGCCCAGTTGCAATATACTGTGCTCCACTCATCCCAGCACTCTCGATGAGGCACCCATTTTGAGGTTATGGATCTCAGGCACCCAAATGGTAGCATATAAATACTGACTGGCCTAAGTTCTGTCTGGCACCATACCATTAGTTCCTCCTCAAAGACTACAAACATTTGGTAAGAATGCTACCAGACATGAAGTTTAGATTTGGTAACTGCTTAACTGCGCTACGACTATGGGCCATTGTCCAAAACAAAGCAGACATTGAAGACCTGAGTCTGACCAAATGAGGAAGTGAATCAGTGGCCTGACCGCTCCCGACCGTTTGTCCGAATGTGATCTGACCTTCCCCCAAGCAGCCATCATTGTCCGAATTATCGCGCTGACCTTGCCACCACCACCCTCAAATTTGTCCGAATTCTGACCCGACCTCACGTAGGCAAATCAAAACTTTTGTCCGAATTCCTGATTCGACCTATCAACCGATAAACACAGGTCCTGTCTATGGTCAGCCGCGGCTCGTTAGAAGGCACTGCGGTGGGTTATACACAACTATGGGATGCCATGGCATAGCCATGGCCGCTTTCCTCCATATTGTAACCATTAACACAACTATATCTTTGGCAGAGAGGTGCCGCAGTGGTACCGCGGTCGCTCTCCTACGCAGTTTAATGTACCGCGCAACATGTTAAGTCCTGCTACTTCATCTATGTAGTCTCTGGGTCGCTTTTAGAGGAATATATCTCTTGAATCGGTTATAGGCATGTATGGGTATATCTCCTTGGTAGTGTATTCAGAGTACAACACGCCGCAGTGTCACCGCAGTCGTGCTCTGAATACTACAGTCAGTAGTCGGAGCTCGCTCTGACTCTCCTTTATATCACCTAACAGAGTTCAGGCATACAGCTATGTTTGTATAGCACTGAAGCTACCCTGCGCCTCTTAATGATGTGTTTATAAGCACAAAAATAGCTAGAGGACGTCCATTTGGTGTTGCGCCATCTCAACGGGTATTCCAACTGCTCGTTTGCGCGCCATCAACCCAAACTATGCACATGCAGAAAGTTTTCTCCCTTGCTATACATGTCCGTCTTCAGCAGAAATTCTGATGGCGATACCCATGACTAAAAATTTCCCTACAGCTGTGTCGAAGTCGACCACTGTGATGGGCACCTGCCCTTGCTGTAAGTTCTCTTGAACACACTGCTCATAGGGATTGAGTTGCAGCCTTTGTGGTCAACGGCAATCTTGTTGTGGGTGCGCTGGCGGGTTTTAAACCTGTACAGGTTATGGGTGACGGATATGGACTGCGGGTACGCGGCCTCAGGGACATATACAGCGAGCATGCTATCCGTGTACAATGTCCAATGCCAAGGAGATGCATGTCAGCGTGAAGCAGACAACAATAACCGGACTAATGTTTACTAGAAGGGGTGAGGCCGAGGAAAAACCAGAACATGCCTGGGAGCGCCAGAAATGGGAGCTAATGTAAGTGGGTGAAACTGGAATACAGGTATGAACATTACCAGAATTATGTTGACGGTGGAAGACAACGCCGTTAGGTCCCACAATTGATAGCGCCGTAGATGAGCAGATCCGAATTCGTTCGGTGTAGGCCCTCAAGCGGTGTTCCGTCCTGCAAGACAGACAACACCTTATCATGCCTAACCCTAGCCGAGGCCCTCGACCAACCTCAGCCAACTCCTTGGCTCGGCCTAGTCGGTCGAGGTTGGTCTAAGGTTGGTTAACCTTTGGTCGACCTCAATTTTAAGCCACTCCTCATTACACCATTACTATTAGTAACGAGCGATCTACTGATATCACAACACGTAAACGGCCCTCCAAATTGAGACATAACGCCGAAAGCGACTCCCACTGTTTGTAACATAGCATAATCCAATCTACCTGTGCAAGGGTTCATGAGGATTATCCATTAATATTGATCTACTAATTTTTTAAGCCCCATAGCTCTAGGTATTCCCTCAAGCTCTTTTTTCCCCCAGTCCACCAGTCGTATCTCGGATTTATGGCCTGATTTGGCCACGCCACGCGACATCAGTTACACAGCCCATCGGCAAACTACTTTGGCTCCCACACTCTGTGGGAAGGCTACCCGACGGTGCCAGGGATGCTGGAGGCGCTAGGACAGAGATCAGGGACTCGGCCAACCTGGCCGAAATAACCTCGGCCAACCTCAGCCAACTTCCCTCGACCAACCCGGCCAACCTCAGCTGACCTCGATCAAGGTCAGCCGAGGGGCCATCAAAATGTAGTGATTGTAGACTCACGGTCAATTTCATCGTTAATCTTCTTTTTAATGTTGCCAATAACTTGATTCACAGTGGAACAATCCAGATCACCCCGCAGTTTCATAAGTTTCGCCAGGAGAGCTAACCTATAATGGTTGACTCTGTTTGATTGCCCGAGCATTGGCTTGCATCGATTTAAGTTTCAAGGCAGCATCCAGTTTTGCTGCTTTTTTGACAGGTCGAATAGCTATTGCCTATGCCGATGAGACAGCGCAACACCAAATGCACGTCCTCTAGCTATTTTTGCACTTATAAACACATCATTAAGAGGCGCAGGGTAGCTTCAGTGCTATACAAACATAGCTGTATACCTGAACTCTGTTAGGTGATATAAAGGAGAGTCAGAGCGAGCTCCAACTACTGACTGTAGTATTCAGAGCACGACCGCGGTGATGCCGCGGCGTGTTGTACTCTGAATACACTACCAAGGAGATATACCCATACACGCCTATAACCGATTTGAGGGATTTATTCGCGACCCAGAGACTGCATAGATGAAGTAGCGAGACTTAACATGTTGCACAGTACATTAAACTGCGTAAGAGAGCAGCCACGGCGCCACTGCGGCGCCTCTCTGTCAAAGACATAGTTGTGTTAATGGTTACATTATGGAGGAAAGCGGCCGCGGCTATGCCGCAGCATCCCATAACTGTGTATAACCTACCGCGGAGCCTGCTAAAGGGCCGCGGTTGACCATAGACCCATTGTTACCCTAAGACTGGGAACTGCAAAGCGATCGGACGATCACGTGGTGCCACGGCGCGACGCGATCTGTCAAATCAAAGACATACAAATCCTAATTTGGATTCTAACGATCGGATTCAGGCACTCCAGTACTTCGCGGGCCAAGCACTGCCTGCGGCCGGATCCACCAAAGACAAGCACGAGGAGGAATGTATTGAAAAGGCTGGGTTCAACCCCAGGCCAGCACGGCATCGTACTACGGGTGCGGAAGGCACCGCGGTATTGCCAATATACCAAATATAGACCGCGGGATCGACGAAGAACCACGAGGGAACGAACCTACATGACCAAGCACCACATCTCAGTTACTATATCTAGTTTATCTCCTTTCATTTGTACTATTACTATAAAAGCAGCCTGTAGAACCTGCATACAGCCAGTTCATCGCACCGTCTATCGGCGTGGGTGTCCTCAGGCATATTTCGCGGAGATTCGTTTACTATCTCTGTTTGTAACTTGTCTATAAATTGAAGTTGGTTGTTGGCTCGAATTGTCAAGCAAGGGACTCATCAGTTAAGCTTCAAACGGTTAACCACCTGAGAATTGGTTGTGACTTGTCAACTGCTTTGCCTTCACACTCGTCAGGGAGAGTCCTGTCATTAGCTGTTGGATCGATTAGTTGGACTTTGCAGTCAACCTTAAGCCGTTACTATAAAAGTGAAGGAAACGTCCCTAAATGAGGACAAGTTTAGGTCTGCTGTACGGGAGAGTCCTGCAGTAAAGAGAATTGCCAAGGAAGAAGCAGCTTGCCTCATTATAGCAATTGAAATTGGCCATTGCTGGGGATATTTTGTAACACCAAGTACAAACTCTGCCCTGAAGTGATAGAACTATCTTTATAGTCACTACCTTCTTGTATCCATCTCATACAAATGTTCATCCAACGCTGCGGCGAAAGATAACTGCTGTAACTTGCCAAGTGAAGTGCCGTGGGGACTTTGTTAGTGCCTCATAGTACTTGTTTCGTTGTTAACTGTACAATCCAAACCTGCTGGCCGCATACTACGGTCCGGACCCGAACTCACCTAAGATTTGCGCTAGTCTTTTGGGAGTGATAAGATATTGTTTGTGTGGTTTTAGTGTTGTTTCACAACACGCTATAACTAGCATATTCAAGACATATCGTAAGCGCACCGTTTCACTGAGGTTGAGAATTAATTGGAAAGCAGGATGCGGCATTACAGCGCTTTTCATATTTATGCGGAAAACGTAAAAATTTCTCGGGCTGTTGGGCCTTGTTTGTATCGGGCACCTAAATCTTGTCAACAGCCTTCTCTCCCGCTTCACTGCCCGTGGCCACCCCATTCCTACTCAAAACTCCCAGTTACTGCCCTCTGTATGCTCTGATGACATGTCGGAGGGCGCGGAACACACCTTAGCCTGATATACACCGTAAACACCATCAAAATTGCCACCACATCCGAAACCGATGCTCGTGGCCCCGCTTGCGACTATGGACACTCTGCTGGCCCTATATCCCACTCTAACATCTTATGACTCAATTGAATGACACAACCAGTGGCCGTGCAGGTGTTCGTAGAGAGATACGGACACCGCTGCATTCGATGGGTACCATGACGAGGTCACGATGCGCTCAAAACAGTCTCTCAGCACATGTGGGGAGGAGAAATGGAGCTTGGCACTATTAGACTCATTCAGGGTGGTCTGGAGGATAAAAGTACGTGGTCCCAATGATGTGCACATTGGAGAAGGCAAATTCTCTTCCGAATGTTGTGTATCTCGGCTCTGATTATGTCCCCATTCCTCGCATATGCTCCAATCCCGTATAATGATAATATGTTCATAATACATACATATTTACTCAAAATAATGAGCTGGAGCCCATCGAAAGTGCCAGACAAAGCCAGATCAGAATTTATTTAGGGGCTATGTAAACATGTCCAAACAGCCAGAAATTTTTTACGTTTTCCGCATAATTATGAAAAGCGCTGTAATACCTCCTCATATTCCCTTCCCTCCACCTCTGCGATCTCGATTACCTTCCATTAATTTCACACCGACATCCGAATGGCCACCACGGACCAAGTCGCGGATGTTGCTTGCGAGACCCACAGCATACTGATTGAATGCCTCGATGATATTGTGCGGTGAAAGTTCAGTCTCAGACTCTCGAAATATTGCACCAAAGTGCATGATCAAACAAGTAAAGCGCAGCTCTCTCAGATATCAACAGTGGGCCATCGGCGGCTCTGAACTCTGTTCTAACTCGGATGCTGTTGCTGTGCCGATTTGACAGGTGGCGATGCACTGGAATCAACGGCCTGTGATCTGCCTGCAATCAAGGCGACTTGCGGGTGGGATAGAAGCCCGACAATGGCGACATGTGGGTGGGTTAGTGGATCGACAAAGGCAGTGTGCAGGTGGGGTTGTACCCTGGCAAAGACGATGCATGGATAGGGTTGCACATTGACAAAGACGATGTCCGGACAGATTTGCAGCCTGACATGCAAATATAGACACATGCCAATAAAGACCCTGTCCATAATGAGCCACAGAGTCCCGTTAAGCGACGTGAGCAGGGCGTGAGATGGGCACATGTCGGGCATCTAAGTGATGCCCGCAATGTGAACGTGTGCCAGCAGGTGTGGCTCCGGCTCATCACATGGCCGTGTCTCCGCCGCAACTCCATCATGCCATCACTTCACGGCATCTCCGGCTGAGTCACGGCTCAGCAAAACAAAACCTTCAGCTATCCTACAGAAATACTCAATAAATGGTGAAATTTATTCATAACTATCGCAAAACAATGCCTTATATTTGCAGTATCTAAGCACATTTTAAGTGGTACTTAATAAAATAAAGGGATAGTGCTAACAAAGACCTTTGTTCCGTGTCATACGCACATGTGAACCACATGTGGGTTACGCACTTGGGGCCCGCATGCTCGCTCTTTTCCCCCAGTGAAAGTAGGCCATTGTAATATTTTTTAGACCAAAGTTGCCGTGTAAGGTCCCAGATTAATTTTTGACCCGATACATCACATTCCAATGCAATATGTTCCAAAGTCTCAGGGACATCACAAGCATGGCATCGTCCATATATTTCAAGTGTCTCAATGTTGGACCAGATATCACCCACCCTAAAAGTTATGTATGCACTTCCAGAAGAATTCTCGTGTCAGTGTTGGAGGGTTGCGGATCGTATGGATTTCCAGATAGTTCGCTCTTTATTCTGAGTCACACGACCAAGTTTTGGTGCAAGTCTGACTCTCAAGTCTTCAGTCCCGATCACGGGTAGATCTCGGCCCTCGACGTCTCTTTAAACAAATGCAGGAGAGCTAAGAAACTGTCCTAATCTTGGAATACGACAGAAGTGCTTTACTGAAAGGCATCTCCATTGGCTCCCCCCCCCCCCCCCAGTTTTGCAGTGCATCTCAATTCAAAATGACTGTTTTCAACTCGGCACAAATTATTTTCTTCTGACTTTATCAGTGTTGTAAATGTGAAAGACCGACACTAAATTTTCCTCCAATAATTGCAGGTGGCTGACATATCATACAAGGCCCTATGGCCATCTGGAGCAGGGCTGAGTCTTTGCTTTGACCAGGAACATAAAATTGGAGCACACAAATGGCTTCACTCCATCAGGGGGAAAGCCCGGGATTTTAGTAAAGTTTTGGATAAACTCATATCTGAAAAGGCCTAAAGCCATTTTTCTCAAGTAAAACCAACAGGTATATATGTCCTACAGGCATGGCTGCAAGAATAAAAGTTATAATTGTGGGTTAATACAACTCAAAAGACATTTGGAACAGTTTTTGGAGCAATTTCATCTGGATGAGCAGTACAAGTGCCTCTTAGTTGAGTTCGAATGCGTGGGAATTGCCTCGTGGCTGCGATGCCGAGCATGCCGAGATCATTTTCGACTGCCGACTTGAGACTTGGACTTGGAATCATAAGCTGATGATGATGACCTATCTTGAGAACTTGGGTCTAGACCATAACTGCACTACGGCCTTGTGAGTGCCCGGAATTTTGGGAATTACAGCCGATGTCAGTACCGAAGGCGCGAATCAGAAAATTACCGTTTTGGGCATTTTCTGATGTCCACGACCGATTTGCCTATATCTCAGTGGGTTCTGCCCGTATTGCCTTGAAAATTAGCTAGATAATTCGGGCTAATTCAGCTGCTATTAGTGATAGAGACAAAGTTGCAAAAATATCCTATACTCAGTGAAATGGGTCTCGGGGTCATTTTGGGAGTCAATTCCTTCTACCAGCATCTAGACATGTTGAAATGACCTAGATTTTTGGGAGGGAGGATTTCTATGTGTATAAATGTTGTTATAGAGTCACATTTGCCGAGAGCTTGGGATAGATTCAAATACTACTATATTTTCTGATTTCATGGTATTGGATGTCATTACAAGCACAATAAACTAATATCTTGAAGATTCTGAATCTATTACCCCCTTTATAATGCATAGAAATCTTCCCTCCCAAACATCTAGGTCATTTCAACATGCCTAGATGCTGGTAGGCCGAATTGACTCCCAAAATGACCCCAAGACCCATTTCACTGAGTGTAGGATATTTTTGCAACTTTGTCTCTGTCACTAATAGCGCTGAATTAGCCCGAATTATCTAGCTAATTTTGAAGGCAATACGTGCAGAACCCATCAAGATATAGGCAAATCGGTCGCGAACATCAGAAATGCCCAAAACGGTAATTTTCTGATTCGCGCCTTCGGTACTGACATCGGCTGTAAGACACAGACTGAGTCGAGTAGAAAGATTCCCAAGTGACAGATAATCGGAAAAATGCTAAGTAGATAAAAACTGAGTGTAATCTCTAACATATGCCTTAGGCACAAAGGAGAATAAACAAGGACAAAAAAAAAAAAAAAAAAAAAAAAAAAAAAAAGACACAGACTGATAATAAAGAGTGAAAAAGATCTCATGAGAGGAATGGTTTTAGTTCAGAATTACAGGCCAACAATACATCGTACTAATGCGGTAGCTTACCCAGAGAGGTTTCAGTTGAACATTGTCAATTGGTTGTTCTCACACGAAATATCTGGGGCACTGTATTCATACCAAGTATTTCTGCGCTAGAATATTTGTGCTATCCCGAACAATTTTTTTCTGGAACTGCACACGAGCCGCGAGGAGTCGACCGAAGGTCGTGACGAGCAGCATTTTCAATTCAGAACATGTGTCTATTGAATTGCTGCTCTGTTATCACCGTGGCGTAGTATGGGTAACTGCTAGTGAATCCCTAAAGGTTCAGCTACCGCCTCGGAGAGGCCTAATCTAGGTCAATTTTTACCTTTGTCAGGGTTTCCTAGCCTGAGCGCCGAAAGGGAAATACCCTAGTTGATAGAAGGCAATGTGGGTTCACAGTTTGGACCTACCATCTGTCAAAGAAAGTGTCCGTGGAAACCGCAGAAGCAACATCCGAGAAAGAGCAACAATATCACTGCGTTTGTACCGAAGTTATCGGACCGTGGCTATAGAAGCAGTGGCGGGAAGCCGAAGACCCAAGATTGACAAAAGAGGTGATATTAAATCAGCGCGCTGATGAAACAAAGAGGATCAGATCGGAGCGTTAATCCCAGCGCGCTAATCAGGCGTCTTCGCAGGTAATTCGATGTAAATAAAGAGATCGCGGAAGATCCTCGGGCAAGAGGCAAAGAAACTGATGGACAGATGGCGGAGTTTGAAAAGACTTCAGACGGACAGAATGCTTAATTTCATAAAGAGGGTGATAATGCTCTCTTTTTTCTCCTTCTTCCCTCTTTTCTTATCTTGAAAAACTTGAAAAAACCGCAATCTCTCCAAAATGTGCCATGGGCCTAAAAATGTACAAAAAAAAAATTAAAAGAATGGGCCCCACGTAATGACACCCATTGCCGGGAGATATTGCCCGAAGTAGAATAAGTGGAGCGGGCGAAAAAAATCTTCCACACGTGATTTGCTCAGGGATTGAGTCGACAAGGAATTTCACAACCTCAATGTGGCCGTTGCTCCGGTTCCGTTGTCGCGGCTACGGTGAGGGGTGAATGGAATTAACTTGGGAATCCGCGCGGGACATACCGATGGCGTTGAAATCCGCGGTGCGCTCCACGAGGAATTTCACAACTTGATGTGGCCGTTGTTCGAAGCCAAATGCAGGGCAGTTAGGTTGTTGTCGCCTACGGCCGAGATGTGAATGGAGCTGACTTGGGAGTCGGTGCGGGACATACTGATAGCGTTGAGGTCTGCGCCGCGCTGGACGAGGAATTTTACAACCTCGATGTGGCCCTTGATGGAAGCCATATGCAGGGCAGTTCGGTTATTGTTGCCTATGGCCAAGGAGTGAACGGAGGGGACCTGGAAATAGCCCAGAGACACACCGATAGTGTTGACATCCACGCCGCGCTCAACGAGGAATTTCATAACCTCGATATGGCCGTTGAGGAAGCCAAATGCAGGCAGTCAGGTGTTGTTGTCTATGGCCGAGATGTGAACGGAGGGGATTCGGAAACCGGCCCAGAGACACACCAATAGTGTTGACATCCACGCCGCGCTCAACGAGGAATTTCACAACCTCGATGTGGCCGTTGTTCGAAGCCGAATGCAGGGCAGTTACGTTGTTGTCAGCTACAGTCGAGATGTGAGTAGAGCGGACTTGGGAATCGATGCGGGAACATACCGATGGCATTGACATCTGCGGTGCGCTCCACAAGGAATTCACAACTTCGATGTGGCCTTCTATCGAAGCCATATGCAGGGCAGTTCGGTTATTGTCGCCTATGGCCGAGATGTGAACGGAGGGGACTCGGAAATAAGCCCAGAGACACACCGATAGTGTTGACATCCACGCCACGCTCAACGAGGAATTTCACAACCTCGATGTGGCCGTTGATGGAAGCAAATGCAGGGCAGTCAGGTTGTTGTTGTCTATGGCGAGATGTGAACGGAGGGATCGGAAACCGCCCAGAGACACACCATAGTGTTGACATCCACGCCGGCTCAACGAGGAATTTCACAACCTCGATGTGGCCGTTGTTCGAAGCCGAATGCAGGGCAGTTACGTTGTTGTCAGCTACAGTCGAGATGTGAGTAGAGCGGACTTGGGAATCGATGCGGGAACATACCGATGGATTGACATCTGCGGTGCGCTCCACAAGGAATTTCACAACTTCGATGTGGCCTTCTATCGAAGCCATATGCAGGGCAGTTCGGTTATTGTCGCCTATGGCCGAGATGTGAACGAGGGACTCGGAAATAAGCCCAGAGACACACCGATAGTGTTGACATCCACGCCACGCTCAACGAGGAATCTCACAACCTCGATGTGGCCGTTGATTGAAGCCATATGCAGGGCAGTTCGGTTGTCGTTGCCTATGGCCTGGATGTGAATGGAGCCGACTTCGGAATCGACGCGGGGACATACCGATGGCATTGATATCCGCGCCACGCTCAGCGAGGAATTTCACAATGTCCTTGCGGCCATCTGTTGAAGCCATATGCAGGGCAGTTCGGTTGTCGTTGCCTAGGGCCGGGATGTGAACGGAGTGGACTCGGAAATCATCCCAGAGACACACCAATAGTGTTGACATCCACGCCGCGCTTGACGAGAATGTCACAACCTCGATGTGGCCCTCGATGGAAGCCAAATGCAGGGCAGTTAGGTTGTTGTTGTCTATGGCCGAGATGTGCACGAAGGGGACTCGGAATCGGCTCAGAGACATACCGATGGCATTGACATCCACGCCGTGCTCGACGAGGAATTCGCAAGCTTGAGGTTGCCGTTGATCGAAGCCGAATGCAGGGCAGTTAGGTTGTTGTCAGCTACAGTCGAGATGTGAATAGAGCGGACTTGGTAATCGACGCGGGGACATACCAATGGCATTGACATCCGCGCCGCGCTCGACGAGAATTCACAACCTCAATGTGGCCGTCTATTGAAGCCATATGCAGGGCAGTTCGGTTATCGTTGCCTATGGCCGAGATGTTAGCGGAGGGGACCTGGAAATCAGCCCAGAGACACACCCATGGCGTTGACATCCGTGCCGCACTCAACGAGGAATTTCACAACCTCGATATGGCCCTTGATGGAAGCCAAATGCAGGGCAGTTAGGTTGTTGTTTTCTATGGCCGAGATGTGAACGGAGGGGACTCGGAAGTTAGCCCAGAGACACACCGATAGTGTTGACATCCGCGCCGCGCTCAACGAGGAATTTCACAACCTCGATGTGCCTTGATGGAAGCCATATGCAGGGCAGTTAGGTTGTTGTTGTCTATGGCGAGATGTGAACGGAGGGATCGGAAATCGGCCCAGGGACACACCAATAGTGTTGACATCCACGCCACGCTCAACGAGGAATGTCACAACCTCGATGTGGCCGTTATTCGAAGCCATATGTAGGGCAGTTACATTGTTCCTGTCTACTGTTGATATGAATGGAGCTGACTTGGAAAACAGTGCGGGGACATACCGATTGCGTTGACATCTGCGGTGCGCTCCACGAGGAATTTCACAACATCGATGTGGCCTTCTATCGAAGCCATATGCAGGGCAGTTCGGTTATTGTTGCCTATGGCCGAGATGTGAACAGAGGGGACTCGGAAATCGGCCCAGAGACACACTGATAGTGTTGACATCCACGCCGCACTCAACGAGGAATTCACAACCTCGATGTGGCCTTTGATCGAAGCATATGCAGGGCAGTTACATTGTTCCTGTCTACTGTCGATATGAATGGAGCTGACTTGGACCACAGTGTGAGGACATACCGATGGCGTTGACATCTGCGGTGCGCTCCACAAGGAATTTCAAAACTTCGATGTGGCCTTCTATCGAAGCCATATGCAGGCAGTTCGGTTATTGTCGCCTATGGCCGAGATGTGAACGGAGGGGATCGGAAATAAGCCCAGAGACACACCGATAGTGTTGACATCCACGCCACGCTCAACGAGGAATTTCACAACCTCGATGTGGCCGTTGATGGAAGCCAAATGCAGGGCAGTCAGGTTGTTGTTGTCTATGGCCGAGATGTGAACGGAGGGGATTCGGAAACCGGCCCAGAGACTCACCAATAGTGTTGACATCCACGCCGTGCTCAACGAGGAATTTCACAACCTCGATGTGGCCGTTGTTCGAAGCCGAATGCAGGGCAGTTACGTTGTTGTCAGCTACAGTCGAGATGTGAGTAGAGCGGACTTGGGAATCGATGCGGGAACATACCGATGGCATTGACATCTGCGGTGCGCTCCACAAGGAATTTCACAACTTCGATGTGGCCTTCTATCGAAGCCATATGCAGGGCAGTTCGGTTATTGTCGCCTATGGCCGAGATGTGAACGGAGGGGACTCGGAAATAAGCCCAGAGACACACCGATAGTGTTGACATCCACGCCACGCTCAACGAGGAATTTCACAACCTCGATGTGGCCCTTGATGGAAGCCATATGCAGGGCAGTTCGGTTATTGTTGCCTATGGCCAAGATGTGAACGGAGGGGACCTGGAAATAGCCCAGAGACACACCGATGGCGTTGACATCCACGCTACGCTCAACGAGGAATTTCACAACCTCGATGTGGCCCTTGATGGAAGCTAAATGCAGGGCAGTTAGGTGGTAGCTGTCTATGGCCGAGATGTGAATGGAGGAGACTCGGCAATAGGCCCAGAGACACACCGATAGTGTTGACATCCACGCCGCGCTCAACGAGGAATTTCATAACCTCGATTTGGCCGTTGATCGAAGCCGAATGCAGGCAGTTAGGTTGTTGTCAGCTAGAGTCGAGATGTGAATAGAGCCGACTTGGGAATCGACGCGGGGACATACCGATGGCATTGACATCCGCGCCACGCTCGACGAGGAATTTCATAACCTCAATGTGGCCGTCTATTGAAGCCATATGCAGGGCAGTTCGGTTATTGTCGCCTATGGCCGAGATGTGAACGGAGGGGACTCGGAAATAAGCCCAGAGACACACCGATAGTGTTGACATCCACGCCACGCTCAACGAGGAATTTCACAACCTCGATGTGGCCGTTGATGGAAGCCAAATGCAGGGCAGTCAGGTTGTTGTTGTCTATGGCCGAGATGTGAACGGAGGGGATTCGGAAACCGGCCCAGAGACTCACCAATAGTGTTGACATCCACGCCGCGCTCAACGAGGAATTTCACAACCTCGATGTGGCCGTTGTTCGAAGCCGAATGCAGGGCAGTTACGTTGTTGTCAGCTACAGTCGAGATGTGAGTAGAGCGGACTTGGGAATCGATGCGGGAACATACCGATGGCATTGACATCTGCGGTGCGCTCCACAAGGAATTTCACAACTTCGATGTGGCCTTCTATCGAAGCCATATGCAGGGCAGTTCGGTTATTGTCGCCTATGCCGAGATGTGAACGGAGGGGACTCGGAAATAAGCCCAGAGACACACCGATAGTGTTGACATCCACGCCACGCTCAACGAGGAATTTCACAACCTCGATGTGGCCGTTGATGGAAGCCATATGCAGGGCAGTTCGGTTATTGTTGCCTATGGCCAAGATGTGAACGGAGGGGACTCGGAAATCGGCCCAGAGACACACCAATAGTGTTGACATCCATGCCGCACTCCACGAGGAATTTCACAACTTCGATGTAGCCGTTGATCGAAGCCGAATGCAGGGCAGTCAGGTTGTTGTCAGCTAGAGTCGAGATGTGAATAGAGCCGACTTGGGAATCGACGCGGGACACACCGATGGCATTGACATCCGTGCCGCGCTCAACGAGGAATTTCACAACCTCAATGTGGCCGTCTATTGAAGCCATATGCAGGGCAGTTCGGTTATTGTTGCCTATGGCCGAGATGTGAGCAGAGGGGACTCGGAAATCAGCCCAGAGACACACCGATAGCGTTGACATCCGCGCCGCGCTCAACGAGGAATTTCACAACCTCGATGTGGCCGTTGATCGAAGCCGAATGCAGGGCAGTTAGGTTGTTGTCAGCTACAGTCGAGATGTGAATAGTGCTGACTTGGGAATCGTTGTGGGGGCATACCAATAGCGTTGACATCCGCGCCGTGCTCCACAGGGAGTTTCCCAACGTCCGTGAGGCCGTCAGACCACGCATAATGCAGCAAGGCGTCGTTGTCCCTATCTACCTTCCAGCTGAGAATGAAAGTGACCTACAATAAATCAGTGCAGAGACACACCAATACGGTTGAAATCCGCGACGTGTTCTTGCTGGACGAGGCCTTTTCCGTTTCTGTTGGCCGACGCGGTATCCACTGCAATATCATTGTCCTTGTCTGTGGTTCGGTTCAGAGTGTATGTGGCACGAAAATCGGCACAGGGAAATACCGATGGTGTTGCCATCCCGGCTGTGCTCGGTGAGGACTTTCACCACCTCCAGGTGCCCATTGTGTGATGCATTATGCAGTGCCGTCCGGTTGCCTCCATCTATTTTCTACTTCAGGATAGAGGTGAATTAGAAATCGGCCCAGAGACATACCGGTAGCGTTGACGTCCGCGCCACGCTTGACGAGGACTTTCACCACCTCCGTGTGCCCGTTAGCCGACGCGTAATGAAGCGCAGTTTTGTCGACATCGTCTACCGCAAAATTGGGAGCTGACTTTACATTTTGTCAATAAACATACCGGTGTCGTTGACGTTTGCGCCGCGCTCAAGGAGGAATTTCACAACCTCGATGTGGCCCTTGATCGAAGCCATATGCAGTGCAGTTTGGTTGTCTTCATCTATTTCTACTTGAGGATGGAGGTGACTTGGAAATCAGCCCAGAGACATACCAATAGCGTTGACATCCGCGCCACGCTCAACGAGGAATTTCACCACCTCCGTGTGCCCGTTAGCCGACGCGTAATGAAGCGCAGTTTTGTCGACATCGTCTACCGTAAAATTGGGAGCTGACTTTACAATTTGTCAATACACATACCGGTGTCGTTCATGTTCGCGCTGCGCTCAACGAGGAATTTCACAACCTCGATGTGGCCCTTGATCGAAGCCATATGCAGTGCAGTTTGGTTGTCTTCATCTATTGTCTACTTGAGGATGGAGGTGACTTGGAAATCAGCCCAGAGACATACCAATGGCATTGACATCCGCACCACGCTCAACGAGGAATTTCACCACCTCCGTGTGCCCGTTAGCCGACGCGTAATGAAGCGCAGTTTCGTCGCCATCGTCTACCGTAAAATTGGGAGCTGACTTTACAATTTGTCAATACACATACCGGTGTTGTCCACATATGCTCCGTGATCCACAAGGACTTTCACAATCTTCAGGTACCCAGCCTCTGACGCGTAATGAAGCGCTGTTTTCCTTGAAACATCTACTGCCTCGTTGGTAATGCGATGGAGTGGAGAAACGGGGCATACCGCGATCATGTATATCATGGACCTTCTCAATCAACAACTTTCTTTCCAGCGACACGGCTATGTCCCCTATCCTTGGGTAGTCTATAGGGGTTTGAGTCATGTGAAATGAGTTATCTACAGAGAACCAGACCCAAGTCCCTTGCATCGGCGCCTCTGGTGATCAGGAACTGCACGATCTCGAGGCGGTTTTGCGCCGATGCACGACGAAGCCAGAGCTGGTGAATGTCCACTTGAATTGGGGTCAATGTAGCGAACAGCATGCAAAACAGTTCTTCAGCACCTTTCTTTGCACCGATGAGCTTTATCCATTTCTCGACAGCATCCCATGGCACCGTGTCTTGATATAGCTTCATATTGTTCTCGGCATCCCGCTGATCGAGCACCTGCCTTCTCCGCTGCAGTATGGTCTCCATGGCATCCCGCAGCGGAAGAACCAGAAGCATGAGTGCCAGAGTCTGTCCGAAAGTCCAGATGCCATTCTGATCCTGTTGTAGTCCCTCGTTATGGGCTATAGACAGCTCCGTGTCAACAATGAATAGAATGTTGATGACAAACAATGTCATCAACCCCATCCCAACACATGAGACTGCAAAGCCCTTCGCAGCATCCAGGCGTTTCGTGACATTCAAATCGAGGGTATGAGTTTCTTGTTTTGCGATGTCCGAGATTGATGAATTCCAGCCCCAGAACAGATACAAAAAGTATGGGGTGAATATCAGGCATACTGGAAGAATGAGGTTGAAGCCAGGAGTAAGGGCAGTGAAGTAGACGATGAGGGAGAGGATGCGTAAGCTGCGAGATGCAACAGGCACGCCGTGGGTGAATATAGAGACAGATCCCGGTGAACATGATGATGAATCACCAAAGTGGCCAGGATCCATCCAAAGCCAGACTCCAAGCGCACCCATGAGCGACAGGTGAAGTGTGCCGATGAGGATGACGGGGTCACCCCACCGTTTCAACCAGCACTGGATGACTCCGGGAAGCGAGGCCGGCGTCTTGGTCAAGCTATAGGAGCCATGTTGTCCCCCCGGATTAAACATGGCGCGGATAATATCGCGCCAAGCCCATTTTTTCGGCAGGTCAATCCATGCATTCCGATGCAGGAGGAGAAGCAGATAGATAAAGGTGTTCGTGTTATTCATCCAGCTCAAATTGAGGACGAGTGCTGTGTTATAGCTGTCCAGGCCCTGAGTGCGAGCCTGAATGATGGCAGAGAACAAGAGTGCAAATGCAGAGAGGAGAATGGTGGTGGATTGAGTCTCTAGAGCTTCCTTCTCGCTCTCGTCGACGGTTCTGTCGACCAGAGCCCAGAACGCGGGTAAAAAGCTCAGCAGATTTTGAGCATACGTTGCAGTTCGTACGCCGATCCCCGAGATGTCGGTGTTGGTGCAGTTGTTCATCGTGGGAGACGGCGGGGAGGGAGAGGCGGGGGAGGTCGCTGAGTCGGGGTCGCTGTCAAGACGTGTCCTTCGGGTCCTGTTTGGGTAAGATTTTGCTCGTTCGGCGGTGGTCACCAATTTGTACCTGTCGGTTCCTTTCTCCATATAGCTTGATTGCTCTTGCTCTTGGCTCTGTCTCCTGCCATCCGCTGCCCTAATCTCTTTCATCTGTGCTTTTCTCCCGAAGCTTGAAGGGAATTCATTTCCTTTTTTCGTTGGCCCTGGTCTACGGTAGGTAGGTATCATTAATGGTCCCATGGTCTCACACTTTTTTTCTTCTTCTCTGTGTTGCCATTCTACGGCATATATTTTGGATACTTGTCAGGTATCATTCACTCAATCCAACTTCTCTTGCTTTACGGAGGCGAAGCAGCTGGTAGTCTCATTTTCATTCATTTGCGGGTTGCCGGAGGGAAGCGGCGCCGCGCCTTGTTAAGTATATAAATTTAGTGTGGGCGACGGGCGGGCAGGGTGAAAGTGACGTTGTGACGTTACACTGACGTTTGACTGACGCTGTGACGTTTTCAATTGACGCAGATCGGCGGTTGATTGACGCATACTGTCACACCGGCGCAGTGTCACGTTTGACTAGTCATATCATGGATTTCCGTATTGACGCACACATTCGCGCCGTACCCAGAAAGTACATTGTCATTTTACTGCAACTGTGCGCTGGTGCCCCATACTACGTCTTTAACGCCGCGGAACATGAGTGGTGTGAATCTGAGCTCTCACCAATTCCACCATTGCCCATACCCCGTTCCACATATGTAGTTAGTACACGTTGCTTTTAATTTGTTCTACCTAACCTATGACGAGTCTGAAATGTTACGCAGCACTTTTTTTTCACCTATTATCAACACCTGGTTTGCGGTCAACTGCAACACCTTTTTGTGGGCTCGCCACCGGGCTCAAACTTGATGGAAAGAAATCAAGGCAAGGAATACGACCAGGATCTCATATTACAGAACTGTGGAAGCGCAGAAGATTGTACTGTAATTGGATGTTTCTGCCTCTATCAAAGTTCGAGTTGAGCCAAAATCAAGTACACAACCAAGGTGAGCTGCACAAGATTGTTTGAATGCAAGGGCCGCGCGGTAGAGATCCCTCTCGGTGTTGATTCTGTCTTTACCTCAGCTGGCTTCACATCTGGATTACAGTACGCTTCGGGGAGGTGTTGAACCACCATCGTCCCTGCTTGCGGTCCTCTTTATCACCACGCATCTCACATATTTTATTGACCCACACAACAATTCCTCGACGCACATGTGTGACTTGGATCTATACATTCTACCTGACATGTGGTCAATGTTGGCTCACTGTGAGATCCTGTCTGAGATTTTATGTTTTAACTGTCAAAACCTCAGCTCGCTCACCGGCAGCTCTCTATCGCCGGTTCGTGGATGGGCAATCTCCGTATCATCGGCTACTGGCGGACGCCCCGGTCGATACATGAATTTTTTTGAGTCACGTCCAAGACTTTTCCAATATGCAAACCCTCGGCAGATCCGGTCCACCACAACTTCACATAATGCCTGTATGCGGAGTAATTCAAGGAGAACGGTTGTAGCAAATATACCACTTACTGCACCGTGAAATGTTACCTTGGAAAGGCGCATCTTCCATAAACTCATAGAGTTCTTGCTGAATGGCGACGAGTTGAAGGAGTGCGGAACCCACACCAAGAACGCGTTCACTTATTTCGACATCCCGAAGATGTTCCAGGTCCGGGTGCTTCATCAATCGCACCAGGGCAGGCTCGAGGATGACCTAGAGCTCCGGGTCCAAAGCGAGGCCGCAACTACGCATCCATTTGTCCGCGTGTCGGCATCGATCAATTTTTTTCTTGCCCTTGAAGTAAGCGTAGAAGTTTTCAATTATTGGATGACTACTGTAGAATTTTTCCAGGATTTTGACGAGGGAGTGGATAGCGGCATCGAGACCTGCGGAGAGTTCTGAATTCTCGTGGTATTCGAAGCTGGGGTCCATGTAGCGAGGCATCCGAATTTTACCAATCTGCATTTAACTGTGAGAACAATTCGGTTTACGAGTAACGGTGCTCACCAGCTCTTCAGTAAGGCGTACTTCGTCTATTTCCTGGCAAAACTTGTGCGTCCGGTGAAATGTTTGTTGGATCATCACTGGCAAGTCCGAAGTTGCCGAATTGTAAGTTGTGCCATCGTTGCACTCCAGCCACCGAAACTCGTACTCATTCTTCTTGCCTGCGCAGTCCTGATGGCGCTCAATAAATCAAGCCGAGTACCACAGCACACCCGCAGCCCTCCAGTCAAGCTGATTTGAGCACCAGCTAAGAAGTCGGACAATTGGCTTGGCCGCGCTTAAATGAACAGTGCATACAGATCGACTAGGGGATTATCCCTGCATCTCTTGCAGATAAAATCGACCTCAGGATCGTCCCAGTCTACATCGGAGGCCAAGCATGCGATGTGTGCCCACGGCCTGCATTCCTTGCGTTGCACTTCGTTCGGATCATCATGACCTTCAGCTTCCTGCATCCCACACCCTTCGCAAAAACGGGGCATGGTGTCGTTGAGTCGGTATACGGAAGACTGGTATTGGGGGCACCATTTTTCGAATCCTGCTGCTTCGCACTGGTCTGCGGCTTAGAATGAGATGAGCCACCAGATATCTTTGGAAGGTTGTTGATGGGGGACTCGAGTGTTTCGAGCAAAAAGGCATCAATCTCGTCGTCTCCAATTCAACGGGGTGAATATTTGGAGGTGGCTGAACCGGAGCAGCCTTCTTTGGAGATCCCTTCGGAGCGCTCGCCCTGGTTTTCGGGTGGGATTTCTCGGGAGCGGGCAGAATATAGTCAATATTTTCGCTGGCGTGGAGGCTGTTCACGGAGTGAGGGATATGTACGTTGTACCATGGTTCTGACCTGAAAACTATTTTATGAATAGCTGGGTTTAAGTTTGATATGATGGGCTTTCTTTCCGCCTTACCACAACTCATGAGTGGTATTCCAGAATCTCTGCCGCAAGAAATCACAGAATTTATGACTGCAGGTGTATTCAACTTCGTGATGTTGACGCGGGGGGCTGTGCATCGACGACACAGAGCAATTGACGGCCTTATCGAGCCTCGCAGCGCGGTATTCCGAAGTTCTAGAATCATGGGTGTTGACGAGGAACAAATATAAACTGTTTCAGAATGAGCAGTGGCAATGCTGCACTGGTTGTGTCATTAATGCGAACGCAGTAGGGAACAGAGATGGAATTAATGACCAAGGTGTGCAAAGGCATAAAGTCACCCCAGCTGTTAAATTGTGGAAAAGCTTGTGTGCTGTTGATCCTGGCACGGATGGCCCCGGAGTCGAAGTTTTTCGGTTGCATATATCGCGGTATTGGACACCCGTAGTAGAGTAGGTTTGTCAGTTTGGTTAATTTTGCGGCCCATGCATACTGAAGCTGACCGAAAGATTATTTCGTACCTTGGTCGAGGTGGAAAATAGGGTAGTTGTGGTAAGCATGCATTGCAGGGGATCTATTAACGTGGTTCGGTGCCTTGATCTCAAAATCCACCTTTTGATGCGTCAATACAACTGACGTAGGGCGGGTTCAATCGGCGCACGCTCTGACGCAGATCGGTGTTTACACAATTCAGAGTTACGCTAACCTAGACTCACGAGGGATGTATTATAGCGGTTTGGGACCGAGAAATCTGAAAAGAAACCATTTGAGGATAATCCAACCAGCAATACAATTGCACTGGACAGCCTGAATTATTTCAGCATAATTTCGATAGGTTCACATGCCTGGAGCCGTCAGATAGTAGCACAATGTCGAACAAAATTGGTCTACAGAGAGGCAGAGCACTCGCGTGTTTGACTATAGAAGGTTTTCTCAGCATTTGAAAGCAGAAGATGTCGGTAAGTATGTCCAAGCAAGATAGACTGGTTGCGAGTCTACAAATAAGAGACGAAACTGGAACAGTGTAGAGTGGTCTCCCAGAGGTTGAGCAGAGCGACACCGAGGGACGCAGCATCGGCGCAGACTGGCGCATTCTTGGGCGCATTGGTGGCGCAGACAAAGTTGAAATTACGAGTCTTAAAAAAAAAAAAATTTTAAGCTCGTTTTTATCTCCATTTTACCGCAAGAATGTGGCAAAACCGTGTCGATGACGTACTTGATTCGTGTTGGAATATCTTCCGTTTAAGGAAATTATTGTGGCTTAAAGGAGGTCTTCATGCAAATTGCTCTTACGTTTCGATGTTTTCAGGTCATTTGCTCTTACATCTCTGCTGTTTTACGCATTGCGGGTTACTGTGGTCCTGCTTACCTTGACCTTATTTCTTCTTTTTGATTGAATGACGTGGGATTAGGCCTCTCCGAGGCGGGCGCTGAACCTATAGGTTCAACTCACTGTTTATTTTTCAACTCCATGCACATAGGCCGGCACTAAAGTGGACGTCCCAATTTGGCTACAGAGCGTCGGTTTGATAAATTCACAAAAGATGGGGAGTTCAATTTGGACCACTGTGGATTATGATCCCCACGTCTAAACCATTGCACCAGCTGGTTTTTCAGAGCTCACCACCATTGGCCCGGACACAATAAATTCACCAAAATTGACGCAATAATATTAGCCTCAGCCAATATTACTCGGGCCAATAATATTGTTTTCTAATTAGCAATGGAAGAAGGCATGTCCTTCTCAATGAAAACTGCAACAGAGAGTGAAATCCATGTGGGCGGTCTCCGCAGCTTTGGGTTGGACTTACGGGCCGTGCCGGTGCGAAAGTGTGACATTCCTGTTACAAAGAGTGACAGCACTCTTCTGATAAGACCAAGATACGCAAAAGATACGACCACACAATATACCAATCCCTCTACCAGCTCCAGTCAACGCTCGAAGATTGTAATTCAAGAACGCAAACTATGTCACTACATGGCCTAAACTACTGGGAAGAATGATGGTGGAGCCGCGGCTTCTGCAAGACTGCATTTGCGCTTAAAGCCTTAAAGCGCATTGCTTACTACAAGTTGGTGGGTACGTTTCTGCGATCCTATTGCTCTGGGTTATAAACCATGGTGGGGTATGATGGGCAATGATGGGCAGTGAGGACAGATATGTTGGGATGCAATATGGGATGGGAATGTCTGCTCACGACCGGCGGCCGACTCAGCGACCGCGACTCGCGAGTGTGCGGAAAATCGTGGGTGGGCAGCGCAAAGAGAGTGGATCAAGTAGGTGAGCATCTGTTGCTGGTCGTCGACCCATAACACTGACAGCGTATTAGTTGGTCATTGTGCAATAAAGCAGTGCGAATAAACTTGTACCTTGGTTATGCCATTGCGATGTCCAAATCCAACCCTTCAAGTAACCTGGTGTCTGACTGAGTCAAGAGGCCGACCTGTCCCTCTGGAACCACACTGTAGAACCACGCCAAGTGCTCGCGAGAATAGGCTTTGGTTTTTTCGGCCTTGAGCTCGGTGCGTTTCAATTCTTCTCGCAGTTCTTGCGAGATATGGTTCTGTATGCGGTCCAGCCTGAAAGGACGAAGAATACAGAGTCCTTTGAGGGATCGTACACGCGATAGCATGACATATGCACTTTGGATTGTCGGACAGCTCGCCAGATCGATGCAGCACACATTAAGTGAGCGGCCCTGAGCATTGTGTGAGGTGAAGGCGAAGGCAGGTATGAGTGGGAGTTGGGAACGGGTCACGCTATAGCTTTTCTCCGAATTTGGGAAGCGGAAGTGAACTGTGGCGGTAATGGGTTTGAGTACGACTCGGTGTGGGTGTGGTGCGTCGGGATCACTGTTTTTGTACGCTTTGAAGTCGACTTCTGCTGATATCGCGTAGCGGCGCCCATCAGTCTCCTCGTACACAATTGAGACCAGTGTTCCAGGACTGCCGTTGGAGATCCCCAGCTCGGTTGCAAGGTTTTCGGTGCAAAACATGGCCATTCCCGGCACGTAAGGAACCTTACATATTCGGTGAACAACCACGGCCATGGAAAATTAATGAAACCAACTGCTACCTTGCCGCCAAGGTCGTTGGCTTCTTTGACAGGTACTGACCAGGCAGTCTCAGCTGCCAGGCCGGTAAGCTGCTTGCGCTTCCGCCCACGACCTCTCGTGTCGCGCGAGTAGTAGACATGGCACTCTTGGCCTGTCGCCGTAGCGAAGGCTTCATCCATGTTGCTATTGTGACGATCTCGTGCGGCATTCATCCTCTCCACTCGCGAACTCCCGCACTTCGATGGTGTTTACCGACGTAGAGTTATCAATGGCTAATATTTTCACGGCATCTTCGTCATAGTCTCATAGACCAATGTCACGTTTTGAGTGGATCTTCATTTAAGTTTTGACGCTCAATCAATTTAACCAACTGAGAATTGAAATGCAGACTTACATGGTGAGACTGTAGGACAGGCATGGGACAGCCGCTACCGAATTGATTCTACTTGCATTTTGAGAGTTGGTGTTGCCGTAAACAAACACGTATCCGCCACAAGCCAGGGCGTTCAGTTTCCCAAACCAGCCCGGGGGCGATGGAAGAAACAGGGGCACGGACCGATTACCATCGTAAGTGGCACCGTTAAAAATGCAGATTGCATTCGTGGTAACCGGGTACGGGAGTTGCAATTCATATGACGGCGAAATGACGAGATTGATGCCAACCAGTGCAGAGCAGTTTGTCAATTCCGCACGAATTACGGGGAGCAGTATAACGAGGGTGTTGTTTGGAGTTTGAGGCTGCCGCAAGACATCGAACTGGTGAAACGGTGCACTGGGGTGCAGCCGTGAAATCAAAAGATCCAAATAAGTGAGCGGGAGCGAAGGAATCACTATAACCCAACAAATCCAAAATCTAATATCAATCACAAACTCCAAATCTCAATACTTGTGTGTGTGTGTTCGGGGAAGTAGGATTAAGAAACCCTTCAAGATGTGTTCACTTTTCAATAGTGTGGATGAACGCTAATTCTATAGCAGAGTCACCGGGGGACGACAATTCTGATTTCGACAAGGCTAGTGCGTGGCCCGGAGTAATTGACTTCGAGAAACCAGCAGTGTTCAGCGTCAGCGGCCGACCTCAACCAACGCGGGGTACGTCGACGGGTGAACCGATTCAGCGGGGCGTCTTCCACTCTAGAACCTACGCTCTCAATGGAGGGTAGGGTTGAACGGCCGGCGGTCAGCGGGCAATGCGTCTCGCGATGACGGTGCACTTATAACTGACGGCTGCAAGCTCACGTAGGCTTCTCCAACTATATCGAATCTTTCTGATATCTGACTGATTTCTGTCTGTTCAATTCTCTGAGTCCACTATATTGCCCTTTTCCCGGGGGATAGTCTACTACTGTTACAAGTATTTTACTAGGCTTTTTATACAAACTGGGGAGCATGAAAGGAGATAAAAGGAAACTTTCGGAACAGAGACCAACGTGGTCCCCGGGAGGTTATGAACCAATAGAAAATGAGGTATTCACTTCCGTGGGTATAAAGTCCTTCTCCCGGAGATACACCACATGGTTCCCCCGGCCACACCTTCATGGTGTGCTATGGCGTGCTCATTGTCTAGGCAACTGCAACACTTTTGTATCATCTCGTGATTAACCAGAAACTCTCCCGCTGACTCTGTCTGGTTCAGCGGGCGACTGTTAAGTCCTTTTTAAAGAGTTCCTTCATCTCATTCCAAGTCGCCCGGAGTGGTACCGCAGTCAGCGGGCCACTCCAAAAGGTAGTGTTTATATCAAGTAGTCGCCGGGGAAAGAATCCCGAAGCATTCATAATATCAATCAATGTGTCAGACGTCGCCCGGCGACCCTCATGGGTCAATATACCCTTTAAGAAGATCCCCGCCGACTCTGACAGGTTCTGTCATATCACATCTTTAGTTAGTAGTCGTCTCCCGCGGTTGAACTAATGCATTCGTTAGGATGCAAGAGTCGCCCGCTGACTCGTACTTATCAGTATCAGTTGTGTTCCATAGTTCTGTATGGCTCTCCGCGTCAGCGGCCAACTCTAAGACTTCAATAATTCCTCTTGTTCGCTTCTAGTACTCAAAGAAGTAGTGTTTAGCTACTTCCCGGAGCTCAACGGTTGTGGTTTAATTAGCAGAACTTTGACTTGGTTAGAGTCATTGTTAAGCCGTTATTCCGAGTGGCCCGCTGACTTTCGACTGTCAACAGCGTAGCCTACCACTCCGAGGTGAGTGTACACTCTGTTCCCAAGCCTCACATAGTCCCGTAAGATAGTTCAAAATTGAATAAAAACTGTGGTTTTTACGCGTGCCTGGGAGCACGCCCTATCACTGGCCTACCGCGCCCATCGGGGTAGTCCAGGCGGGCATTGGAAGCTGGTATCGTTCAATCTGGGACAGCGCAAGGGTCTGAGCTGGTGTGTTTGCATCGTATGGGACGTCGGATTCAGATCCAGAAAATGGCGTTGAATTGAATGTATTTAGGCAAGGGGGGTCGGCACTAAATTTCGGATATGGGGTGGGAGGGGGGGGGTCTCGAGGAGGGCTGAAAAAAACTTCTAGGCCAAGTTACTAAATAAGTCCAGAATGCTTCAAAAATGCATTTGGATTAGTTTGAATTGTGTTGAATGGAAAAGAGAGGGTTCTTCAATGGTCCCCATGTTAAATCAGACTGCCAAGCCAAATTGGGAAGTTGGGTTACAAGGATTAGCATTACGTTCATTTTTAGCGCTGCTTCAGCACCTCGCTCGCAATGGCAAAAGGAAAAAAGAAACAGGTGCGTGGCACACACTAAGACCTCTACTTGGTGTTTATTCATCCAATTGAGGGCGTCAAGTAACTTACGGCCCATCAGGCGTCATGCCAGGCTTTTGCTGAGCTGATTAGGTCAATTTTCTAGACCTGAAGTGGCTTATATGGTTAATGCAATGGCACACACCGAATGGTTGGATATCACTGAAACGACATGACAATGTGCACCTATGGCGTAAATTTCTGGGAATTGGCAAGCGCACATGACCGGAAAGGACGGTCCGCCGCTAGGGGTGGGAAACTCCTTCCTTTTATGGAAGGACGGGGGGGAGGGGGGTCAGCTTGAGGTCGAAAAAAACTTTTCGACCCGATATCCGAATTTCGAAAGCCGACCCCCCTTGTATTTAGGAGTGATATGTACTTGGAAGTTTGGACCGGAATGGAAATCGAAGTTGTTAAACCCGACACGATGATTTTGAGGAACGGGATTGTTAATGTGAGGATTGCACATAAAACCCAACAGCATTACTGTATTTCAGGGAGTGTAAGGCAAGGAAAACCGTGGTTCGATGGGCAGGAGAGTATCTGGGGATTTCCGGGCGGGTTGAGAGGATCGGTGCATGGTGAGAAGTGGCTCCAATGTGCTGATACTGAAGGCGTACGACGACAGAAATATTCCCAGGAAGAAAAGATAGCCAGACGCAACGTAGGTCCACCAGTCCTGCCCATCGAGGCTACCAAATCCGTGGTGCGATGTGCTGTGGCGAAGAGCAAACTCTAGCGAGAGGATTGTGCCGACAATTATCAATGCGAGTGATAGTTTAAACATTGGATGCAGAATGGGAGGCCGCCAAGCCTGTTCGATTTTCAGGCCTTTAAATTCCTAGGAGAAAATCAAGCAAACGGGGAACAGAATGTAGGGGACTTACGGGCGAAGAAGCTTCCTTTAGTAGCTCGCTTGTGATGAGGAAATGCTCCTCATTCTCCATGCGGAAATTCCAGTCTCGCAATGCAACCCTTGTTTGGTCCTCACTCATGATTGGCGTGTCCTTCATTATCTCGGATATTTTGTCGTGGCCGGCCCGCAGTAAGAAAGCGTGAGCAATCAAGGAGGATGGATCGAGCGGAAGATCTGCCCGGGGTCGAATCGAATATCCAACGACAAGCGCAATGACTAGAAAAATCAGAGCGGCCTGAGCCACTCGAATACTTTTCGACCTGGACACAAGCTGGACACTATCTAGTCATAATACATATCATACACCACCCCTGTATTAACTTCGATCATAACTCCACCAGATCCGGTCCAAATCTGAATCGTTAGGTCTCTTCGGATTCGGGCTCCTGGGCCTCTCCTGGGTCTCCAATGTTTGCTGACTGAATATCGTAATATGAAGAGACCTAACGATTTGGATGAGATCTGCACATGTGATACTGGAACCTACTGTAGGCCAGCTGCCTGAAAAACCTTTAAATGAGAATGTGCATATTACGGTATATAATAATTCAGTCAGCAACCTTCGGAAGACCCGGGAGAGGCCTAGGAGCCCGAATCCGAAGAGACATTACGATTTGGACCGGATCTGGTGGAGTTATGATCGAAGTTAATACAGGGGGGGTGTATGATATGTATTATGACTAGGGTAGCTTTATGGGGAAGTGTGATGCTATGACGGGGCGACTGATGCGTCTCTTTCTCCTAAACCACAACATGAACGCGACGTTGCGGCACATTTCTCTTGAGGTTTTGGGAAATTTTAATCTTTGTGTTTGCCTCGACAGCGGCGCGCAATCCCGGTGAATTGGTTTTTGAACTGAACGCTGCCTGGCTTACTGCGGGTTTATGTACTTCGAGTCTGGCCTGGCTGTACCTGCACGATGCACACCTTTGAATTCTGCAGAATTCCACCTCTGCTCACCTCAGCTCGGGTTTTGGTCCTGACTCCTGAATGCTCTGCTCCACACTCACATCGTACCTTTA
Source organism: Mycena leptocephala (assembly GCA_029378395.1). Classification (NCBI taxonomy): domain Eukaryota; kingdom Fungi; phylum Basidiomycota; class Agaricomycetes; order Agaricales; family Mycenaceae; genus Mycena; species Mycena leptocephala. Next base: position 667,868 of record JARJLF010000034.1, read on the forward strand.
ACTTTACTTATAGCCGTTTGCAAAAGTAATGACACTCATCTAAAAATAGTTAAAAAGAAAGCAATTTAAACACACCAGATCTTCAAGGTCATTTCTCCCTCATCCCTTGACGGATTCTCATGAAACAAGTTGCGTTCGAAAGCGGGTAAGCAGGGCTTTCAGACTGTATCCTACTCGCCAGGTACATTACGTAATTTGTATGTTCAAAGAATCCGGCTGTCTGATTTGAACCAGACACGGCAACGGCGGTTTCTCCGTCACTTCCTGGCCGATTGACATGGATCCGGGTTATTATTGAGGGTATACTCAAGGCAAAGCTCTCAGACACATTACCCTTTGGTTTCATCTCAAGGCAACCTGTGAGGAATGAATATTCAGTACTGGTCAATAGTTCCATTCTTACGGGTGGCCATCATGTGTGCTTCATTTCAAGCATGCACATCAATGATTGCCTCTATTCCAGCTTTCAGAATCATTTGGATTCATGTGAATCGGCTTGCTGGTGATGGAGAAACCGCCGTTGCCGTCTCTGGTTCAAATCAGACAGCCGGATTCTTTGAACATACAAATTACGTAATGTACCTGGCGAGTAGGGTACAGTCTGAAAGCTCTGCTTACCCGCTTTCGAAAGCACCCACTTTCATGAGAATCCGTCAAGGAACGAGGGAGAAATGACCTTGAAGATCCGGTGTGTTTAAATTGCTTTCTTTTAACTATTTTTAGATGAGTGTCATTACTTTTGCAAACACCTGTAATTGCACCTGCTTTTGTGGTTCTCGTATGTCTCATGATCAGTCAGTTCCCATTCTCCTTGAGGAGTCGAACCTGTTGAAACTCACATTCTTCTCACTGGTCTCCTCACCCTCTCTGAATTTTTTAGTGTGAAACAGATTTCAGTTTGAGACCACTACTTTGACATTATCAAGGTTTTGGTCTGAATTGGCAGCAGCGCATGCTTTGCCACAATTCCAGTGATTTTACTGCACTTTGGTCCCCAAATCCCTGCTGTGGCTTGCTCTTTTTCTCGGCTTGCTTACATGTGCGCTTGGCAGTCTGGCTGTATACACTGGATGCTGGTCCCTGAATGATCTGTGCTCTATCGCTCGAAAATCAGTATGTGCTTTAGGTGCTGTGCTGATCATGCCAGCTCCATTCACACATGTGTGTGTCTTCCCGAGCATTCAGTGATGGATTTTCAATTGCAGCACTCAGGTGGTGCTCGGAGATGCTAAGAAATTAATGCCCAAGCAGAGCGGCAACCTTCCACATCTTCAGGATTCAATAACAGAATGATAATTCAACAGTTTAATGCTTCACAGACAAAACAATCATACGGTGTGCTTTGCTTCACCTTGTATTCAATCCTCCTTTTGTGGTTTCCCCTTCTCATTCATGCACACACACACACACACACACATGCAACCATAGCTCACCTCATACCCTGCACAAATATATATATTCTCAATGTCACAGTGTAAGACCTATACCCTATTCATCTGCCCGTCATTGTGTCTATCCGATCCTATGCCATCCTATGCCATCAGTATTCACAGTGCCTTCATGCTCCAATTCTGGCTTTGCTCAAATCAAGGTATCTCTTGCGGGGGTTGTCCTTATTCCAGTAATCCTCATAATCATCAGTGTAACCAGCCCATGTTTTTCCCTTCTCCAGATAACCTTCCACACGGCTGATTAATTCCTGCGGAGGTTCAGGAGATGTCTGGGAAACTTGAATAAATAAATCTCTTGCTCCAAATTTCTAATTTCACCTTCAACCATTGGATGATGTTGCGGTAGTCACACCAATAACACGTTTGAGCATAAGTGCTGGCCCAGATAGACTCTGTCTCATGCAGGTCCTGCAACAGCTTTAGGGAGGGTGAACATGACCTCAAATAACGGCCCCATCCCATGAGTGAATACCTAAATTACAGTTACGGTGGTAGCAACTCAATGGCAGATAAAAACTCACAGTATCTTTAGGTCCATCTCACCCCGGACTATCTGCAGCATAACATCGAGAGCACCGCAAACCAAGTCCCACACCATCAGGTCAAAACTCCATGGCAAGAGGGCATGATCCAATGCAACAATGAACACCTTCATAATAAACTCTTCTCCCTCGTCCTGGTCATTAAGTGAGCGCAGGAAACAGAGTGCCATTCTCAGCTCGTCCCATGAGACATTCAACTGGATGTGAACTGAAGATAGGTAGGGGTACCAGGGCAAGGTCCAGCTACAAACAAATGGAAGGGCTTGAAGAATCCTAATGAGTGATGGAGAAGCCTGTCACAACATCTGGTAGTAGTGGTCCCGATCTTTCTTGGTAACTTGGATGCCAATGAGTTCCCTTTTACACAATATAGATTCACAGTGAGTCATGAAGTGGTAGTCTTCCCAGAGGTGTACTAAATCCTCGGGCAGTGATTGACTTCTCTAAAACCAAAATTAGCGAGGCTAACAAATTGGATTATGAAACAAACTTTCAACCAGTCCAAGACTTGAACTGTAATTTTGGAGGAAATGGACCCAGTAAACAAGAAATCTAGATTAAAGGAGCGAAGGAGGGACACAAGGTCTGAGGATGGCTCAAAGGAAACAATGTATTCAAATGCATCTGTACAAAGGTGCCTAAGAACCAAACAGTTAAATTTAATCTGCTTCAATTGGAGTAAATCCTACCAGGCGACATGACCGCTTTGGTTCAGGGATGCATCATCATACTTATATGAAAATGCCTTGAGGATATGACAGGACAAATCTGTCCGGTGCTGACCACTGCTGACATAGAATTCTCCTGCCCGTCTTGGGTCATGCAGGAAATCAGAGAAAGAAGCATGATGGAAGGATACCGAAGGGTATGAAACGTAACCCTCCTCTGAAAATTTGACCACAGAATGTAGGCCACGCAATGCCAATTGTACATCCCCTGGGTCCAATTCGAGGAGTTGGGATATTTCATCTATGCATCCACAATCATCAAGTTCATTGATGAGAAAAACTTCCGTCCCACAAAACATCTTGAAACGGTTGTGGGTATCAAGGAATCCAATTTTGAATCGCGTTTTGCAGCCCTTGACCAGCTGTTCACTCAAATTCTTTCTGAAGCTCCTGCTCAGGCCCGAGTTCTCAAGATTCTGGCTGTTATTGCTGAATTTTCTGTCGGCTGATCACATTGATCCTGGTTCCCAGGTAGAGGACATCTGTTGGCTTCCCCCGTAGGGTACTAGTCCCTTGGGCCGCGGAGAGGCCAGACACCGGATCACCATGATGGTGGTCCTAATCCAAGGGTTCTCATTTATTCTTCAGGTCGGGACGTTCAAAGATGAATTCGGTTTGAAGGCCATCGCTATTAATAGTGCACATGGCGGATGCACCCTAGAAATCATGCAGGTATGCACATTTATATTATAATAGTCACCGACTCATCGCCTCTTCGACAGACAGTCATCGCTGGAGAGCAACAAATTGTCATCATGTCTCCTGAGATGCTGCTTTCCCGGCGTTTCATCGATGGAGTGTTGCGCAAACCTGAATTCGGCACCCGCTGCCTTTCAGTCTTCATCGATGAGGCCCACTGTATTTCACACTGGGGGGATTCATTTCGCAAACAGTATGGGAGCATCGGAATTATTCGAGCATTTTTACCCCGGGCAGTTCCCATAATCACTGTTTCAGCCACCCTCACTGCTCGCGTTCACCAGGATATCCTCGCGAAACTCCAGATTGACCCCAACAATTACTGTACTATTAAAATCAATTCGTCAGTCACGCGTCACGGGGGTGCTTGACGTGACGAATTTTGGAACCTTGTCACGCGTCACGGGGGCTCTTGACGAATATACTTTTCGTCACGGTCAGTTCAAAATTTCGGCTCAGGGCTGCTCTGAGCAAGTTTCCTTAGCTGCAGACACTCTCCCTACAATTTTCTCGCCATTCTCAAGGTTTCTTGTTTCAAACCTCACAAACATCGTGCTTCAGACCAAATTCAACTGAAGTTCAACAGTGAAAAATGGATTTTTTCCTGTTCAACAACAGATTTGCTTATGTAAACAAATTTCTCACATGATTCCTAAGTCATCCTAATAGTCATTCTACATGCCTTGCAACCCATGGAACATTTCCGGGGCTTGACGAAATTTTGGGGGTTGTCACGCTGCTGGGGACCCTTTGACGAATTGACGAAATGATATTTCGGGTCACGCGTCACACCCCTTGACGAATTGAATTTAATAGTACAGTACTTGTATGTGAATATCGGTAATGATCGTCCTGCCGTTGCCCAGGTCGTGCGATCAATGGAGCACCCACTGAATTCTTACCGCGATCTCGACTTTCTTGTGCGGGAGACAATGACAGTTCCTAAGGACATCCCGTCCCCATGACATTCAATCCACGCTTAACCTGTTCAAGCTCTCTCAGCCCATGCCGAACTATTATTTCTCACGTCACAGAAAGCTCACTATCGTCTCATGGAGACAATATATTTGCTGAAGGATTCAGTTCTGAGCACCACCTCACCACCAGAATATTCCAATCGCCATAATGTCGTTTGAGCGTACTCTGTCAGTTATGATCGAAGAGCTGGACACCTGGACGCGAATTCCGGTTGCTCTGTGATAAAGGTTTCGAAGGAGATATATACAAATGTTCGTTCAATGTTGAGATAATATATTACTCGGCCTGCAACTTGTACTTGCTCTCCACATTATCCCTTGCTACTGGGTTCCCCTGCGCAAACACGTAGGCCCCTACCAAATTTTGTATAGAGGGATACTCGGACCGTCTCCCAAAATCAAGCCAGCTTGACAAAAATCAGCGGTCACTGAGCATGGACCACAAAGTCCACCACAAAACATCGATATGCTGGATTCCATGCCTCAATATGGCACCCATGCTATCCTCCCCACTGCTACGAGGGCGAGTACGTGATATCCAACCGCGGGTCCCAATTTTTGAGTAAGGAACACGCGCAACTGAGTCACAGAACATGCGGAATGCAGGGACGGATTAGGTGGCCATTTCTGTCACTTGTATATCAAACCACGTCCTCCAGTCCCGAAGGTACCGTGTTTTTTCGTGTTTTTTTTTTTGTGATACTGGGTACGGGCAGCATCAACTGGCGCGCTAATAATCGACTCCCGGATCTGGCACGTCATGCCAGCTGATGATCTCAACCCCACGCACCATCTCCTTGTTCATTGGGCCACTAACACGTTTACTGACACAATCTCCTTCAGATGCTGTTCCCCTTGGTGCGGTAGGTACATTACTCTATTTCCCATTGATTTCAGGTGCTCAGCTTGATGCAGAGGCGTAGCACAGGTCAAGAGTGACAACTAAATAACCAGACCAAGAGTAAGACAACTTTCAGCTACCGAAATTATTGCCTTGCGCACTCTCGTCTCGGAAGCTGCGACAGCTTGATTTTTTATTGTGGTTCCTGCATGCCATGGTCTTTCAGCGTAGAATTAGCGCGCCTAAACACTTTGCAGCATTATTTATGCGTCTGATTCTGTTCTCGTGCTGCCAGTGGGGTGAACTTGGTGAGTTTTTCAGCACAATTATTGCCCAAGAGCAAGCGCTAACCTTCGCTGCTCATCCCCAGGATCGTTTGAAGGATTCTGCCAGCTGTGATCTCTTTATTCAATTGCATACTGCCGATTCTCCAGCTTTGGCTTGCCAAAGTGCGGAGGGTCTATCTGCAGGCCTCCAACGTTGAAATAGCCTTATATTGAGATTACTGTGGATCGGTGCTTTGCGCCCGAGTTTCACTGACTCGGTAGCGCAACAATTTTTTTTTTTTTTTTGACCTTTTTCTGCAGCTTGAGTTGCGCGTTCTCTTCATTTCCGCGTTTCTGACTTGCTTTTCATAGATAGAACATGCATCTTTAGCCGCAGGCAAGGTCCACAGGCGTGTATTCTTGATTCCTCCCCACGGGATTTGCGAACCAAAATTCAAGGCTACAACTAAAGACGATCGGAGATTTATTACTTTTAATTGATTTGATTTTTACTGGGCAGATGTAACCCGACAGACCGAGATGTAGTGAGTATTGAATACTGCTGGTCTTCGGACAAGCTGAAATATTCTAGTAGGGTCTGAAAAATCTCGAATACATTTTCTGAAAAGTCACTGACATAGCATCACTCGCATCATTTTATCGCATCACGATTCGCACCAACCTGATGCGAATACAGGTCGCATCAAAATTAGCAACAACTACGCTTCCTTCGGAAGTTCAACGAATAAAGCTTAGGCTAGTGGTGAAGACAAAACCCGAGGTCGCGCATAACTGATTGGCCAACATGTCAAGTGTTAAATCAGAGAAAGTACGTCTAGATAATTCTCGCGAGATAATTGCTGAACCTTTAGGTTTGGCTACCCAGGAGAAGATGGGTTTCGGGCCATTTTGCTACAAGGACAAACAAAGTATTCGTCATATAGCATTAGTCATCGCACAACAAAATGATGTTAAGTTCCAATGAAGTTCATGTCTTACACTCGTTAAGTACTGGTTAGTTGTGAGGCAATAGCGAGTTTGCGCAGCAGCCATCCGAGCCATCCAGTGGCTTTTTTGTGTTGCGCAAACTGATGGCTAATGGCTCTGGTGGCTGAGGATTTTGCCGGTCCCTTCAAAGAAAAGCTGACATTTTCAAGACAAAATGTCTGTCATATCTTCCAAAACAATTTTCCAAGATCCTCGCGATCATGAGACAGTGAAAAGATGTAAAAAATCCCACTATCTGGTTGAAACTGGATGATCAAGGAATGACCAAGCCGACCCGAGCTGCAAGTAACCCTTGACGACATGGATATGTCCAAAATGAAAACACAGATATACCGAAGTGTATCATAAAGCTCAAGAAATATGAGCCACCAGCCATCAGTTTGCGCAACACAAAAAAACCACTGGATGGCTTGGGTGGCTGCTGCGCAAACTCTCTAATTGCTACTCTTCACTTCATACCCCCCAGTGCTTTGGCTCTGTGTTGAGTCCAAATGTCTCAAGAAATGTGTCATTTTTTGCTTTGTGTTCAGCCGACTGCGTCGGCATCGGAGCTCGGAAATCAATTGCCGAATCAATTGCCACGTCAACGACGAACACTCCTGCTACCTTCTGCAATGTTCCTGTCTCTGCTGTATTTGACAGCAATGCTTCAAGCTCTACTGTGTGTCTCGAATGGGTGATAAACTCTGGGCTCCGTACCCGGAATTCCCAGGCTTCTGGCCTTCTGTCGCTTCCAGCGAATGCGGGTTTTGTCTCTATGTACCTGAACAATCTTCCTGTGGCTGCTTCTTTGCCTTCCGATCTTGTTCTTGGCTTGGACTGGTTCGAGTTTGTTTGTCACTGTGCCTCGGAAACTATTGTGCATCTGAGTTCTGGCCCACTGGAGCTTCGACGTCGCCCTCTTCCAATCAGCGCAGAATCCTCGATGTCCATAGGTGTGTCATAAACTCTGTACTCCCATTATCCTGCATTTATGTGTTTATTCTCAGGTTCAGTATCGTCTGTTACATCGGTGCTCCGAGGAAGCATCGATGTGGACCCTTCCTCCTCCTCATCAGTATCCTGGGGTGGATCTGGTGTAGTATCGACCCCCTCATCTACATCCCGTACACGAGGTGGCTTAAACTCGAATGATGATGATATAAATGTTGAATTGCCCATGAATGAATTTGTGCCCAATGATGAATCTGTTCCCAATGACATTCCAGCCTCATTGTCTGTGTCCTCCGCTGATCATGAATTTTTTGTCCGTCTCAATGTGCATGAAAAAACAGCTGTTGTACGATTCCATGTCCTTAACCAATGTGTTGCTCTGCCTGTGTTGAGAAAGATGACCGCCCGTCATCAGCACATGTCTAAAAGAGAGTCGGGTGAGACAATCAAAAGCTGCGCACCGAATTTTTAGGCCATGAATGTACAGAAGTGTGTCTTATCCTGAAGTCTGAAGCTGTGATGGCTGGGTTTAGCCCCAATTCTCTTTCACCCACTGAACTTCAAGAGTGTGCGTTAATTCTTGATCTCAGGTCTGAGTCTGAGTCCAAGAAAAGAAAAGCTCCTTCCCAGCTTGGCAACACTAGCAAGATTCCTCGTCTGTCATTATCATCTGCACCAAATGTTTGTTTTCCCATTGTGCTGAATCAAAGTGAGAAAGATCAAATTGTGCGTGAATTTCGTGAAGCAACTAACAATGCATCGTTTAAGCGGTACGAATGATCTTTCTGTGGCAAATTTGAGATGGTCAACCGGACAAAAATGAGAGCTGTAAAAGACCTCGATATATCACTGCTTGATAAAGCGGTTGCAGAACTTCGGGAAATTTCTCGTCAGCCTCGAATTGAACCATTCAACAATTCCTCCCTCGTCCGTGGTTCATATGTACTGTGCTATCTCTGCGATTCTGCCGTCAACAAAAATTCTTTTCGCTCGATTCCTTTACGCAGTTATGCAAATGGCCTTTGGATAGGAACAGTTCCGGAAGAGCTTAGGGGTCTTACATTCTTGGAAGAACAGTGCATCGCGCGAGCCCGAGCAACAAGATGTATGTACAAGCTCACACTAGGACCCACAGGTTAGCTTGCTGCTCGGGGAAATGTTTGTATATTACCTCAGGACACCACATCGTTCATCTCTGCCATGCATGCCGATTCCATTATTCAGATTAAGGGATGAGATCTGTGTGATTCTTGTTGGATCGCCTGACAGCGAGGTCACTCATGATATGCTGAAGAGGTCACCGCTGCTTGTGCGTCGCCAGAAAATACAAACTGCTCTATTTTGGCTGATTGCGAACAACCCGCTTTATGCAGACCTTGATAAAGATGTTGTACTTCAAAATTCAGAGGAATACCCAGTGTATGACTGCCCGCTTGCGGTTACAGACTTTCTACGTACAAACTCTGCGAATAATCAAGGGTCATCTTATACGTCGTATTCAGATCAAGCAAATGCTGAGTTGTTCGAGGGAACTGATCATTTCGAACTCACATCTTCAACGCTCGTGGATGTCGACAGTCTTGCATCGTCTTACCAGCAGAGAAAGCTTGATGCCCTTCGAAAGTTGAAGAAACAAGAAGCTGGATTTGTCAAGTTTCCGTCAGGAAATACACCGTTATCGACATCGAAAAATCCTCGGGTATTTGGTTTGCTATGGCCCACTCTCTTTCCATACGGCGTTGGAATGGTAGACAACAACAACGTTAGAATCTCACCTGGAATTCCCTTTCATCAGGTTGATACCTCACCGCATGTGCAACATTTCTTGAGTTTGAGAGATCCCCGGTTTCAGGTTCACAAGTCCTTCATTTTTGTCATGAGCAACATCATTCAGCGGCGTCAGTCATCATTCAAAGCTCGTCTCGCAACGAATCGATCATGGTTTCCAGTGGTACAAGATTTGATGCAGAAAATTGACGCTGAATGCATGGATACCTACCAAGCTAAGCTCGAGAAAAATCCATTTGCAAAGCCTGAAAGTGAAGGCGAGAAAGCAGCAAACAAGGTAATGAGATACATCAGTTATGTCTCAGACCATATCCCTGGTTCAGTGGGCGATGTGAATAGCATGAAGCAGCAGATACACAGTAAAATTATATGCGATGGCTTGCCCCATTTTTTTGCTACCGCTAACCCTGCAGACTCTCGTAATCCAATTGCACAAGTCTTGGCTGGACGGGACATCGACCTGGACAAAATATTTCACGCACTGGATGGCACGAAGGAATCGAGTATTCGGGCAAAGACACTGGCAGAAAATCCGGTGGCTGGTGCTGAGTTCTTCCACCTGATGATCACAAAGTTCTTGGACATAATTTTGGGTGTAAAACGGGCTTCAAAAATTGGTATTCTCGGGAAGATCAAAGGGTGGTATGCAGTTGTTGAGGCGCAGATACGTGGTTCACTCCACCTCCATTTATTGATATGGATTGATGGGGCCCCGACTTCACCTTTGGATGATATAATTTGCCAGAGCTTTCCGAAAGATACAGTTCCGTATCTTGCGACTCAAGATACTCCGAAGCAACTCCCCGTTCTCAGTCGCCCGTTGAATCCTGATTCTGCCGACTATGAACAAAGACGAGACCGAGATCTCTGTGAGACTACTGGCTTAGTGCATGACCATAATGCAACGTGCTTCAAGCATATCCCACGTCGTATACATTCTCTTATTGACCCCGATGATGATTGTAGGTTTGAACTCCCTCGTCCTCTCGTTGCGGAGACACAATGTGAAAATGGACATCTGAACGGCCACAATCCGACAGCTACCCTCTGTCTTGGATGTAACACTGACCTCAAGCAGACAGCATCTGGCTCGGTTGCAATGGCCATGGTTGAATATATGGGTAATTGCATTATCAAGCTGCAATTGGACACTGCAATGGTATTTTCTGCTCTCTGTGCTTCAATCAAAGCTCTGCAAAATAAGCCTCCTCAGGATGTGGATGGACAAATTGACAAGTCAGAAATGACCCGGTTGATGATGGTTAAAACAATCAATACATTGGTCGGGAAACGAGAATTGACGGGCCAACAAACGGCCAGCCTTCTACTTGGTCGGAAGAACAATTACACATCAGATGAATATCAGGAGCACTGGTGGTCTTCTATGCTCAGAGATCTTGCACGCGATGTTTTCACTGTTGAGCTTGGTGATCAATCTGATGCACAAGAAACCAGAGAAGAGCTTGAACAGGGAGCTCTAGATACGGATGAAGCCCAACACATGATTATCCCGGATGATGAGGACGATGGAATGATGTTACTCACATCAGAAAACCTCAATCGAGCGCCTGGAACCGAGGACGATGCCGAGGACGATGCCCGAGAGAAGAGATATTCAAACTTATTCAGTGACATATTCTACCGACCATCTGAGCTTGATTCAATGTGTGTCTGGGCTGTTATAAGAAACTATGTCAAAGAGAAGAAACCCAAGTCAAAAGCTCAACGAAAGACATACCTAAATTTAAAGCAAGGGCATCCCCAGTACACCACTCACTGCCTGAAAAAAATTGGACACACCTGTGGTACCAGTCTTGATGGGGTACCGTATTCCTCGGAATGACTCGGACAACGACCGGACAAAATATGCTGTCGTCATCCTCGCGCTGTTCAAGCCTTGGTCGGACACAAAATCATCTCCTCTCAAGTCTCCAGACATAACTTGGCCAGATGCGTTGAATGAGTTCAAACAGTCCATGTCACCTGAACATACAAGAATTGTGCTGAATATGCAGCTCTTATATCAGACTCGAGACGCCAAGTTTGACTTTGCAGCAAAGCGTAACAAGCGGCTAGCAGTGTTAACGAGAATGGCAAAGGATACAGGAATTGTGGGAGATGATGAGGGCGACACGGAATACGATCCTGTATGGGAAAATGCGATGCAAACGGCTGTTGATTCCGAAGATTTGGATGCAGACTACACAAGAGATACCAGAGCAACTCGAGATGCACAGCAGATCGTTCTGCAGACGAGTAATGTTGGCTTTTATTCTGTGCAAAATACTCCAAGTAATGAGACATGTGCCAAGTTCAGGCAAAGATCGCGGCTCGGAGATGAAGATGACATTATCAAAGCAAGTGTTGCTGCCAAAGATCTTTTGAAGGAAAAGTACTTGCTGATAAAACGTCGCCTGAAAGCCGCAGAGAAAACAGGAGAACAAAATGAGCATTTTGAGCGAACATCTGAGAAGATATAGCATGCTCTTTGCACAACATTGGCAGAAGAGGCAGAGAGAGCACGGGAATTATTTGAGAAACAACATATCGACAACTCTGACTCTGAATCACACTCCCGTTGGAACTCCCTACATCCATACCAAAAACTGTGCCTTACACTGATCATCAAGCACACTTGGAATGACGAACAGACTCGTGCATTCCTACTGTTAGCCGATAAGATTGGTCGTGAACTACAGAGTGGCCGCAAAGATGAACCTATTTCCCTTCTTTGTACTGGGCCTGGCGGCACAGGGAAGTCAGTGATTTTTGGGGCATGGAAAGAATTCTATGAGATCACCGGTCATCCTGAGAGGCTTCGTTTGACTGCTCCAACTGGAGTCGTTGCTAGTAATATTTGTGGTTGCACGATTCATTCGGAAGCCAGCTTACGGATTTCACCTGCCAAAATGAAGTCTACGCCGAAGTTACGCACAAATCTCGAGGAAAGAATCTCACCGTTGGAGACTTTGATCTTGGATGAGGTCTACTTCCTGAGTGCGCAAGACCTAGCTAGGCTTTCTGAATATCTCTGCATGGGGAAGGGTGTCACTGAATCTATATGCGGTGGATTGAATTGGGCAACCTGTGGTGATCCTTGTCAACTGCCGCCACCGGGAGGAAACTCCTTGTTTGCTCGCGAACTGGTTCAATGCCATATCAATGATCATCTGAATGACCTACACGAGAAGGTTCGTCAGGAGGTCAAGGGGTACAGATATGGCATCAAGTTGGGCATGTCGTTGTTTTAGAAGAAATAATGCGCCAAAAGGGTGATCCGTTATTGACCAGCATCCTTAGACGGTTACGGAAAGGTACATGCACCGAGGATGATAAGGCAATCCTGGATAAACATGTGTTATCAGACGCAGAGTGCAGTGAGTCAACCAGAAATCTCACCGACATCAACAGATGGATCGATGACCCAGTTCACGCATGTCCTCTAATCGTGTATACGGAGCTCCCTGCCATTGACACCCTTCGAAACAAACTCGAGTCTCTCGTTTGACGCCTTCATGCAAGTCATGACTTTGCACAACACATCCACTCCATTGGACACCTTCCTCGATCCCGCCAAGTTGACGGCCACAGTGCAGGCTATGTTCACCGTCTACTGGACATCATACGCAGATCGCAATCTGCGGATTCCAATTAACTCGTCGGATGGTTATCTGGGCCAATCACCAGTGACAATAGCTCAGGTTATTGGGAGCCAGACTCGTATAGTCCCAGCTACCGTACCAACGCGTCTACTCCAAGGACTATTCTCGCTAATTCTTGTATGCGGAGTCCTCACGGCATTAGCTGTGCCAAAAACGAACAATGTCCTCAAGAAACCTCCCTATTCGATTGGAGCATCGATGAGTCTGCTGGTGAATAGTAGGCTATTGGAGCTAAGAGTTCCGGTGGGTGGCCAACGACGCAGGAATCGACAATTTGCTGGAAAAGTACAAAGTTCAGCTGGGATGGGGAAATAATCCGTTCGGCGGGATTCGATTCGGGGTTGATGTGGTAGCTAGATGAAGAAAGATTATTGGCCACTCCCACAAAATTCCGTCTGTAAATACGCCCAGTACTACTCTATTGCCGTCAGGACAATACCCGTCGAGGGGGTTATACTATGTACTTTCCCCACTGACAGTACCCACACGGACATACTCTTCGAAAACTCACAACAGTTCGTTCTTGTCAAATGCCGACATGGACCATCAGTTCATACGATTTTCATTGCTTCCTGCCGTAGTTCGAGTTCTTGATTGGAATCACCCTGGGTTATTTGATTTCAACTCCTTGTGCTATGATTCCGATTTAGTACAAATCCATATGAGAATAAGGAGCCGTCAGCTCCGGATTGTATGTCGTGCTCTGTAAATAAACCTGTCATCTACTGCGCAGAATGTATATTTCTCTTAATTTCAGATCCAGGTCTGCGGATGGATTTACACGGCCAAACTGATGCACTTGTTCGCACTCATCGCGGCGCTTCGTTAGCCTAGGTACACGGGAGGAGAGACAGTCAGCCCGCCCCCAGGGCGACTGCCAAGATGATAAAAGCATTATTAGATCTCGCCGTGCAACACGAACTTCAGAGTCTTCTTCACGTGTGACAAGCGATGGTGTTCTCAATTAAGTCATTCGTCGACGTGGAAACCGGTGTATTTTGACGTTCGCACCTGAACCCGTTCACGAGCCGCCGCATTGGGGTGAACCGTCGCATTGGTACAAGTATTTATTTGTTGCTGCAATGGTGAGTGTCGCCAAGGTTACACTTGAATAAGTACGCTGCGGCAATTCAAATATGAAACCGCTGAGGTGAAGCTAAGCCGCGAGAAGTCCGACGAGTAAGTATTTCAGCGCCCCCGAGTATATCATCAAACAGATGAGCATTGACGTGCGAACCAGAATACACAACTACTTGAACGCAGAACATATCAGCAACGCCAGACCGCGGCAGAGCCATACGCCTCGGATTCGTAAATGGAGGACTAATCTCGTGCGGGACCGGATACCCACGGACAAGCGTGTGGATGCGCGCGGTGCTTGTGCCAGTTAAATCCGTCTCCATGCCCCTAGAAAAGAGAAGGACAAAACGGTAGTCCGCACCATCGACAATGGCCCCTCGCGTGTGATGTTATACAGCGGCGCCTCGCACTCGACACAGTCGGTCAGCAGCGAGGTAAACTCGTCGTCGCAGAGTCCGACACTCGTTGCGTTGTGCGCAGCAGGCTAACGTTGCCCATCCAGATAAAAAGGCTCCGTTCTCAATCGCCCAGCTGCGTTCATCAGCCGGGAGAATGAAACGCACCTCTGAGTAACTGCATGTTCCCCCGGTGAGCGTAGATGGAAGTGCGGCACCGCACATCAAACCTCCATGCTACACGCGCCTCTTCCATCCAAAGAATCTGAGTCAACCTATTTGTGGGAACAGAATTAACGCAATTTAATTAACAAAATTAGGAACCATATCTTTGCCGTTGTATTGGGAGTGTACGCGGCCCCACCGGCTGCGACGCCGCTCTTGCGCGATTCAGAGAATTCGCCTTCACATCCAGTTGGCGACGAAAAACATCTTGACTTTCGTTGCTCCGGAGAATCTGCGGGCGTTCAATATGAATATGCGATGAGATATCCAATGGGGAGACGCACCTTACGAGGTTTCATGGCGCCGAAGTTGATACTGGAGCCGGCCAGAAAAACGGTACTATCTGAGACTGGCTATCCGGCCACCTAAGCATCTTTAGCCTCATTCCCGTACATAGCGACATTTGAATGCGTGTTTATCGGGTCCCAAATGATGTACCACATACTCTAAGTGAACCTATTTTTTCTCCGGAATTTCAGAATACGATTTCATGCCTGGCTGAATTTTTTTTTCTGGGCATGTCCCAAAATGGCATAAACTAACTATCCGGCCACCCGCCCAATTCACTCATTGCGAGTGGTGCTGTTTATCCCAAGATATGCCAAACTATATAATGGATATGAATGTATTATTATGTGCAGAGAAACTTCACGTCTATGCAGTATCAGGACTGTATCCAGCTGCCTTTCTGACACAGAAGGTGGGTGAAATTGCTCTGTGGACGGAATGGCTTGTGTTACAGATGACGAAAACTCTCGACGTCCCAGGCTGAAGTGTATATATTGCCTAGGGATGTATTTGGATATAGCTGAACACCAAGAATGTCCCACACGCACTCACAACCAGCTCAAAAAAATCCATACGTATGCACTAACAAATTTGGCGGATTTCGGTCATATCACGCCGTGAACGAGGAATAGGAGAGGTAAAAGCCTGCTAACTTGACATAGGAAACATCAATTGGGTGCAACAACATTGACCAAATCCTATGTCCATAGCAAGCACCGGGTGTGCGCAACACTGGCGGCCAGAACGCGCAACTCAGGGCACATCAAATTTCTCCTTGAGGATCCTGCACTTGATACAAAGCCTTTGTCATTTAGTGGGTCAAACTGTGCGATTCCTCAGATTCAGGGGATGATAACGAGCCCCCAAAGTCTTGAATCAGCTAAGATTTGGTCGAGAAACAGCAGAAAGGCAGTGCGATGGCGGTTCCAGAATAAGAAATGATGTTCACACGCTGACATCCTGATCGGAAATCTCCCACAGTTTTTGATCGCCGGCTTGCCGTGCCTCCAAATTTGACATACGGTGCCCTCATAGGTCGTCTAACATCGTACAGGTGCCAGATCCAAGAATTTTATATTGCATAGGCTTATAGTATCCAAGTGGCCGGATACCTAGTTCGGCCGGATAGGCAGTCGCACATAGTAAACCGGATCGTTCTGTAATCGAATGAGCCTCAGAGTGAAATTGGAATGCATCGAGATCACTTACATGAGAAGAGGTTGTATCTTTCAGTCTCTCCTCGACAAGAGGACCTAGTAGCGTCACAGCCTGCCTGAGATTTCGCTTGGGCGATGTGAGAAAGAGGCAAAGATACTCTGCAATGTCTGCATGTGGTGATAAAGTTACAAAAGGTTGGGCTCAAGCAGGGGAATCCTCGCAGTCCAAGTATTCTCGGATGCATGACTCGCCGCGCAACCACGACGTCGGTCGTATGAGCGCAATAAATTCGGCGGACCTGCCAAAATCTAGTCAATAATGGCGGGAATGAAGGACATTGTGCAGGCGATGCCCACAAAGCTGAAGCCCCACAAAGAGGCTGTTTTCGTGCGGGATACGATATCCAGCAGTGTATTTTCGGGTTTCCTCCCACTCCGGAAGGCCGATGCAGTTTGGTCAGCCGCAGAAGAATATGCATACCAACGCACCAGAACCCAGCAGCGCAGAACTGTCTTCGGATGCGCAGATGATATCGTCCCGAACGTGCCCGAGCCGCCGCGGAAGATTACGCGTCAACCCACGAGGTATGTATCAGTGCGCAGCTCCGCGCCCATCGTGTAGTCCATCTGGGTGGGGTAGCGCGATATCTTAGTGGGAATTGGACTGGCAGCACACGCACCTTGTTGATGGCGTCGTCCAGCAGAGCTCAGTGTCCTCGAGCGTGGGGTGGTGACGACGTGCATCCGGTGCGCAAAGAGCCGTATGCGGAAGATACACCTGAGGTAAGTCTTCCATCTTCTCTCCGCGCACGACCAACCACTCGTTGAGGATTCCTCGATGGAACTTGAGTTTCTAAGTTCATACTTCACTGCAATCCCTCTGGCCGACCTCCGCCCCTTGACTTCGGGTCGCACTGCGTGGAGATCGGGCTCCTGATATCCCGCATACATTTTTTTTTTTTTTTGGCTTGCTACACGAGATTTTCCCCGTTTGGTGGCTTTTGGTTCAATGGAATACGCGGTATGAGAGCCATGATCTTGAGCTGGCGGATAGCTTTGGTGCGCTGCCCCATCCCCAATATTCCCGTTTAATCGCGGCATCACTCGGTCCCCATGCCACACGGACTCCTGCCCCGTACTCGTTCTGTTGCGGACCCCTGTGGATATTTGGGGTTCACAAACGCAAACTCGCGAATTTGCCTGCGACTCTGTACCCGCGCTACAATCGGCTTGCGCGTCCGTGGATAATATTCCTTGATGGCGCGCCGAGCTGTGTCTTCTGCGACTCTGACGTTGTTTATCTTTTTTTCTTCTCCCGCGCTTGAATAGGCAGTCAATTTCCACCTCCTGAGGCGCTCGATCCTCAATTCCTCATTCACTTCCGCTTCCAGTGGATGCGGTCATGATCAACTACGTCGGCCCATTGTGCTGATCCATACGCTATTTCTTGTCTTGTGCTGCACTCATTCGCCATTTTCCCCACTTCTCCGCCTTGGTTATGACCGCCAATCCTTCCAGTATCGGTCCGTGCCTGTGCGTTCCCGATGCTTTCTGTTAAATGATTCAACTTCCAGCGACAATATCTCCCGCATTTATCCAGCACAAACGGGGGGGGGGTTATTATACTCGCGTGGCACCCTCCCTTCGCATCAAGTTCAACTGTGCCTCAGAGCTTTTGATGTTCTTTCCCAAGTCCTGCCCTGGCGCCACTGGTGCCTCCTCCGTCAATCGGTCTGGTGCGTGCTTATTCTTCTTGAATTGTTTGGCTTCGCTGATTTGTCCTTCGTTTCCGTTCGGGTAATTTTGTTCGAGCATCCTCGCAGCATTCACATTTAATTCTATCTCGTTAACCCCTCAATCTCAGATTATCTTCTAACGTAACGTGCCGCATCGAGCTGCAGTGCGCCTCGAATGCGCGGGATCTTTGGGGTACTGGCTGAGTAGCAGTGCTTCGGGTGCGTGCGCTCCTCATCTTGAACTGCTAATCAAATCGGGTTCATCCAATTCGTCTGGTCTTAGCGCTTTTCCTCCAAGACCCGCCTACCGTGTCGCTCGCGTGTGCTGAACGCCTCACCGGATTTGTTTGAAAAATTCGGTACTCGGAGCCTCGCCTTTTCGCATTTTCGCCCTGTGTACTCGCGCTAATCAAAAGTGACCGGAAAATCACCAAAGATTTGAGTAAAGCGTAAATATTTCCAACTTCTTTACATATGGGTCATCATTTCAAAGCTACCTGAGTATTTTCACGCAACATTTACATTTGGCAACTGGGTTCTCAGAGCCACAAC
Source organism: Mycena leptocephala (assembly GCA_029378395.1). Lineage (NCBI taxonomy): Eukaryota > Fungi > Basidiomycota > Agaricomycetes > Agaricales > Mycenaceae > Mycena > Mycena leptocephala. Next base: position 686,196 of record JARJLF010000034.1, read on the forward strand.
TCCCTATAGTAGCCAATTTGGATATTTTCATACTTTGTTAGTTATTGACACATTGAAGATATTCAGCCCTATCTCGAAGTACATGAATATGCAACTTTTGTGCCCAACAAAATGTTCTGAAAGCCTCCAGGTCCAAATGTGGCTGCGAGCCTCTGAGGCAGTATAACAACAAAGAAAGAAAATGTTCACCTTTGTACTTCCCAGAAGAAAATTGGTTTTCATGAGGCTCCATGCTTTTCTAGGGTTGAGGGCAATGCATAGTAATACAGTGGATGACTGTTAAACCCCACCAATAGATGTTTTGACCCACAAGATCCTCTGCACAGCAAAGAAAATTCCGGATCTTTCCAATTCCGGTCACTTTTGATTAGCGCGAGTACATCGTGTTCTGTAATCCAGGTACCGCGGCGTTTGCATTTGTGGGGAAGTCTTCCAGAGGGTTTGTCTCTTCGTTCTGTTGCTCCCCGTTTCACGCTTTTACACCTTGCACTTGGAAAATTAAATGTATTACAATTAGAACATCTATCTGTTTCACCCGCCTGACCCCATGCAACGTCCGCAACCCGACTCTAACTTTCTGGCTCACGAGCCCATATCCAAAATGGTGCTTTGTCTTTCCTAGCTCCCGGCGGCAAGCTGTTTTTGTTCTTTGTTTCTGCCTCGTGGCTGATTTCCGCGGCCTGACGACATTCGTCGTCTTGTCTTCTGCCACCATTTTGCGGTAGGCTCTCTGATCGCTCTGCAATATCTCTTGGTATCTGAGCTAGGATTTGCATCTCTGGGCGGTGTATCTCGACACTCTGCGCCATATAAATAAAGTTTCGCTGCCGAATCTCGGACTCTTGGAAGACTGTGCAAGTCTCCGCATCGCCTGAGCCCGTACGGAGCTCAAGCGGATCTCTCACTCCGCGGTGGAATCAGCGCGGAACCCCTGATGCTTGTTCCATTCTTGTTTCTTCCTATTCTTGCATTTTTATCTGTGTCACACTTCGCATATCTGTGTGTTCTGACCTGTCTATTGACCCTTCAATTCCTATGAGCAGGAGTGCGACCACTACGCGAGTGGTATGGCATCTATCTCCCCAAGCTATGTAAGTGCTTCTCCTCCCTTACGATTTCGACACCAATGCTGACAGACCATGCTGATGCGCGGCGGTCTTCAACTCCTATTTGATGTCAGCTTCTCCGTTTTCGTTCTCCGCAAACGAAGACTTCTGTTTCGAACATTTTATCGATTTCTCACTCTGTGATACCCATGAACAAGATCCATCATACCGCGTCAACGTACTTATATGAATAGGCAGAGAGGGACCGGCACGAGATTTGGTGGGATAGAAGGATCGACATTGCGTCATCGCGCGTTGGCGGAGGGGAGGTGGCTTGCCGCCATTAAAACGGTCAAAGCGCTAAATCTTGATGGGATTTTGACATAGAAACAGAATACCTGGAGTAAAGATATGATTTGTATATCATCATGGAGGGCCAAACGAGCGCATCCCGGACATATAAAGGTTTCGGTACTTATCTGTGAACAGTACATTAGATTTCGGCATACAGTATAATTCTTTGGATCTTCAGAGAACCAGTGCTTTGTGAGCTGTAGGGCCTTCAATAATTGCGCGCTTGGTCTAAGATTTGTATGGGTAGCGGGTATTAATAGTAGGATTGAGTTGAGGTTGAAATCTTGGGTTGAAAGGGACGGGCAAATATCAAGTTGGTGGCAAGTGACAGGTCTGTTGCACCTGCCACTTGGTCGGAACAGGCTTTTACTTTGATTTTTTTCTGGATTTCGTGCATGCGAGGGGAGGAGAGCTTGAAAGGCTCCTGGAGGAAGTACAAGAATCCCAAGACAAATTCAAAATATTTGGATAGGAGGGGAGGTTTGGAATGGGTGGTGCAAACCCAGTCCCATGTGCTTTTATCTTCCTCTCCGTCGCACTATACTCACCGCAAGATTCTAGTGGTTTTCGGCCCATTGGCCCTTATTGTAATGGAACGTGGCACCACATTCTGGGATTAGATTGTTAGGGCAGTTGCGTCAGACCGATGAATGTACGCCTTTCTTTGACCCATGAACTTGATTTCGTTACCCTGGTCGACCCAATGTTCCGAAAATTTTGATATATTTCACAGAATACCTACATGATACTCACATTGTGATAGTAAAAAATGGGAGCGATTTGGGACACCACGTTCAGCATGGATAAGACTAGCATGATTGATGGGCGTGATGTAACGGCAAACTTAGCATGCAGTGAGATGAGGGCCGAAGCGCTCGGTCTGTAGGTGGTGCGTCGGCTAGTTGAAGTATCGGGGTAGGAGTTGGACGTCCAGGAAGATGAAATAATTTGAAAGCCAGAGAACGGGGACAGGATGAAGAGGGTCGACACGTAAAATGAATAGCATGAAGAATTCCAAAACGCGGACATGCCGCGCCATATGGATTTGAGGCTTCGACTGTAGAGAGGAAGACCACGGTCACCGTAGATCAGAATGAATCCTAAGACAATTTGGAGAGAAGGGAGATTCTACGAGAGGCCTTTCTGTCTGAATTTCAAGTCAGGCCCTGGTATTGGAATTCGATCGGGGAAGAGCCTGAGCTGCAAGATTTCCGGCTGAGATGGGCGCGAAAACCCGGTAATTCTTGAAGTACTCTGTCGCATGCGAATATTTGAGCCTACGCTCTAAAAGCCTTCGTCCGGCTTCGGCACAGAAATTGGGACGAAAGGAGCAAATGATACACGGAAACGATTTATCCGCTATTTACTGAGAGCCTATAGTGCAAGGACGCAAGAACGAAAGCCTTCGCTAGATCGTGCTGCGATTCTTCGTGAATGCTAAACAGCCTGTCATGCTGCGGCACAGTGAGAAAGCTGAACATACTTTAGGTGATTTTCAACAGCTTTAGACGTACTGTCCGACTGCGGAAAATTGGCACTGCGCTGACAGGGGAAGCTGTATATTTTTGAAGAGGAAAGGAGAGAGATAGCAGGTGAGGAAAATGCATATACAGTTGGATGGCTCATAATGCATAAGCTCATAATGCATACCTGCCAAAATTTCTCATAATGCATTAGATTTCGGATCCACCAAAATGCATTTTACCACTGTACAAGCAAGGTCATAATGCATAAATGGTCATAATGCATAGACTTTGGTCAAATCCTGCTCAATTTGGCAGGGAACCGACCTTATGCATTATGAGCCATCCAACTGTAAACGAAATGGGCAGAATCTTGATATAACGAGTAATCCTCTTGACAACTTCCACTCCAGCGTTCCTCCGGACGAAATTCACAATGACCAAAGGTAGCAACTACGACTATCTATTCAAGGTATAACCCCCATAAAATATCTTAATCGGCTTTAAATACCCCTTTTCAAGGTCGTTCTCATCGGGGACTCGGGGTTCGGAAAGTCGTACGTGTCCGTCATCCGTCCCATACCTCAATCTCACCAATTGTTCCTCACCCAGAAACCGCACGGGCTTGAATAGTGGGGGGTCCTGATCACAACTGACACCAAAAACACAGTGGTCTCGCGATTCACGCGCAACGAATTTCATCTCGAATCCAAATCGACCATCGGTGTCGATTTTGCGGCTCGTTCTATTGATGTCGACGGCAAGACCGTCAAGGCACAGATCTGGGATACAGGTGCGACTGATCTTTTCTATCAAGTTCTCGGCAAATATGCCGGCCGCTAATGCTGGCTTTAATCCCTCCAGCTGGCCAAGAACGTTACCGGGCAATCACCTCTGCGTGAGTACATCCAGCTGCGCTGCAGTGTACTGTTTTGAATGCTGTGTCCTGTCAGGTACTACCGCGGCGCAGCCGGCGCCCTCTTAGTGTATGACATCACCAAACACGCAACGTATGTCAACCTTATACGGTGGCTGAAGGAGCTGCGCGATCATGCCGACTCCAACATTGTCATCATGCTTGTCGGCAGCAAGAGCGATTTAAAGCATCTGCGGGCTGTGCCGACAGATGAGGCCAAGGCCTTCGCCGGTCCGTGAATCCATCGAATCCTTTTTTTCCCACTACCCAACCCGGAACTCACCCTCGCGCAGAGGAGAACGGACTCTCGTTCATAGAGACTTCGGCGCTGGACGCGTCGAATGTCGAGGGCGCGTTTCAAACGATCCTAACCGGTGAGCTCGCCATCTGGATCATCTGAGTTGCCTGTTGACAGCAGATAGACATCTGCCGCATCCTGTCAAGCAGGTCGCTGGAGGAGTCGAACAACCCCGTGCCAGGCCCGAGCATCCCAATCGGTCCGTGCAAAGACGACCATGCCGCCCAGGGAGGCAAGTGTTGCTGAGGAGTGGCGGGTGGGATGTCTGCGGCGGATCGGGCTTTGTTAGAGTTGTAATGCTTGCCTGCCCCTTAGGAGCGGGATTAGCAGGAATAATTGATATCGTATGCGTTAAGAGAAGCGGCAAGGACTGGCCGGACGTGGCGTAGTTCAAGAGGATAGTATACTGCCCAGCCGCTTCGCACCACGAAATGGGGGGCCGGGGGCGTGACCCAGCCACCTGTCCCACAGCCACCATTTTGTGGTACGGCCGGGCAACATAGTAGACCCGTACGCCTGACAGGATATGGGCTTCAACCTTCCTCAAGGTCTTGTAGTCCTGATCTGTACAACAATGGAAATCACACCTTCTATTCGGAGATTCATTTTGCACCCGAGTTCTCGGTTTCCATATTACATTCCCATGTAACCTCCAAATTCCCAGAAATAACCGGCCGCTGGACACGGAAATAGTCCGAAAAAATTACAATTGATGAATGGTTGGGCCCACGAAGTATGGAGAGGGCGCACAATATTTTTATTTTCCTTCACGGTGCTTGTCGGCCGACATCCTCGTTTCTGCCAGTGAGCTTGTTTGCGGATACTGATTCTTGGCATTCTGCTACAAACAGCAACTTGCCCACCCGAAACTGGAGTCTCTTGGCCAGCTCTTGTATACAGAGGTGGCGAGGGTCTATACATCGGTTTCCTCGCTCCTTATGGGCTGATATGAGCTGTTGTCACATGTCTTTGTGTCTACTAACTCGGGGTCGAACGGCGACATCGCATACAAGATTGAGGCTTTCGCAGTGGCAAGGCCGCGTTGACGTGAGTCTAAACGCTGCCTCTGACAATAACCCTTCAGATACTGATGACGACGAACCTCTCCCCTCAAACCAGGGTCAACTGGCAGCCAGTGGCAGTTTCGACCACATACAGGCTGACACGGAGTTGGTTATGATCCCCTCGGATGACCGGATTACTGAGACGCCTTTGGAAGATATAGCTGTAGTTTTATACGCGGCGCTCATATATCAGGTGAGCCTTTGAAGAGTAAGAACCCTGCGCAACAATTATCATATGTTCATGACGTTGGTGATACTTTGCTACATCTAGATGAATGTCAATGGTTTCTGAATGCAAAAAACTGCTGGAATGGCTCACAAAATAAGGCCGCCAGCACCGCCAGCAACCTAATCTTTTTTGCCGCCCAGACGCCGCGGCGCCGGATAGACCTCCGAGTCTGCGTTTCCACAAAATTAAATCTTAATCGAAAGGTTAAATGACCGCGAATAGTTATTTTGGTCTTAATTTGACCCTAAAGCTGTGGCTCTGGGCCTCTGGCTTTCAAAAATCAGAGGCCCCGCCTAAGCTCATGCTCAAGCCAAGCCTGCGGGATTGTCAACTGCGACACTCTCACGGTTGGATTCTGGTAAGTTGCAACCAATTTTCGCCACTGTGGGGCGAAGTGCGACGATGCACGGCAATTTGAGGTGTGGAGGGTCACTGCGGGGATAGAATTCAGTATCAAGCAAGGTATTAAATTAGCGGACCAGGAAACAGTCGCGGAAAGAGTGAACAACGTGCCAAGAATCGACGCCGGCTTGCGTGCCAAAGGAAAGAATGAAATATAAAATACCCAGTTACACCAGGAATTCAAAGTGGTCGTAGAGAGTGAACAATATATCGTGTCGAATAGAGACGCGTCACTTGAAGGAAAGAATCGATTATAAAATACCCACTTATCGGGGCTACACCCGCACCGCCGCATCGCTGCTCCGCCCGCACTTGGACAACGGAGGGCCTACAAAACTTACGCATTGTTGAAAGTATACTGTACAACTTGGTGCAAACATCGAGTCATCCCTACTTACTGACTCATGTGCACAGCCCATTCCTAGTCACCTGTAGTGACTCTACTTACTGACTCATTATATATATGATTCAATCTGACTTGGATATGAGTCACAGTATGACTCCGATTTTCTAGTATATAAAGGCTCGCTTGTATCATAGTTAATTATTGAATAATCTAATATAACTTTGAGCCCCTTTTTGTCCTCTATCTGAAACCTAACTTCTAACACGCATTTCCCCCACGCCCACGGTTGTATTTTTATCCAGTCGTGCCATGCGGTATCCGCGACGAACAAAGGGAGAACTGGGAAAGAAAGAATAAAGAATCAGCGAGATGGAGAAGAAAAGGCAGAATCAGCCGGATGTGAATAGGGATACTGGCAATTAGCGCGGGGATCATGGCGTTAGACGCAACGGTGGGCAAGACGCACGTATGCTGCATAGTAACAAACACGGCACCGAGAAATCGCACGAATTATAAGGTTGTATTCTTAAGGCGTACGTGTACGAGAGACTAGATAAAAAATAACTCCGCTCTCGTTTCTTAAGCCCTCAGAAACGACAGCGTCACAGAGTCAGAAAGCACTGAGCACGGGGAGTCAACCAAAAGAGAAATAGGACGTGGATGATTCAGGAAGTAGGAAAACGGAAACTCGGCTGCACCACGTCGTTTTTGTGCACCAAGCCAGATGCACGCAGGATCTTGGGGACTTGAACCGAGAACTGTGGTCGTAACGGTCACCAGGTCATCCAGAAAATACAAAGGGAGTACAGGACTGCCAGCGTGGTACTCGTAATGAGCGTCTGTTCCGTAGCAGGAGCTTGTGAGCAGAAAGTATGCAGAGGCTGTGCTGCCGGCGGCGATCAATTGACGCAGCCAATGAGCTTACGCACGTTTTCGCACGCGCACCTCGCCCAATCCATCTGCATCGAGCATTTAAAGCTGCTCAATGCGCCCTATGCCCCAACCTTACTCCCGCTAATGACTAGGCTCACCGCCGTTCTATTCGTCGCGTCCTCCGTGCGCCTCGCCGCGGCCGCCTCCGCCCAGGTCTTCGCACCGCCGTCCCAGGGCCCGTTGGTGCAGACGGCCAACTACACCAGCTTCTCGAATAACACACTCAAGGACAAGCCGACATGCATGGGCAAGGCGTTCAACCGGATAATACAGATTTGGCTGGAGAACACCGACTTTGCCGTGCGTCAATTTGCCTTCTCTAGTTCTTCTAGTCGCTGACCATCTCCGTTGCGCGGTCAGACGACGGCCTCGACACCTATATTCGAGTCCCTCGCGGAGCAGGGCAAACTCCTTACCAACTACAACGCTATCACGCACCCCTCCGAGCCCAACTGTGCGTGTTACTCGTCCTAATAATACTTGCAACACCCACGCTGACTGCGTGGGTACTGTCTCTATTCTAGACGTTGCAGCGATCGGCGGGGACTTCTTCGGGATGCACGACGACAACATGTACCACATCCCGCTCAACATCTCCACCGTCGTCGACCTGCTCGAGGACAAGCACGTCTCATGGGCGACCTACTGAGAGAACATACCTGCAGATGAGTTTTACGGCTTCAAGCAACGACGCACACGACACCACCATCGACTTCACCGCCGCCTTCATCGAGTACTGGCTCCTCCCCCTGCTTACCGACCCGCGCGTGAACGACGACGAGACGCTCATCCTGCTGACCTTTGACGAGACGGAGACGTACACGATCCAGAATAATGTCTTTGCTGTTGCATTGGGTGCGTTCCCGCTTCTCCATTTCCTATTTCCCTCCTTCATTCTCGCTCCCATTCCCTCCCTCCATTCCCTATTCCCTCCCGCTCTCCCCATCACGAGACGATCCTAACGCGGAGCCACACACCTAGGCGGCGTGATTCCCTCAAGCTGCGCGGGACGACCGACGGCACGATGTACACGCTGAGCTGAAGAGTTTGGGGAGGCAGGATATGAATGCGTGCGTCGTATTTTTGGCTTCCTTTTTTTTTCTTTGCAGTGCTCCTTTTTTTTTGGGTGATATGTTGATATGTCTTCTTGCGCCATCGACTCATCTTTTCTCGGAGGCCTTGGAGATCTGGGCAAGGACGTTCGCAGCGCTGGCCGAGGACAGTCGAGGTTTTCGAGTCGTTGCGGACTCTCCTTATCCCCGTGCTACCAGCACTTCCCCCTTCCCCGTTGCATTTCAGCAGATCCCCTCCGCACCTTCCCATACCCCTTCGCGCGTTGCTATAATGCGCTTCTCTCCCCACTACCTCCTCCGCTCTCCTCTGCTCTTCGCCTTCACTCACATACTAACATCCATACCCCACAGCACCGTCTCAAACGTCCTCGCCTTTGTCGCCGCCAAGACGGGCTACCGGAACGTGGACGTGCTCGTGAGCTATCTGCCACAGTTCAACCTCACGGGCGTCGTGAGTAGTGCGCTGAGTGTTTTTTTTTTCTTATTTCTCCTTCTCTGGTTTCTTTCTCTCTTTTATTTTTTGCGTCCCTCCACACTTCTGTGTTGCGACTTCCCATTTTTTCCGTCCTCGGCTGCGTTCCATGTCTCTTCTTTCATCCACTTCAACTTTACCTTCGCCCTCCGTAATTATTCCTTCCTCCCCTCGGCTTGGGTTTCTATTCTTGTTCACCTCCATCTCCATTGGCCCACTCCGCTCCTTCCTCCCTTCCAACCTCCTCTCTATCCATTCATTTTCATTCCCAAAACACTATCTCAATCACCCAAACACCCTAATTAATCCCTCCCCCCAGCGGTGGGCTTCACACTCGTATAAATCCAAAGGCAGGGTGGATGCTCTGCGATGCGGCCATCTTTGCGCTCGAGCTTGTCGTTTCTTCTTTCACATATCCTCTCTTGCTTTCAGATACAGCGTCCCACCCTGATATAACTTCTTCATTCTTGTCCGCTTCTGCCTGAAATTCTTCACGCCTCCACTTTTCTGTCTTTCGTGAGTGTCTGATGCCACCTGGCTCGCTGTGCTGTCTGTTTCATCCGCCTCCCTGTCGGCTGAATTCGGTGCGCGACACTTGCGCCAGTTCTGGCTGTCTATCTTTAATCTGGGAGTCCGACTCAGTTGAGGCCTTATCTGAAAGAGAATTGGATGTGCTGGTTATGTCTCATGGCTGGTTCTCCGTGGTCGCCACCATTCGCCAACCTTCTGGTTCTGGTGCAGGATGGTGGTCTCGAGGAAGCTCTTTCTCGTTTCTGACCAACCGCTCCCATAAACAACAGTCGATGTCATACTATTACCACGGTCCGAGTCGTTGGTCCCCTGGTCCCCCGCGGAACATAATTCCTCCGCATCTCTGTTTATCATCTGTGAATATCTACGCATCGGTATTCTTCCGGCACCAGCGCTACACCAGTTGACTTCCTTGATTAATCTAGCGAGTTGGCTACATGCATTGCGCAACTTGGAAGTGGCCCTATTTACCACGAAGGATCGCAGCATCACATTGCCCGGGATGCTATCCTATCGTAAAAATCCTTTAATCGGCCACTTGTGCATCCCAGCTAGAAATACGCCGGCGGGGGCTCATTCGAGATCCCCGCCCCATACGCGAATTTGTGGTCGCCTCCAACGCTTGCATCCGCGTCACCAGCATGTTGATCTGTTCCCTCGAAGTTTCCAGCTGCGCCTCCACGTCGGGCACTCCCCTTATCGAGCTCCTTCGCATCGACATCAGACCCGACACTCCCCGCGTCCCCGAGCCCGCTGTTGTTGAGGATCTCTCCAGATCCTGGAGATCTGCCATCTTCTCATGCACCACCCATAGTTCCGTCTCCAAGCCTTGTCGTGTTATTGTGCTCGGGCTGACGCTCCGAATGTCAGAATCTCTGGGTGGGGTGTTGTGACCGTCCATCTCCGTAACGAGCGTAAATGGGGAAACGGTATTGGCGTCGTAGTCGACTGCTGTCGCGCCATGTTTTGCAGCGCGGCGGCGATGTTTGGCGCAGAGAAGGAGTGCGATGGTCAAGCCGACGACGACGCTGGCCACCGCAACGCAGATAGCGGCGATTACCCGTGGAGGTATTCGCTTCCTATGTGATCACAATTACGATGAGCAAATCGTGTAATGCACTAACATACTCACGTTGCTGTGGCAGATGCAGCAGCCAGAACACTCGCCCGTGAGGTTGGAGGACTGCATTACGCGAATGTAAAAGTAGGGCATTGGTCTGTGAGAATACTGACATACATTTGTGAGGAAGCTTTCTCTGTTGTACTCGCCGAAGATACTGCAGAGCGTGTTGATTGTGCGGTCGCAGAATCACTACGACTTGTACTTGTACTGTCGGTGCTTGTATTGTGTAGGGATGAACTCGAGTCGGGTAGAGAGGAAGTCCGAGGAACCGTTATTCTCAAGGTTGTCACGGTGGTCGTTACATGTTGTACTTTTATCGCGTTGGGGGGACACTTTGCCGAGCCCCCCGAGAACACAGCGCCCTTGAAGGCACATCAGTCGCGCTCGCCACATTCCAACATAATGACGCACCGAGGTAAAATATGTACATGCCCCGGCGGCGGGTAGAAGCAGGTGATTAACCCTGAGCCAACTCCGCTAGATTCCCGTTCGAAAGTGGTACCATCCTGGTCGACGGGTGGACAATCGAGAGAGCTGCCAACACCACCAAAGGTGCCACTGATAACACCGCTTTGAGCATGCACCAGGCGCGTCGTCCAGGTAATTATCAGAAGAAAAGAAACTGTCCAGCCTCGCATGACGCAGAACGAGTAACGTCCACACCGTCAGAAGTCGAATGGTAAATACAGCGCGCAGTGGGAGGAAGGAGCGGAATGTCTTGTGCGCAAGCGAGAATCAGCTCCGGTCCTACCTGAGGCGGGAAACTGAGGGTTGGAGCAAAGGGACCGCCAGCACTGTACGCCATATAACGAAAGGAAGACAATATATTGAGCTTGACAGTTCCTTGATCGTACTGCCAGTGTGCGGGATGATATCACAGCCGAGAAGCATTGCTCGCGATGATGTAATGATACATTTATTTTCATGCGAGAAGGCAAGTGCGCTGTATATAAGTGGTCCCATGTCCGTCTCATGGATGTATTATGGAGTCTACAGGTTCAACATTTCTCATGCATGCGTTTACTATTTTCGCAGAGACTATGGCATTGAAATGAGGGGGGCACTCTCATGAGGCTGTTATCTGCGTTGAGGACCTACCAACAGAATTCCAAGAGGCTCA